>CM038043.1:166942762-167543387 GCA_021397845.1 Areca catechu
TAATCACAAGTTTAATCATGATAGCATGAAATTCATCAACATTAAAAATTCATGATCATAATTGATGTGGCAGGACCACTGACATGGAGAAATCGGCAGGCGCCACGTCAAGAGAAGACGCCATGATGACTCTCTGGCTCGGATCCCACTACCGAGCTGAGCTGAGCTCCCCCAAGATAGCAAGTCGAGCTCAGTCCTCCACCAGGTCAAGCTCATGAGCTTGGCACCTAGGTCGGAGCCATCTTCCGTCCTCCGAAGCGAGACCCTCGGAGGTTAGTGCCCTGCGATTGAGGTCGAGCCAAGAGCTCACCCGTCGATGTGGAGCCTCTCCGAGCGTGCACCCTCTGGACCGGGTCCATCTTCTGCCCTCCAGAGCGAGACCCTCGGAGGTTAGTACCCTGCGGTCGAGGTCGAGCCAAGAGCTCACCCGTCAATATGGAGCCTCTCCGAGCGCGCGCCCTCTGGACCGGGTCCGTCTTCTGCCCTCCAGAGCGAGACCCTCGGAGGTTAGTACCCTGCGATCGAGGTCGAGCCAAGAGCTCACCCGTCGATATGGAGCCTCTCCGAGTGCACGCCCTCTGGACCAGGTCCGTCTTCTGCCCTCCAGAGCAAGACCCTCGGAGGTTAGTGCCCTGCGGTCGAGGTTGAGCCAAGAGCTCACCCGTCGATATGGAGCCTCTCCGAGCACGCGCCCTCTGGACCGGGTCCGTCTTCTACCCTCCAGAACGAGACCCTCGGAGGTTAGTGCCCTGCGGTCGAGGTCGAGCCAAGAGCTCACCCACCAATGTGGAGCCTCTCCGAGCGCGCGCCCTCTAGACTGGGTCTGTCCTCCGCTCTCCAGAGCGAGACCCTCGGAGGTTAGTGCCCTGCGGTCGAGGTCGAGCCAAAAGCTCACCCGCCGATATGGAGCCTCTCCAAGCGTGCGCCCTCTGGACCGGGTCTGTCTTTCACCCTCCAGAGCGAGATCCTCGGAGGTTAGTGCCCTGCGGTCGAGGTCGAGCCAAGAGCTCACCCGTCAATGTGGAGCCTCTCCGAGCGCGCGCCCTTTGGACCGGGTCCGTCTTCCACCCTCCAGAGAGAGACCCTCGGAGGTTAGTGCCCTGCGATCGAGGTCGAGCCAAGAGCTCACCCGTCGATGTGATGCCTCTCCGAGTGCGTGCCCTCTGGACCGGATCCATCTTCCGCCCTCCAAAGCGAGACCCTCGGAGGTTAGTGCCATGCGGTCGAGATCGAGCCAAGACCTCACTCGCCAATGTGGAGCCTCTCCGAGCGCACGCCCTCTAGACCGGGCCCGCACTTCGCCCTCCTCCACCTGTGCACCCCCACGAGCTCGAAGCGCCTAGGCTGGAGCGAGCCTTGCCATCCCAGCTCGGTCCCAACCCGGATGAGGTCTTCACCAGCCGAGGACACTGGCGAGCCGCCCGAGGACCATACCGGAGCACCTCTCAGATCGTACTGACCGCCTAAAACTGCTAGTTGCACCACAAAGACAGGCAACGCATTGATCGAGATGCTACATTCCTTACCAACCACTCAGATCATCCAAGAAAGAAGGCCAACCGGGAGATTCGAATCCCGCGAACGACGGCCCGCCAATCGGGGCATCCCAAACTTCTCGGAGTGAGGTGACCAAGAAGAGTGTCAGAGCGCCTAACATCGCGCCCTATCATGAATCAGGAAAGGCTCCAAAGGACACCGCCGCATGTGCCTGACAGCCCGGCGAGGATCCCGAGACAAGCACCGAACGGTAACCAAAGTTCATAACCAACCTAGAGGTAATACAACAACTCGAACACACCAAATAGTACGGAGGGAAAAAAGAAAAAAAAAAGGTCACCCCCATGAGCAATGGGGGCATGGCACCACCATGATCGCCACTACAAGCACAAGCGCAAGCCCGTCCAAGAGAGGGCGAAGCGCCACTACCACCATTGATGGAGGGAACCGAGGGGCACAAGGAGAGGCGGAGGAACAGAGCATCCCTCTGTCCTCGCTATCACTTTCCCCCTGCGATGTTCACACCTCCACGCACATCTTTTACTCCTCCTAGTACGGAGTCCATCAAGAGGGACCCGACCAGGAGGATCTGTTCTCCTGGATTGTCACTGACTTGATCGTCGGAGTGCCCCCGTCGGAAACCCCGGCCCGGGTCTCTAACCGTTAACTCGTAGGTCCAGGAGTGGAGGGACACCAGGCAGCAAGGCGTCCGCACCCAGCAAGGAGATCCGGGAATCGAGAACGGCGGGCGGCAGGAGGAGCGCACTCCGGCACCGACAGCAGCTACGGGCCACGACGGTCTTGGCGGCAACAGATTGGCATACCAGGAAGGGGATGCGGGTGAAGACGGGCATGACTAAATCCTTCACCACTCTCTAGGTCAACATGCTGCAGAAAAATGGTGATGACATAAGTTAGAAAGGTCAACAGATAGGCGATCTTTTCCAGGCCTCTCCGGTACATCACTTCCCTCGTCTCCTTCGACAGGGAATTTGCTGATGGAACCATCAGGCACACGGTGAAGGCGCGCCTGGAGGAGCATGAGCACCGGCTTGTGGGATCTCCCCACCGATCCATCAACACGCGAGGCTCAGCTGTCGAGGCTCCGGATTGCAACATCCACGACCAGTGGAGCCCTTCACCGGCCATAGTGCGGCGAAGTGTCATCGCCTTCACCGCGATCACGGCCGCGATATTGAAAGGCATCGTGACCGTGAGCAGGAGATCGAGAAACTCGTTAAGGTGCCCCAACTCCAAAGGGCTGCACGGGGGGCAGACCTCAGGCGGGGCCCCAAGCACTCACCATTCTCCCATCGGCTCCAACCACTGACAGTTACACCGTCGTGAAATCAACGGGTGTGATCACCTGGAGAATCGTGCACGCTCCTAAGAAGACTCGGGGGGCAGGGGACCCCAAGGGTGATCTCCCTGCCATGCGGGGAGGAGGAAGATGGATAAAGCAGTCACAATCGTCAACACGACGGTCGCGAACCACCACGGGAAGGCCCCCATGAGGCGGCCTAAGTCCTATCATGAGAGGTCCATTGCCTCAAAGAACTCGACGGCGTCAAGCTCCCTGAGGGAGGAGGGTCTACAGCCCACGAAGACGCCCCCGGTGAGGTAAGTTCCCTCACCAACAATTATGGTAACGATTTTTTTCCTTGCATGGGTATCAGCATGTTTTGCAGAAAAGGATCAGCAGCGTCCCCGAGCCCAGCTTCAGGACGTTGAAGAATCTCCGAGCCACGTAGCTCCCAAATCCCAGCATTCCCGAGCCCAGCTCCAGGATGCTAGAGGAACCTTGAGCCAAGCAGCTGTTAGCAATCTTTATTCCCGAGGCTAGCTTTAGGACGCCTTCTCAAGACCGGAGCTCAGATCTTCGGCCGAGAGAACTCCGAGCCAAGCATCTCTCTATCTCAAATGCCTCCGAGCCTAACTCCGAGATGCCAAGGGATCACGGGGCCACGCAGCTCCCGTCAACGCCTCGAGCCTAGCTCCAAGGCACCAAAGACCTGAGCCAAGATCTCAGGCAACCCCCTGGGCCCGAGCCTAGCTCCACGTCCAAGAAGGCCTCGAGCCTAGCTCCAAGGCAATCAAGATCGGTAACTCCTCTTCCCTGATCTCCCCACTCAAAAAGAAGACGAGAGGGGAAGGAAAGAAAGGGAACAAAGGGGGGAAGCCCGACAACCCCCTTCTCTGATCTCCCCACTCGAAAAGAAGACGAGAGGGGAAGGAAAGAAAGAGAACAAAATGGGGGTCCAGCCAGCATCCTCTCCTCTGATCTTCCCACTCCAAAAAAAAAAAAAAGAAAGAAAAGAAGAAAGAAATAAGAAAAATGAAAGATGAACAAAAAGGATAAGAAAGAAGAAGAGTGGGGAAGGAAAGAAAGAGAGAACAAGAAGAAAATATAGCATCATCGAAGCTACCACTTTTAGCAGCTCTCAGCAATCTTCATCCCCGAGCCTAGCTCTAGGATGCCTTCTCAAGACCAGAGCTCAGATCTCTGGTCAAGAGAACTTCGAGCCAAGCAGCTCTCAGCAATCTTCGTCCCTGATCCCAGCTCCAGGATGCCTTCTCAAGATCGGAGCTCAGATCTCCAACCAAGAGAACTTCGAGCCAAGCAGCTCTCAGCAATCTTCATCCCCTAGCCCAACTCCAGGATGCCTTCTCAAGACCAGAGCTCAGATCTCCAGCTAAGAGAGTCTCGAGCCGCGCGACCCTCAGCCAATGACACCTTTGAGCCTAGCAGCCCTCAAGTGTCATAACTTAACCTCAAGCAAGGTGAAGCCCTTCTCTCTGATATCCCCATGCAAAAAGAAAAAAGGAGAGAAAAAGAAAGAAAGAGAAGGGAAGAAAGCATCTGATAAAGCAATCCAAGCTCCATTGATCAAACACAAAGTACAAATGTCTTCTGGGCCCTCGACATGCCGGGAGACCCTAACTAAACACAAAAAAAAAGGGGTACAAAACAAAGCAAAAAAAAAAGAGAGAGAGAAGTCACTCCGTGCCGGCCGGCTCTTTTGCTGGGTCATGAGGCCGAGAGCTCTCGCCCTCAGAAGTCTTCGGCTGAGCCGCCCTGACCTCGGGAGGACCACCCTCGGCTGGTGTCGAGGGCTCTGAACCTGCGACTTCCTGGGTGACCTCTTCGTCGGCCTCCTCCTCTGAAGCCGAAGGGTACCTGAGATAGCTGCGGTTCTTGTTAGGAATGAGCAACTAGACCCGACCATGCAGGTACATGAAACCCTTGTATAAGGAGTCCGACGCCATCTGTTGGATCTCGGTGATGAACTCCTCCGAAGCCTTGAATTTGGCCATGGCATCCTCGGCACCTTTCGTGGCCTCAACAGCCACCCTCTTCATTTCGGCAGCCTCCAGCCTAGCTGCATCCGCCGAGTTGGCTGCTGTCTCTGCCGCCTTCTCAGCAATGGCCAGTTTCTCCTTCACAGTCACCAACTCCACCTAGGCACCCTGGGCGATCTCCTTGTGCCGGTTGGCCTCGTCACTGTACCAATTTAGCTTTTTCTCGACAACGGAGAGGTCATCGATCGCCTTCTTCGAGCAGCTCCGCCCTAAATCGCAGGCCATCGAGAGTCCCTTCACTCGCCCCTCAGAATCGGCGAGCTATTTCTCGAGGTCCTTGACCTTCAGCTCAAGGGCCCGGCATGCCCCGACCTTCTCCTTCAGGTCGGCCTTCAAAGATTCGATCTCGATGGCCTGTTGCCGCTCGAGACGCTCCCCGCTCTGGAAGTGGCCCCTGATGTAAAGGGCCTTGGTACCAATCTGCACAGCAAAAAAGAAGGGGAGATAGCATTGTGCCTCTTCCCTTCGACTCTCTCCATGAGCGGGTGGCCTTGCACCGCTGACTGAGGGACCCCGGGAGGCAAGCTAGGAGGTCGGTGCCGGTGTAGGCAGCACATCTATCATGGCCCCGGGAGTGGCTCGGACCTCCTCGCCCCTGGCATCGATGATGGACGGACCCGGAGGATGGCAGGGAGCAGTGGCAGCGGTGGCAGCCCTCACCCGGACTACCACCTCAGGCTCTACGGCGGGAGCCTGCTGGGCGGACCTCAGAGCCACGGGTGCTGCCCTCTCCATCAGTGCAGGAGTAGTGCGGGGCTCCTCTGAGCTCGAGCCAGCAGCTGCAAGCGAGCTCAGACCGATCACCACCGTGGGGGTGGCCGCAGAAGCGCTCTCACCCCGTGCCCGCCTGGGAGCGAGCTCCCCAGCCAGCCCGGTCGGCCACCTCTTCTTGGTAATGGACAAAAGGTTGCTCTCGGAGAAGATCATTCCTGCATGCAAGTTACGCAGCGGTCAGAACCTGCGGGAAACTATACAAGAAGTGCATGAAGAAAGAAAAAGAGAAGAGTTCAGGTCGAACTCACCCGACCCATTCGCTGGGTCGACCCCGGAGTCAGCGAGGTTCTGCTCAGACAATAGGACCTCGAGAGGAGGAATCTGCATGGTGCGGAGCTGCTCGTAATCATCTCGGTCAGCAGCATCGACCGTAGAATTTTGGTTGGGGGACTTGTCCGAATCGCTCCAGACCCAGTCAACCCCCTCGACCTCAACAAAGAAAAGCTTACTCTTCCATCCCTTGACAGAAGAGGGGAGCTCAAACTTAATGCCCTTTAGACGGGAAGACAAAGACCACCACCCATCCTCGGTTGGGTGGTGCTTCAGAGCAAAAAAAGCCCTGAACAGAGAGAATCGGGCCACGAACCAGTGAAGATGACAAAGCACAATGAAGGAGAAAATGACCCTAATAGCGTTTGGCACCAGCTGCGCCGGGACCAAACGGTAATTATCTAAGACTGACAGAAAGAAAGGGTGGAAGGGAAAGCAGAGACCTCCGGAGAAGGTCCCCTCATAGAAGGCAAGACGGCCCAGGCCACTCGAAGTGACCCGCTCCCTCGGACGAGGGATCATGAGCCGGACAGAAGGTGGGATGCCATAGACACCCCGGACATTTCTGAGTTCCCCGACGGTGATCGTGGAGGCGACCCCACTAGGATCTGCAGGGCGGACGGACTCGGAGACAGGAGTAGAAGAAAGGGGAAGAGAAGGACCAGATCCCAGTTCCTTAATGAGAACCGAACCAGGAGGGCACCTCCTACTGAGCTTGAAGCAAGCTACACCTCCCTTCCCATCAGAAGAAGAGGAAGAAGATGTCGGCCCCCGTACGGAGGGACCGGCCTCGTCCTGATCAGTGGAGGGACAGAAGCCCGGACCAAAATGGGACATCCTCAAAGACAAAGGAGAAGAAAAACTCAAAGCTAAAGACCGAAGAGGAGACTACAGACCCTGGGAAGGAACCCTATCTTAGTGGGCGAAGGGAGAAGAAGAAGCTGACCTGTTGCCTTAGGAAAATTCGGGGCGACTGGAAGGAAGAAGAAGCTTGGGCGCGGCAGCAGCAGGCACGGAGGATTCAAAAAGAATAGATAGTTCGAGTAAAGCCTTCCTTTCATTTTGAAATGATCCAAGGGATTCGTACCGATTCAACCGCTCCACCAATGGATCTATGCCACGTGCCTCCCATCGGTGAGAATGGCATCCCGACCGCTCTGTATTCTGTGCCAACATTAACTGCTCCTCGGACGTGGCCATGTGGCATCCCCACATTGGCCCGCAGGGGCGATCCCCAAAATGCCAGCAATCATGGCTATCACCGTGCCAGATCTTTGCCTTTCTATGTCAGCACCGTAATTACTCCCTTTGATCCGAGCACCGTGCACTAACGGGCCTCGGGAGTGGGGGGCAAATGATGTGGCAGGACTGCTGACGAGGAGAAACCGGTAGGCGCCACGTCAAGAGAAGATGCCACGATGACTCTCCAGCTTGGATCCCACTACCGAGCTGAGCTGAGCTCCCCTAGGATAGCAAGTCGAGCTCAGTCCTCTGCCAGGTCGAGCTCATGAGCTCGGCACTTAGGTCGGAGCCATCTTCCACCCTCCGGAGCGAGATCCTCGGAGGTTAGTGCCCTACGGTTGAGGTCGAGCTAAGAGCTCACCCGCCGATGTGGAGCCTCTCCGAGCGTGCGCCCTCTGGACCGGGTCCGTCCTCCGCACTCCAGAGCGAGACCCTCGGAAGTTAGTGTCCTGCGATCGAGGTCGAGCCAAGAGCTCACCCACCGATGTGGAGCCTCTCCGAGCGCATGCCCTCTGGACCGGGTCCGTCTTCCACCCTCCAGAGCGAGACCCTCAGAGGTTAGTGCCCTACAGTCGAGGTCAAGCCAAAAGCTCACTTGCCGATGTGGAGCCTCTCTGAGCGCGCGCCCTTTGAACCGGGTCCATCTTCCGCCCTCCAGAGCGAGATCCTCGGAGGTTAGTGCCCTACGGTCGAGGTCGAGCCAAGAGCTCACCCGTCGATATGGAGCCTCTCCGAGCGTGCGCCCTCTGGACCGGGTCTGTCTTCTGCCCTCCAGTGTGAGACCCTCGGAGGTTAGTGCCCTGCGGTCGAGGTCGAGCCAAGAGCTCACCCGTCGATGTGGAGCTTCTCCGAGCGCACCCTCTAAACCGAGTCTATCTTCCGCCCTCTAGAGTGAGACCCTCGGAGGTTAATAACCTGCGGTCGAGGTCGAGCCAAGAGCTCACCTGCCGATATGGAGGCTCTCCGAGCGCACGCCCTCTGGAACGGGTCCATCTTCCGCCCTCCAGAGCAAGACCCTCGGAGGTTAGTGCCCTGCAGTCGAAATCGAGCCAAGAGCTCACCCGCCGATGTGGAGCCTCTCCGAGCGCGCGCCCTCTAGACCGGGTCCATCTTTTGTCCTCCAGAGAGAGACTCTCGGAGGTTAGTGCCCTGCGATTGAGGTCGAGCCAAGAGCTCACCCGTTGATGTGGAGCCTCTCCGAGCGCGTGCCCTTTGGACCGGGTCTGTCTTCCACCCTCTAGAGCGAGACCCTCGGAGGTTAGTGCCCTGCTGTCGAGGTCGAGCCAAGAGCTCACCCGCCGATGTGGAGCCTCTCTGAGAGTGCGCCCTCTGGACCGGGTCTGTCTTCTGCCCTCCAGTGTGAGACCCTCGGAGGTTAGTTCCATACGGTCGAGGTCGAGCCAAGAGCTCACCCATCGATGTGGAGCTTCTCCGAGCGCGCGCCCTCTAAACTGGGTCCATCTTCCGCCCTCTAGAGCGAGACCCTCGGAGGTTAGTGCCCTGCTATCGAGGTCGAGCCAAGAGCTCACCCACCGATGTGGAGCCTCTCCGAGCGCGTGCCCTTTGGACCGGGTCCATCTTCCGCCCTTCGGAGCGAGATCCTCAAAGGTTAGTGCCCTGCGGTCAACGTCGAGCCAAGAGCTCACCCACTGATATGGAGCCTCTCCGAGCGCGCGCCCTCCGGACCGGTCCCGCACTTCATCCTCCTCCACCTGGGCGCCCCCGCAAGCTCGGAGTGCCTAGGCTAGAGCGAGCCTTGCCATCCCAACTCGGCCCTAGCCTGGATGAGGTCCTCACCAGCTGAGGACACCGGCGAGCCACCCGAGGACCGTACCGGAGCTCCTCTCAGACCGTACTGACCATCTAAAATCGCTAATTGCACCAAAAAGGCAGGTAGCGCGTTGATCGAGATGCTACATTCCTCACCAACCACTCAAATCATCCAAGAAAGAAGGCCAACCGGGAGATTCAACTCCCGTAGGTGGCGGCCCGCCGGTCGAGGCACCCCCAAATTTTTTGGAGTGAGGCGACCAAGAAGAGTGTCAGAGCGCCTGACATCGCTTCCTATCATGAATCAGGAAAGGCTCTCTGGGACACCGCCGCATATGCCTGACAGCCCGGCGGGGATCCCGAGACATGCACCGAACGATAACCAAAGTTCACAACCAACCTGGAGGTAATACAACAACTTGAACACACCAGACAGCACGAAGGGAAAAAAGAAAAAAAAAAAGGCCACCCCCATGAGCAATGAGGGCATGGCACAACTATGATCACCACTATAAGCACAAGCCCGTCCAAGAGAGGGCGAAGCGCCACTACCACCACTGATGGAGGGAACCGAGGGGCACAAGGAGAGGCGGAGGAACAGAGCATCCCTCTGTCCTCGCTATCACTCTCCCCCTGCGATGTTCACACCTTCACGCACATCTTTTACTCCTCCTAGTACGGAGTCCATCAAGAGGGGCCCGACCAGGAGGATCTGTTCCCCTGGATCGTCACTGACTTGATCGTCGGAGTGCCCCTGCCGGAAACCCCGGCCCGGGTCTCTAACCGTTATCTCGCAGGTCCAGGAGCGGAGGGACGCCGAGCAGCAAGGCGTCCGCACCCAGCAAGGAGATCCGGGAACCGAGAATGGCGGACGGTAGGAGGAGCGCACTCCGGTGCCGACAGCAGCTACAGGCCACGATGGCCTTGGCGGCAACAATAACCAATGACTATAAGTCTAAACTTGATTCTAATTAAATATTTAAAATAATCTTCAAAGTAATTGATGCAACATTTATAACAAATATTCAACTACATTTTTAATTATAAAAGGAAATGTTTAGAATTTATCAATATGTATAATCATTCCTTTACCATTTAGTCCAAAATGTAGCTTGTCCATTCTTTGTATTATCTTGTACAGCCACCTTTCAAAAACTTCCTTTCTTCATGTTGGAATGCAAGACATTCCTACAAAATAAACTTGATGGGCAATTTTGGTACCCAAACTTTCTTGGATCATGTAGGGTTAGTAAATATGGTTCCTTTTGGAATCTAAATTTTTCTTAATTTACAAGGATATACATTATGCCCAATTTTATAACATCTAAAATAAGTTAGATTGGAAGATGCATCAACAAAGAAATTCTTATTTTTCCACTCAAGATTTTTGTTTTTCTTTAAAAGCTCATCATTTAATACAAAAATCTTGGGCCTTGTTAGAATTTTTATTTCATTCAATAAAATATTTTTCTCATTTGAAAACTTATTACATAAATCTTTCGAATCAACATTTTCTTTTTTTAAAATATTTTTTTTTAGAAAGATTATTTTTATCATTTTCTAAAATATAAATGTTTATATTTAAATCATAGTTTTTATTAGCAAGATTGGTGTTCTCAAGAGAAAAAGAATCTACATATCTTTTTAATTTCTTGTGCTCAATTTTTAATACTTTGTATTCATGCACAAGATCATTAAATACATCATGTAATTCATCAAAGATAAAATCATATTCATTTTTAGCACATTTCTCTTCCTCATTTGCCATGAAGCAAAGATTGGCAACTTCTTGTACTTCTTTCGAACTATAATCTTCATTATCATTCCAAGTTGCTATCATTGTCTTGAATTTTTTTTTGGTCTTGAGGGCTTTTATCTTTTTCTTCTTTTGATCAGCAACCACTTCTTTACGTTATAAATTCAACTCATGGGTCATGAGTGAACCAATAAGCTCCTTCAAAGGCAAGGTATCAATATCTTTGGCTTCTTGGATCACCGTTACCTTTGGATCTCATGATATTGGCAAAGATCTAAGGATTTTATTAACCAAATTAGCATTAGAATAGACTTTGCCAAGACTTTTCAATTCATTAACGATAGTCATAAATCCAGTATACATATCAGATATAGATTCATAATGCAACATTTTAAATATTTCAAAAGAATGAACAAGCATATTAATTTTAGTACTTTTCACTTGAAAAGTACCCTCATGAGTAATTTCAAGTGTATCTCATATCTCCTTCGCCGATGTACATGTGAAGATCCTATTGAATTCATTGGAGTCCAATGCACAATAAAGCAAGTTCATTGCTTTAGCATTAATTTCATATTGCTTAATATCATATTCATTCCAATTCTCTTCGAGCTTTGGAATTGAAATGCCATTAACCAAAATGCAAAACAAGCACCTTCTAGGACTGCCATGATCTTTTAACTCAAAACTGTTAGATTTTTTGCAAAGCACCAAGTTTAGATACCAACAATTTTGGATTCTGGACTCTGATACCAATTGTTACCCAGTGATGATGCAACCCAAGAGGAGGGATGAATTGGGTTTTACAAAACTATTTGAACTATTTCAATGGATATAAAACAAATATGTGCTAATTGTAATTAAGTGCTTGTATTTTGCCAAAGTATTTGTGTGCTTCAAAATAATGTACAATGAAATTAATAAAGTAAACAATCACATAAACACAACAAATTTATAGTGGTTCAGTGCACCCCAAGACACCTACATCTACTTTCCAAGTTTTTCTTAAAAATTTTATTATAATTCCAAGATTATAGTCTATTAGTTTTCCGGGCTCATTAATCAAAACCCAACAGATTTTTTCGGGCTCACAAGTCAAAATCCCTTATTGGTTTTATAACTTAGACTAACCAACAACCTCTGATGGTTTTACGGGCTAACCAAAAATCTTGTTGGTTTTGCGGGCTCTCCAACAATCTATGTTGGTTTTTCGGGATCACCAACAACCTATGTTGGTTTTACACAAAGGCTAACCAACAACCTCTTTGATTTTTCAAGGCTCACCAAAAATCTTAATAAACAAAGTAAGCATAATATGAAAAGAACATAATAAAAACTTTCTTAAATAAAGCAAATATCTCTTTGAAGCCCTTGATTATTGATGAAGAACTTGTCTTCAAGATGTTAAAGCCTTTGAATGTTGATGAAGATGTGGACTTGGAAGCTTTCGCTCAATATTGGAAGCTTGAAGGCTTGAACTACTCAAAATAATGAATCCTTAAGTATATTCAATAAAACTCTCCAAAGGATTACTTTCTCATTTGATTTTTAGTGTTTATATAGCTCTCCAAACCATAGATGATCGTTTATGATCGTTGGGGATGAAAAACTAGCTGTTTGAAGCAAGTTGGAATCAATTCTGCACTTCTAAAAAACTAGCCGTTATACCAAGTGTCGACACTTGAATTTCCTGAATTTTCTTCATGAGTCGACCTCTTGAGTTGACTCTTCACCATGAGTCGACATCTTAAGTCGACACTTAGGTCAGCTCAAGGCAAAGATTCTGGTTTGATACTGTTCTATATTTTTCTTATTCTCAGGCCTTGAGTCGACACTTGAACTTCTTCATGAGTCGACACTTGCTTGTGCTAGTGCTAAAACTTGCTAAACTTCTTCAAAATTGATTTTTAGCCTCTTCAAGTTCTTCCATATCAATTCCAAAGTCCATATACTTGATTTTTCATTAATTTAAGGACTTTCTTCAACTGAAAACATGTATTTCTTCATTCAATATGGATGAGTACTAAGATCTGATAAACACACTTAACATATATTAGTACTCATATATATTTAAGTTTTTTGTTAATCATTAAAATCAAGACCAGTGTCAACACTTGTCACTTTTGAAAGTGCAAAAGGCAACTCAAGGGCCTGCCCCACCCACACAGATCAAGAAGGGGATGTGGTTTCTGGTCAAAGTGGAAAAGGTTCAAAAGACCAAAAAGTGACAATGGCACCTAAAGGCGGCCTCTATTCATGAGTGGGTGAGGCTTCATTTAGGACCATTAGTATTTTGGTTAGCGATGTAGTGAGGGTTGCCAGCAAGGTTGTGAGGATGGCCGGTGAGGCTATAGAGATCCCTCATGAAGTTGCGGGGGCTGTCGACAAGGTAGCTGAGGTGGTGAATGCATGTTGCAGCACTATTATGGCTATAGATCAGGCCACCAGTGAGGTCCATTGGGCCCCAAGCGAGGCTAGTGACGGCCACAACAAGAACATAGAGGAGGCCACTGAGCCACTCATGTAGAGGGGCAAGGGTTTGAGGAGGTACCGTCCAAAGGTGATAGAGGCGAGGTGGTCGGCTACATCTGGTATTAAAATTCTTAATAGTGAGGCATGCCATTCGATGCTTGAGAAGTACATACCTCTCGAGTATAAGGAGGAGCTTCTTTAGGAGGGCATTTCAGACAGTGTTTGGCATTTTGTCCATGCCTTGGCAGTAGTAAGATCACTATATTTGTGTTTTTGCTTTCGAAAAGCTTTGCTAGAAGCCTGGCTGGTAATTTTTCTATAAAGTAACTTTGTAGCATGGGGATAGTTTTGATATCTAGCGAGGCTAGAGATGACCATGAATAGACTTATCGAGGCATTTCAGCATTGAAGAGCGAACAAGATGACACTATGAGAGAGCTGAGAATCATCTCTAAGCAACTAACCATAAAAAAGAACTGGTTATAGATGACAGCGGGCAAATTTGTGGTGGAGTTGATGCAAGTCAGAGAACTCCAGACTAAAGTTATTGGGCCGAAGAAGGATGCTGCCCGGTGGAAAGATGAAGCTGCCTAGCACAAGGATGAGCTAGTTAGGGCTAGAAGTGAGATAGCGATGCTAAAAGGGTCACTCGCTGAGGCAGAAAATGAGGCAGCAATGCTAAAGGGGTTGCTTACCGAGGCAGAGAGTGAGGAGACCAAGCTGAGGGACTCGCTTACTGAGGCGGATGGCAAGGCAACCAGACTGAGGACCTCGATCACTAGAGAGGAGGAGGAAGTGACTAGGTTAAAAGGGTAGCTTGCTGAAGCTAAGAGGAAGGCATCCCTCACCAGGCACCAGGTCTTAGAGACTACCACCGAGGCCACTGAGGCCTTCCGGAAGGGGGAAGACTTCTACCAAGAACTACTAAATTCTTACCCGTACACTAATGCCAAGGGCACTTGGTGGCGCAGGAGGAAGGTGGTGAAGTACTATCCGAATATCAATCTTGGCACACTATCTTTGGGAAGATCATCTTCTGGCAGCGAGTTTGGTAGTTCCGATGGAGAGGAGGGCGGCAAAGCAGCGTCTTTCACCTTTTGACTTTTGTTTTGTTTTTGGTCATGCTTTGTTTTTGTAAAGCGACTATTATGTCTTTTGTAATAGGAATTAATTTGAGACGAAATAAAGAGGCCTTTCATTTTCATCTTCCTTTTGTGCACCTTCCTTTTGTACTTTCATGTTTTATTACTCAATGAATGCATATTTTTAAAGAAGAATAATATTTAGGAGGAGCATCCAAAGAGTTGTTGTCATATATGATGCTTTCAATATTTTCTTGATATCATGCTTTATTTATATTACTCTATTACTCCTTCTCCATGCATTCAAATCTATTTTCTTTGAGGGGATTTACATTCAAATGCTATCAGGATTTATGTTTCGCATGTGCATATCATTTTTGTGGTATTATGTTCAATTGGTATCATATTTAATTAGTATCATGTATTGATTTTAATGATCTACTTGCTATTCTTTCCACCTTCATTCATATTTTGTATTGTCTTTTATCCTTTTTCATGATGACAAAAAGGGAAAGAAATATGTTAAATATGAAAAGAAAAAATATATGATAAACATAAAAAATTATAAGAGAAATGAAAGAAAGTGCAAAAGGGGGAGAAGAAATCAAAAGGTTTTAATCTTAAGAGAAGAATTAGCAAGGAGGATAATGTTTAAAAATCTTGAATAATTTTTTAAAATATTTTTGAAATCATATTTTGAGGGAGAGCTTGATACTCATCGATTTTGAGCTTACATGTTTATCTTCTTGTTAATCTTTTTAAGCTTACCCTATTCATATACTTAAAAATTTTATCATCATCAAAAAGGGAAAGATTTTTGACTCTAGCTTGATTTTGATGATTGATAAAATACTTAAGTATATATGAGTACTAATTATGTATTTTAGTGTGTTATCAGATTAAGTACTTATATAAGTTGAAAGAACAAAATGCTTGTATTTCAGTTGAAGAAGTCCTTCAAATTCATGAAATTTCAAGTTATAAGGACTTTGGAACATAAAGAAGACTTGGAAGGACTTAAGATTTGAGTTTGGAGAAGTTTTAGTAAGTTTAAATACTGGAACACTCAAGTGTTGACTCATGAAGATGTCAAGGTATCGACTCAAGGCCTAAGAACAAGAAAAATACAAAATTGTATTAATCCAGAATTTTTGCCTTGAGCTAACCTGTCAAGTGTTGACTCATGAAGAAATCAAGTGTCGACTCATGAAGAACTCAAGTGTTGACTCACCAGATTCAAGTGCTGACACTTGGTGTAACTGCTAGTTTTTTAGAAGTGCAGAATTGATTCCAACTTGCTTCAAACGACTAGTTTTTCATTTCCAACGGTCATAAACGATCATCTATGATTTCGAGAGCTATATAAATACCAAAATCAAATGGAGAAGCAATCCTTTGGAGAGATCATTGAATATCCTTCAAGGATTCAAGAGTTGAGTGGTTCAAGCCTTCAAGCTTCCAAAGATAATAGAGCTGATCCAAGTCCACAATATCAAGCTTTGTTCAAAGGCTTCAACAAATTACAGACAAGCTTCTTCAATATCATCCAAGGATTTCAAAAAGATACTTGCTTTATTTTAGAAAGCTTTATTGTATTTTTTACTTTCATTCTTACATTGTTGTATCAAGATTTTTGGTGAGCCTTGAAAAATCAAAGAGATTGTTAGTTAGCCTTTGTGTAAAATCAACAAAGATTATTGGTGAGCCCATAAAACCATCGGAGGTTATTGGTTAGCCTAAGTTATAAAACCAACAAGAGATTTTGACTTGTGAGTCTAGGAAAACAAGTTGGGTTTTGATTAGTGAGCCCGGAAAACTAATCGACTGTAATCTTTGTGATTATAGTAAAATACCCAAGAAAAACTTGGAGAGTGGATGTAGGTGCCTTGCAGTGCACCAAACCACTATATATTCTTGTGTTTGTGATTGCTCTTATTTATTACTTATTTACTCTTGCATTTACTTTGTTAATTTCGTTACATATTTTCATTAAGTACACAAATACTTTGGCAAAATATAAGCACTTTTTTAAATTGGCACATACTTGTTTTATATCCATTGACATACTTGTAAATAGTTTTTTAAAACCCAATTCACCCTCCCTCTTAGGTTGCATCATCACTGGGCAACAATCTATGCTAAGGCACTAGAGCATTCCATTGCCAACCGTGAGGTGACATTCATAGAGAGGAATGCTCACATAGAGGAAGCATAGGAAGCCACTAAAGAAGGCGGGCTTTGGCGGAACAGGAGCGAAGCTCTGATGAAGAGGTTCACCAAACCCTCACATGGGAGATGATAGCCAATCTGCAAGAATTGATGAACTACAAAGAGAGCTAGAAGCTACTTACCGAGAGGTGGCGATGCTGAGGAGAGGTGACCCCCATCCTCTAGAGTACCTCCGAGGGCTATCATTGGCCAGGGAGCCTAGATGGATGCCAACGAATTATGAAGCTCCACTAATAAAGAGGTTCAGATGGTTGTCAATGATGAAGCTCCACCCCACACTATCAATGACAAGGGAGAGACTGGTCGGCTAGGCTCTTGTGATTCGGGTATGCTATCCGGTGCTGTCAATGAGGTTGATAAAGGAGGAGCACCTCGCGGGCAAAGCATGTTATCCGGCACTACTAGTGAAGCTGGTGTAGAAGGAGAAGTAGTTCACCTAGTAGCCAGCGAGGTAGCTAGGAGCGATGAGGGTTCTCAAAGGATGCTGTGGTTCGACCGAGATAGTGCAGACCTACTATAGGCGATAGACTTTCTTCGGACTGCCATTCTTCTAGAAAGAAGTGAGGCTACGCGGTGCTTGGCTGGAGTATGGATAGAGCAATTCAAGTCCCTCCATGAGGCTGACCATCTAAAGTCATGTTGGAGAGAAGACCTGAGCCTAGTGCTATGAGCTCGACAGTGGGTTGCTAGAGTCTAACTCCTCAGGAGATCCTCATGGCCATGACCACCAACTCCTTAGACCATGGCTTTGCATGCTGTGAGATGATGCTCCATGGCCACTATCTAGAGATCAGATTAGTGATCAATCCCCTCATTCCTACGAATGCCTCTATAGGAGAGAGGGTAAGGACTATGCAGGATAGGAGAGAGAGGCTCATCGAGGAGTGCAACACTTGTTATGTACATTTCTTGGATCAATAAAGAACCCTCTTTACTGCTTTTCTAACTTTGCTTTTCTATGATGTTCTGGGGTATATGCTTTGTATTGTTGCAAGAAGAATGCCTTTGCATGAATCTTGGGATGCCTCTAGATCCTTAGCTTCTAATTATTATCTAGTAGGAGGCAAGTAAGCTTGACTTACCTTCCAATCACATGGCATAATGTGGCACAGCATGCCACTTGATATAGATTTGATCCCCAAGAGGTGACTCTAACTAGGCACTTCTCTTAAGGAGAAATGAGTATAGTTGTGGCATCACTTTGATGGAAGCACTAGAGGCATAAATGCACTATTCCCCGAGATGTTAACCCTAGACGGGGTGCTTGATGCCTTGTCTTCTATTCCTTGTGGAGCACAGGCATCTAGCCAACAGGACACGGATACCTGTCGAGCATTAGTTGACTGTTGGCACAGCGGGCTCTTCCCTAGCCCCTCTATAAATAGAGGGCCAGAGAAGCAAATGTTTGCCAAGTACCTCGGAGGTCTGAGTGAATAGAAGGATGTTGGTACCATAACTAATTTCTTTTGGTGCAAGTGTCAAGTTCTCTTTCTCGATGGAAGGGTTCTCTCTACGAGGGCTACTTTGACTGCATCAAAGGCATGCTGATGGATATCTACCTTAACACGAAAGGTATTGGGAATGGTCGGTGCTCAAGTCATTATATTGTGGCTATCGTAAGCTGGAGGATAGTATTGGAGGAGGGGTGACAATTGCCTACCTCATCACCAGTGCCTCCTTAAGTAGGACCTAGTCTTTCATAGACCGATAGCCAGGTTGGGAGTGAAAGTAGCCTCAAGAATCTTGCCTTGCTCGATAACTAGTGACACCACACCCAAGATGTGCGGGTGATGGCATCTCAATGCTCTTGATATAGTCCCAGGTCCCTTGAGGTTTTCTTCTCCATCTACTTGTAGGGTGAGGCTTCGCAGTTTTCGTCCCCTCAACCTCATGGAGGGTGGTGTGCCTCTGCCTCCTTACACCAATCAGGTTACTAGAGCAGAATGCACATCTTCTCTTTCTTGGCTGGTTTTACCTTTGCATGCTTTAGGGGGACTTGGAGCCATCCAGGCTAGGAGGAGGTGTCTCACTATTTTTGGCAAGGCATAGAGGGAACTTTGGAGCTCCTGAAAGCTTTAACTCGGTCTTGATCCTGCTCTTGCTAGCATGAAACTTGGAGGCTTCTGAGAGTCATACTCGATCCTTTAGGGCTATTGTAATCTATCTTTGACCTCCATCTATCTTTGTAAGCATTCTCGGAGTAATGTAATCTAGCTGCAAAACCATAAATATATATAACTCAAAACTTGTTAATGAAATGAAATTTTCATTCTTTGATATCTTTCAATGTTTGTACATTGCTTGCATCATCTTGAATGCCTCGAGGACATGCGGGCATTCTGGAACCTACAAAGTGAAGATACAAAAGTCCGGTCATGATGAGGGGTTTCCCGATAGTGAATCCTTCGATACCTAAGTTAGTCTACCATGAAAATAAATAAAAAGAGAGTTTGTATCTTCTAAGATAATGTAGTGGCGGAGCAGAGATGTAGTGGAAGTGGGCAAGGCTGTAGAAGTAGGCGAGGTTGTGGAAGTGGACAAATGGGCATGGAGGAGTGCAAGCGAGGCATAGGAAAGATTAAACAAGACTTAGAAGAGGCAAAGTAGTCCTAGCCTTTATTGAGTAGCGACTAAAGCTTCGGGTGGCTCTGCAAAAGCTGTTGATTTTTTCAAAAGGCTTAGAACTTTTAGAGGAACTTGCCTAAGAAAATGTCTTATAAAAAATAGTTACCTGGAGGATCTAGGGAGCGATTTTTATAAGCAAGTTATAAAAAATACCTAATGCTTAAGAATTATTTTGCAATATAGAGAGTGATGGTTAGTACGTCATTACTGCCAAATACATATTCTTAGAGGAGTGGGTAAAGATGGTGAGGAGCTTATCTTTATAGCAAGCATCGTCCATAGTGCACCTGCTGTGAAGCTCAGCTCGTAACTGGGCCATCTTGGGCTGAAGTCGGCAGCCCTAGCCGACTTCAGTTCGAAACTTAGAAAAAAGAAAGGGCTGAGCGACAGAAAATAGAGGTCTCATCTTCCCCTCTTTGTCGACCAGATTTTCTACCGGCAAGGTCGGAGAGACAGTCGTGGAGAGGAGGGCTTCGTTAGCAATGAGGTTGGGATGAGTTGGGACTCCGGTCGACATGATTTTCTTTTCCTAAATGGCTATGACACCGTTGGTATGTTTTCCTTTAAATCTCCATCACCGTCGCCAAATCAAGCCCATTGAGCTCCTTCCGCGACATCTTCTTCTTCTCCGACGAGCAACGGAGAGCTCCTTCGATGCCAGTGAGTTTTATTCCTTATATAAATTGTTTAAGGGGAATTTAATCCGATTTTCGATTTCAGGTTGCATGGGTCGTGCATCGCTGGTGGTCGCGCCGTCGTCCTCCCTTCTGTCCGCCTCCGGTCTGCTGAGCTCTTCCCGGTGACCACCCCCTAGGGCTGCCGGCAATCATGGGGAGGTTGGCTTGGTTGGACCATGGAAGAGCAGGGGAGTTCAGGAGAAGAGAAGGAAGAAAGAAGGAAAAAAAGAAGGAAAAGAAAAAAAAAGAAAGAAAAAGAAGGAAAAAGAAAAAAAAAAAAAAAAGAAGAGGAGAGAGAAAGAGGAGAGAGAAGGAAGAGAGAGAATGAGGAGGAGGAAGAGGAGAGAGAAAAGGAAAGAGGAAGAGGAGAGAGAAGAAAAAAGAATAAAAAAATTAAATGAATTTTATGGAATCCATCTAGGTATTTAGATTTGTTTTCTTATTGATTAACCCGATTTCCATTGACTGACCTAAATAGATATCTAGATCGAGCCTAGTCCTAGACTAGATCGAAGAATCTTTATCTTATTCAGATTCAGGATTAATTATTTAATTTATTTTATCGGAGCCATCATCAGTATGGGAGTATCGAGGATCTAGAGTTGAGTCGCATGTTCTTAATAGAATCAGTTTCAGGTAAGTTATCTTGACCTCTAATATTATCTGCCAAATATGTTATGTATTTATAAATATTAAATATGTATAGTATATTGCATTGGGTTGCATGCATTGTGTTGGTATGGATGCTCTCTAGTCCAAATATGATCATATAAGGACCTAGTCTCCTTCCGGGCCTCTAGTTGGGCGATCACTGGTACATGACCGATATGCGGTATGTGTAGTCAGGAGCTAGTTGCCTTTTTATTTTTAGCCATGCATGGTAGTTGTTGGCACATGCTGAGAATGCATATTTTCTTGTGTGATATCAGAGTTTGTTTCCTTCCAGGCATTCAATGGGGCGATCACTGGTACATAACCAATGTACGGTATGTATAGTCAGGATCTAGTCTCTTTCGGGGCTAGCCACGGGCCGATCGTGGCCATAGTCAGAGGGACTAGAAGAGTAAAGTAAATGGTTGGCCATCTATAGTCGTGTTGGTTGTAATTAAGTAGTCGTGTTGGTTGTAATTAAGTATACATATTTGCATAATATTGCTGGTTAAATTATTTTGATACTGGATATCTTGTTTGTATGATGTGTTGATACTTGTTGTTTGTTAATGGCATATTTATGTATGTTATTGGAGGTGTTGATAACTTACTAAGCCTGTATAGCTTATCCCTATTTTTTTATATTTTTATTACAGATCTGGAAGATCAATCGATCTTTGAGACCAGTCAGTAAGGAGCTAGGGTTTAGGTATTAATCCCTTAGTATGATTTATCTTAAATTTTAGTTGAATTTTATCTATCTGTTAACCTTTATGAAAAATTCTAGAAATAAATGAATAATTAGTGAAATTTATTCTTTACCATTGCTTGGATATTAAATTGAAGGATAGGCTTGGCATGAGCTCTAGGATGATACCTAGGGTTGCGCAGCTGATCGCGTGGCCGATTTCGATGCTGGTTTCGGGGCATGACCGAGTGGTATCAGAGCAAAGATTTAATATCAAGATGATTTAGTTAGTAAGAGGGGTAGAATTAGGATTTTGATTAAATATTTTGGAATAGTTGTCGATACTAGGAGTTTATTTAAGTTCCTCTGATAAGTGTATGTTATAGTTTCAAGAGTTTTGCTAAGTATAGAAAGCTTGAATGAATAAAATGTTGGATTAAACTTTCCTAGCTTAATTTTTGGAAAAATGTCATCAAGGCTAGATAATGGATATATGGATATATATTTTGAGTTATATTTGATAAAATTATAGACTATGATACATGTGATTAGAAATTAACATGATGATTATTAAGATATTAGAGGATTTGATAATTTATATCAGAGTACGCAGCGAAAGTATGGTGGACTAAAGATATTAGAATTAATTTGAAGTGTATTATGATGAAAGAATGGGAGCTCTTATTAGGATTACTAAATTTGGATAGAATGGTACATGTGAGTATTAGATTACATATATTTGAGTTTCGGAAGACTTAGATTTTTTTTAAATTTTGAGGCCAAATCTTTTTTGTAGGAGGGGAGAATGAGAAGCCTAGCTCGTAACTGGGCCATCTTGGACTGAAATCAGCAGCCCTTGCCAACTTCAGTTCGGAACACAGAAAAAAGAAAGGGCTGAGTGACAGAAAATAGAGGACTCATCTTTCCCTTTTTGTCGACCGGATTTTCCGCCAGTAAGGTTGGAGGGACAGTCGTGGAGAGGAGGGCTTCGTCGGTGATGAGGTTGGGATGAGTTGGGACTCCAATCGACATAGTTTTCTTTCCCCAAATGGCTAGGACACCATCGGTATGTTTCCCTTTAAATCTCCCTTACCGCTGCCAAATCAAGCCCATCGAGCTCCTTCCACGACGTCTTCTTCTTCTTCGGTGAGCAACGGAGAGCCCTTCGATGTCGGTGAGTTTTATTCCTTATATAAATTGTTTAGGGGGGATCTAATCCGGTTTTTGATTTCGGGTTGCATGGGTCGTGCATCGCCGGTGGCCACGCCGTCGTCCTCCCTTCTGTCTGTCTCTGATCCGCTGAGCTCTTTACGGTCCCCAAGGTCGCCGGCAACCATGGGGAGGTTGGCTTGGTTGGATCATGGAAGAGCAGGGGAGTTCGGGAGAAGAGAAGGAAGAAAGAAAGAAAGAAAGAAAGAAAGAGGGAAAAGAAAGAAAAAAAAGAAAAACAAAAGAAAAAGGAAAAAAAAAAAAGAAGAAGAGGAGAGAGAAAGAGGAGAGAGAAGGAAGCGAGAGAAGGAGGGAGGAAGAGGAGAGAGAAAAGGAAAGAGGAAGAGGAGAAAGAATAAAAAAGAATAAAAAATAAATAAATGAATTTTATGAAATTCATCTAGGTATTTAGATTTATTTTCTTATTAATTAACCCGATTTTCACTGACTGGCCTAAATAGATATCTAGATTGAGCCTAGTCCTAAACTAGATCGAAGAATCTTTATCTTATTTAGATTCAGGATTAATTATTTAACTTATTTTATCAGAGCCATCATCAGTATGGGAGTATCGAGGATCTAGAGTTGAGTCACGTGTTCCTGATAGAATCAATTTCAGGTAAGTTATCTTAACCTCTGGTATTATGTGCCAAATATATTATGTATTTATTAAATATTAAATATGTATAGTATATTACATTGGGTTGCATGCATTGTGTTGGTGTGGATGCTCTCTAGTTCGACTGTGATCATACGAGAACCTAGTCTCCTTCCGGGCCTCCAGTGGGGCGATCACTGGCACATGACCGATGTGCGGTATGTGTAGTCAAGAGCAAGTTATCTTTTTATTTTTAGCCATGCGTGGCTGTTGTTGGCACATATTGAGGATTATGTTTTTTTATGTGATATCAGAGTTAGTTTCCTTCGGGGCTTTCAGTGCGGCGATCACTGGCACATGATCGATGTGCGTATATGTAGTCAGGATTCTAGTCTCTTCCGGGATTAGCCATGGACCGATCGTGGCCATAGTCAGAGGGACTAGGAGAGTAAAGTAAATGGTTGGCCATCATAGTCATGTCGGTTGCAATTAAGTATACACATTTGCATAATATTGTTGATTATATTATTTTGATGCTAGATATCTTGTTCGTATGATGTGTTGATGCTTGTTGTTTGTTAATGGCATATTTATGTATGTATGTTGGAGGTTTTGATAACTTACTGAGCCTGTATAGCTCTCCCATATTTTTCTATGTTTTTGTTACAGATCTGGAAGATCAATCGAGCTTTAGGACCAGTCAGTGAGGAGCTAGAATTTAGGTATTAATCCCTTAGTTTATGATTTATCTTAAATTTTAGTTGAATTTTATCTATCTGTTAACCTTTATGAAAAATTCTAGAAATAAATAAATAATTAGTGAAATTTATTCTTTACTGTTGCTTGGATATTGAATTGAAGGATATGCCTGGTATGAGCTCTAGGATGATACCTAGGGTTGTGCGGCCGGTCGCGTGGCCAATTTCGATGATGGTTTCAGGACGTGATACCTATATTTGTTGGAATAGCCAATGTCAGAGAACGAATGGTAGATTACTCGTTCCCCTATAAAAGAGGGGCGCACATGGTTCCTAGCATGACTTTCAAGAATCACATGCCTGGATTAGGTATACCTATTTTTTGTGCTAAGCTGGTGAGTGAGGTAGCAAGTCATGCGGAAGTCCACGTATATTTGATCATTTTTGAATGTATCATATCTAATTCATCAAGTACTTATTTTATAACTATATATATATATATATATATATATATATACTCTTATCTTATATCAAGTCATGAAGCAGCAAGTCATGCAAAAGTTGACGTAGAATTGATTATTTTTTTGAATGTATCGACCTAATTCATATCTTATATCAAGTCAAGAGGCAGCAAGTCATGCAAAAGTTCACGTAGAATTGATTATTTTTTTGAATGTATCGATCTAATTCATCACGTACTTATCTTATAACTTTATATATATATATATTATGTTTTTTTAAAAATTTCTTTCCTATCTTTTTTTTTTTTTCTAGTTTAACCGATAATGGTGTTTGGGACATGCAAAGACGCGGACGAGAAAGGGATGACAGTGGGTATTCCATGACAATAAGGATGAAACGATTGTGCGCCGAACGATGGTTAATTATTAAACAACGAAAAAGTGATATTTATCAATACTTCGGTAAAAACTAAAATTGACGTTGCTACGTACCAACCGAGCAACGAATTTGATTATTTAAAGTCAACAATCATCATTCTTCAGCCTACCTTTTTTTTTTATTATTTTCTCTCGGTTCGTGCATTGCCGTGCTACCGGATTCTCTTCTTCTTACCCTGCTTTGGAAATTAGGTATCACTCCGCTCAAATCCTACAAATCCTACGGAGGAGTTGTTACCGGTAACTTGCCAAATTTTATAGACCTAGAAGGTCCAGTGTTGGCATCCATGAATTAAATATGTAGTACGTTTTTAGTAAGAAAAAAAAAAAAAAAAATTCATCCCAAATGATCAATTACTTTTCATCGTACACCATCCTCATATCTCTCTCTCTCTCCAATCCCGCACCATCGGCTCTTTATCTTCCTCTACGACAATGAACCGCTGCCCTTGCTGTCCACGCTAGAATTGAAATAGCAATATCTTAATATTAGCTACACATTTTCTAGAATTAATAAGCATTTTTTAACTCGAAAGTATTTATTACCGAATTGAGTTGAAGCATGCGAATTAGATTTACAGAGCTAATGGCAACACATCCTCTCAATCCAAAAAAAATGTTTAAGTTGAATAGAAGAGATTGAAAACGATCACAAAGGACAACAAATCTCATGTCTTGCAAAAATTTATGCAATGCAAGTGATGCAACTAGACTGCTATGGTTTTCCCCTCCCAGTGGAGGAAAGCGAGTATCTAGAATGCGGGGTAGGTTTGCTTCAAAATGAGAAGGGGATTTTAAATTTGAAAACATACGACTATTTTTTTAATAAATAAAAAAGAGAAAGGAATAAATCCGGTATAATCATCCTGCAAGCTTTTATTTCACCGAAAAATATTTGATACAAGGTATTAGATTTTTGTAACTTTCTTTTCATCTAAAAATGAGTATGTCAATCAGACATCATCAAGATACTAGTTAATTAGAACGAGAAACTAGAGAAGATCTTAATCTTATTCAATCCAACCATCATGAATTCTAGAAGATAATTTCTAGATTTAATTAATTTTTTATAAAATTATTTTTAATCCGTGATCAATTGATATCCTTTTTCAATCCCAGAGTTTCGCTGTGTGACAGAGAAGATTGAAGTGGAAAATTGGACCGCAACGAGAGTCTTGTTCTTGCTTTTGCATGCACGAGATTATCGGTGAAGAAAGCACCAGCGGCAATTTGGCCCCTCCTAGACGGTTAAAATGGCCGTGCACGTCAACTTTTAGTCCCACGTATTCCAACCTTTTGATGCATTGCTAGCCATGTAACGAGGATGATTTACTAACAGAAATTATATAGGACATGTACCATAGATTATCATATAAAATAGATTTTATAATTTATCACATTTTGTTAATATTAATTTTAAAAATAAATTGAAAAGTTAAATATATTTTTTATTAATAGATTTATTAGTCCATAATTATGATATTCTTTTTTATTTTTAGTACATACTTTTTATCGATACATGTTATGTATTAGCGAGCTATATAGTATGTATCATGTAATCAGGTATCGTATATTGGTGAACATTATATTTTCGAAATAGTGTATCGATCTATGTAAAGATATATGTTAGGATATTAGATGAATCTTTTATTAAGTACATATTAAATGACTATATATTGTGTATTGTAAATGCTGTGTTTGAAAACTATGTATCAATTTCTTATAGATATATTTTGAATCGTTATTGGATATGTTTCAAAAAAATTTATAATATGTATTAGTAAGTCATCAAATATATATCGTTTGGTTATTTACTGTATACCGGTGAGCACCACATTCTAAAATTATATATTCATTTACTTAGAAATATGTAATGAGATAATAATTAAATATTTTTTTAGATGTGTATCAACTGGTCAAATGTATATCGATAAATATTATATTCAAAAAATTATGTATTGATTTATCGGTAGATATATATTTGACTACTGTTATGTATGTATCAAAAAAAATTTATAATTTATATTAATAAACCATTAAATATATATCATTTGATCATATACCATTTATCAATAAGAATTACAATTTAAAAATAATATATTAATTTACTTAGAAGTATATATTAACTCATTTAATGATTAATTTATTTAATATATATCATATGATCATATAATATATATTAATAAAAAAATATGTGTTAATAATAAAAAAATATCATAATTATAAAATTAATAATTTTATTAATAAAAAATAATATTTAAATTTTAAATTTATTTTTAAAAATAAATATTAAAAATATAATAAATTATGGAATTCATCCTATATGGTATTCTATATAATGTCCATTCCATATGCTTTTTGTTGATAATCTACCACCCCGCCGCCATGGTCTCCTCCTTTTTCCTCTCCCCACGCCCGCGCGCGTGCGTCGGAACCCCCGGCGAGCCTCTAAATCCGTACCGATCAGAATCATACTCTTTTTCTTCGGCACGTTCCGACGGACGATGGAGGACGTCCAGCGAAGGCGACGAGCTCCATCAGCCGACACCTTCCCCATCCGTATAAATCTGGACCGTCTAATCGCTGCGCCCGTGACAAAACCCTCCAGAATCCCAGCATTTTTTTGTGCATTTTTTTTTTGTATTTAGCCCTGCACCCCACATGCCCCCTAAAAATAAAGCCAATCCATATAATTGAACTCCCGGGTCCCGCACCACGATGACATTCTCGTGATTTTATCAACAATACCTGGGCAAAACTATAATTTAGGATGCTCCAGATTCGCATTTAAACAGATCCATCGCGCACCCACAGCTCCGCAAGCTCCAAATCTCCCCCAATCCGTTCCGAGAACCGAGAATGGCCGCAAAAAGGATCGCATTTTTCCTCCTCTCCCTCGCCGCCATGGCAACGGTGCCGGCGTCCTGCGGCGGGAACTGGACGGAGTTCATCCGGACGTGCTGCGGCGCCACGCGGTACCCGCGGCTCTGCTTCAGCTCCATGGCCGGCTACGCGAGCAAGGTCCAGGGGAGCCCGGTGCACGTGGCCCAGCTGGCCACCAACCTGACGGTCGACCGCATCGGCGGCGTCGCCCAACGGGTGGAGCTGCTCCAGCGATGGGCGTCTGGCCGGAAGGCGGCGGCTCTGTCGGACTGCACGGAGGTGCTGGGTGACGCGGCGGACGAGGCGCGGCGGACGGCCGCTGAGCTTGCGGGGCTGGAGAAGGCCGCAGGGCCGGAGGTGGCGTGGCGGGTGTCGAACGCCCAGACGTGGATGAGCGCCGCCCTGACGAACGAGGAGACCTGCACCGACGCCTTCGAGAGTGTGGGTTCCTGCCGCGTCAAGGCCGAGGTCTGCCGCCGGGTTCGCCGGGTCAAGCACTTCACCAGCAACGCCCTCGCCCTCGTCAATAACCTCGTCGTCACCCACTCATCGCCTTGAGTTAAATTAGGTCTGAATGGATCCAGTTAATTTTAGTTTGTCATCCACTTAGCCGCAGGGATAAACTTTTAGTCCGTTTGAAGTGGGTTACACATTACCATGGTTCCATGTATGTATATATTTATTTATGGTGCTAGAAGGACATAACAGAGTGGTCGTCCGTAATGATCTTCTATGGTGGTTAATTTGCAGCAGTTGTGAGAGTGATAGGTAGCTGTCTTGAAAAGTAGTTTTTTTTTGTTTGAGATGCAAATATATATTCTCTCGGAGTAGAAGAATCTCATGGAATGTGAACATTGTGGACGCGGCTCCAGATGTCCACCATGGGTGCCCTAGAGATTTTTTTTTTTTTTGTTTGATTTATTGTTTTCTGGGCATGTAGCAAAGTTTTCGGTCCTTTTTCTCCTGCATGTTTCTCGAGCCAAGGGCACATTATATTCTGTATTGTACCTATCAAAACACCTTCCAAGGGATTACAACGGCACTGGAAAATCTTTGGTCTCTTTCGATAAGTTTAGATATTGTTCTATTCTACAAATGATCGTAGAATCGAAATTTATGACAGGAATACTTTAAAATTAGAGTAAAAAAAAAAAATAGAATGAACAACAATAATCGAAATTATATATCATGATAACCGTGTGGATGTAAGTATAATGAACTTTTAGAATAGCCTTGTCATATTGGATATCTTCCTTATCTATTTATAATATTGGATATCTTTCTTATCTATTTATAATATTATACGGAACCATGGAGAGATTACTAGGGAGGTGTCTCTAACGAGTATAACATATCCTGATGGGTTGCTAGGATCTTGTATCGGATTCCTTCTACTGACATTTTTTCTATAAAGGTTGCCGGTTTTATTATAGTGCTGTCCTTCATGAATTTGTATGTTGGTCGTGTCGACCATATTCGTTGCAATGGACACATAAAAAGATTGACCTAACTGAAGTAGATGGGGTCGTCTATATCGGTCTCGATTCCAAGAAGTGACTAAGCACCGAGAGAGGAGACTGGGTACCAAGTATGGGTTAGGTACTGAGAGAGGGTACTGGATACTGACTCTCAGATGTGCTTGATCGAGCAGAAATCTAGATTAAGATCGATTAAGAATCTGACAAATATAAAAGTCGACTTCGACCATGAAATTTTTTGGAGCTTTTATAAAAGGTGATCGGGTGATGAAAGAACTATCTAATCACTCACAGCTACCGATATCATAGTTGACAATCTAGTGAGTATCTCGAGATCGAGTAGTCGCCGTAATATGTACCACGTGCATTAACATTACTGATGTGGCAAGACCACTGACGTGGGGGAGCTGACAGGCGCCACGTCAAAGGAGACCGCCGCGTCAGACGCCAAATCAACTCTCCAACTCGGACCGCTCTGCCGAGCTGAGCTGAGCTTTCTCGAGGCGACGAGCCGAGCTCCGTCCTTCGCCAAGTCGGTCCCGCGAGCTCGGGACGTCTAGGCCGAAGCCGCACTCTGTCCTCCAGAGCGAGACCCTCGGAGGTTGAGCCCCGTGGTCGGAGTCGAGCTCAGCCCTCCTCTGCCACATGGAGCCTCTCCGAGCACGAGCCCTCTGGACCGGGCCCGTACTCTGTCCTCCAAAGCGAGACCCTCGGAGGTTGAGCCCTATGGTCGGAGTCGAGCTCAGCCCTCCTCCGCCACGTGGAGCCTCTCCGAGCACGAGCCCTCTGGACCGGGCCCGCACTCTGCCCTCCAGAGCGAGACCCTCGAAGGCTGAGCCCTGTGGTCAGAGTCGAGCTCAGCCCTCCTCCGCCACATGGAGCCTCTCCGAGCGCGAGCCCTCTAGACCGGGCCCACACTCTGCCCTCCAAAGCGAGACCCTCAGAGGTTGAGCCCTGTGGTCGGAGTAGAGCTCAGCCCTCCTCCGCCACGTGGAGCCTCTTTGAGCGCGAGCCCTCTGGACCGGGCCCGCACTCTGCCCTCCAGAGCGAGACCCTCGGAGGTTGAGCCCTGTGGTCAGAATCGAGCTCAGCCCTCCACCATGTGGAGCCTCTCCGAGCGCAAGCCCTCTGGACTGGGCCCGCACTCTGCCCTCCAGAACGAGACCCTCGAAGGTTAAGCCCTATGGTCTGAGTCGAGCTCAGCCCTCCTCCACCACATGGAGCCTCTTCGAGCGCGAGCCCTCTGGACCGGGCCCGCACTCTGCCCTCCTCCACCAAGGTGACCCCGCAAGCTCGGGGAGTCTAAGTCGGAGCGAGCCCTGCCATCCCAGCTCAGCCCCAGCTCGGACATGGGCATCGCCATCCCAGGACACAGGCGAGCCGCCCAAGGACTATGGGGTAACGCCCCCCATACTGCAATAACTACCTGTCTGCCCGTACTTCCAGGAGGATGGGCCAGTCAGAGAGCACGAACCTCGGGGGCGGCGACCCCGAATCAAGGCTCTGCCAAGCTTCCCGGAATGGAACGACCAGAGAAGATGTCAGAACGAATAGAAGCTTCCCCTACCGTATGTCAGGGAAGACGTCCAGTCCATGGCACGGAATCCCACCGCATGCACCTGCGAGCCCAGCGAGGATCCCGAGGCAAGCGTCCAACGGCCATTTTTCGACTACAAAGAATAATCGACACCCCCGGAAGGGGGAAGGTAACACAATACCAATACCAACACAAGCGCAAGCTCAACCAAGAGGGCAAAGCGCCACCACCACCACCACTAAAAGAAAAAGGCAGGGAAATAAGGAGAGGTGGCAGAACAGAGAACCCCTCTATCCCCGCAGTTGTTCTCCCCCTGCTACATTTTCGTCTCCATTCTTATACTATTCACTCCTAGCATGGAGTCTATCAAGAGGGGCCCGATCAGGATGATCTGTTTTCCTGAATTGTCACTGACTTGACCGTCAGAGTGCCCCCGCCGGAAATCCCGGCCCGGTCACTAATCCCTGTTTTGCAGGTCCAGGACTACCGAATGGCGAGACAGCGAAGGAGGCACGCTCTGATGTCGACAGCAACTACGGGCCATGACGATCTTGGCAGCAATAATTACCATGCACCATATCAATCAAATAGTCTCATATTAATTGATCAAGTATCAAAATAAATGCATCACAAATAAAAAATATTAAAAAATGAGACAATCTGGTTGGCACGATGCATGCAAGATATATATATATTTTAATTATAACCTTTAAGATAGATAAAAAATGGTGATGAATCATGAATTCAATGTGAGAGAGAGAAGAAAAATAACCGCTAGCAAGCACGTTGTTCCATGGTAAAAATCATTTACCATTTTTTTTTTATTAAAACGGTGTATTCATTGCAGTAAACAAAGATAAATACAATCTAAAAAGTCCGAAAGTATAGAATCCCTGAGCTGAACAGGGGCAGAGTGCCAATCAGACCACAATACAAATCCTGTATGCTAAGTTACATAGGAGGCTACCTAGTCAGCAGCCGAATTAGCCTCCCTATAAATATGCCTAATAGTCAGAGAAAGATAGCCATGTAGTAGAAGTCTAATATCCCTAACTATAGGGTGATCCGCGATCAAAGAAGAAGGATGTGAAATCCAAGAGATAACGTTAGCAGAGTCACCCTCAATAATCAGACGATCCCAATGGAGAACCTGCCTGGTGTATCGAATTCCAGCCCAAGCAGCATAAAGCTCTATGGTTGGAACGGAAGAATCATAAAGAGGAATGCCTCCAGCGGCAAGGAACCCCAGACGAGAATCCCTGATAACAAATCCAGCACCGCCCATCCTGCAAAGTAGGCTTCCATCAAAGCTGACCGTGACGAAAGATGGAGGAGGGGGTTCCCAGGTAATAAAAATCCTCCAGGATGCTCGAGGAGCGGAGAGGGAACCCCAGGTCTCCGTATCAATCACAGTAGACCTACAATACTCCATAGCAGCAGTCCGAGCCCGTCCACCAGCATAATAGGGGATGATCTGGCCTCTGCAAATATCCGGTCGTTTCTGGACATCCATATATGATAAGCCAGATAAGCAATAAATGATATCTCGATCTTGGGGCCAGTCCGAAGCAGAACATAGAAGGCATCTGGCATAATGTCAGACATGATAGTGGGATCATGGAAACCCGCCAAAACCTAAATCTTCCTCGCACGAGGGCAAAGAAAGATAGCATGTGTTTAGGACTCCAGTGGCATCCCACAGAACGGACAATCTAGAGAAATATAGATACCCCTGGAGGAAAGGAGCTTGCGAGTGGGAAGGCGATGCCAAGTGAGTTCCCAAATAAAAAGGAAGACTCTAGGATGCACTGGCAGCCTCCAAATCCAGTGATGCTCCTGGAAAAATATCGATTGGAGGAACTGGGAGCAATAAGGTCAGAGATCGGCACCCGGGAGGACATCGTATGTCGCCAAACTCGGATATCAGGACAAGTATGAACAGGGAGAGGAATGGAGAGGACCCTGGAATCGAGAATATGGCCAAAAATAGAGAGAACTACCTCCGTATCTCAGGTGGAAAGTCCCGGCCGCCGAAGATCAGCAATAGTCATCGATGGGGGCGTGAGAACAGATATGAACGTAGGCCACCGAATCAGAGGAATATCCGATATCTAGGGGTCGTACATAAATCTGATGGAAAGGCCGTCCCCCAGAACCCATGATAGCTGTGGGATGACGATCGGTGCCCTAGCAAGAAGCTCACGCCAAATAACCGATGACTTCCTGGCAGAAGTAGGGCAATCACCAGGATCCATATGGATATCACCATACTTGGCTCTCATGAAAGAGGGCCACATAGCATCCGGATATAAGAAAAATATGGCAGCATGTCTGGTCAAGAAGGCCTCTCTCCTCTCTAGGAGAGAATGAATACCCAAGCCACCAGTGTGAGTAGGAGTGCAAACAATGTCCCATCTTATCAGATGAATTCTCCTCCTAGCGGAGGAAGAATCCCAGAGGAAAGACCTAATCATCTGCTCCAGCTTGCCAATGACTCCCTTTGGAATGAAAGAATTAGATAGCATGTAGACTGGGAGAGAGACCAAGACGGAGCGGATAAGAGTAAGCCTGCCTATCACGGAAAGGGATCTGGCTTGCCATTCTGTGATCCTATCTGCAACAGATGCTAGAAGAGGAGCACAATCCTGATTGGCAAGTCTGGCTCCAGAAATGGGTATCCCCAAGTAGTGGAGAGGTCCATGTCACTCCCGGATGCCCAGCATATCAGTGATCCTGCTCCGGAGAGTAGGGCTAATCTTGGGGCTGAAGTAAACTCCCGATTTGTGAAAATTTACCCTCTGACCAGAAGCATAACAGTAGTTCTCAACTACTCTGCTGAGACCCCTGGCATTAGACAAAGAGGCCACCCAAGCAGGAGACAGTCATCTGCAAAAAGGAGATGAGAGATCGGGGAGGCTCCAGGCACAGTAATATAAGGTTGGATCTGAGAATCCTGCATCACCGTCGAAAGGGATCTAGATAGGAAGTCAGGACAAATGATAAATAAATAAGGGGACAGAGGACAACCTTGTCGGAGGTCGTGGAAGGAATGAAAGAATTCTGTAGGGGATCCATTAATCAATATAGAGAAAGCCGGAGCATTTATACACGCCATGATTTTTGAAATCCAGGATGGGTGAAATCTAATGTGCTCCAGAGATTTGCACAGAAAGGTCCAATCAACACAGTTGTAGGCCCTCTCCATATCGAGCTTGATAGCCATCAAACTATGGCACTGCGATGCTTGATGAAGATCAGTCAAATTCTTGGGCAATAAGAATATTATCAGTGATGTTGCGGCCTCCAATAAAAGCTCCTTTCCAGGATTAATCAGCTTTGGGAAAATCAATCTCATCCTGTTTGCCAATAATTTAGCACAAACTTTGTAAAGAGTATTGCAGAGACTGAGAGGCCTATAATGAGTAGGCAATGATGGATCCCGTCTCTTCTGAATGAGGGCAATAAATGTCTGCTTCCAGTTGGGAGACATAGTGGCTATATTAAAAAAGAGTTGAACAGCAGCAACCATGTCAGCCCTCATAATCTCCCAGAAAGAGCGAAAGACAAAGGGAGGGAAGCCATCAGGGCCAGGGGCTTTGTCCTCCGCTAGGGACCAGAGAGTAGATTTGACTTCCTCCTCAGTAACCTGGGTCAGGAGATCATAATTCTGGAGAGTAGTAACAGAATTCTGGGAAGGAGCTAGAAAAATAAAAGGATAAGTGGGATTAGGAGCAGTCCACCTGGTGGCAAAGTAGTGGAGGAAATACCTCCTAATGTCAGCATTGTCCTCAATCCAGCCATCCTGGTTAGAATAAATAGCTCGAATAGTATTGGTATGTCTCCTGATGATGGTAGAATGATGAAAAAAATGGGTGTTCATGTCCCCCTCCTTCAGCCATTGCACCCTGGATTTTTGCCTCCAGAGAACCTCCTGGTTCTGAAGAAGGGTATGATGGCGGGCAAGAGAAGTCCAGAGGGCATTTAGATCATCATCAGATAAGTGGCCCTGGGCATCCTCCTTGATTTGCATATCATGAATAGAGACTTCAACCAGCTTAATCTGATTTATAAGATTGCCAACTTCAACCTTGTTCCACCAAAGAAGGCGTCTCCTCAGAAGCATCAGTCTTCTAGAATCCTGTAAGCCGCATCCCCCCGAACAGGAATACGCCAGACCTCCCTAGCTATCTCCTTGGCTTTGGGATAAGACTGCCAAAACTTCTCAAATCTAAAGGGTCTCGATCTGGGAGGGGGGACAGAAATAGTGAGAAGAATGGGGGCATGATCCGAGGAAATTCTGCTAAGGTGGTGAACCTTGTGATTTGGAAATAGAGAAAGCCAAGAGGGCATAGCAAAATATCTGTCGAGCCTTTCCCAGACTCTGGCCTACCCCGATCTATTGTTGCACCAGGTATAACGAGGACCTTGGAAGCCTAAATCAATTAGGCCATTGTCATGGATAAAGGTACAAAATTTCTTGGTACTGACATCCGGTATAAGGGTCTGCCCCCATGCTTGTCCTCCTTCCTTTCTATAGTGTTGAAATCTCCAGCAACAACCGTGGGGATCCCCTGGTTTATCAGAGCAGAGACTTCCTCCCATACCACTCTCCTTTCCTTGTAAGAAGTGCTAGCATATACACCATAGAGAAGCCAGGAGGGTCGATCAGGTTCAGACACAACAATAGCCACGAGCTGAGGTGATCTATGGAAAATATCAATCCTTGCTACCGTGGAGTCCCAGCTAACAATAATACCTCCAGCTCGCCCCTTAGAAGGTACAACATAGAAACCCCAGTCCTTGGGAAAGCAACGCCTAAAACCTTGAAGAGTAGGACCAGCAATCCTCATCTCAAGCAAAATACAAATCTGCGGATGATTAACTTGTAGATATCTATGATAGGTAGAAAGAAAGGAGGGTTTGTTGGCCCCCCTTACATTCCAAACAAAAGTTTCATATCAACAAGATCAGGTTTGAGGGTCGGACCCCTGACCGACCTCCAGCCCTTTAGTTACAGTGGATTGCATAACTGAAACATTAACGAATTGTTCCCCTTCACTAGTTTTCCCAGTGATCCCTAGGGCACTTTTGACCCTGTCACAAACATCAGTATGCCCCACCCTCTTAGAAGCAAAGTCAGACTTGACAGGTGTGGGAGGCTAACTTAAGGCATGAGAATCATCTTTTGGTACCACTAGCCCATCGGCCTTGAGAGAAAACCTTTCAGCCTTCTGTGTATTTCCCAGACTCGATTTTTTGACCTCGCCTGATGAACCCTACAGTCCCATTGTCAGCTTCCTAGCTAACTCCTTCAACCGTGGGAGCTTAACAGCATCCTCCTTCGCAGCAGCCTCCTGGACCTATACTACATGGGAAACAACAAGCAAAGGGTCTGGTGCTTCAAGCTCGACACCCCCTAATCCAGCAGGCACCTTGTTCTTCGACCTCTCCCCCCCATACCCACACCCACACCAAAGGACCCATGGTGGTCAAGCAGCCCTATCCTCCCCTCGGAAGACCCACTTTCCCCCTCAGAACCCCCTCCCTCCCCCCTAACAGAATAAGAAGGCACCTTCGGAAGGTCGAGACCAAGCCCCTCCTCCATAGCAGCAGGACAGACCCCTCCCATCAGAGTTCCAGCTCGCACCCCAGATCCCTCCCCTAAGTGGCCGCCACCCTCCCTCCGGCCTTTGCCTCAACCCTACGCCACTCCCTTTTCCTCTCCCTCTTCCTATTCTCAAAAGACCCCGAAGATGGAAGAAGAGCAGCATAACTTATACCTCCCTGGTTAACACCCTCTGAGACATTTACAGGGGCTAAGGGGCATACCCGAGACTTGGTTGTCATGGAAGATTTCAAAGAAGACGGTGAGGAGGATCTAGACCGGCTTCTACTCCGTTTTAGAGAAATCGTTCCGTAGTCCACCATACCCTGGTCCCGATTGGCTTCTTCCGGTGGAAGAATCTGCATGGTGTCCGCCAATGCCTGGAAGAAGCTCGCTCCAGCCTCCTTCATTGACCCTCCACCCTTAGAGCCGTCCGACACTAAGGCAGTTGGTGATTTCCTCCTTGCTACCTTGGTTGGCTTTTGCCAACCTTCAGAATCCAAGGGAGATGTGGGAGTGGAAGAGTGGCAAGTAGGAGAGGTTCTTGAAGGGGACGAAGGAGGTGGATCAGGGGATGATACCGGAGCATTACCACGGTCTGGCGTTGAGGCAGCCTTAGGATTGACCCCCCCTTGGCGCACTGGGCGCACCCTCGATGTTGTTAGCCAAGGTCCGAAGGTAAGCACCTCACCCTCCAGCTTGGAGTTAGACCCTATAAACCCAGAATTTTGGACCCCCTGGCCCTCAACAAAGTTCCTAGGGCACAGCACAGGGACATTGGCAGCCGGTGTCCCCTGTTCGTCCTTAAAAGGATAACCGTCAACAAGATGGGCGATTCTTCCACAGCGGAAGCAAACAGCCGGTACATTCTCATAAGCACACTGCTGCCAAAACACAGAGTCCCTGCCTTGGATCCGAACACCAAGCAACATCGGTTTTGAAGCATCAAGCTCCATCCGGATCCTTGCAAATCCAGTTTTCTTCATATGGTCAGTGAAAGTATCCAGAGATAGAGGCTTACTTGCCTCACCAGCGACCGCCATGATAGCTGCAGGATCCCAGTATTCCAGAGGCAAGTCAGGCAGCCTCATCCACACCATGGTGCGATTGACGGGGCTTCTTCCCGGAACAAAGTCCGTTTGCCACGGTGCCAGCGCCGTGAGCTAGCCGATGACATACCACGGCCCCGCCCCTAAAACCCGCTTGCAGTCCTCTTTTGAAGGTAACCGGGCAACGAAATGGTCCTCCCCCACCGGAAATATTTCGGGATCCTAGCTGATCTACAGCCTTTGCCGGATCTCCGTCGACAAGCGGACCACTTGTACTCGGCGACCAAGGCTGCAGAATATTACTGCATAGCCCTCCCACTTCCTCCTTGCATCATCGATGATAGACTCCGGCAAGACTAGAACCTTGGAGAAGCTAAGCTGCAGCCTCTCCATCTCCTCTGCCGTAAGTTTATACGATGTCCAAACCAGCGCTCGCGGTGGGCCATGGACAACGTCCGCCCACGTATGGCCGGCCTCCTCCTTACCATCCGAGCCGGAGGCCTTATCTTCAGCTCCTTGCTCCATCTTCAAGCAAAGTACAGCATTATGATGAAATCTAAATCCTCAAAACCCTCGAAACCCACTTGCGAACTCTCAGGGAAGATGGCGTGGAAACCAATACACTCCAACCGCCAGGCGAACTCGTTTACCAATTTTAACTCATTGTAGATGTTACCCTCATGTCTAAGCTTTTTGGTTTCTGTCTAGTGACATTAGAATTCAGTGCAAATGGATGCTTGCTTGCAGCTAAGCCATTTCAAAATTATGCAACTCCCACTTGGATACAATATATTCAGTTATTTATTTTTCAATATAATCATTATGCCACATCTAAACCATTCCAAGCCTCATTAAATGAATGGCGCGTAACATAACAACCATTTAAAGAAAGAGTAATGATACGGTGTTCCATTAGATTCTCAACGACTTTTACGTGGCAGGAAAGTACCGTTTAATGCACAGTGAATTGAACGCCTCAATCGATTAAATTTCAAAATCTTTTAGGTACATTGAAAAACGGAGTGACTATTATTCCGACGACATAATAATGTTAGGTTGACGTACTTATCCATTAATAAAAAAAGTACATAAAAAAATATGATTCGAATCCAATAATCATCTAATAAATTGGGGATCAGAATGAAAAGCTACACTGAGATTTATCCTTTTATCCTTTATTTCATCCAAAAAAATAAAAAAATAAAAGTACAGTGAATTGGTTTGGTTCATGATGGGATGGTTGAACCACAATGCACTACACTCGCATTGCCTCCTGCTCCTTGTCTCACTAGTTTGAGGACATCTAAAAGAAAACCAATGCGACTTGATAATATATATATATATATATATATATATATATATATATATATATATATATTGGTAAAATAAAAGAGACAGAGGATAAATTCATGGCATAGCTTTCTATCAGGTCCCACCCTATCAGATAATTTTAAATTTGGATCACAAGTTTTACGCGTGCTCTTCCCATCAATCGATGAGTACGTCAGCCTAGCATCGCTACAATGCCAGAGTAGCAACTGTCCCGCCCTTCGATCACGTGCTCCCAGAAATCTAAAATTTAATCAAGTCATGCATATTCATACTTCGAACTCATGACAGAAGAGAGAGGTGGGGTTGCATCTCAACCAACTGCGTTACTGCAGTAGCGGCGATAATATCTTCTTTGAAAATGTACTGTGTTCCCAAGAAAAAAAAAAAAAAATACTAGATGTATCGTTACTGCTGTATCATTTCTTCAAAATACTGACAATAGTATAATTGCATGATTGCAATGTTACCATTCCTTATTGTTGTATCTCTTCCCACAATGAAGATGCAAGTTTGTCACATATAAAGCTCCAATAAATAAAAGGAGTAATAAGGAACAAGCTCATAACAAATAAAAAATAAAAAATATATGAAATGGGTACTATAAAATATTATATAGGGTACTATATAATATAAAGAACAAGTTTATAACAAATAAAAAATAAAAAATATATGAAACTAGGAGGATCTGTTCTCCTGGGTCGTCATTGATTTGACCATCGAAGTGTCCCCACCAGAATCCATGGCCCGGATCACTAACCTCGTTTTTGCAGGTTACAGGGAGCAGAACATCCCAAGAGTACTGGAGGGGCGATCCGACCTTGATAGTAACTACAGGCCATGACGATCTTGGCGGCAACAGATTAGCGCGCCAAGTAGGGGGAGCGCGGAAGCGATCCTTGATCCAGCTTTAGCCCCTTTATAAGTAGTCTGATGGAAGGATGGTGACGATGAAGGGCGAGAGAGGTCTCCACCAGTCATGCGAGGGACTCCCCTTCCTGGGGAAACCTGCACAACCCAGAGGTGGAACCACCTGCTCCAGTTCAACCGCTTCCATCGGAGTCTCAGTTGGCCGGACTCATCCAGTAGATGCAGATCCTTGTCACGGCAGTGCGCCAGCTTCAACACCAGCACCGGTCCTTGGCTACTCATAAGTAGCCAGGGACTTCTACGGCCCATGCCGCAGCACCCCGCGATAGCCTGCGTTCCTTCCAAGGAAGGCCTTCGCAGTCACGGGCCATCACTGATAACGGGGTAGCCACCAAACTCTGGCGAAAAGACAACGAGCCGGGTCTACCAATTGGGAGAGCCACTCGCCAAACCTTGAGTGGGTGGTGTCCAGACCCCACCAAGGTAGGAAAAGTATGACCCCCCGCCACGAGCGCCATGCACCCAAGTCACCTTCTCCGTCTCCTTCGACGGAGGGGTCCACTGATGAAGCCACCAGGCGCATGACGGAAAAGCGCCTAGAGGAGCATGACCGCAAGTTGGCGGAGTTATCCCATCAGTTTGCAAACCTGTCGGGCTCCACTAGCGAGCCAGCGAGCTATGATGCTCGTCCCCCTTTCTCCCGAGAAGTTCAAGAGGAGTCGATCCCACATCGGTTTCGTATGCCACAAGTGGATCCTTACGATGGGACCACTGACCCCCTGGACCACCTGGAAAGCTACAAGGCCCTCATGAGGGTCCAGGGGGCACCGACGCCCTCCTCTACATCTCTTTTCCTGCCACTCTCCGAAAAGCAGCTCAGGTGTGGTTCACCCGTCTAGAGCCGGAGAGCAACAACTCCTTCGCCCAGCTGGGGCAGAAGTTCGTGGCCCACTTCAATGCCTATCGGAAGATGCCACGAGAGGCAGACAGCCTCTTCTCCATCAGGCAGCAGGACCATGAGCCCCTGCGGGACTACGTGGCCCGTTTCAAGGCTGCCGCGTTGGAGGTTTACAACCTCGAGGAACCGGTTGCCATGTTGGCTCTAAAGCGAGGACTCATAACCTTCGCCTGACTTACTCGCTCGATAAGAAGCCCCCGAAGAGCTACTCCGAGCTCCTCCTCCGAGCTCAGAAGTACATCCGCGCCGAGGAGGTGGATCGAGTGAGGCGAGAGCTCGATGGGAAGCTGCTGAAGAAACCTGCCCCCGCGAGGTGTCCGGGATGTGGAAGCCGGGACCTCCAGCTCCGAGCTTCCGTTAGAGGCCAAGGACGAGAGGCGCTCCCATTCCCAAGGGGAGTTATACCCCCCTCCTCGCCGTGAGGACGAACATCCTCATAGAGATCAAAGGTGAGCCCTACCTGAAGTGCCCACCTCCGATGAGACCATCTTCTGGCCGTGACAAGACGAAGCACTGTCTCTACCACCGCAACCACGGCCACGACACTAAGGAATGCCGTAACCTCAAGAAGGAGATCGAGGAGCTTATCAAGAGAGGCTACCTCGGAAGGTACGGGGGGGCAGACCTCAAGCATAACCTCATGCGCTCGTCGCTCTCCCGCCAGCTCCTACAGTGGACAACTGCCCTACCAAGAAGCCAGTGGGGATGATAAGTTGGGGAGCCGAGCGTGCATCCAAGAAGGCCCGAGGGTAGGGCAATCTGAAAATCTACTCCCCTTTATGAGGGAAGGAGAAGTTTGGGAAAAAAATATAAATAACGATGCTGTGGTCGTTGCGATGACGATTGCGAAGCATCTTGTAAAATGCATCATGGTTGATAGTGGAAGCTCCACGGATGTGCTTTTTATGATACTTTCTCCAGAATGAACTTGTCCTGTGCACACGCCCCTTGTTGGCTTCATAGGGGACTCTGTGAGAGTTGAAGGAGAAATTACTCTTCCAGTCATTGCAGGGACCCCACCTCGGTAGAGCGCAGTCATGATGACCTTCACAGTAGTTAGACTCCCCTCAACCTATAATGTGATCCTCAGCCGACGCGGACTTAATCTGCTCGATGCAGTCATCTCAACCAAGAGATTACTTGTGCAGTTCCCAACCCCTTACGGCATCGGGGAGGTGAGAGGTGCACCTCAGCCAGTCCAGCACTGCTTCCAAACCCTCCCGTACCAGAATCCTCGAGGAAGATCCCAGAGCGGATGAGCTTGACCAAAGGGCGCAGGATCCCAGAGGCAGCCCGGCCGAGTGCATGTTATCCTTCCCGCTCGAGACCGATCAGGAAAAGACGATGCAGATTGGGGCCCAGCAGCAAGAGCTGGAAAGAGCCCACATACTAGAGTTCCTACGGGCAAACGCATATGTGTTCGCTTGGATGGTGGCCGACATGCCAGGTATCCCCCCTGACATCATCACTCACAAGTTGAGCATTGACCCAAAGCATCGACCAGTTCGGCAAAAGAAGAGAAGCTTCGTCCCGGAGAGGCAGGCGGCCATCAATGAGGAGGTAGACAAACTCCTCGCCGTCGATTTCGTTCGGGAGGTGCAATACCCGAGCTGGCTGGCGAACGTGGTGATGGTAAAGAAGAACAATGGCAAATGGAGGATCTTTGTGGACTACACTGACCTCAATAAGGCATGCCCAAGGATAGCTTCCCCCTGCCGAAGATCGATCAGTTAGTGGATGCCATCTTAGGGCACAGGTTCCTCTCCTTTATGGATGCATTCTCTAGATACAATCAGATCCGGATGCACCCGGAGGACGAGGAGCACATCGCCTTCATCATCGACCGAGGGACCTACTGCTACAAGATGATGCCCTTCGGTCTGAAGAATGCTGGGGCCACATACCAGCGCTTAGTTAATAGGGTCTTCAAAGACCAGATTGGCCAGAACATGCAAGTGTATGTGGATGACATGCTTGTCATGAGCAAGCCGAGCTCGGACCATGTTGCCGACCTTGCCGAAGCCTTCCACAACCTCCGAAAGCACCAGATGAAACTAAACCCGGCAAAGTGCACCTTTGGAGTAGCGGCGGGAAGTTCCTTGGCTTCATGGTCACACAGAGGGACATTGAAGCCAACCCAGAGAAGGTCCAGGCGGTCATCGACGTGGAGCACTCGATATCCAAGAAGCAGGTCCAGCGCTTGACGGGGCGGATCACAGCACTGAGCCGGTTCATCTCGAGATCGGTAGATCACTGCCTCCTTTTCTTCAAGGCACTGCACAAGATGCACGACTTCACCTGGACGGAAGAGTGCAGAACAGCCTTCGAAGAATTGAAGGAATCCCTGGCCACTCCTCCACTGCTCTCCAAACCAGAGGAGGGGGAGGAGCTCCTACTCTATCCGGCGGTCACACCCAGAGCAGTTAGCTCGGTCCTCATCCACACAGACAAGGACGGGTCCCAGAAACTAGTGTACTATACCAGCAAGATCCTCCGTGATGCGTAGATCAGGTATACTTGCTCCGAGAAACTCATTTTTACACTAATAATGTCTGCTAAGCATCACAGGCCTTACTTCCAAGCACACCCTATCGTGGTCGTGATGGACCAGCCGCTGAAGACCATACTTAGCAGCCCTGAGACCTTCGGGAGACTGGCCAAGTGGTCCGTGCTGCTGAGCGAGTTCGACATAACATATCGATTGAGGTCCTCGCTGAGGGCCCAAGTCCTAGCCGACTTCATGGTCGAATGCACGGGGCTTGCTGAGGAGCTGGAGTAGACAATGATAGAGCAACAAGCAAAGCTCAAACCAGGGGAGGAGCCCTAGATCCTCCACATGGCCGGCGCGTCCAATTCTGGCGGGAGTGGAGCAGGCCTCATCCTCACCAACAATGACGGGGTGGTGACAGAATGTGCCCTCCGCTTCAAGTTTGTCGTGACCAACAATTAGGCGGAGTACGAGGCCCTCCTCGTGGGTCTGAAAGTCTCCCACGAGTTGAGCGTGCAAAGCTTGAAAGTCTTTACCGACTCCCAACTGGTTGCCGGGCAATTTTTCGGAGAATATGAGGCCAGAGATCCCTATATGATAAAGTACATGGAATGAGTCCGCTCAAACACGACAGGCTTCCGGCGCTTCAGCATTTTCCACATCCCTCGGGAGGAGAATGTATGCATAGACACACTGTCGAGACTTGCGACCCTACCGAACTCATCACTGGGACGCGCCTACATTGAGTACCTCGAGAATCCAAGCTATGAAGGCCTAGAAGAGGTGCAGCAAGTCACCCCGGAGCCAAGCTGGATGGACAGGTACGTCAGATATATCACTGATGGCACCTTGCCAGAGGATTGCACGGAGGTCGGCCTCATCAAGAAGAAGGCCTCCCGGTTCATTTTGAAGGATGGCTAGCTCTACCGCCAATCTCATTCCTACCCGCTCTTAAAGTGCCTCAGGCCCACAGAGACGGCCTTCGTGCTCCAGGAGATACACGAGAGCCTCTGTGGAAACCATGTGGGAGGGAGAACGCTGGCATACAAAGCTCTTCGCCAAGGATACTTTTGGGAGACCATGAGAGAGGACGCCACCGACTTCGTCAAGAGGTGTGACAAGTGCCAATGCCATGCCCATATACAGCGCAACCGGCGGCACCGATCTCCCAACTCTCCTCCCCTTGGCCTTTTGCTCGATGGGGAATGGACATCCTTGGACCATTTTTCCCTGCACCGGAACAACGAAGGTTCCTGCTAGTGGCAATTGACTACTTCACCAAGTGGGTCGAGGCAGAACCTTTAGCTCGGATCACTGAAGCTAGCGTCCGTCAATTCTTCTGGAAGTCAGTCATCTGTCACTTCGGACTCTCCCACTGTATCATCACCGACAACGGGCGGCAATTTGACAACCGGGAGTTCGAAGGGTTTTGCACTGAGCATGGCATCCAACATTGCTTTACCTCGGTAGCCCACCCCTAAATAAATGGGGAGGCTGAGGTGACAAATCGGACCATCCTCCAAGGACTCAGAACCCGGCTGGACCAAGCCAAGGGCAGGTGGGCGGAAGAGCTCCCAAGTATCCTATGGGCCTATCACACAATGCCCAGGACGACAACTGGCAAGACACCGTTCAACCTTGTCTTCTGTGCCGAGGCAATCATCCCGGTTGAGCTCGACATGCCCATGCTTCGAGTACAGCAGTACGACGAAGCGTAGAACTTGGCACAACTTCTACTCAACTTAGACCTCCTCGAAGAAACAAGGAACAAAGCTCGGCTCCGAATGGTGGCGTATCGGCAGTGAGTGACCCGGTACTACAACGCGCGGATAAGGCCAAAAGTCTTCAAACCCGAAGACCTGGTGCTACGCCGAGCTGAAGCATCTCAACCCCGAGAGTGCGGCAAGCTCTCGCCAAACTGGGAAGGCCCTTACAAAGTGGCTGAGGCCCTCTCTTATGGGGCCTACTACTTCGACGACCTAGATGGTGCCAGGTTCTCTCGAACATGGAATGCCTGTAATTTGAAAAGATACTATTAATAGTGTAAGGTTTTCTTCCGTTAATAATAAAGATTTCCCTTCGCGCAAAAGGTTATCTACCTTGCAGGAACATTACAGCCCGGAGCCAAGCTCTCCGGCCACCAAGTCTTCGAGCCCAGCTCCAAGACATCCAACCCCGGAGCCGAGCTCTCCGGCCACCAAGTCTTCGAGCCCAGCTCCAAGACACCCAAGCCCAGAGCTCAGATCTCCGGCCACCAAGTCTTCAAGCCCAGATCCAAGACATCCAAGCCCGGAGCTGAGCTCTCCGGCCACCAAGTCTTCGAGCCTAGCTCCAAGACATCCAAGCCCGGAGTTGAGCTCTCCGGCCACCAAGTCTTCGAGCCCAGCTCCAAGACATCCAAGCCCGGAGCCGAGCTCTCCGGCCACCAAGTCTTCGAGCCCAGCTCCAAGACATCCAAGCCCAAAGCCGAGCTCTCCGGCCACCAAGTCTTCGAGCCCAGCTCCGAGACATCAAAGCCCAGAGCTCAGATCTCCGGCCACCAAGTCTTCGAGCCCAGCTCCAAGACACCTAAGCCTAGAGCTCAGATCTCCGGCCACTAAGTCTTCGAGCCCAGCTCCAAGACACCCAAGCCCAAAGCCGAGCACTCCGGCCACCAAGTCTTCGAGCCCAACTCCAATACATCCAAGCCCGGAGCCAAGCTCTCCGGCTACCAAGTCTTCGAGCCCAGCTCCAAGACATCCAAGCCCAGAGCTGAGCTCTCCAGCCACCAAGTCTTCGAGCCCAGCTCCGAGACATCAAAGCCCGGAGCCTAGCTCTCTAGCCACCAAGTCTTCGAGCCCAGCTCCAAGCATCCAAGCCCGGAGCCGAGCTCTCTGGCCACCAAGTCTTCGAGCCCAGCTCCGAGACATCAAAGACCGGAGCTCAGATCTCCGGCCACCAAGTTTTCCAACCCAGCTCCAAGACACCCAAGCTCGGAGTCGAGTTCTCCGGCCACCAAGTCTTCGAGCCCAGCTCCAAGACATCCAAGCTCGGAGCCGAGCTCTCCGGCCACCAAGTCTTCGAGCCCAGCTCCGAGACTTCAAAACCCGGAGCTCAGATCTCCGGCCACTAAGTCTTCGAGCCCAGCTCCAAGACACACAAGCTCGGAGTCGAGCTCTCCGGCCACCAAGTATTCGAGCCCAGCTCCAAGACATCCAAAGCCCGGAGCCAAGCTCTCCGGCCACTAAGTCTTCGAGCCCAGCTCCAAGACATCCAAAGCCCAAAACCAAGTTGTTGGCCACCAGGTCCCAGAGCCCAGCACCGAGACCTCAAAGCCCGGAGCTCAGATCTCCGACCACCAAGTCTTAAAGCCCAGCTCCAAGACACCCAAGCCTAGAACCAAGCTTTCCAGCTACCAGGTCCCAGAACCCAGCGCCGAGACCTCAAAGCCCAGAGCTCAGATCTTCAGCCACCAAGTCTTCGAGCCTAGCTCCAAGACACCCAAGCCCGAAACCAAGCTTTCCGGCCACCAGGTCGCAGAGCCAAGCACCGAGACCTCAAAGCCCGAAGCCAAGCTCTCGTCACTAAGTCTTCGAGCCCAGCTCCAAGACATCCAAGCCCGGAACCAAGATTTCGGCCACCAGGTCCCAGAGCCAAGTGCCGAGACCTCAAAGCCCGGAGCCAAGTTCTCCGGCCACTAAGTCTTTGAGCCCAGCTCCAAGACACCAAGCCCGGAACCAAGCTTTCCGGCTACCAGGTCCTAGAGCTAAGCGTCGAGACCTCAAAGCCTAGAGCAAAATCTCCGGCCACTAAGTCTTCGAGCCTAGCTCTAAGACATCGAAGCCCGGAGCCAAGTCTTCCGGCCACCAGGTCCCAGAGCCAAGCACCGAGACCTCAAAGCCCGGAGCTCAAATCTCCGGCCACTTACCCTTCAAGCCCAGCTCCAAGAAGTTTCCAAGATCCGAAGCTCAGATCTCCGATCATCACACCTTCGAGCCCAGCTCCAAGAAGTTTCCAAGATCCGGAGCTCAAATCTTCGGTCATCACACCTTCGAGAACATCTACAAGAAGTTTCCAAGATCCGGAGCTCAAATCTCCAGTCATCACACCTTCGAGCCTAGCTCCAAAAAGATTCCAAGATCCGGAGCTCAAATCTCTGGCCACTTACCCTTCGAGCCCAGCTCCAAGAAGTTTCCAAGATCCGGAGATCAAATCTCCGATCACTTACCCTTCGAGCCCAGCTCTTAGGCGACCAAGACCCGGGGCCCAGCTCTCCGGAAGAAAGGTCTTCGAGCCTAGCTCTAAGACAAGACCTGAGCCCAGCTCTCAAGCAACCTTGGACCGGGGCCCAGCTCTCCAGCCAACAAGTCTTTGAGCCCAGTTGCTCTCAAACTATCAAAGTCCTGAGCCCAACTCACCAACATTGAAGCCTGAAGGCTAAATCCCAGACAAGGTGGAACCCTCCTCTCTGATCTCACCACACATCTCAAAAAAAAAAGAGAGAAGAAAAGAAAAGAAGGAAGAGGGGAGAGGCAAAGAGTGCTCAGGACGAGGTAGTTAAAAGATTCATTTCATTAATAAGATCTGTTGACAAAGCATCCTTGGGCCCCCGACATGCCGAGCGACCCGAACCAAGTACAAAAGAAGAAAAATCCCTACTCTACTCCGCCGGTGCCTTCCCGGGGTGGCATGCCACTGGAGCTCCGTTGCCCTCAATCTCAGGAGCTGGGGTCCCTCCATTTGCCACTACCACCGACGGAGCTGGTTCAGCCACCACTGCCAGCGGAGCTGGTTCAGCCATCGCCGCCTGCGGGGTCGGTTCCACCATCTGCGGAGCCAATCCCGACATCGCCACGTGAGGAGCCGGCACGATCGCAACAGGGCACTCCTCCATCGAAGCCGGTGGGGGAGCCGAGGCCTCCGCGCCCTTGAAGCCCGGGAGTTGGAGTGCGGCCAGACGTTTAGCCAAGAGGATGCCGTGCAGCTGGGATCGACAGTAGGCGAACCCCTTGAAGAAGGAATCCGTCGCTGCCTTTTTGAAGTCCAGCTTGAACTCCTTAAAGGCCTTGTAATTTGCAATCGCCTCTGCCGCCCTCCTGTTCGCGTCCTTGGCACTATGGACGGCCTCTACTGCTTTCTTCTTTGTGGCCTCGGCCGAACTGACGGCGGCAGAGGCCCTCCTCTCCACCTCGGCGGCCTTCTGGTCAGCGACCACGGCCTTCATCTTAGAGGAGACAGCTCGTCCTGTCGCCGCCTCCAGCTTGGCCTGAAGCTCCTTCAGCGGGCGCTCTTCGACTTGAGCTCTTCCTCGAGCTCCCTTAAGCATCGCTCGGCACTGGCGACTTCATCTTGGAGGTTCTTGAGCATCATGTCAACCTCCAAGAGCTCGTCGCTTTTTCTCTTCGGTTCAGCCTTTGAAGACTCAAACTTTGCCGCGCGCTCATTGTACCTCCTAACCCAGTTGCGGCAATAGTCCCGGATCAGCAGGAGTTCGTGCCTTGCTACATCAAGAATGATGTTAGTCAATGAAAAAGTGAGAGGGAGAGCAAGGCATATTGGAAGTCAACTTACAACGTAAAGGTTGGAAAAGGCCGCATTGATGGTGTCGGCCAGGTACTTCCTGCTCCTCTCTCACCGGTCATAGGACAGGACGGAGAAGTCCATCATCCACTCGACAAGCGTCGGGTCCTTGGTGAGGGAAACATTGGGCCCCAGTCTGAAGGGGACCCGACGGTAGTCCCTATCTCTCTTGCCTACCACCGACTCAGAGCCACCTTCTCCGTCAGCGATGGAAGCGGGTGGTGCAGGCCGGGAACTCAGCGCCACCACGGGCGAGACCGCTAAAGTCATTCCCGTGCCCTCTAGCTCCCTGTCCTCCTTGACCTCGACGATCTCCAGAGGAGGGGACGCCACCGCTGCAGCAGCAGTGATAGATCTGGCCCGGACCACCACCTCAGGCTCCGACGAAGGGGCCGGATCGCGCCGCCTCAAAATTTTAGAGACAGATTCTGCAGCCCTTTTCCTCCTGGGCTCAAGAACGGGCTCGGCCGGTACCGAGCTCGCGCCTACGTCCATCCGAGCCCTCTTCGAGGTGGGGCCGCTAGTGCCCTCTGCTTGATTCTTCTCCTCGGAGAACGAGAGGAGCTCCTCTACGGAGAACTTCATGGTTGCATCAAAGGAGAAAATGTCAGCTCAAAAAGAAAAGGGAGAAGAAAGAGAAGATTCTTGAGCCAAACTCACCCAACTCTTGTGTTGGGCCAACCCCGGCCTCGTGGAGATTCTACTCTGACAGCATGACCTCAAGCGAAGGGACCTCGGCAGAGCGAAGCTGGTCATACATCTCCGAGTCGGCTGCGTCGACCGCTGAATCTCTGTTAGGAGACCAATCCGGGTTGCTCCAGACCTAGTCGACCCCCTTGACCGAGGCAAAGAAATACCTACTCTTCCATCCTTTGATGGAAGAGGGAAGTTCAAACTTAATCCCCCGAGGGCAAGATGAAAGGGACCACCACCCCTCCTCGGTGGGGTGGCACTTCAGGATGAAAAAGGTCCTGAATAAGGAGAAACAGGCAACAATTCCATAAAAGTGACATAAAACAATGAAAGAAAAAATGGTCCTAACGGCATTCGGAACAAGCTGGGCGGGCACAAGGCGGTAATGGCTCAGGACAAAAAGGAAAAAAGGGTGGAACGGGAACCTGAGGCCACCCGAAAAGGTTTCCTCGTAGAAGGCTATCTGGCGCGGGCCACTAGAGGTGACCCGCTTCCCCGGTCGAGGGACCGAGAGCCGGACGCCATACGGGATACCAGAGGTGTCCTGAATGGTCGCAAGGTCCACGGTCGTGATCACCGAAGCGATCCCCCCGGGACCTGTTGACCGAGAAGGTTCAGGAGCAGGTGCTGAAGGAAGAAGAAGAGGACGAGGTGGGGGAGAAGATGCGGGCTCCCTGATCACTATCCCATTGGGCGCGGGCCTCCGACTGACCTCAAAGCGCGCCACTCCCTCCTCGTCAGAAGAAGACAAAGGCGGCCTCAGCCTTGAAGGCTCGGCTTCACCTTGGTTAGTGGTGGGATGGAAATCCGGTCCAAAAAGAGACATGAAGGTCAAAAGATAAGAAGAGCAGAAGAAAGGAGGAAATGGACGGAGATCCGGAGGAAAACCTAACCCTAAAGGGAGATCCCTACCCGACTAGTGCAAGGAAGGAGACTGACCTGCTCAGGACTTGAGGAAGCAGAGATGGCCGGGAGAGTGGAAGGGAGGCCCCAGTACGAAGGCAGGCACGTAGAGTTTGAAAGAAGGTACGCTTCGAAAAGGCCACCTTTCCTTTCGAAGAGACGGGCATCCGACCGCACCGTTACGGCTCCTCGCCATCGGATCCGCGCCACGTGTCGACCATCAACAGGGCTGGTGTATGGCTTTGGCTGTGGCCGCTCGAGATTCTGTGCCCGCCATAACTGCTCCTCGGACGTGGCCACGTGGCTTTGCCGGGTAGGTTGATGAAACCGCTCTCCGAGATGCTGCCGATCGCTATCATCATTACGCCGGATCCCCTCCTTTCCACGTCAGCAAGCGCATTTACTCCCTTCGCCCAGAGTGCCCCCACCAACGGGGCTTGGGAGTGGGGGGCAAATGATGTGACTGGAAGCTGACGTGCTGATGTGTACTCTCTGACAGATGCCATGTCAGAAGTTCGCCACGGTGGACACCCTGATGCGGCTAGAAGCTGATGTGCTGACGTGTACTCTCTGACAGATGCCATGTCAGAAGTCCGCCATGGTGGACACCCAATCTCGGGCTCCTTTGGCCGGGCTGAGCTCCTCCGGTCAACGAGGCGGCCCACTAAAGACGAGCTCCGTCCTCTGCCAGGCTAGCACCCACAAGCTCGAGGTGCCTAGGCTGGAGCCGAGTGACCTCCCTCGCCAGATTGAGCTCCTTCGAGGCTGGGACCCCTAGGCCAGAGTCGAGCTCAGCCCTCCTTCGCCAAGTCGGCACCTGCAAGCTCAGGGCTTCTAGGCCAGAGCCGAGCTCAGCCCTCTTCCGCCGGGTCCAGCCCCTCCGAGGTCGAACCCCCTGAGCCGGAGTCGAGCTCGGCCCTCCTTCGCCAGGTCGAGCCTCCCGGGTTAGAGCCAAGTCCCAGCTCTTCAGCTTGGCAACCAACCCGGACAATGGCGCCGGCCACCAAAGGAGCGGAGCGCCTCCCCAGATCGCCGGTGGGCCACCCGAGGATCCCGAAAGAGCACCTGTCAAATCATAATAACTGCCTGCGGATGCCATTTCCAGCAAGAGAGGGAGGAGTCCCCCCTAATTAAGACACTGCCAGGCTTCCCGGAATGGAGCAACCGGAAGGAATGTCAAAACGTCCCGTAGTTTCCTCATCACCAACCAGAAAGATGTTCCGTCCACGGCACGGAACGCCGCCGCACGCCCTGATGGTACGGATCAAAAGAGACGTCCCGTCCGCAACATTGGACACCGCCGTACGTCTGACAACACCGGGAAGATCCCAAGGTAGACATTTGACAATCGTCCAGACTTAAGAAAACCTTCGACAAGCTCGCGAAGTAAGTAAGAAAGCAAACACAACCACCAAGGGTCCAAGGGGAGAAGGGAAAGGAAGCCACACAGGAGGACCTATCTACCTCGACCGTTATCTTTCCCGGCACACTCGCACTTCCATTGGGATCCCACTTTCACACCACTCACTCCTCCTAGCATGGAGTCCATCAAGAGGGGCTCGACCAGGAGGATCTGTTCTCCTGGATCGTCACTGACTTGACCATCGGAGTGCTCCCACCGGAATTCCCAGTCCGGGTCACTAACCTCATTTTTGCAGGTTCTAGGAAGCAGGACATTCCAAAATACCGGAGGGACAATCCGATCTCGACAACAGCTACAAACCACAATGATCTTGACGACAACACACACTATTACATAAATCGATATATAATTTCTAAACATCATATTCATTAATACATAATATATAATTAAATAATATATATTAAATAATTTATTGATATACATTATATATAAAAAATATGTATTAAAAATAAAAAATATTATAATTATAAATTTAATAAAAAATATATTTAAATTTTTAGATTTATTTTTAAAACTTACGTTAAAAAAATATGATAACTTATAGAATTTATCTCATAAAAAATTCTATGATATTTGTCCTATATAATTTTTGTTCGTTCCTTAGTCACGTGATTACGAATAAAAAGGAGTGCACATTTATGGTCCCATCAGCATGCAGCCATAAACTTGTCGTTAATGACATGACATAAAGTATAGCACATTTATGGTCCCGATGGCTCCAGGAGGTAGCGTGAAACCACGAGACGACACAAAACCATTTTTCTTTTTTAACTGCGCTTGACAACAAAAGAAAGATTCATTAATTATATATATATATATATATATATATATATATATATACGAGATCGCGTACGTCGGCGGCAAGATGGGCCTGCCGGATCCAGAGCCATCGAAATGTCCAATCTTGGACCCAAATCGGAGAGGCATCGGATTCGTGGCCGATCCCGACCCATCGAGGTCCGGCTAACCTAAATAATTCTTGGTGCACCGCGTACCATGCTGCAATTTCATGGCCTATATATTAATAATCCGTATTATATATTTTTATTAGTTCAAATATATTTGCTGTGAGACATGAGCTAAAATGATTAATATTAATTATTATTTAATTTTTATTTAAAAATTTCGTACATATCAAAATATCTTTACGGCATATAGTTCAAAAATTATGACATCCTAATTCAAAATCTAGGATAATCAAGTTCAAAAATTGATATTATGACATTAATTCAAAACCTACGATAACCTCGTTCAAAACCTACGATTCTATTTCAAATATATTATCTGAAATAGTATTACGGTACCTTAGTTCAAAACCTACGATATCCTAGTTCAAAATCTACGATATTCTAATTCAAAAATGATCTGAAATAGTATTACAGTACCCTTAGTTCAAAATCTACGATATCCTAGTTCAAAATCTACGATATTCTAATTCAAAAATGATCTGAAACAGTATTACGGTACCCTAGTTCAAAACTTACGATATCGTAGTTCAAAAATGATAATCATACAGTAAATATAAATTAAAACTGAAAATAGTATTACAATACCCCTACGATATTCTAGTTCAAAAATGATCTGAAACAGTATTACGGTATCCTAGTTCAAAACATACCCTAATTCAAAAGCTATAATATCTTAGTTCAAAATCTACGACATCTTAATCCAAAAAATTGAAGAAAATGATATTTTGATCTGGACAAAAATTTTTATTAAAAGCTGAATGATAATTAATATTAGTCACGCTCAACTTCTACCTTGTTATGTTATAATAGATATATTTAGATCAATAAAAAATTACGTTAGATTTGCCATACTATGCGCGGTGCACAAAGATTTTTCCGGCTAAATCTAAGCTCAGTTTGAGAAGCCTCGGGAGGTAAAAAAAATTGATAAACTTTTTTTATGGAGGGGACGCGCCGGATTGAATATATCCAAACCATACTCCCAAGATGGTAGGCCTTCTGAAGCTATAATGGCGGCCATGGTAATATATAGAGCTCTTGAGGTGCCTTCGGTTATTTGATGAACATCCTGGAAATAAGCATGCGTTGTGCAACCATGCACGTTCATGAATAAAAATGGTGCTATAAATGGATCCGATCGGGCAGGGTATGCTTGAATCGGAGCTGATGGATTTCACGATCATAATTTTGGACCCGGTTCCAACTATTAGCCACTCAAGTTGAGTTGGGTAAATTTTATGGGAAGAATTTTTATCATTTTATTTAGGTGAGGATCGATCCAACCAGGACGTTTTTTAAGTTCGGATTGGAATTGAGTTAAGTAAGGTCTCAAGTTGAGTTGGGTAAATTTTATGGAAAGAATTTTTATCATTTTATTTAGGTGAGGATCGATTCAACCTGGACGTTTTTTAAGTTCGGATTGGAATTGAGTTAAGTAAGGTTTGCAATTCAAATTAAGCACCTAGCTACTCTTTTAAAATCAAAATAACTAATAATAAAATATAAAAATATGTAAACATTTTAAATAAAATCTGAAATAGCCAATGCAAACCTAATTTCCCATTCAGGAATTTTTAATTTCATCCGAGTAATTAAATTATTCTTAAATTTAAAAGCTATGATTTTTTTTTTTTGGTAAACCAAAAGGACGGAGGAGGGGGGAAACCCCCGGTATAGCTCCCCACTCGGTCCCAACCTGTTAGACCTTTGTTTGACTCGGGTCGTAAATTTTCGCATACCTTTCTCACCGACTTGGTGAGTACGTCAGCCTAACCCCACTACGGGGCCGAAATTCCGACCGCTGCCTAACCCCACTACGGTGCCGAAATTCCGGCCGCTCCGCCCTCCAGTCATGTGCATCCAGAATTAATCTGGAATTTAATCGAGTCACCCGTAACCAGTGGACAAAGGAAGAGCTGCGCCTTAACCACCGCACTACCACTGCAGTGGTAAAGCTATGAATTTTTAAAATAAAAATATATTTTGATTTACATGATGGCATTATAAATAATTCACCAAAATAAATAGTAGAGTTTTTATGTTTAAATATAATTGGCGTGTTCCGGAAGTAGTATCTCGATTGATAATGCGGTATGGTTGCACGAGACTTAAAGTACATGTCCTAAAAATCATACAAGGTCTAAAATAATGAATAAAATTTTTAATAATATCAAAATAATTATATTAAATATTATTGAATAAAGTTCATAAGATTGAAATACTCATCTAATATTAGAAAAATATTAACTAGTGACTCTATTGCTCGATCTCCCCCATTCAACTTGACAAACGTTATGCATTTTGCAATTCTGAAAGAAAAATAAAGTATAAACTTTACAGCTTAGTAGGAATCCTTGTACTCATATTAATATAAAAAAGGGTTTGAGCTTTGTGCTAATATTTAGCCAATAAAAAATAGTAAGATCCATTATCAAAAACTTGAATGATGCTCAATAATACGGTGGAAGGCTGACGTGTGACCCCTATCAGATGCTATGTCAGAAAAGCTACATGATGGATACTCCATCTCAGATTCCTTTACCGAGCCGAGCTCTCCTGATCCGTCAAAAGCCGAGCTCCATCCTCTGCCAGGTTAGCACCAGCAAGCTTGGGTCGCCTAGGTCGGAGCCGAGCGACCTCCTTCACCAGAGCGAGCCCCTTCAAGGTCGAGCCCTCTAGGTAGGGGTCGTGTATCGACCTCCTGCGTCGGGCTGAGCCCCTCCAAGGTCGAGCCCTCTGAGCAGGAGTCGAGCCCTCCTCCACCGGGTTGAGCCTCTCCGAGGTCGAGCCCCCTGCACCGGAATCGAGCCCAGCCCTCCTCCACCAGGTCGAGCCCCTCCGAGATCGAGCCTCCCGGGCCGGAGCCGAGTCCCAGCTCTCCAGTTCGGCGACCATCTCGGGCAACGCCGCCGGCCACCAAAGGAGCGGAGCCACCTCCCTAGGGCACCGGCGAGCCGCCCGAGGGCTATGAAGAAGCACCCATCAAATCATGATAACTGCCTGTGGATGCCACTTATGCCAGGAGAGGGAGAATTTCCCTCCAATTAAGACACTGCCAGGCTTCCCAGAATGGAACAATCGGAAGGAATGTCAGAATGCACAGTAGTTTCCTCATCACCAACCAGGAAAGACGTTCCGTCCATGGCACGGAACGCTGCCACACGCTCCTGACAATACGGATCAGAAAAGACATCCCGTCTGCGGCATGGAACACCGCCGCATGCGCCTAACAACACAGGGAAGATCCTGAGGTAGGCGTTCAACGATCGCCTAGACTTAAAAGAACCTTCGACACCCGGGGGTAGGAGGTAACAAAAGCTAAACAAAAAAGGTCCAAGCGAGGAGGGGATGGAGGCCACACGGGAGGACCCATCCACCTCGGCCATCACCTTTCTCGGCACACTCGCATCCCACTCTCACTCTACTCACATCATTTTCACTCCTCCTAGCATGGAGTCCATCACGAGGGGCTCGACCAGGAGGATCTATTTCTCTGGATCGTCACTGACTTGAGCATCGGAGTGCCCCCGCCGGAATCCCCGGCCCGGGTCACTAACCCCTGTTTTGCAGGTCCTAACGAGCAAGACATCACCGTGGAGACGAGGGGCGATCCGACGCCGACAGCAGCTACAGGCCACGACGATCTTGGTGGCAATAGATTGACGCTCCAGGTAGGAGGACTGACGCAAACCCTTTATTCCAAAAGCCAGTCCCCCCCGCAAGTGGGTCCATCAGGAGGATGGTGACGACGCGAGCGAGGGAGGCTTCCACCAGCCGTGCGGGAGACTCTCCCCCCAGAGAGGACCCGCACGTTTCGGAAGTGGAACCACCCGCTCTAGCTCAACCACCTCCGGTAGAATCTCAGCTAGCTGCACTCACCCAACAGATGCAAATCCTTGCTACGACAGTACGCCAGCTCCAGCACTAGCAACGGTACTTGGCTACCCATCAGCAGCCAGGGACCCCCGCGGCCCAAGCCGCAACATCCAGCGACAACCTGCGTTCCTTCCAAGGAAGGCCTTCGCAACCACGGGCCATCACCGACCCCCAGGATAGTCACCAAACTCTGGCGAAGAGACAACGGACTGGATCTGCCGACGGGGAAAGCCACTCCCCCACCCTTGAGCGGGAGACGACCAAGCCCCGCCGAGGTCGAGGAGGCAAGTCCCCCCTTTATGGGCACCGTGCACCCATGTTACCTTCTGTATCTCTTTCAGCAGAAGGTTCTACCGATGAAGCCATCAGGCACATAGCCGAGAAGCGCTTGGAGGAGCACGAGCGCAAGCTGGTGGAATTATCCCACCGATTTGCGAACATGCAAGGCTCCACCGACGAGCCGGCAGCTACGATGTCCGTCCTCCCTTCTCTCGAGAGATCCAAGAGGAGCCGGTTCCCAGCCGGTTCCGTATACCGCAGGTGGATCCCTACGATGGGACCACGGACCCCTTGGAAAGCTACAAGGCCCTCATGAGGGTCCAGGGGGCCAACGACGCTCTTTTTTGCATCGCATTCCCAGCAACCCTCCGGAAGGCAACTCGAGTTTGGTTTACCCACCTCGAGCCCGAAAGCATCAACTCTTTCGCTCAGCTGGAGTGGAAGTTCGTGGCCCACTTCGATGCCTGTCGAAAAGTACCTTGGGAGGCAGACAGCCTGTTCTCCATCCGGCAATAAGACCGCGAGCCCCTCCGGGACTACGTGGCCCGCTTCAAGGTTGCCATCTTGGAGATTTATAATCTTAAGGAGCCAATCGCCATGCTGGCGCTGAAGCGAGGGCTCAGGACCTCCCGCCTGACCTACTCGCTTGACAAGAAGCCCCTCAAGACTTATTCCGAGCTCCTCCTCTGAGCCCAGAAGTACATTCACACCGATGAGGTGGATCGTATAAGATGGGAGCTTGATAGGAGGCCACAAAAGAAGCCAACTCCCGTCGAGGCCCCTGGGACCCGGAAACCGGGACCCTCAGCTTTGAACTTCCAGCAGGGGCCGAGGCCAAGGAGCGCGCCCATCCCAGAGGAGAGGTACACCCCACTCCTCGCCCCGAGGATGAAGATCCTCATGGAGATCGAAGGTGAGCCCTACCTAAAGCGCCCGCCCCCGATGAGATTGTCCACTGGCCGTGACAAGCAAAGTACTGTCGCTACCACCGCGACCACGGCCATGACACCGAGGACTGCCGCAATCTCAAGAAAGAGATCGAAGAACTCATCAAGAGAGGCTATCTCGGGAGGTTCGTGGGGGACAGACCTCAGACAGAATCTCAGGCGCTCGTCGCTCTCCCGCCAGTTCCTGTAGTCGACAACCTCCCTACCGAGAAGCCGGTGGGGATGATATGTTGGGATACCAAGCACGTACCCAAGAAAGCCCGGGGGGCAGGGTATTCTGAAAATGTACTCCCCTTTATGAGGGAATGGAGAGATGAGGGGAAGAATGTAAATAACGATGCCATGGTCGTCGAGATGATGATTGCGAAACATCCTGTAAAACGCATCATGGTTGATAGTGGAAGCTCCATAGATGTGCTTTTTTATGTTGCCTTCTCCAAGATGAACTTGCCCTCCGCTCAGCTCAGACCTGTGCACACACCCCTTGTCGGCTTCACGGGAGATTCTGTGAGGGTCGAGGGAGAGATCACTCTCCCAGTCACTACCGAACTCCATCTCGGCAGAGCACTATTATGATGACCTTCACGGTGGTTAAGCTTCCTTTGGCTTACAATATGATACTTGGCCGACCCGGGCTCAATCTGCTCAATGCCGTGGTTTCCACGAAGCGACTCCTCGTACAGTTCCCGACTCCCTATGGAGTCGGCGAAATGAAAGGTGCACCTCAGCGGACCCAGCACTGCTTTCAAACTCTCCCTGGGACCAAAGTCTTCAAAGAGGATCCCAGGGTGGACGATTTCAACCAAAGGGCGTAAGAACCCAGGGGTGGCCCGGTCGAGTGTCTACTGTCTTATCCGCTCAGGGCCGACCAGGAGAAGACAGTTCGAGTCAGAGCCCAGCTGCAAGATAAGGAAAGGGCCCATCTGTTGGAGTTCTTATGAACGAATGTAGATATGTTCGCCTGGACAGCAGTCGATATGCTAGGTATTCCCTCTGACATCATCACCCATAAGCTGAGCATTGACTCGAAAAACAAGCCAGTTCGACAAAAAAAGAGAAGTTTCGTCCCGGAGAGATAAGCGACGATCAACGAGAAAGTCGACAAACTCTTCGCAGCTGGCTTCATCCAGGAGGTACAATACCCGAGCTGGTTGGCGAACATGGTGATGGTGAAGAAGAGCAACGGCAAATGGAGGATTTGTGTGGACTACACCGACTTCAACAAGGCATGCCCAAAGGACAGCTTCCCCTATCAAAGATTGACCAACTGGTAGACACCACCTCGGGTCACCGGTTGCTTTCCTTTATGGATGCATTCTCCAGGTACAATCAGATCCGGATGCACCCAGAGGACGAAGAGCACATCGCCTTTATTACCGACCAGGGGACATACTGCTACAAGATGATGCCCTTCAGTCTGAAAAATGCTGGAGCCACGTACCAACGTTTGGTCAATAGGGTCTTTAAAGACTAGATTGGCTGAACATACAGGTGTACATGGATGACATGCTTATCATGAGCAAGCCGAGCTTGGATCACGTCACCGACCTTGTCGAAGCCTTCAACAACCTCCGAAAGCACCAGATGAAGCTGAACCCAGCAAAGTATACCTTCAGAGTGGCAGTAGGGAAGTTCCTCGACTTCATGGTCACTCAGAGAGGCATCGAAGCGAACCCGGAGAAGGTCCAGGCGATCGTCGACATGGAGTATCCGACATCCAAGAAGCAGGTCCAGTGTTTGACAGAGCATATTGCAGCTCTGAGCCGGTTCATCTCGAGGTTGGCTGATCGCGCTGCCTTCCCTTCTTCAAGGCGCTGCGCAAGATGCACGACTTTACCTAGACGGAGGAGTGCAGGACAGCCTTCGAAGAATTGAAGGAGTTCCTGGCCTCTCCTCCGCTGCTCTCGAGACCGGAGGAAGGAGAGGAGCTCTTGCTTTATCTGGTGGTCACACCTGAAGCCGTTAGCTCGGTCCTCATCCGTGTAGATGAGGACGGATCTCAGAAGCCAGTATACTATACCAGCAAAATCCTTCGCGATGCGGAGATCAGGTATACCCACTCTGAGAAACTTATTTTTGCTCTAATAATGTCTACTAAGCATCTCAGGCTCTACTTCGAAGCGCATCCCATCATGGTCATGACGGATCAGCCGTTGAGGACCATACTCAGCTGCCCCGAAACATCTGGCCGGCTGGCCAAGTGGTTCCTGACGCTGAGCGAGTTTGACATCATGTATCAATCGAGGTTATCGCAGAAGGCCTAGATCCTAACCGACTTCCTAGTCGAGTGCACTAGACTTGCCGAGGAACTGGGGCCAGCATCCCCGGAGCATCATGTTGAGCCCGGGATAGAGGAGGACCCCTAGATCCTCCACGTGGACGACGCATCCAACTCCGATAGAAGCGGAGCAGGCATCATCCTCGCCAAAAGTAGTGGGATCATGGCAGAATGCGCTCTCCGCTTCAAATTCGCTGCGATAAATAACCAGGCAAAGTACGAGGCACTCCTAGCGGGCCTAAAGGTCTCACGCGAGCTAGGCATGCAGAACTTGAAAGTCTTCATCGATTCCCAATTGGTGGCCAGGCAAGTTTCCAGAGAATATGAAGCTAGGAATCCCCAGATGATGAAGTACCTGGAGCGAGTCCGCTCATGCACGGCAGGATTCTGATGCTTCAACATTTTTCATATCCTCCGCGGGGAGAATGTTCGCGTGGATGCACTATCGAGACTCGCAACCTTACCGGACTCATTGCTGGGGCACGCATACATGAATACCTTGAGAACCCAAGCTACGAAGTCCCAGAGGAGGTGCAGCAAGTCACCCCGGAGCCGAGCTGGATAGACAGGTACATCAGATACATTATCGATGGTACTTTGCCTGAAGACCGCGTGAAAGCCGGTCTCATCAAGAAGAAAGCCTCTCGGTTTGTCCTGATGGAAGGACAGCTCTACCGCCGATCCTACTCCTACCTACTCCTAAAGTGCCTCAGACCCGCGGAAGCGGCCTTCGTTTTCCAGGAGATACATGAAGGCCTGTGCGGAAATCATGTTGGAGGAAGGATATTGGCGTACAAAGCCCTCCACTAGGGATACTTCTGGGAGACCATGAGGGAGGACGCCGCCGACTTCATGAGGAAGTGTGACAAATGCCAGCGCCATGCCCACATACAACGTCAACCGATGGCGCCGATCTCGCAGCTCTCCGTCCCTTGGCCATTCGTCCAATGGGGAATGGACATATTAGAGCCATTTTCCCCTGCACCAGGACAACAGAGGTTTTTGCTGGTGGCCATCGACTACTTCACCAAATGGATGGAAGCAGAGCCACTGGCACGGATCACAGAAGTCAAGGTCCGTCAGTTCTTCTAAAAGTCAATAATATGTCGCTTCGGACTCCCCCACTGCATCATCACCGACAACAGGAGGCAATTTGATAATCGAGAGTTCGAAGGATTCTGTGCCGAGCACGGCATCCAGCACCGCTTCACCTCCGTCACTCACCCCTAGACGAATGGAGAAGTCGAAGTGACTAACCGGACCATTCTCTAGGGGCTCAGGACTAGGCTGGACCAGGCCAAGGGCAGGTGGGCAACAGAGCTTCCAAGTGTTCTTTGGGCCTACCACACAATGCCCAGGATGGCGACGGACGAAACACCTTTCAACCTTGTCTTCGGTGCCGAGGCCATGGTCCTAGTTGAGCTCGGCGTGCCCACGCTACGAGTGCAGCAGCATGATGAAGCGTAGAACTCGACGCACCTTCTACTCAACTTAGACCTCCTCGAGGAAACTAGAGACAAAGCTCGGCTCCATATGGCAGCGTACCGACAATGAGTAGCCTGGTACTACAACACGAGGGTAAGGCCCAAGGTCTTCCGACCTGGTGATCTGGTGCAGAGCCAAGCCGAAGCATCTCAGCCCCGAGAGTGCGGCAAGCTCTTGCCAAACTGGGAAGGCCCTACAAGGTGGTCGAAGCTCTTCCGCATGGAGCCTACTACCTCGCGGATCTGGATAGTGCCAGATTCTTGCGAATGTGGAATGCCTGCAACCTGAAAAAATACTATCAATAATGTAAGGCTCACCCTCTATAATAATAAAGACCCTCTTTTGCACAGGTCGCCTTCTGCCTTGCAGGAATGTTGCTGACCGGCCTAAAGCTCGGAGCTAAGATCTCCGATTCCAAAGCCCGGGGCCCAGCCCCTGGCACCAAAGCTCGGAGCCGAGATCTCCAATTCCGAAGCCCAGAACCCAGCTCCCCAGCATCAATAGTGAGAATCTCCACTCGACCCCAGGTCTGGCGATCAAAGCCCGGAGCCAACTCTCCGGCCACCAAGTCTTCGAGCCCAACTCCAGGACATCAAAGCCCGGAACCAAGCTTTCCGGCCACTAAGTCTCAGAGCCCAGTGCCGAGACCTCAAAGCCTAGAGCCAAGCTCTCCGGCCACCAAGTCTTCGAGCCCAACTCCAGGACATCCAAGCCCAGAACCAAGCTTTCCGGCCATTAAGTCTCAGAGCCCAGCACCGAGACCTCAAAGCTCGAAGTGAAGCTCTTCAGCCACCAAGTCTTCGAGCCCAGCTCTAGGACATCCAAGCCCAGAACCAAGCTTTCCGGCCACTATGTCTCAGAGCCTAGCACCGAGACCTCAAAGCCCGGAGCCAAGCTCTCCAGCCACCAAGTCTTCGAGCCCAGCTCCAGTACATCCAAGCCCGAAACCAAGCTTTCCGGCCACTAAGTCTCAGAGCCCAGCACCAAGACCTCAAAGCCCGGAGCCAAGCTCTCTGGCCACCAAGTCTTCGAACCTAGCTCCAGGACATCTAAGCTCGGAACCAAGCTTTCCGGCCACAAAGTCTCAGAGCCTAGTGTCGAGACCTCAAAGCCCAGAACCAAGCTTTCTGGCCACTAAGTCTCAAAGCCTAGCACCGAGACACCAAAGCCCGGAGCCAAGCTCTCCGGCCACCAAGTCTTGGATACTCAGAAACAAAGGGGGAGTCTTCTTTTGATCTCATCACATGCATAAAAAGAAAGAAAAGAGAGCAAGACAATTTGACAAAGTATATTTTCATTACTTAATGGAAAGGGTTACAATGTTTCTGAGGCTTGACATGCCGGGCAGCCCAGGAAAGAAAACAACAAAAAGGTTACGGCTAAAGAAGAGGCCCTATTCTACTCTACCAGTGCCTTCCCTGGGCGGTGTGCCACCGAAACTCCGTTACCCCTAACCTCCGAGGACGAGGCCCCTCCTTCAGCCGTCGCCGTTGGCGGGGTTGGTTCGGTCGCCGTCGCCAGCGGAGCTGGTTCGATCGCTGTCGCCTGGTTCGCCTGTGGGGTCGGTTTGGCCACTACTAACTGAGGAGCCTACACGACCGCAACAGGGTGCTCCTCCGTTGTGGTAGGTACAGGGGCCGGGGCCTTCGCACCCTTGGAGCCTGGGAGTCGAAGGGCGGCCATCTGTTCATCTGAGAGAATGTCGCGCAACTGGGATCGACAGTAAGCGAACCCCTTGAAAAAGGAGTCCGTCGCTGCCTCCTTGAAGTCCAGCTTGAACTCCTCGGAAGCCTTGTAATTTGCCACCACCTCCGCCACCCTCTTGTCCGCGTCCTCAGCTTTGCGGACCGCCTCGGTGGCCTCTTTCTTCGCGGCCTCAGCTAAACTGACAGCAGCGGAGGCCCTCCTCTTTGCCTCGGCAGCCTTCTGGTCGGCAGCCTCGACCTTCTTCTCAACGGAGACGGCCCGCCCTTTCGCCGCCTCCAGCTCGGCCTGAAGCTCCTTCAGCTGGGCGCCCTTTAACTTGAGCTCTTCCTTGAGCTCCCTTGAGCTCTTCCTTGAGCTCCCTTGAGCATCGCCCGGTGCTGGCGACTTCATCCCGGAGGTTCTTGATCGTCATGTTAGCCTCTTAGAGCTCGTCGCTCTTTCACCTCAGTTCAGTCTTCGAAGACTCGAACTCCGCCTCGCACTCCTTATCCCTCCTGACCCAGTTGAGGCAATAGTCCCGGATCGGTAAGAGTTCGGTGCCTTGCTACATCAAGAATGGTATTAGCCAGCAAGAAAGCGAGAGAGGAAGCGAGGCAGATCGAAATTCGACTTACGGCGTAGAGGTTGGAGAAGGACGCGTTGATGGTGTCATCTAGGTACTTCCACTCCTCTCTCACCAGTCGTAGGACTGGACAGAGAAGTCCATCATCCGCTCGGCAAGTGTCGGGTCCTTGGCAAGCAAGACGTTGGGCCCCAGGCTGAAGGGGACCCGATGATAGTCCCTGTCTCTTTTACCCACCGTCGATTCGGACCACTTACTCCATCGACGGTGGAAGTTGTTGGTGCGGGCTGGGAGCTCGGCGCCACCTCGAACGGAACTTCCGAAGTCAGCCCCACGCCCTCTGGCTCCCTGTCCTCCTCGACCTCGACGATCTCCAGAGGAGGGGACGCCATCGCGATAGTAGTGACGGTGATATGGCTCGAACCACCACCTCGGACTATGATGCAGGAGCCAGATCGCACTGCCTCGGAAGCTCGGAGGCGGACTCAGCAGCCCTCTTCCTCCTTGGCTCGGGAACAGGCTCAGCTGGTATCGTGCTCGCGCCGACATCTACCCGAGCCCTTTTCGGAGTGGGCTCGCTGATGCCCTCCATCTGATTCCTCTCCGAGAGGAGTTCCTCTACAGAGAACTTCGTGGCTACACCAAGAAGGAAGATGTCAGCTCAAAAAAAAGAAGAAAAAGAAAAAGAAAATAAAAAGATTTTTGAGCCGAACTCATCCAACTCTTGTATTGGGCCGACCTCGGCCTTGTGGAGATTCTGCTATGACAGCAGGACCTCAAGCGAAGGGATCTCGGCAGAGCAAAGCTGGTCGTACACCTCCGAATTGACTGCGTCGACTACAGAATTTTGGTTGGGGGACCGATCCGAGTCACTCCAGACCCAGTCGACCCCCTCGACCGAGGTGAAAAAATACCTCCTCTTCCATCATTTGATGGAAGAGAGAAGTTCAAACTTAATCCCCCTAAGGCAAGAGGAAAGAGACCACCACCCCTCCTCGGTGGGGTGGCATTTCAGGGTGAAAAAAGCTCTGAACAAGGAAAAACGGGCGACAATCCCATGGAAGTGACACAAGACAATGAAGGAAAAAATGGTCCTGATGGCATTCGGGACAAGCTGGGCGGGGACAAGATGGTAATGGCTCAGGAAAGAGAGGAAGAAAGGCTATTCGACGCAGGCCACTGGAGGTGACCCGCTCCCCCGGTCGTGGGACTGAGAGCCGGACTCTGTCCGGGATACCATAAGTGTCCCGGATGGTCGCAAAGTCCACGGCAGTGATCACCGAAGTGATCCCCCCAGGACCTGTTGATCGAGAAGGTTCGAGAGCAGGTGCAGAAGGAAGAAGAAGAGGATGAGGTGGGGGGGGGAGGACGCGGGCTCCCTAATCACTATTCTCCCAGGTGCGGGCCTTCGGCTAACCTCGAAGCGTGCCACGTTCTCCTCCTCGTCGGAAGAAGAAGAGGGCGGCCTCGACCCCAAAGGCCCAGCCTCACCTTGGTTAGTAGTGGGACAGAAACTCAGTCCGAAATGAGACATGAAGGTCAAGAAACAAGAAGAGAAGAGCAGAAAGATGGAGAAGATGGATGAAGATCCAAAGGAGAACCTAGCCCTAAGAGAAGATCCCTACCCAACCAGTGCGAGGAAGGAGACTAACCTGCTCAGGACTTAGGGTGGCAGAGATGGTCGGGAGAACAAAGGAAAGGCCTCGGTATGAAGGCGGGCACGTAGAATTTAAAAGGAGGTACGCTTCGGGAAAGGTCACCTTTCCTTTCGAAGTGACGGGCATCCGACCGCACCGTTACAGCTCCCCACCATCGGATCCGCACCACGAGTCGACCATCGACAGGGCTGGTGTTTGGCTTCGACTGCGGCCGCCCGGAATTCTGCGCCCGTAATAACCACTCCTCAGATGTGTCCACGTGGCTCCCTCGGATAGGCCGAAGAAATCGCTCCCCGAAGCACCGGCGATCGTGTCTATTATTGCGTTGGATTCTCGCCTTTCCATGTCAGCACTGTATTTACTCCCTTCGCCCCAAGCACTTCGCGCCAACGAGACTCGGCAGTGGGGGGCAAATGATACGGCGGAAGGCTGACGTGTGACCCTATCAGATGCCATATCAGAAAAGCTACCATGGTGGACACTCCATCTCAGATTCCTTTGCCGAGCCGAGCTCCCCTGATCCGTCAAAAGCCGAGCTCCGTCCTCCGCCAGGTCGGCACCCGCAAGCTCGGGTCGCCTAGGCCGGAGCCGAGTGACATCCTTCACTAGAGCGAGCCCCTTCGAGGTCGAGCCCTCTGGGCAGGGGTCGCGTACCGACCTCCTCCGCCAGGCTGAGCCCCTCTGAGGTTGAGCCCTCTGAGCAGGAGTCGAGCCCTCCTCCACCGGGTCGAGCCCCCTGGACCGGAGTCGAGCCCAGCCCTCCTCCGCCAGGTCAAGCCCCTCCGAGGTCGAGCCCCTGGGTCGGAGCCGAGTCCCAGCTCTCCAGTTCGGCGACCACCTCGAGTAACGCTGCCGGCCACTAAAGGAGCGGAGCCACCTCCCCAGGGCACCGACGGGCCGCCCGAGGGCTATGAAGAAGCACCCATCAAATCATGATAACTGCTTGTGGATGCCACTTATGCCAAGAGAGGGAGAAGTTCCCCCCAATTAAGACACTGCCAGGCTTTCCTGAATGGAACAACCAGAAGGAATGTCAGAACGCACAGTAGTTTTCTTGTCACCAACGAGGAAAGACGTTTCATCCAAGGCACAGAACGCCGCCACACGCTCCTGACAGTACGGATCAGAAGAGACGTCCCATCCGCGATATGGAACACCGCCGCACGCGCCTGACAATATAGGGGAGATCCCAAGGTAGGCGTTCAACGATCGCCTAGACTTAAAAGAACCTTCGACATCCGGGGGAGGAGGTAATAAAAGCTAAACAAAAAAGGTCCAAGCGAGGAGGGGAAGGAGGCCACACAGGAGGACCCATCCATCTCGGCCATCACCTTTCCCGGCACACTCGCACCCCCACTCTCACTCTACTCACATCATTTTCACTCCTCCTAGCGTAGAGTCCATCACGAGGGGCTCGATCAGGAAGATCTGTTCTCCTGGATCGTTATTGACTTGAGCATCGGAGTGCGCCCGCCGGAATTCCCAGCCCGGATCACTAATCCCTGTTTTGCAGGTCCCAACGAGCAGGACATCACCGCGAAGACGATGGGCGATCCGATGCCGACAGCAGCTATGGGTCATGACGATCTTAACGGTAATACTCAACATATCAATATATGCGGTATGAAATATGTGCGCGTGCACATATACATTTACATATATATATATATATCATTATAAAAGAGTCCCGAAATAATATCATATATATCATCTAAGCAATAATTTAATTTAACAATAATCAAATGAATTTTTTATTATTTAATTAAAGCAATTGGATCATACCAAATCATTACTTCGACACCTCGCCACTCTCCAACCTATGCTAAGCCAAATATATACCATATTTTCACTCATAGCTGGCAACCACATCTCAGTCTATAGTTGATGTCACAGATACCATGTTTCATACATACTAGTTAGTTTAGATATCCTTCAATTAAATATAGTTTATCATTTTGATTTTATTTCGGCACTAGACTAATCACAACTATGCTCAACCCATTTAAAAATGGCAAGCCAAATACATACCAAGCTTCCGTCCATGGTTGGCAACTATAGATCATATTTTAGCCCATCGCTTATGCCATGTTTCATGGCCGATTAGTCCATGTGCTCTCCCCACTCTTAAAACTATGTGGAAAATATGTTTGTTTTTTTGGCATTGGATTAATTGCAACCATGCATCAACTCGTGGTAGGCCAAATATAATGATGCACCTCGTACAAGGTTGGCGCAGCATGTGCACCATATTTTATGCATATCTAATTAGTCTAAATACCAGCTGTTGCCGTCTATACCGTCATAGCCTACAGCTCGAGCATGATACCAAATATCAACCTCGTTACCCGAAATTCAGCACGCGTACCCAGATCTGCAAAAGAGAAGAGACTCGGGCCGGAGATTCCGGTAGAGGCACTCCGATGATCAAGTTAGTGGACAATCTAGGAGAACAGATCCTCCTCGGTGGGTTCCTATACAGTATCCCTGCTTAAAGGATGAGGTTTTTAAAGGAAAGAGTAAAGTGTGAGTAGCAATGGATGAGAAGGAGGGCTTGAGCTGTGATAGTTGTGTCCATCGAGACTCTTCCAGCGAGATCTCTGGTAGCCTCAGAGTGCTCTCTCTTACTTGCTCCCCTCTGCCTGCTTTTGCTTACCTGTTCGAAAGCCCTTAGGACTTCCTTTTAGACCATGGATCCTTTCTATGTTACCCACCTTGGGTTCTCCCCCTCCTGGGGGTGCTCGAAGGTCAACGACCGGTAGTGCCCCGTGGGTCATGCCCCGGCGCCCTCTCCCTTCACGGTAGGGAGTTATGTCGTGGATTCTGACTTCCTGGCAAATTGCCATGCTTGGAAGAATTTGGCAGAGCCTCGATCCGGGGGTAGCCGCTCCTAGGTTTAATCTCCTGGCGTGGCTTTCTTCTTCCGGGTGGTGCAAACGGTCGGCTTGAAAATGCAGTGCCTTGATTGGAGCACCCTTTCCTAACTGGTGTAAACAACAGTGGAAGAGATCCTGGTGCTCTGGGAAGATGCCCCTCTGTAGGTCTGCGCACTTTCCCTTCGTAGGTCTTGGTCGCCGCCCAAGGGATGTAGTGGCATCCCCTTCTCTCTGCCCAGGGCTTCTGAGACACGGTGGACCCTGGCCATTGGGACAGCCTCGAGCCGACAGACCTTTCCATTGAAGGGCACTCGGCTCGAGGAGAGGGAACTCGACTTCGGCCAAGGTGGGCTCGACCTCGGGGGAGTCGCCTGGCAGAGGAGCTCGAAGATAGGGAGCTCGACTTTGGTCGAAGTGGGTTTGACCTCGAGGGAGCCGCCGGCGGAGGAGCTCGGAGAAAGGGAGCTCGATTTCGGCCGGGGCACCTGGCGAAGGAGCGAGGCTGACGTGGCGACATTTGCCAGCACGACCACCAACTGAATTCGAAGGGAACTCCATGTCAGCAATCCCGCCACATCACCAGCCACATTCGATTTATTAATTAAAGTCATGAATTAACTTTTAGCATTAGATTAGTTACTATCGTGCTCTAATCTATGGCTGGCCAAAATAATACTACACTCTAATCTGAGGTCGATCCAATATATATACCATGTTTCTTGCATAACCGATCAATCTAGATACCGTACATATCGTATATGTTAAGTCATATTTTTTCTTACTTTTCATAATACCAATAATTAGGCACTAATTAATCATAATCCATACCATATCAGTTCAACAATGCATAATACGCATATAAAAAATACATAAAATATACATCAATTTATAATTTTTATAAATTTATAAATGATTATATTGAAAAATTCATATTTTTTATTAAAAAAATATAGGGGTATAAATTTAATATAGCTATCTCGCAGGTTTAAATCCGGTTGAAAAATATTCGATTCAAAATATTTAATTTTTATAATTTTTTTATTCAAAAATAAATATATCAATTTAATATTATTAAAATACTAATCCAACAGAACAAGAAAGAACCTATATTTTAATAGAGCCCGATTCAACGTGATGCATACCGACCTACTCCCCACGTGGGTCGTTGAACCCACTTTATGACCTTTATGGAGATGTTTGGTCATATTTGATGGGGGCGTCGGGAAAGGTGTTTCAATCTAGTACCCACCTTGGGGAGTAGGTCGGTATGCATCACGTTGGCCTTGAACCTTCTATTGAAATCTGCTGGGGTCCACCATCTAGTCCGTTAAATCCCTCCAATTCCCGCTAATCAGCTAGAGAGAGAAGGAAGAATGAGAGAGAGTAAGAGAGAAAAAATAATAATAATAAAACAAGAACCATGGCCATGGAGGTTGTCTCTCTCTCTCTTCTCAAAACAAAGGAAGGGATATGGACTATCAAGCTGTCATAGTGGCCGGACCTGCAGCGGTGCTTGGTGGTGCCATCGGCCGGCGACGGCAGTTTGCCAGCAGAGAGGAATGGGAGGAGCGTAGTACATAAAAGCAAGGATCAACCGGAAACAAAAATCCACTCTGATCATAAGCTAACCCACTGGCTGGCGATCGTATCTCATTGTGCAACATCGAAGCACCCAAAGGAGCGGTGAAGGCCGGCCCAAATCGGTGGTTGGCAGAGGCGGAACGACAACGAGGGAGAGGAAATCTGAAATAGAGGAAGGGCTTTATTTAGCCAAATCCAGCAACTTGCCGGCACTGCATCAAGTGGCAATGCTATTCAATGGACCAAGAAAGAGAGAAGAAGAGACTATGAAAGTCCGTACCTCATCTCCGGCGAGAGATCGGATGCTTGAGGGAAGTCAAGCGAAATCAAACGGATCCCAAAATCCTAGGATTTTTATAGACCCAGGATCCTTAAATTAAAATATATATATATATATATGACTCGGACCCAACGAACCCAACTTAGATTTTAAATGAGGTCCAGTATATTTTTAAACTTATCCCTTCCACATGCATGTCTTCAAATACAGATTAGATTGAATTTAATACGGTCAAGACCAAGTCGAGTTATGGATGGATATATGATAACAAAATAGAGTTATGAAGTAACACTCACTCAAAAAAAAGAAAAGTACAAGTAGTTAAATTGATTGCTTTAAGAAAAGTTAATTAAAAAACATGAAAGATTTTCTGCAATCTTGAAGATAAGCTTTTGATTGTGATTATGCCCATTAGATTTAAGTTTGATCAAATAATATATAAAACAAAAGTTATATATGATGATTTTTTAAAATATCTGGCCAGTAAACTTCTTATCATCGGTACTGCCTCGTTCTTTTTGTATGTTTGTGTGTGGAGGGTACATATATATAGATCATAGATGATATTCTAGAGTTAATTGAAGGATATTTTCGGAAGGGAAAATTAAGGTAATAGGTGGAATCCAAGAGATCGATATTTCTCGATCAATTCTGTAATATATATAGCATAAAAATATAATATAATATAATATAATGGGTTTTGCTAACTGATGCCTGACCATTATTCGCCAAACTAGCATCTAAGCCCTCCTCCGGGAAGCACGGCAGCGTGTTGTTGGTAGAAGGCATGGAAGGGAAGACACAGAAACGAGCTTAGCTTGACTAAATGACCCTTGTTCCTTTTTCTTGTTCCAGGGAACAAAGTTATAGATCTTTTGGCTATTCTTTTCCATGAGCATCATCCAATATCATCATGGATGGCCACCGCAATCATCCATCATGATTTTTCTTTATCTCGCATATATATCATGCTGATGATGTCTCATCATATTTTAAATAAATAAGAACTATTTATCTTCAAGATGGATGACATGATTGCTATTGCTGGAGCAGGAATTGTGATGCAAAAGATTCCAACTCTTTTTCTTGCATGGTTCCCGTCATTAGATTTTTACAGCCAGATGCATGCTTACGTGACATCAGCTTCCATGTTATCAAAAAGAATGCCGATAGCTCGAAATTTGTCTTTTATTTTCCTTCATGCCAAAAGTTAGGAAGGCGAGCGATAAAACCAGCTAATATCATTGAAAAAGTCTGACAGAAAATAGGAAATGATGCTATTACAAAAGGACGTGGAAAAGATTTTGAATCAATAACACAATAGTCTTGTCTCCTGATTCGACAAAGTAAATTAATTTCAACTAGGAAAGCCTCCCTGTCCCTACAATTCTTAGCGGATATCTGTTATAAAAAATTTACAGATACGAGTCAATTAGCTTCAGCAAATTGTGTTCTGCAAAAAGATCAACGAGAATGATGATAGATTACCGTAGTAGAAATCATGAGAGAGACACAAGCAATGGATCACGGATCTCCAATAATCATAACCTCGTACTAACAACAAAAAAAACATCCAATTAATTCTTGACTATAAACTTCTCTGTAGCCAGTATAATTAGAACGGATAATTTAAAAATTTCTTTGCATGCATAAATAATATGATTATATTGATCCAGAGTGCTAAAAAATGAACTTAATTTGCCAGCTTATTTTTTGATGCTTCAGCTTGCGAGAAATCAAAAATGGACAAAGAGATTGATAAAGTTTCATTCAAAAAGAAGAGCAAGTGATCTTTCTTCTTTTCCCAGTAAAGCATCAAGGATATATAATATGATCTTAGATATCACCGAGTTCGGTGCATTTCGCATAAACATGCAGCAATCCATGGTGCCCTCTAGGAATAACATTCCACGTTTGTACTAGAACAATGGATAAAATTGGTAGCTCAATACCTGCAGTATTGCTCCAGATGAAGTTGTGTCATCACGCAGTCCACCAATAGCAGCAGAAAAAGAGCAGTCTTGTAGCAAGCTATCTTGATTTATAGGCCAACGGTATCGACCACCAAGAATACCAAGACCCATTCCAAAATCAGAGAAGATCGAGAGCTTCCTGTAGCTTCTTTTAATATTCTTCTTCGAACGTTCATGGATTGCAACATTTACCCAAGAAAGTATATCATGGTCTATGGACTAGACTTATTCTCTGCAATCGCCGAGATAGGTTTCTCCAATTAATTCATCTCTGATGGTCATAACTAAATCTATCCTTCCATCATAGCATCCTTGATGCATCTATGCCAACCGGGAATGAGAGGTGGGCAACTCCTCGATGGTTATGGAGTCGAGTGACTCGAGTCATGCAAATGTTAGAATTGACATTTTTCCAAATCCTGATCAGCAACATAATTTGGGGTTTGTCTTCTAAAAATTTAAAAATAAGTATGGACCGAAAGTTATGGCTTGAATCAACAAGGACTGAAAATTTTAGTTAGGTTTATAGATGGATCGGATATTAAGTACCCCTTAAAAATATCATTATTTTGATATTTTTTACGAGCATGAATGGTGAGAGAACTCTCTCATTTGAGATTTCCTTGCAAAGTGGGTGGCGAAGAAGATTCAGAAGTGGACGGAGAATGCATTCGTTATTGTCAAATTCGAGGTCGAATGCAGTAAGAAATGGTAAAAAAAAAAGGATGGTAAGATTGTGGTTTCTTTTGTGGGGACTGAAATTGCTCCATTATTGGTTTTAAGGTCACGAGTGATGAAATTTATTTTTATAGCAAAGAGAATGCGCAGTCAGACCTTATCACTCATTTTTTTAATAGTGACTGATATGGAAGGATCGCTGACGTGGAGGAACCAACAGGTGCCATGTCAAAAAAAGACACCGCGTTGACTTTCCAGCCCGTATTTCACTACCGAGATGAGCTGAGCTCTCTTAGAACAACAAGCCGAGCTCAGTCCTCCGTCAGGTAATGCCCGCAAGCTCGAGATGCCTAGGTCGGAGCCGCCTTCCGCCCTCCAGAGCGAGACCTTCGGAGGCTAGCGCCCTGCGGTTGAGGTCGGGCTCAGCGCTCACCCGCCGATGTGGAGCCTCTCTGAGCGCGCGCCCTCTGGACCGGGTCCGCCTTCCGCCCTCCAGAGCGAGACCCTCGGAGGCTAGTGTCCTGCGGTCGAGGTCGAGCTCAGCGTTCACCCGCCGATGTGGAGCCTTTCCAAGCGCGCATCCTCTGGACCGGGTCCATCTTTCACCCCCCAGAGCGAGACCCTCGGAGGCTAGTGCCCTGCGGTCGAGGTCAAGCTCAGCGCTCACCCGTCGATGTGGAGCCTCTCCGAGCGTGCGCCCTCTGGACCGGGTCCGTCTTCTGCCCTCCAAAGCGAGACCCTCGGAGGCTAGTGCCCTACGGTCGAGGTCGAGGTCAGTGCTCACCCGTCGATGTGGAGCCTCTCTGAGCGCGCGCCCTCCAGACCGGGCCCGCCTCCTGCCCTCCAGAGCAAGACCCTCGGAGGCTAGTGCCCTGTGGTCGAGGTCGAGCTCAGCGTTCACCCGCCAATATGGAGCCTCTCCGAGCGCGCGCCCTCCGGACTGGGCCCACTCTCTGCCCTCCTCCACTGAGACGCCCCCGCAAGCTCGGAGTGCTTAGGTTGGAGTGAGCCCTGCCGTTCCAGCTCGGCCCCAGCCCAAAACACCGGCGAGCCGTCCGAAGACTGCACTGCAGCGCCTTCCAGACCGTACTGACCACCTGCGGCCGCCAGTTATACCAGAAAGGCAAGCAACACGTTGATCGAGATGCCACACTCATCACCAACCACTCAGATCGCCCCAGAAAGGAAGCCAACTGGAAGATTCGAATCTCGCGGGTGGCGGCCCGCCATTCGAGGCATTGCAAAGTTTCCCGAAATGAGGCAACCAAGAGGAGTGCCGGAGCGCCTAACAACTCCCCTTATCACAAATCAGGAAAGACTCCTCGGGACACCGCCGCATGCGCCTGACAGCCCGGTGGGGATCCCAAGACAAGCGCCCAATGGTAACCTAGTTTACAACAAAACTTGGAGGTAACACACAACCCCAGAGAGAGAGAGGGACAAAAAAAAAGAAAGAACACACAGGCAAAAAAACACAAGCCAGAGAAAAGAAAAGAGAAGAAGGAGTGCAATCCCCACTAGCAAGAGGGGCACGGCACCACCACCACCACGAGCACAAGCGCAAGCCCGACCAAGAGGGCGAGGCGCCACTACCACCATAGTTGAAGGAAAACGAGGGATACAAGGAGAGGCGGAGGAACATGGCACCCCTCTGTCCCCGCCATCACTCTCCTCCTGCAACGTTTTCACCTTCACTCACATCTTTTACTCCTAGTATGGAGTCCATCAAGAGGGGCCCGACCAGGAGGATCTGTTCTCCTGGATCATCACTGACTTGATCGTCGGAGTGCCCCCACCGGAAATCCCGGCCCGGGTCTCTAACCCCTGTCTTGCAGGTCCGGGAGCGGAGGACCGCCGGGCAGCGAGGTGTCCGTACCCAGCACGGAGGTCCGGGAGCCCAGGACGGCCGGGCGGCAGGAGGAGCGCATCTCCGGCTCCGACAATAGCTACGGGCCATGACGGTCCTGGCGGCAACAATGACTATAAATTAACTACTAGGGATGTAGTTAAAAATAAATTATTTTGTCTTGTTAGAAAGTCTGGGTTGCAAGATATAGAGGATTTTACAAAGTGTTGGATTCTTTATTTTTTTATAACAATTCTTTTTTCAACTGTCCACTATCATGTTCCTAAAGCATTATGTCAGTATCTTAATGATTTGGATTGCCTGGAATTCTATAATTGGGGTCTTGATGTTTTTACTTTCCTTCAACAACAAATTCCTTATCTAGCGAAGAGTGTGTACATAAGAAACAAAAATAGAAGTGACTATGCTGGATATATGGATGGATGTACAGTGGCTCTAGTGATAAGCTTATTTATTTGTACTTTCGATTTAATTATTTGATAATTAATCTAACATTATTTTTGTTTATATTATTTAATTATGTAGGCATGGGCTGTTGAGTATGCGAACAGTCTACTTGGAAAACATAGACCACCATTAATCTTTCTTCGTATTTTGCGTTGGAGCAATGCCCATTCTCTTGCAAGGTGGAGGCGATCACTGAAGCCATAAAGAAATTAAAAAGATTTGAGGTATTATGTTTTGTATCTAATATCATATATATTTAAATAGAAGTATAACTATATATTTTTTATCCTTTGTCAAGTGTTAAAGATGATAGAACCTAAGGAGAATAAGTTGCACCTCTTATTACAAAGAAGGCCACAAAGGGTAGATCCGATATAAGGACAGGCATGTTATACCATTTGAAATTTTATCTTTTTTCATTCATCATATTAGTACATAACATACTATTTTTCATCATGCTGGTGCACACTTATTTATATTTGGCACATCATATTTACATGACACACTTAAAATTATACTATATACGAACACATATACCTCCTTACTACTATACATGTGCACCAGTGCTGGTTGTGCACGAAGCTTTATCTCCTTAAAATAAAACTTCAACTTTTAATTATTTAAGTTCAGTGTATAGAGAATAAGCATCTTGTTTTAATGCATCATTTTTCGTTGTATGCCATTTAAAATACTTTAAAATAGCTCTCTTTTAAGCAACACTAACTTAAATCATGTACCATATAACTGTGTACCTAGTATGTATATGATACTATGTTAATTTAATTATATGCAGCAAGTTCTGTCAAACAATATCCAATTTATGCTTTAGAGACACATTTGGCAACGATTGAGAGGGCTTTGATTTATCATGGTTTCCATTTAGAGGACCCTCAACCAATCAAAGATGTCATAGCAGAAGATGCACGGATTCATGCCTTTGATATGAAGCTTTCATTCATTGAGAAGACCCTTTGGGACAAGGGTTTATTGCTGGCAGATGACACTGAAGGCATGGATTATATCATGTTGAGGTTAGTTTTCTACTCTAATCATACCATAGATATATAGATATGATATCATTTATGATCTAAATATTTTTTATTATTTAGGTGAGGGTAGAGTATTCTTCTTCACATGAACAGCCCCACACAGCCGAAGGAAAAACTTGTGTCCCTTATAGCATTAAAGATGTGAAGGTAGTAGTCAAATATTTATTTTTTATATTATATTTATGAGCGCTTATTATATCCTAACTGCCTTTATTTTTATCAGGCAAAGGTTGTTGTTGAAGTTGAGTGCAAGAAGGAAAGTGCCACTGCGAAACATGTATCATCATTATGTAGGTGTGTGAAAATGGGAGCTCATGAAAGAAAGCCTAGTGAAAAGAGAATGGCCATATCATACCTTTTTAAGACCTACAAACGTGCAAGGAAGAAATAACAAGAGGGTCACATAGTTGAAAGAAGTACGGCCTTACCCACCACCAAGAGTGATCTAGATGTTTCAGATCCTTTAGAGCATATAAGTACCGCACCTATGGAGCTCCATCAGTTAGTTAAGAATCAAGAAAATCGATCTCTCCATCTCTCCCTAGAGAGGTGTATTTATTATGTACACGTGCTTATTATTAAATCACTGTGATAGATTTTGTCTTCATATTATGTATGCTTGTATGACTCCAACTTTAAACATTTAATACACTTACTTAAAATATTATTTTTATTTTATCATTTTATAGCATATTTAAGATTCTAGTATAGTTATAGATGTTGAAACATCAGTGGTCCCAGATATGACAATACAATTGGCATAAAGGGGCACCTATCACGGGAAGGGAAAAGGTATACTCTCATCTTATCTTGAAGCATCAATTGATTTCCATATCAATGAAGATCATTTTGAGTAAGCCAGTATAATTATATTTCTATATATCATTGTTCATATTACTTTTTTTGTTTATATCTGCATTTTTTATGTAGTGAGAATATCTGGGAAGATCCAAGTACATCCAAACCTTCTTGCACATGCCATGCATTGGATCAACTCTTTCATAATGGGCCACTTCGGACTGATGTATGGAAATTAATTGCCAGTCCATTTCCATTGATTTTGTCTTTTTTTATGCTAATATTATGTTTTTTGAATCATGTATAGCTCATTAATGTGTATTTCCATATCATGGAGCTATTCCACATAGAGTATAGGGAGCCTGTGGAGAATGCTGCTTTATTTCATGTTGTGAGATACAGGTACAATAATTTTAAGAATCATTATTTTTGTTTTCAAAGTAACACATTTTATTAGTCAATGTTCTCTTTCTTTTATTTCTATTTCATCATATAGACTGCTGTGCTTCAATCCCTTTTAGGGGCAACAATTTTACTGCTACAACTCGATATGGAGCATCAATATATCAGTGATGCAAATAGATATGTATATAACATTGTTTGACATTTGTGTTGTTGCTTATACATATAATAACTTGTCTAACTAACTTATTATATTTTCTTACCATGCTTATATAAGCAATATTCGTACATTTTTGGTTGTCCAAGCGAGTAGGATTCCACATCCCTAAAGGTCAAGTTCATAATGTTCATGACTGTGCATAACAGAACTTTGACAGTGTAGATTGCGAAGTGCATATGCTGATGTTTGCTGAGATCCTTACAAGAGGATGCTCGAGATTGTTGCATGATGATTTTAAGGAAGATGCATCATTATATAGGAGCTGGGTTGTGGAAAATATTTTGTTCCATGGGTACTCTGCTACTTATAAAAAGTTTTGGTTATGGTATGAAAGGAAGATGCAAAGTATAAAAGATTAGGACATCATTAGTCCCAAAACAATCTTCGAAGTTTGTTTCAATTATAAATGCTATCCTTGTGCCTATTTCATACATATAAAGTGGTAAATTAATACAATTCAAAAATTTTTGTATAATGTGCCATGTCTGAATGTGCGGCATGTTAATTGACTGTAATTATCAATACTTCAGATTCTTTATTTTTTGTCCTTTTTAGTGAGTTATTTTGGTATGCTAAAATAAAATGAAGTGACAATAAGTTGCATATATCTCTATGAGTTCCTTGTTGATAAGGCCCTTCGATATGAATTCATTTTGTCCATGTCAATTGGCACAAAAAATATATGCAGTAGTAAAGCTAAGAGGCCATTTTGTTTAATTTTGTTAATCCCAATCTATTCCAAGGCCAATTGCTGCCATAACATTCTGCCACGGGTACTAGCATGCAACAGTATAGCAAAGTACAAAACTAGCATTGCAATGTTAGCTCAATTTAATATATATAATGGTAATTTAACTATGTACGAGGTTTAGTTAATTATGTGCAAAACTAAATTAACTGTATGTCATTTAATTGTGTAAAAAACTAAAATAACTATGTAGTAGTAAAATAACTGTATGTTCCGTTTAGTTAATTATGTGTAGGCTCAATTTAACTATGTACTATTAAATAATCGTGTACAGTATTAAAATAATTGTATGCTATGTTTAGTTAATTATATGCAGGCTCAATTTAATTGTGTACTATTAAATAACTGTGTGCAGTAGTAAAATAATTGTATGCTATGTTTAGTTAATTATGTGCAGGCTCAATTTAACTGTGTACTATTAAATAACTGTGTGCATAACTAAAATAACTATATACTATGTTTAATTAATTATGTGCAGGCTTAATTTAACTGTGTACTATTAAATAATTGTATGCAGTAGTGAAATAACTGCATGCTACATTTAGTTAATTTTATATAGGCTCAATCTAACTGTGTACTATTAAATTAACTATGTGCAGTATGAAATTAACTATGATCTAGCTCACTTTAATTATGTAGTGGTATTTAATTATGTAGTGGTAATTATGTGCATAACTAAACTAACTGTGGGCCATTTAATTATATGCGAAACTAAAATAACTATGTGCAGTAGTAAAATAACTGCGTGCTTCTTTTAGTTAATTATATGCAGGCTCAATTTAACTATGTACTATTAAATAACTTTGTGCAGTAGTAAAATAACTGTGTACTATATTTAGTTAATTATGTGTAGGCTCAATTTAACTGTGTATTATTAAATTAACTATGAGCTGGCTCAATTTAATTATGTATAGTGGTAATTTAACTATGTGCCATGTTTAATTAATTATGTGCAGAACTAAATTAATCATGCGCAGTAGTAATTTAATTATGTGCCAAATTAATTATATGATAGCTTAATTTAATTATGTGTAGCAAAATGTATCGAAGCTTATTATTATAGTAAATATGTATCATAATTCAAGTTTGAACTTTCGTTAAGATAAGAACAGCCTGATATCAATAGCCGCATTAATATTGTGCCAAATTCAGGATTCAATAAGATGAAGTACAAGGTGGTATATATTAACATTGTATCAATTTTACTTCTTTCAGTAAAATATTAGAGCATTTCGGTACATAGCTCTAATATGAACAATATGGCAAATTTAATAAACAAAAATCAGAATTTAGAATTCATTGATATTAGAGCAAACTGATATCTATTAACATTATGCTAAATTTTGTTATATTAAAGAAAAAATAGAATTCAAAATTCATTAAGACAAGAACAAACAAATATCAACAACCTTATTAATATTGTACGAAATTTAGTTATTTAAGAGAAAAATACAAAATTCAGAATAAGAATAAAATAATATTAGCAGCCTTCTTTTTATTGTGCCAAATTCAGTTGTTTCAATAAGAAAGAATAGTAAATGCAGAACAACAACAGATATTACTCAATAATCTCATTACAAGTCTTTCTATCGTGACCTTCTTTTCTGCATCGTCCACATTGTGTAGTTCTCGATGAAGCTATTTATGAAACTCTTCTCTTCTTCCTAGTCCTACCAAGACGAGTCTTGATGATAGGAGGTAAAATATGCACCTCATCTAAACTACCATGGCTCATCTCAATATCAGAAATTTGATTGATACATTCTTCATATGCTGCTCTATACATTTTAGCCAGAAAATAAGTATCAGTGAAGTGATATAATGACTTGCCAGCCTTCTCAATGCACGCACATGCATACTTACATGGCATCCGAAAGATTTGCCATTCATTACAAAAGCACATGCAATCTTGTAGGTCAACCTTACATGAGTACTTTGTGTCCTTTACATCATAAATCTAGATGCTTGATGTAAACATAGATAACTTCCGACCCTCTTCCACATTTCTTTGCAATACTTTTTCAGGATCAGGACAAAGATGGGTTTGGATGCTATATCCTCGCATTCGTCTAGCATGCATCATTGCATAGTTTGAAGTCTTATATGATCAACCATCTAAGAAATAGCAAGATGTCGAGCCTCTAGAATCTAGCTATTAAAATATTCGGTAACATTAGATGTCATAATACCCCAACACGGACCTGAAAATACTGAATTTGCCCAATGCTCTGGCTTTGAGTATGTTATAAAGTTACTTTATGTTATAAAGTTACTTGTACCTGGGACTCAGCTACAAGTTTACTCATTAATTTTTGAAAAATATTTAGCCTTGGAGTATATGTAGCAGCATTTAATAAATCAACCAACCTCTTCCTTTCAACTGCATGATAATGAGCAAGCACCTGCATGTATACAATGCTTGTATGTTAACATATATAATGATTTAAAAATGAAAATTAAAAGTTTTGAAAAGGATGTTGCATGCTTGATTTTTAAAATTTTCTATGATATGACGGATGCAGTAAGAGTGGTAGCTATTGAAAAAGTACTTGGACACTGCTTTCATAAGTTTCTAATATCTATCTATCATAATTATGAATGGTTGTCTATGGTACTCAACACAAAACTCTATGGCTCCCTTTAAAATCTGACAAAATAGTTTCAATTATCATCATTCTCTATATCAACAATGGCATATGCTATAAGGAACATATCATCATTCGCATCTTTGCTCGTAGCACCAAGTAAAACTCCTCCATCCCTATGTTTAGCAAATGTTGCATCCATGAATATTAAAGGTCTACAACATCTAAGGAAACCATTGATTGAGGATCTAAAGAAAATGAATAAATGTCTAAATTAATCTTCGAGGGTTTCATACTCTGCTACGCTACTAGGGTTGGTCTTAAGAATGGCATTACAATACCATCATATCCGTTCATAAGATACCGACCTTTGATCATATAGCTCCTTCATAGCAACCTCTTTCCTATGCCAAGCTTGATAATATGGTAATTCCACACCAAATTCACGACAAATATCTTTTATAATATCACTTCGCTTATACAAAGGCATATCATGAATTTTTTCTTTCACAATATTTGAAAACGAATGCTTCGAAGCCTTGGGATGAGATCGAACTTATAACCCTACTCTGCATGTATATTGATTGCTCATTTTTTAATTGCCAATCTATCTTGATTTCTAAAACGAGAAGCATGAATGCGCCATCCACATCCTTCATATGCACATTCAACAGTAACACGCTGACGATCATTCTTTACAAACATAAAATCTCTATAATTTGCAATGCAAAAATTATGAATTATATCACGAAAGGTTTCAACATCCTTGAATTCTTGACCTACACCCTCTATAGAGTTTTTCCAAGCATTCAAAGTGTTCCTTGAATTTGGTTCATCTTCAATGAAACTCCTTGTTTATTCGACAACTCGAACAAAATTACTTGAGCTGCCAATGAAAAAAAATGAGATGAACTACCCTTCTGATAATTCTTAGAATAATTTACATGTTCAACATTTTCAGATAGGATACCATCCCTGCAAGTATAAAAGATTGATTTTTCTCGTAAATAATATTATCTCGTATTGAACATCACATTATATGATTTAGATTAATTATAAAAAAATAATATACTAAAATAAATTATCAATAGACTTTGAATTATCTTAAATTGATTATCATAATAGACGATTCAGTCATCGACGCTGCATGAAATATAACCATTTCAATTATTGCAGCTTTTAACTTTCATGTATTTCATACATATTGCTGACATCCTTATCTATTATGAGTGTAACAAACATTCTTGAATTATTAGGAACATAGAATTTCAGATCAATCATTATAAGAAATAAATGCTTCCATCTCTCCACTATTTCATTGATAATATAATTAAAAGTTATGTCTTTTGAAATTGAAATGATATGGACTTCATTACCATAGGAGCACACAGCCATAAAAATTGAGTTTTCAATGTCCTTAGAATCCATAACTATTAAAAACCAAAATAATAATAAGAAAGATGATCCAGAAGAAATCAGAAGAAAGTTTTGTGAACATGGTGTGGAAGAGGATTCAGAAGAAATCAACAAGGAGGAGACGGGCCAGCAAGGGGAGGGAGTGTGAATGGTGGAGGAGTTGGGGGGACTACTCTCTCGTGGGAGAGCTTCATTGGTGGACGACGAACTTTGATCTCGAGGCAAAGCTCATCAAGTACGAGCAGCTGAAGGAGGTAAAATTCTATGATGAGAAGGCGAGCATGAAGTCCAAGGGGTTCTTCCAGGTTGATTTCTATAATCTAGTGGTTGCTGCAGGGTGCAAAGAAGGGATGAACGCGCACGTCTTCAATGGCCAGTCTTGCATCATGGTGTTTACATCGTCACACGCGATTCGTCAGATGGGAGAAGCTCAACTCAAGAATCAGCAGATGGCAGACCAAACGTCAGTACAGCCTCAGAAGGAACAACAAACGGAATATGAGAAAGCATTTAAATTTTAGAATTATGGCATGGAAGAGGAAATGAAATATGATAAAATATATTTTAGATATTTTTTAGAAAAATATGATATGACATCATAAGGGATGTTATATTACAGTAAATTTTAAATGACCGGAAGTTAGAGTTTTAGTAAATAAGGATAATTTGTTATAGTAGGATCAAAATGGGGAGCAGGATTAATTTCTCCTTTTTTTTTTTTTTTTTAACATCGGTGCCAGCAAAATAAGTCTAATGATGCTTTAATGCATCATAAGACTTTCCTCTTTTTCTTGTTCTCCTACTCTTTCATCTCCAAATTTTCACGCTTCACCCTCCTTTCCCAATTCTTTTCTAGTTTTTCTCCTCCCATCCCCAATTTTTTTCCGTTCTCCTTCTCCCCCATCCTCATCAAGCACGTCGAGACACTCGGTGCTAGCCAGGAGACCGGAGATGATGCCAACCTTGTGGGGGCAGCCCACACGAACATCGCATTCATTCTTAATGGCAGCTCTAGATGAAGTGTGGTTGAAGTGGTGGACCATTGACCACATCGTGGTGGACCATTGACCACATCGTGGTGGTCGGGGCGCAAATCCACGGGAAAGCAGCGAGGAGCATTGCCGGCTACGGTTCTTTCGTGATGGGATCACATCATCAATGACAGTTTTTAAGAAGGAGATGGAGGGAGGGAGGAGGCCAAATCAGAGTGGGGCACCAGAAAGGCACTAGCAGCTGCGTAACCACGAAGGACGGAGGTGGTGGTTATTATGCCGGAACAACATGGTTGGGGCCACTTTGCTGGGAGACTTCTTCTAGGTGGTGCGGTGGCTGGATGGAAGTGGTGAGGTGGTGGACAGCCACTTCCTCTAGGTGGCGGAGCATGAGGTGCTGGGCGGCGAAAAGCTGTTTGAGGACGGGAGCGATGAGGTGGCAGATAGCTATTTCCTCAATGGTGGCAGAGAGGACGTGGCAGAGCACAAGGTACTAGGTCACGGGCCACTGTTCGAGGACGAAAGCGGCAAGGTGGCGAACGTCAGTGTCCTTTATGTGAAGGGGGTGTGTCACGCCCCTAACTCGGCACTTGGATCGGCCAAGCGGCTAACCGCACAAATTTTAGAGCATAATTATACTGTATTAGATCTAAAATATTCAATAATCTCATCATTCTTAACAAATAAAATTAACAAAATTATTAAAATGAATGCATAATAGCTAAATGACCAATTTGTTCGATTACATTAGTATTAGAAATAAAACTAACTAATCAATCTAAAAATATATTGGAACTCAAATTCCATGCTCGACTCGATCCATACTGCGCATCTATTATTTTGAAAGAAAAGAGAAGTGAAGAGTAAGCTTTACAGTCCAGTAAGAATTCTTGCACATTCACACCATCATAATAAAATAATTTAAAAGTAATATGTAATACACAAAATACCATGATCATATATAACAACATATGCCATGCGATGCAAAATGTCATATCATATAATCCTTGTGATCATCATAAATCAAATTTAATCATCTTAGGGTGCTCGACTTTGGACTACCATAATCATGTTTCCAGCCCATGACGGGCATCAATAATTTCACATTTTCTGACCTGTGGCAGGACATCAACAGTTTCACATTTCTGACCTGTGACAAGGCATCAACAGTTCCACATTTCTAGCTTGTGACAGGATATCAAAGTTATTACATTTTTAGCGCATTAATACATGGCTAGTCTAGTGCACCACCATCCATTATGCAATCTTAAAATCAATTCATACTTGTTGACAATTTTATACCTGATGTGGCAACATCCATTGACGTGGAGCCTATGCAGATGTCAGCTGACAGCCGCGTGGGTAGGGGTTGCCACCTGGACATGACGCCCAAATAGAAGATCAAGGCGATCTCTCCCACCAGGGTTAACTCCCAGGTGGGGTCGAGCTCATAAGGCGAGCCCTCCGTCTGAGGTCAGCTCCCGGCTGAGGTCGTGCTCATGCTGCCAAGGCGAGCCCTCATGTCGAGGTCAGCACCCAGCCGGAGTCGAGCTCATAGGGTGAGCCCTTTGTCTGAGGCCAGTTCCTGGTCAGGGTCGTGCTCATGCTGCCAAGGCGAGCCCTCCTGCCAAGGTCAGCTCTCAGCCGGAGTCAAGCTCATAGGGTAAGCCCTCTGTTTGAGGCCAGCTCCCGGTCGAGGTCATGCTCATGTTGCCAAGATGAGCCCTCCTGCCGAGGTCAGCTCCCAGCCGGAGTCGAGCTCATAGGGTGAGCCCTCTATCTAAGGCTAGCTCCCGGTCGGGGTCGCACTCATGCAGCTAAGGCCATAATTCTCGCTAATGGCATGAGGGGGAGATGATCAACGAAGATTCAAATCATGACAAAAGGGGGACCTGACCCCCCCACTACCTTCGGAAGGTGGCACATGTCCTATCATAAATATAGGCTCTGCTGCACACCACTTGCACGACCTGTAACCCTCCATGACACTAGAACCCAAGCCTTTCCAAGAAGGGTATTTCATTAAGGCCCCAGGCCCTGCAACACTCCAATGGTGCTCCCTAAAATGGGAATGTGCCATCATGGCTTGGGGCTCAGCGGCATGGCGCCTACCCCTCCCATGCGAAGTTACACCATCGAAGGGTAAGACTGGCCTGACAGAAGGGCGACAGCTAGTAACCAAAAACCCTTCCTCAAAAGGCACCTGAAGATGGACACCTGGAAGAGGCCCCAAACCTGGTCTGGGCCACCCCGCGAATATAAAATCAGAGATGGGAGGAAAGTAAGTAAGAAGGTAAGTGAGCGAGAAGGGTGGGGGGAAAGAGGTAAGCAAGCAACCAAAAGCTCAGCGACCAAGGAACCGGCTGGGAGATCCTCCCTATTCCCCGCTCTCCATTCCCTCTTTTCTTTTGCTATTTGATCATTATCATCTTGTCACCCCCTGAGGCAAGGGAGTCCCCCAAGCTCTTCACCTCAGAGGTTATGTTTTTCTCGATCGTCCTACTGACTTGATCGTCGGAGTGTCCTCGCCAGAATCCCCGGCCCGGGTCTTCTCTATTTTGCAGGCCAGTGAATCCAGGAGCCGACCGGGAGAGGAAAGGAGGGGACGACCTAATCCCCGGCGGCGGGGGCCAGCCTGACGCGATGGAGCTACAGGCCACGACAACCTTGGCGTCAATAATACCAAAACACACTCTTTCATCCAATGGATTGCACATAAATACCGAAATTATCCAACTAAGATCAATAATATATAATTTATATAAAACCACATATATTTAACATATAAATATACATAACAGATAGCTGTCTAATACCATATGTACTTAATAAATAAGAATATAATATGCAATTACCACATCACATGGAGTAAAATTATCGATACATGAAATAATTTTTATATCAGTGATCGATATCTAAAAATTCTTATCTCACTGAAAATAAATTAAATACATCCGATATCAGTCCATACCCGGAACTCATTCAATACCCTTCTGCTCAGAAGGCTATCTTCCTACAATAATAATTTTAATATTAATAAATAATTCTATTTCAATTATAAATCCATAACCTTCTATCCGAATTCCGTCCATGATTCACCCACCGATACTCTAACTTCATAAATTTCTTGAAAAAGAACATTTAGATCTCCCCCCTTAAATATTTATTTATCTATCTTACTATTATCTTCTCTCTTTCCTCTTCTTTCTCCTCTCTCCTCTTCTCTCTCTTCTTTCTCTCTCCTCTTTCTCTCTCCTCTTCTCTCTCTTCTTTCTCTCTCCTCTTTCTCTCTCTTCTTTCTCTCTCCTCTTTCTCTATTCTTTTTTTTTTTTCTTTTTTTCTTTTTCTTTTTCTTTTCTTATTTTCCTTTCCTTTTCTTTCTCTTCTCTTCTTCTTTTTTTCCCTTTCCTCTTCTTCATCTCGGTCGAACAGGTATGATGACAAGAAGTTGATATAGCTTCCCTGATCCATGAAATAACAGTGGTCAAATCTACTTCAATAATGAGATGATACAAGCTTAGGCACCAACAGGCAAACTGAATACCGGCCCACACTACTCTAAGCTCTATGAAAGGAACAATCCAGTCCAGCCGATGATAAACCCCAGCGGCAATATTTGCTTGTTTAATATTAGTGTATGTTCCAGGGGCATCCACATTACATGAACACTTTTTTTTGTTCTTTTTGTCTAATGAGCTTGGCAGGCTAATCATTGTGTTGTTGCTGTTGAGCACATTATTGGTAATCTTGACCGTTTATGCTACTCCTTATAACACAGAGAAAAAAACTTAGGGAAGCAATTGGAATTATTTAACCATTATACAGGGCATTTGATGTATTAGAAGTTTGATATGAAGAGAACCTGATTTGTTGCATGGTTATAAATGCATTCAGCTACCACCAAGCTTAAGGTGAATTTAAGAGGCTCATCGAATCATGGTCTTTTTGCTTATTCAAATAAATAACATTGTTCTCGAGAGAAGAACACTATTCTAATCGAAGTCATGTCATAATATTTCGAGTTCAACAATCGAAGCTAATGCCTAAAAGATGAGAAATAGTAATATTTCTAATCGTCATGCAATCAGTTTATAGGAAGTGAAGATTCAACTCAAACAATGGAACGCGAGGTTTCTTAGTAGGTGGAAGGAAGAGTGAATTTTGTGTAAGAACGGATTGGGCTACCACATAAATGGGATAACAGAGAAAGAAAGCAAAAAGCTTGCATGGCTTGGAATTATCTTAACAATCAGATCAAACATAATTTCCTTTTTCTTTAAGCATTAATTTTGCTTTCAGGTCAAAAATTCTAATGAATCTTTTATTCAAGTCAAATAAACTATGATAATGTATCATAAAGAGGTGAAATAGATTGTCGTTCGTCGTTTTCTTTAGCCTTTGGAACAAAGCAGCTATATGTAGATTTATTGATTTGGAAGGATTAAAGCTTCAAAGCTAAATAATGATATGGGATTAAATTCAGTAATGATGCCTTGGAAGTGGAAATCAGGCTCGCCATTTGTGTAGACTTCAATCCGTCGTACAGTATGACTTCATGCCTGTGCACCAAACTTGTAGTTGGATCTGAAACAATGACTTCAAGCATAGATCTTGTATCTCAACTTGGTTCTGAAAACCAGGCAGCTGTTGTCCAACTTCGATTAATAGTTCATAGGTAAGGCTTCATGCCTATAGCCAAACCATTCAGAACAAATGCAGAATTCACTTCAACGCATCTTAAACCAAGCTACCCATTATCAAAGAGGATGTTATCCAGTTAAGATGGTCCTGGGATACCCTTATTGACTATTTGAACAGAAATTATACTTTTCATCTACATACTCCAACCTTTAATTGCTTTTTTCTTTAAAAAGTCCAGTAAATTGCCAATATCAGTTGCTCTAATAGAAAGGACCAGTACAAATGAGAATATATGGGTATTATTTGACAAATTAGGTATAGACATATAATAGCATGTATATTTTTTAAAAAATAATATAGTAGTTTACAAAAATATTGTATAAATAAATAGTGCGGCAAATGATGCAATGACTAAATAATAGATGTTACTTGTATTATATAATATGTGTTGTCATGGCAACTACTTCAAGGACTAGCCGGACCACTGATACGGAAGAGATGACCGTATGTTGATTCAGGGGCATCTAGACTACTGGCTAAGGAGACGATACCATGAAGGAGATGAGTAAGATAGCCACTATACCGACTAGCTGCTACAACCTACATAGAGAAGCTGCAAACAACTAGACCCGATGATAAGACATCTCCTTACATGCATTCGCTAAGCAGCTGCTTGGACCCGACTAGCTACCAGCATAGTCCTAGTTGGGTATGTTATGAAAGGTGTTCTCTGAGTTCTTACTTGGATCCAATTAGTTACTAGCATAGCACTAGTCAGGTATGCCAGGATACAATGTCGAGCCTCTATCAACAACAATAAGCTGTCCTAGTACTGAAGTCCACGATGCCCGAGTAGGTGGCTGAAGCTAACTAACCATAGCTTCCTTGCAAAGATTATGGCAGACAAGATCATGACTGGGATCTCAACAGAACTTGCCATCTTAACAAAAAGATACTAACAGAAAAGATTCTAGGAGATAATCCCATCCTAATAGATTTTGCTATCCATGTCAGAGGAAGCCACATCTCAAATGACATATAGTTATCCTATGTGACTATAAATTAGTAAGAGGAGACCCTCGATGAAGGTAACGTTTCAACATCCCTCTCTCACATGCTCACTCAGCTCCACCATCACTCTCAGCTTCGACTGCTGTAGCCCATCTCATTCTCTTACTAACTTGAAGGTCGAAGGGTCCCCCACTGGCTACCACCGATTAAGGGTTTGTCTTTTACAGGTCTTCGACAAAGAGATGCCGGGAGAAGTACAGCGATCTATCGAAGAAGGCTGGAATATCCTTAAGCACCACCGTGATTCTAGTGAAGGATGATTTGATGGCAACATGTATTATAAAAAAATAATACCTAATAATTGTTCCACTACACCCTTCATTAAGCCAATATTTTGCTGTCTTCGCAATTCATCATCCAACCATGTTTTATATGTGTTACTTATTCTTACAAGTATATATTTATATATATATGAGAAACTTGGCTACATTTAAATAGATTTGAAGCTAAATCTGATTAAGTCCCCCACTGTCTGATTGCATAGATTCAAATGCAATAAAAAAAAGTCAATAATATATTAATGATGTAGAATAAATACAAACAATAATAAATAAAAATACTTCAAAATAAATACAAACTTTTTAGAATAAACACAACTTTTCACTCATATTAATTGTATATTAATGATTGTTGGTGGTTGTTGAAACTATTAATGATAGGATAATCCATTTTTTAAGAATAAATACAAACACTCTAGAATAAACACAAACCTTTTCTAAATAAATAGAAACACTTCAGAATAAATACAAAGCCAAAAAAAGAAAGTATTTATATTTATTTTGAAATATTTGGGTTTATTCTGAAAATGTTTGTTTATTTATATTTATGTTTCTTATACACTATTAATACAGCATTAACTTTTTATTTTTTCTGCGTAGAAATCTATGCAAATCAAATGATGAAGGACGTGACTGAATTTGGCTTCAAATCCACTCAAATGTAGTCAAATCTATCTCTCTATGTATATAATAAGAACCCGAAATGGTACTCTAACTCAGACATCAGCTTTTGAAATCATCCTAATGCTGTTATCATAAACCATGATTCAACTTAGTTGTCAAGTATATGGTTTCAAACTTGTTAAGTAAATGAGTGGGATCTAGTTACAATGGGATCAACTCTAAGGTTGTGTTTGACGCATTACTAGGAAATCTTAAAAGGTAATATGGATTATAGTAATATGAATTGCTATTGATGTGGCACGATCGCTGACATGGAGTAGCTATTAGATGCCACGTCAGAGAAAGCCACCACGATAGATACACTACTCGGACTCCTTCGCCGGGCTGAGCTCCCTCAGAACAATGGGGCCACCCACCAAGACCGAGCTCTGTCCTCCATCGAGCCAAGCCGAGCCCGCAAGCTCGGGACGCTCAAGCCGAAGCCGAGTAGCATCCCCCAGATCGAACCCCTCGAGATTGAGCCCCGTGGTCCGGAGTCGAGCTCTGCCCTCCTCCGTCACGTGGAGCCTCTCCAAGGATGAGTCCTTTAGGCCGGGGCCGCGCTTTACCCTCTGCCAGGTCGAGCCTACAAGCCCGGGATGCTTAGGACGGACCCGAGCGGTGCCCCCAAGGTCGAACCCCTCAAGATTGAGCCCCGTGGTCCGAAGTCAAGCTCTGCCCTCCTTCACCACGTGGAGCCTCTCCGAGGTCGAGTCCTCTAGGCCGGGGCCGTGCTCTGCCCTCCTCCGTTAGGTCGAGCTCGCCCGAAGTCGAGCTCCGCTGGTCCGGAGTTGAACTCAGCCCTCCTTCGCCAAGTGGAGCCACATCGAGGCCGAGCCCCACGAAGTCGAGCCCTGCCTTTCTAGCTCGGCCCCCAGCTCGGGCGAAGGTACCGGCAAGCAGGGAGACAGTGTCATTATCCCAGGATGCCAGCGAGCAGCTCGAGGATCGTAATGAGACACCCACCAGGCCGCAATAACTATCCGCAGCCGTTACTTATACCAAAAAAGGGAGAAGCCCTCTGATCGAGGCACCACGCTCTTCACTAACCACCTGAACCACCCGGAAGAGGAAGTCAACCAGGAGATTCCAAGAGATACACGAAGGCCTCTGTGGGAATAATGTGGGAGGAAGAACACCGGCTTACAAAGCTATTCGCCAGGGGTACTTCTGGGAGACTATGAAGGAGGACGCCGCCGACTTCATTAAAAGGTGCGACAAATGCCAGCACCACGTCCACATACAGCACCAGCCGGCGGTGCGATCTCCCAGTTCTCATCCCCTTGGCCCTTTGCCTAGTGGGGAATGGACATCCTAGGGCCATTCCCCCCTGCACCTAGACAACGAAGGTTCCTGCTAGTGGCGATTAACTACTTCACCAAGTGGGTCGAAACAGAACCACTAGCTCGGATCACTGAAGCCAATATCCATCAGTTCTTCTGGAAGTCAGTTATCTGCCGCTTCGGACTCCCCCACTGCATCATCACCGACAACGGGCAGCAATTTGACAACCGAGAGTTTGAAGGGTTCTACATTGAGCACGGCATTCAACATCGCTTCACCTCAGTAGCTCATCCCCAAACAAATGGGGAAGCCAAGGTAACCAATTGAACCATCCTCCAATGGCTCAAAACCCGGCTGGACCATGCCAAGGGCAGATGGGCGGAGGAACTCCCAAGTATTCTATGGGCCTACCATACAATGCCTAAAACGACAATCGACGAGACGCCCTTCAACCTTGTCTTCGACACCGAGGCGGTCATCCCGGTTGAGCTCGGCGTGCCCACGCTATGAGTATAGCAATACGATGAGGCATAGAACTCGGCGCACCTTCTGCTCAACCTAGACCTCCTCGAAGAAACAAGGGACAAAGCTTGTCTCCGAATGGCAGCATACCGGCAACGAGTGGCCCGGTACTACAACGTGCAGGTTAGGCCAAAAGTCTTTAGGCCCGGGGACTTGGTGCTGCATCGAGCCGAAGCATCTCAACCTCGGGAGTGCGGCAAGCTCTCGCCAAACTGGGAAGGCCCTTACAAAGTGGTCGAGGCCCTCTCATATGGGGCCTACTACCTCGAGGACCTGGACGGCGCCAGGTTCCCTCAAACATGGAATGCCTGCAATTTGAGAAGATACTATCAATAATGTAAGGTTTTCTTCCATTAATAATAAAGATTTTTCTTTGTGCAAAAGGTTATCTGCCTTGCAGGAAGGTTGCAACCCAGAGCCGAGCTCTCCGGCCAAGAAGTCTTCGAGCCGAGCTCCAAGATGCCAATTCCTGAGCCCAGCTCTCAAGCAACCAAGTCCCGGGGCCCAGCTCTCCGGAAGACAAGTCTTCGAGCCCAGCTCCAAGACATCAACTCTTGAGCCCAACTCTCAAGCGAACCTGGACCGGAGCCCAGCTCTCCGGCCAACAAGTCTTCGAGCCCAGCTCCAAGACACCAATTCCTGAGCCCAGCTCTCAAGCAAACCTAGACCTGGGGCCCAGCTCTCTGGCCAAGAAGTTTTCGAGCCCAACTCCAAGACACCAATTCCTGAGCCCGGCTCTCAGGTAACCAAGACCCAGGGCCCAGCTCTCCGGAAGACAAGTCTTCGAGCCCAGCTCCAAGACACCAAGAACTGAGCCCAGCTCTCAGGTGACCAAGACCTGGGACCCAACTCTCCGGAAGACAAGTCTTCGAGCCCAGCTCCAAGACACCAACTCCTGAGCCCAGCTCTCAAGCAAACCTAGACCCGGGGCCCAACACTCTGGCTAAGAAGTCTTCGAGCCCAGCTCCAAGACACCAATTCCTGAGCCCAGCTCTCAGGCGACCAAGACCCGGGGCCCAGCTCTCTAGAAGACAAGTCTTCGAGCCCAGCTCCAAGACACCAACTCCTGAGCCCAGCTCTCAGGCAAACCTAGACCCGGGGCCCAGCTCTCCGACCAAGAAGTCTTCGAGCCCAGCTCTCAGGCAACCAAGACCCGGGGCCCAGCTCTCCGGAAGAAAGTCTTCGAGCCCAGCTCCAAGATACCAAGACCTGAGCCCAACTCTCAGGCGACCAAGACCCACGGCCCAGCTCTCCGAAAGAAAAGTCTTCGAGCCTAACTCCAAGACAAGACCTGAGCACAGCTCTCAGGCAACCTTGGACCGGGGCCCGGCTCTCCGACCAAGAAGTCTTCGAGCCTAGCTCCAAGATATCAAGCCCTGATCCCAGCTCTCAAGCAACCCTGGATCGGGGCCCAGCTCTCCGGCCAACAAGTCTTCGAGCCCAGCTCCAAGACACCAAGACCTAAGCCCAGCTCTCAGGCAACCTTGGACCGGAGCCCAGCTCTCCAGCCAACAAGTCTTTGAGCCCAGTTGCTCTTAAACTATCGAAGTCCTGAGCCCCACTTACCGACATTGAAGCCTGAAGGTCAAAATCTGGACAAGGTGGGACCCTCCTCTCTGATCTCACCACACACCTCAAAAAAAAGAAATGAAGTATATATATATATATAAAGAAAAAAGAGAAAAAAAGAAGAAAGAGGGGAGAGGCAAGGAGTGCTCAGGATGAGGTAGTTAAGAAGATTCATTTCATTTGTAAAATTTGTTTACAAAAGCATCCTTGGGCCCCTGACATGCCGGGTGACCCAAACCAAGTACAAAAAAGGAGGAGGCAAGAAAGAGCAACTCTACTCGGGCTGGCCCCCAGCCGGGCTACGAGGCTGCGAGGTTCCATCCCCAGGGGCCTCCAACCGTGCAGCTCCAGCCTCAGGTGGCACAGTTCCGACCTCGACTAGCAGGGAAGGCTCAGGAGCAGCGGCTTCTCCAATGTCTGCCTCTGGGCTCGGCTCCGCATCTGAAGCCCGAGGGTAGCTGAGGCGGCTGCGGCTCTCATCAGGAACGAATCCCTCGATCCGTCCGCGTAGGTACATGAAACCTTTGAAGAAGGAGTCCGACGTCGTTTGTTGGATCTCAGCAGTAAACTCCTCCGAAGCTCTGTACCTAGCCACGGCCCCCTCAGCCTCCCTCCTCGCCTCGGCGGCTTGCTTCCTTGCCATCTCCGCCAACTTAGCCACCTCTGCTGCCGCCTTCTCAGCTGCAGCCAATTTCTCCTTCACCGTAGCCAGCTCGATCTGGAGGGACTGTGCTTTCTCCTTCTGCCGAACTACCTCGGCATTGAACAAAGTAAACCTCTTCTCAGTGGCTGCAAGTTCCTCGGCCTTCCTCTTCGACCTGCCTCGCTCCTATCGAGGCTCTCCTGAAGCTCCTTTGCTCGCCCCTCAAAGTTGGCAAGCTGTTTCTCGAGATCCTTGATCTTCTGACCAAGCACCCCGTTGGCATCGGTCCTCTCCTTCAGGTCGGCCTTCAGAGACTTGACCTCTGCTGCTCGCTGCTGATCATTCTTCAGCCAGTTCCTGTAGCAATCCCTAATCAGGAGGACCTTAGCATCGATCTACATCATGCAAAAGGTTAGCAAAAAAAAAAGAAGAAGAAGAAAGAGAAGAAAAAGAAGGAAATGAAATGGGTAGAGTCGCCTACCGAAAAGAGCTGGGGGAAGACGTCGCTGATTGCATCCCCCAAATGCTGTCCGGCCATCTCTTGATGGTCGCATGCCTGGATGGAGAAATCCATCATGCACTCCATCAATGCTTGATTCTGGAGTAAAAAGCTCTCCAGCCCCAACTTGAAAGGGATCCGGCGGAGCTCCCTTTCCCTCCTGCCCACCTCGGGAGCCGGATCACTTGCCCCTCCAGTGGAAGCACCCTCCGATGCGGGTTGAGAGCTCGACCTCCTCTCAGGCAGCGCCTCGACCACGTGTCCTGCTCCCCCTAGAGCCTCCTCCTCCTCGACCTCAATAGTGGCAGGCCCGGGAGAATGGGGGGACACGGCGGTGGCAGCAGCGATGACCGTGGCCCGGATGACCACCTCCGGCTCCGGGACAGAGGCCGTCTCTTGTTGCCTTGACCACTATAGAACTTTCTGGGCTGTCCGCTGACTTGGTCCCAGCGCCGCGGATGTCGTCCTCTCCACTTGCACGGGAGCGGCCTCGGTTTCCCTCCTACTTGGGTCGGCTGGCATGGCGGGAGCGGACGTCGACGCACTCTCATCCCGAGCCCGTCCCGGTGGAGGCTCATCGGCCAGCCCGATTGGCGGCCTCTTCCAAGTGATCGCCAGTAGGTCGCTCTCTGTGAAGATCATACCTGCACACAAACCATACAATGATTAGAGCTCAGAAGGGAAGGTATGAAGGGCACGGAAGAAAGGAAAGCTTGAGTCGAACTCACCCAACCCCCTCGTTGGGTCGACCCTGGCTTCAGAAAGGTTCTGCTCTGACAGCAGGATCTCAAGGGAAGGAATCTGGGCAGTTCGGAGCTGCTCATAGTCATCTCGGTCAGCCGCATCAACCACAGAGCTTCGGTTGGGTGACTGATTGGGTCGCTCCAGACCCAGTCGACCCCCTCAACCATGGCGAAGAAGAATTTACTCTTCCATCCCTTGATGAAAGAGGGGAGCCCAAATCTAATGCCCTTCGGGCGGGAAGACAAGGACCACCACCCGTCCTCAGTGGGGTGGCGCTTCAGGATGAAGAATGCCCTGAACAAGGAGAACTGAGCAACAAACCCGTGGAAGTGGCAGAGTATGATGAAGGAGAAGATGGTCCTAATGGTGTTTGAGACCAACTGAGCAGGGACAAGTCGGTAATTATCCAACACCGATAAGAAGAAAGGGTGAAAGGGGAAGTGGAGCCCTCCTGAGAAGGTCTCCTCATAAAAAGCTATTCGGCCCGGGCTACTAGAAGTAACCCGATCCCCTGGTCAGGAGACTAGAAGTCGGACAGAATGCAGGATGCCATAGACATCCTGGATGGTCCCCGGTCCTCAGTAGTGATCGTCGAAGCGATTCTACCGGGACCTGCTGACCGGATAGACTCGGGAACAAGTTCAGATGGGGGAGGAGGACGAGAAGGACAGGAAGGACCAGCCCCCGGTTCCATAATAGCTACGAGACCAAGGGGACGCCTCCTGCTGAACTCGAAATGCGCCCTATCCCCCTCCTCATCGGAGGAAGAAGATGGCGGTCTCGACACAGAAGGATCGGCTTCACCCTGATTGGTAGAAGGACAGAAGCCTGGACCAAAACGAGACATCTTCGAAGAAGGAAGTAGCAGGAGACACAAGAAGAAGAAGGGATGGACTCGGTTTGGGGAAGGCCCTAGACTCGAAGAAAGAATCCTACTCTGATGGGAAGAGGAAGAGAAGAAGACCAACTTGGTTCCTTAGAGGGTCTAAGGCAATTGGGGAGGAGAGGAAGCTTGGGTACGATAGCAGGCACAAAGAATTCGAAAGAATAGATGTTTTGGGTAAAAAAATTTTTCATTTCGAAATGACCCATCTCATCTGTACCGTTATAGCCCCTCCACCAACGGATTCAAGCCACGTTCTGGCCATCAGTGGGTAAGGCATCCCAACCGCTCTAAATTCCATGTCGATAATAACTACTCCTCAGACGTGGCCATGTGGCACCCCCACAATGGCCTGGGAAACCGTTTCACGAAGCACCGGCGATCATGGTCATAATTGCACCAGATCTTCACCTTTCCATGACAGCAATGCAATTACTCCCTTCGACCCGAGCACCGTGCACTAACGAGCCTCGGGAGTGGGGGCAAATGATGTGGCATGATTACTGACATGGAGTAGTTGTCAGATACCACGTCAGAAAAAGCCGCCATGATAGATACTCTACTTGGACTCCTTCGCCGGGCTGAGCTCCCTCAGAACAACGGGGCCACCCGTCGAGGTCGAGCTCCGTCCTCCGCCGAGTCGAGCCAAGCCCACGACCTCGGGACGCTTAGGCCGGAGCCGAGCGGCATCCCCCAGATCGAACCCCTCTAGATCGAGCCCCATGATCCGAAGTCGAGCTCTGCCCTCCTCCGCCACGTGGAGCCTCTCCGAGGACGAGTCCTTTGGATCGGGGCCGCGCTTTACCCTCCACCAGGTCGAGCTCGCAAGCCCGGGATGCTTAGACCGGACCCGAGCGGCACTCCCCAGGTCAAACCCCTCGAGATCGAGCCCCATGGTGCGGAGTCGAGCTCTGCCCTCCTCCGCCACATGGAGCCTCTCCGAGGTCGAGTCCTCTAGGCCGGGGCCGCACTCTGCCCTCCTCTGTTAGGTCGAGCTTGCCCGAAGTCGAGCTCCGCTGGTCCGGAGTCAAACTCGGCCCTCCTTCGCCAAGTGGAGCCATATCGAGGCCGAGCCCCACGGAGTCGAGCCCTGCCTCTCCAGCTCAGGCAAAGGTACCGGCAAGCAGGGAGACAGCGTCATCATCTCAAGACACCAGCGAGCAACCCGAGGATCGCAGTGAGACACCCACCAAGCGGTAATAACTACCCGCGGCCATTACTTACACCAAAAAAGGGAGAAGCCCTCCGATCGAGGCACCACGCTCTTCACCAATCATTTGAACCACCCGGAAGAGGAAATCAACCAGGAGATTCGAATCCCGGGGGCGGTGGCCCCCCAATCGAGGCACTACCAGGCTTCCCGGAATGGGACGACCAGAAAGAATGTTAGAACACATGACAGCTTCCCTTATCACGAATCGGGAAAGACGTCCCATCCATGGCCCAGGACACCGCCGCACGTACCTGACAGCCCAGCGAAGGTTCCGAGGCAGGCGCTCAAGGTCACCTAGACTACAAAGAACGCTCGACACCCCCAGGGGAGAGAGGTACGCAAGTGCAAGCACAAGTGTAAGCTCGACCACAGAGCAACACACCACCATATCCAAGCAAGTGAAGGAGAAAAGGCCACCCAAAGAATCCCTCTGGCTCGGCCACCATCCTCCCGACATACTTACACCCCACTATCACACCATTCACTCCTCCTAGCATGGAGTCCATCAAGAGGGGCTCGACCAGGAAGACCTGTTTTCCTGGATCGTCACTGACTTGACCATCGGAGTGCCCCCGCCGGAATCCCCAACCTGGGTCACTACCCTATTTCTTGTAGGTCTAGCAATGCGGGATTGCCCAGGAGCATCAAGGGGCGCGATCCGACCTCAACAATAGCTACAGGCCACAACGATCTTGGCGGCAACAGCTATCAATATAGATTGTAGGTAATATGAATTATTATATTTGGTGTAATGTTACATAATATAAAATCAAAATTTTAAAATACTTCTAAATTAACTATATATTTTATTTATAAAAATATAATTTTTATATTATATTTATTTATTAAAAATATATTTTTATATTTTATATTAAAAAATATATATTTTATAATTTATATTATAAAAATAAAAATATTTTTTATTTTAAATAAATTTAATATAAAAAACTTTAATATTAAATAAATAATGTTTGTGGAAAGTATGGTCGGACCAGGAACATGGGATCCATAATGATATAAGCACTCCATTAGTCAAGCAACATGTATCCTGATTGAAAATACTAGCTGGGAAAGTATGGATAGACATGACTTCCTCTAGTCGACTAGGGACAATGTGGACTTCTATAAGTCCACTGATCGCCCCTAAGGTGGTCAGCTAAAAGCCCTCAGGTGAGTATCAATAATGGTCGACTCCTATACATGGAAGGTATCAGTAAGATTCATTGATCGCCCCTAAGGTGCTCAACTAGAAGCCCTCAAGCAAGTATCAATAATGGTCAACTCTTATACCTAGAAGGTATCAGTGAAGCCCACCAATCATCCCTAAGGCACTCTGCTAGAAGCCCTCGGATGAGTATTGATAGCGATCGACTCCTATACCTAAAAGGTATTAGTGAGACCTACCGATCACTACTAAGATACTCGGTGAGAAGCCCTCGGACGAGTATCGACAACGATCGACTTCTATACCTAGAAGGTATCGACGAGGCCCACCGATCAACCTCAAGGTGCTCGACTAGAAGCCCTTAGGCAAGCATCGACAGCGATCGACTCCTATACCTGGAAGTATCTGTTAACTCCTGTATTGATTTTGATGATTAACAAAATACTTAAGTATATTTGAGTACTAATTAGTTGTTAAAGTATGTCTTATCTGAAATAGGTACTCATCAAATCAGTTATTTGACTACTTGTTGAATGGTTAAAGAAGTCATCCTTTTGATAAAGAATTTCAAGGTAAATGGACTTAAGAACATGAGATTGAGTTGGAGGAACTCAATTTTAAAGTTTGAGAAAAATTCAGTAGTGTTTCAGTTGGGTTTTAAGTCAGTTTCAGTCAAGTGTCAACTCATGAAGATCAAAGTGTTGACTCACATGAGTTTCAGCTGATACATAGAAGGAAGTTTCAGCTGGCATGCCTGAAGTGTTGACTCACAAAAATCAAGTGTCGACTCAAGGCCTGAGACAAAAGTTATACAAAACATGCTAAATTCAGAGATTTTTCTTAAGTGTTGACTCACAGAAGCCAAGTATCGACTCAAAAGAAGAAGTGTCGACTTACCTGAGATTTCCAGAGAGCTTCAAGGGATAATTTTTGAACTAAGTGTTGACTCATAGAAGTAAAGTGTCGACCTAAGTGTCAACTCATGACCTAAAGTGTCGATACTTGAAATTCTGTAGAACAGTAATGGCTAATTTTTTCAAATGCAAAACTTCTCCTTTTTGTCCCCAACGGCTATTTTCACCTCTCCAATGGTCAGAAATGGCTATTCAAAGCTTGGAAAGGTATTTAAAGTGATTCAAATTCAAGAGGGATAAACAGGATGAGTTTGCATTGATTATTCATTAAGAGTTCATCTACCTTCAAGTGAAGTTGAGCCTCCAAGCACCAAAAGCATTCAAGATCACTTAAGAGCACTCAAGTCTATCCATTCAAGCATTGATTAAGGCTTCAACCACTCCAAGACAAGCATCTACAAAGAGCTTCAAAGAGATATCTACCTTTATTTAAAAGCTTACTTATATTTCTTACATTTATTTGATTCTCTTGTAAGAGATTTTTGGTTAGCCTTAAAAAATCAAAGAGGTTTTTGGTTAGCCTTGGAAAACCAAAGAGTTTTTGGTTAGCCTTGTAAAAACCAAGTTAGGTTGTTGGTAAGCCCAAAAAACCAATTGAGGTTTTTGGTTAATCTTGTAAAACCAAGGGGTTTTGACTTGTGTTACGGCCGTTACAATGACGTGGCATGTCTCAGATTCCGCCAGGCGTGATTCGAGCCACGTGGAATTTTTTCGGCAGAACAGAGACAGTCCAGCAAGGTCAGATGTGGGCCCATCTCGGTCGAAGTCGAGGTCGGGCTGGGCCAACCTGCTCCTTCGCCAGGTGTCCGCCCAGGAGGGGTCCACCTCGGCCGAAGTCAAGCGCCTCTCTGCCGCTCTGCCAGGTGTCCGCCTAGGAGGGGTCCACCTCGGCCGAAGCCGGCGGCCCCTTCCTCCCTCGCCGGGTGGCGCCCTGAGACGGTGCCACCTCGGTCGAGGTCGAGCCGGGCCCTCTGCTGCTCCTTCGCCAGGTATCCGCCCAGGAGGGGTCCACCTCGGCCGAAGTCGAGCACCTCTCTGCCGCTCCGCCAGGTGTCCGCCCAGGAGGTGTCCACCTCGACCGAAGCCGACGGTCCCTTCCTCCCTCGCCGGGTGGCACCCTGAGACGGTGCCACCTAGGCCGAGGTCGAGCCGGGCCCTCTGCTGCTCCTTCGCCAGGTGTCCGCCCAGGAGGGGCCCACCTCGGTCGAAGTCGAGTGTCTCTCTGTCGCTCCGCCAGGTGTCCGCCTAGGAGGTGTCCACCTTGGCCGAAGCCGGCGGCCCCTTCCTCCCTCACCGGGTGGCGCCCTGAGACGGTGCCACCTCGGCCAAGGTCGAGCCGGGCCCTCTGCTGCTCCTTCACCAGGTGTCCGTCCAGGAGGGGTCCACCTCGGCCGAAGTCAAGTGCCTCCCTGCCGCTCCGCCAGGTGTCCGCCCAGGAGGTGTCCACCTCGGTCGAAGCCGGCGGCCCCTTCCTCCCTCGCCGGGTGGCGCCCTGAGACGGTGCCACCTCGGTCAAGGTCGAGCCGGGCCCTCTGCTGCTCTTTCGCCAGGTGTCTGCCCAGGAGGGGTCGACCTCGGCCGAAGTCGAGCGCCTCTCTACCGCTCCGCCGGGTGTCCGCCCAGGAGGGGTCCACCTCGGTCGAAGCCGGGCGCCTCTCTGCCACTCCGCCAGGTGTCCGCCCAGGAGGGGTCCACCTCGGCCGAAGCCGGCGGCCCCCTTCTCCCTCGTCGGGTGGCGCCCTGAGACGGTGCCACCTCGGCCGAGGTTGAGCCGGGCCCTCTGCTGCTCCTTCGCCAGGTGTCCGCCCAGGAGGGTTCCACCTCGGCCGAAGTCGAGCACCTCTCTGCCGCTCCGCCAGGTGTTCGCCCAGGAGGGGTCCACCTCGGCCGAAGCCGGTGGCCCCTTCCTCCTTCGCCGAGTGGCGCCCTGAGACGGTGCCACCTCGGCCGAGGTCGAGCCGGGCCCTCTGCTGCTCCTTCGCCAGTTATCCGCCCAGGAGGGGTCCACCTCGGCCGAGGCCGGCTACCCCGCATGGTGAGGCCGCCGAGGAGCAAAAGCACGAGTTTCGAGACTGCCCCTCAAGCAGCACGCGCCGTACCCCAAGAGGAGCGCCGGTACGGTCGACAGCAATGCGCGAAACCTCGTTTACATCGGCCCGACAGGTTCCGCAGCCGAGAAGCGAAGTCCTGGCAAGAAAGGACCCGGTAACGGGCATTGTCGGTGCCTGGGAAAGAGAGCGCTCGTGCTCGGCCCCAAGGTCTGGCCAGCGTCCTCCCTCTACCCTTTCCTCGCTAGGCTCGGCAAGCAAGACAAGGAGGCCGCTGGGTTCTTAGACCCAAAGGGGAAAGGGGAAAGAGAGGGAGAGAAGGAGGTGAAAGCGAGAGGGAGCCTCCCAGGGGCGGGAAGCCGGAGGCAGCGTGATGGATAAAAGGATGGGAAGAGCGGACGACTAGGTAAGGAGAAAAAAGGGCTGGGAAAAGGAAAGACACCAAGAGCAGGATCCAAGATCCCGAGAGGGATCCTTTGGCGCAAGCTCGGTGGAGGAACCTGGCCCAATTTCTATTCTTCCTGAGACCTTCTTTACAAATAGAATCTCTAAGCCTGGGACTCCTGGAGGGGCCCATCTTGGAGACTCTGTTCCATCTCGTCGTTTTCTAACTTGACCGTCGGAGCCCCCTCGCCGGGATCCCGGCCAGGGTTTTTGACCTTGTCTTGCAGGATCGGGAGTCCAGAGACCTCGAGGTGAGACGGCCTGATCAAGTCACCAGCTCTGAAGCTACAGGCACGGTGGCGAGATCGGCAACAACTTGTATTCCCGGTGAAAACAAGTTGAATTTTGATTAGTAAGCTCGAAAAACTAATCGACTGTAATCAAAGAAGATTATAGTGAAATTTTCAAGTGGACCTTGGGGAGTGGATGTAGGTGCTTGATATGCACTGAACCACTATAAACTATTATGTTTGTGATTGCTTGCTTTGTCCATATTTGCTTAATTTACTTTGCAAATTGCTTACTTCTTTCCACTGCATATTATTGCATTGTACAAAAACACTTGCAATACACTAGCACTTGAATTGTGTTTCATCAGCACATATCTTGAAAAGTTTTATTTTAAGAAGACCAATTCATCCCCCCTCTTGTCCTGCTAACTGGGCAACAGTATCAACAAGGCCCATCGATCTTTCCTAAGGTGCTCAACCGAAAGTCCTTGAGTGAGCATCGGCAGCGATCAACTCCTATACCTAGAAGGTATCAGCGAGACCCATCAATCATCCCTAAGATGCTTGACCATAAGCCCTCGAACAAGTATTGGCAGTAGTCGACACCTATTCCTGGAAGGTATCAGCAAGTCTTGCCGACCGTTCCTAAGACACTGGACCAGAAGCCCTCAGATATGTGATGAGTTCACACTGACAGATCGAAAGGCTCTTAGTAGCAAGCCCCTGCATGGTTAGGCCTTGGGCATACCAAGAATACTAGCTGCCATGGTCTTTGTAATGCATCCACTCTAAGCCCCCAAAGCACAGCACTCTGACAATCATCACCACTCTTATGCTACTTAGCAGGACTCTCCGTCATATCCTAAAATTATGAAACCATTGCAGGATCTTAGTAAGAGAAAAAAGCATGCTTAAACACCCTGTAACTTGGGCCACCATTCAATAAAGCATAGCCTACTTGGGACTAGCAATAAGAACACATTTTAAGAGACAAGATGCCCCGTGCTAACAAGAAAGCACCAGGCAACACGTGGAGGGCCCTGCCACCTTGCACCAAATCCGACAGGATCTTGGTCTTGCCGAAATATCCTTGGCACTTTACCTATAAAAGGGATCCCATGCAGGTTCTCAAAGGTACACAAGTTCTTTTGCTCACACCCCTTATGCTGCTCGTGCAGATATTGATTTGAGCATCGGAGTGCCATCACCGGGACCACCCCTGATGGGACTTTTTTGTAGGTACCATCTCCCGGAGATCTATCTACACCGTTTGTTGCCGCCTAGATTGCCGTGACTTGCAGCTCCGGCGTGGCTCAGTTGAGTGGACTTCTTACATGGAGACTTCCGAGTATGGTCGATCCTACAAAAAAGAAGAGACCCAGGCTAGGGATACCGATAGGGGCATTCCGACGGTCAAGTCAATGGGCGATCAAGGAGAATAGATCCTCCTTTGCAAAGCCCAGAGTGGCCTCTATGTTTAGAGGATGCTGAAAAGATAGAGTAGAGGCTAGAGCAGTGGGGATAGAAGCTTGAGCGATAGGAGTTCACAGGGGAGTCTTCAGAAGTTCCTCCAGCCCTTGCCTTGGCTTCTCTTTGTTTGCTCGTGCTTGCACTTACTTTTGCTAGAGGCCCATTAGGGCTTCTTATAGAAGCATGTTTCATCCGGTGGAGCTTAAAGCCCCTATCTGATGCTCTCTTAGTGTGGCTCCTGTGGGCGGAGTGCAGGTTTGTCCCTGCCTCTCCTAAAAGGAGGGGGATAAGATCCGAGATGCTCGAAGAAAGCTTCTACCATGCAGGCAGAGTACTGTGAAGTATGCGTTCCCACTACAGTTAGTGTGAGTGGCATGCCACAGAGCCTGACATCCCGATAGGATACTTCTATAATTCTTTATTGAAGTCCACATGAAGGGGTGTGGTAGGCCTCTCTCTTCTCTCTAATAAGATCTTTTAGATCATATTGCTTGAGTGAAAATGCTTCTTAGCTATATGGTAGGAAAATGCTGATTTTCTTGTAAACAGAATTACGTGCTTGCAGCAGACGGTGAGAATGTGAAAAGTCTGAGATGGGATTCAGTATCCACCTCAAAAGGCAGTCATCCCAGAAGCAACAGACAAATACATCAAATGTGAGCTCTTCAATATCTTCAGAGTATGCTAACATTCCATCCATTGAAAAGCCAACAACAGCTGGATGCCATACTGCTTCAGAAAAATACTTTCCAAGCAGTAACAATGGGAAGAAGGATACACAAGATCCACAATCTTTACCTAACAGGCAGCCATCCCAGAAGCAACAGCCAAATACTGCAAATCAGAACAGTTCAAAATCCCCAGGGTCTAATAATGTTTTATCTTCTGAAGTGTCAGCAGAAGTTGGCCGCACTGCATCCTCAAAAAAGTCCTCTTCCAGGCCTGAGGTAAGCATCTACATTCTGCAAAATTTGGACTGTGTTTGGAGATCTTTTGGTTTAGAAGCCTCTTGCATTTTCTCATAGCTCAGGGATCTTTTGTTAGCTTTTTAGAAATGCTTGCATTCCATTTAAGAAACTCCAGCATCTGAGAGCTGTTTCATTGGAGACAATTAATTTAATCAAAATATTCTGCTTTTGGAAATGGCCTCTTCTTCATCATCTGCACCGAGGAACCTGACAAACCAACTCAGCATTTTGAAGGAACGAGGAGCCCTGCTTGTAAATGAGCTGTCAAAACCTGGATATAAATCGCATTTCAGATCCAGAAGGCCCTCCAAGAACCAGCTCCGGATGACATGGAACCTCCTCAAAGAGGATTTGGACATTTGATCACGGATTATATTAATCCATTTTCAATTATGTTTTCTGTATTCACTCTTTAGACTATAGGTTGAAGCTGAACTAAATGACACAATTTGGATGGAATTCCAAAACAGTTGTAGTTATGTGAGCGATGGTAATGATTCATATCTAAACTTCGGACTTTCGAGCATTTTAATGACAAGTACTCAAAAAGATTAATTTTAGATGATGACTGGTGTATGATGACTCTAATCTCTGCTCTTTCAATGGAAATAATGCCCATAGAATTGATCGCCACCTTGGTGTAGCCCTTCATGATTTCTTTATATTGCCTTTTTTGTATATCATATCTTTTGGTGATCCCAGGAAAGAAAAATCCACATCAAGAAAGCATCTGGATACTATAATTTTGCAAGCAACATCAAGGATCATACTTTCCAGGGAAACTTATCAGTTCTAATAAGCTTACTAAAGAAATGGAAGTGACTGCCAAGGTGGTTGGGCTCTTGTCTTACAACCAATAGATCACGGATTCAAGACGTAATTCTATAGGAGATTTGATTAAATTCAGAGATCATCCCCTGAGCCCCGTGACGATTGGATGAGTGAGAGGTCAGGATTCTTCTTCTTCTCCGTTCTGACCAGTTGGCATCTTGGTGGTATCGGGTTGGATGAGTGAGAGGCTATTCTCTTTTTTCTTTTCCGTTCTGACCAGCTGGCAACTCTTTAATGAGAAAAAGCTATGAAAATTTATCTTAGTGGTGTCAGGTTGATGTACTTATCCTTGGATGAAAAAAGGCTATGAAAATCTAGTATCTTGAATCGAATATTTCTTGGTGGGGTGGGAGCCTGCAGGATAGCTATGCCGGATTTATCCTCCCTATTCCTTTTGCTTATCCAAAAAAAAAAGGGAAGGGAAGTGCACCATCTCTTCCGATGGAATGAAAAGAGTAGGAAGGGTGCTTTGGTAGTTTTCTTTACCCCTTGTACGTGCTTCTAGGAACATTAGGCTAAGGATATATAATTCTTAGAGAGAAGATCCATCTCTTTTAATAGAGCATTTATAATGAAATTGCTTAACTAAATGCCCCCTGTTGACACTAAATCCTCGTCGACCGGACGGAGTGGCCTGCCTACCGGTTCGCCATCGATGGAAGCCTGCAAAACAAATCCCTGACGAGAATTTTTTCGATGGAGGATACTCCGATGCCTAAGTTAGCAAGGATTTAGGCAGCAAAATGGAGAACTTGAGAGCAGAATGAGATGGAAGGGAAGAAGGTGATTTTCTTAGCTTACCTCGAGTGTCCCCTCTTACTAATATTTATAGGCATGAGTATAACTACTTATGGTTATGGGAGTTAGCTGACGAAACTTTCTCATAATAATAAGTAGTGCCGGTCGAAAAATTAGTTATTCCATGGTTATCCGAACCAGAGTTATCAACCACATGAGTTGTTATAACAATCAGAACAACCTTTAACCATCTCAAGTTGAAAGATTGCCCATGTGCCTCGGACGCACTCTCTTAAGGGAGGATTCAAAGTGAGTCCAACCACCTCTTCAGATTACCTTCCTTGGGACGATCCGAAGGGATGTTGGTTGTATACTTTGAGTTTATCCCTTTGGAGTAAATTTAACAAATAAATAGATAACTACTTACTGTAAAGCTGAAGACATAAATCCGAACGGAACAATAATAATACATCCTTTTTGGATCAGGCTGAAGACATGAAGCTGAGAGAAATAATAATAAATCCCAGAGATGTTCCCTTCGGACTATGTTAAAGACATAAATCCAAACGGAATAATAATAATACATCCTCTACGGACCAGGCTGAAGATATGAAGCCGAGAGAAATAATAATAAATCCTAGAAACGTTCCCTTTGGACTATGCTAAAGACATAAATCTGAACGAAACAATAATAATACATCCTCTTCGGACCAGACTGAAAATATGAGGTCGAGAGAAATAATAATATATTTCATCTATAGATTATAGTCTCCATTAAATAAAGAAGATATCATCCTTGGAAGCACTGACCCAACTAGTAAATCAAAAGATTGAAATTGGCTCGCTGATGGACCGATAAATATTTAAATTAAACTGGATTATCACAACAGCTGCCCCCACTCCCAGTTTTGAAATAACTTTATTTCAAAAAATAGGAGTACCAGAATTTGTCGTTTATGATAAAACAAATAATAATGATGGCATATTTTTGGTTTTGACATCCGCAATAACTGATGTACGGCGTGGAGATCGTGTTAAGGACAGGTGCCGACTCCTTATTGCTTGCTAAAAAGATGGTGCAGACTCAAACAGTCTGGCTGATCCTCTTATTAAAAGAGATTTTTGTTTAATCAAGAAAGTACACCTGGCATCATCTCGCGCCTCAGTCATAATGATGAAAGTTCATCCTGACCATCCATGGCCTTCCAAATGGATTGAAACTGCCATTTCATTGATGAACGCCTCTTAATAAATCGTACCCACGATCGGCACCATTGATACGTCGCACGATCGAAGAGATTACCAAATCCCTGGAATGACCTGGCCGTTCTGCATATATAAAGAAGAGAGAGGCTTTACGAAAAGAACTTTCGCACTTCCTCTCGAAACATCCTTCTTCTTCCTACTCCATGTCATTGTTCTTTCAACAAGCTGCCTCATTTCTCCCTGGAGGTAGAAATTTTTTTGTTTCTTTTCTTCCTCTTTCTACAATGTCTGAGTCACTAGGTAACCCATTCATTAGTAGGGGTCCATCAGGAGGTGAACCTTCCGGGAGTAGAGCTCCTGGTAGAAAGAGGGATTCCAAGACATCTCCTAAAGCCATTGCTAGTTCTTTGACTCACAGTAGGCTAGAGAATCTTCGAAATCGATTTCACATTTCCAAAACCTTTAAGTCATTTCTTCTTAATCCAGACGAAAACATAGTTCATCCTCCTTCCAGGTCAATTGCAGTATACGAAGACCACCTCAAGGCTGGTCTTCGGTTTCCACTCCATCCTTTCTTCACAAAGATTTTTAACCTTTATCAAGTAGTTCCAGCCTAACTAACTCCAAATAGCTTTAGGAACATTTATGGATTTTTAGTTATTTGTAAACTCTGTAACGTAGAACTGAAGACTTCTTTGTTCACCTCTTTCTTTATACTGAAAAGAGATTTTCATGACGAAGGGTGGTGGGTCATCGGTACTCGTCCAGGCCGAAGACTGATTAGGGGGACTCTCAACGCCATACACGGATAGAAACCATGTTTCTTCTTCTTATACCACCCACACTGGGATTTCAACATTGAATGGAACAGTCCTTGTCTGGATGCAGAAGCTGGGAAGAAAATCTTGAAGGCTGATCAAAAGGATTTCGAGAAATTATTTCAGAGATTCCTATGGCTAAGGAACTGTTAAGGGAAGATAACCTCCACCTTGCTCATATCAGTGAACTTCTTGCCTTAGGTATAGAAATAGTTGGCTTCGGATATTATTTTTTTTTCTTTTTTTAAAATAATGTCTGATCTAGTAACCTTTTTCTTTTTGATTGCAGGTGAGCCGATGAAGCCAAATCTTGATAAGCTTCGACAGGCTTTTAGGAAGAGGCCAATACCAACTCCAAGAGAGTCTGAAGTCCGAAAGGAAACCAGAGCCGAAGGGACTTCAAACGTATCTTCGATGAGGGTTGCATCCGATGGAGACGATGTGCCCTCAATGGAGCCTCTTCCAAGAGTTCTTCTCCAACAGGGCCTCCCCCAAGGAGCCCGCCTCCGATGCCTTCTTCGGATCAATCTGATCCAACACCAACTATTGGTGAACCGCTCACCTCTCCAAAAGATCCAAGAAAAGGAAAGGCTCCTCTCCTAAAAGAGGGCTTCAAGCGGAATGCTCTAACGTACCAGGAATACCACATAGATTTTACTGTTTTCAGTGAGGCTAAGGGTTTGGAGAACCCTGAATTGGCTAGGGAGATGCTGAAGCATACCCTGGTTCCTCAAGATTGGGAAACCACCAAATTTTGATGCATTGAGGTTATCTTCAATTCAGCATTCTCATCTATGCTGAAGGTAAATACCATTTCTCTTCTTCCTTCTAGTACATGATTTTTAACTTTGCTAACTTCGTATATCATGTGGTCAATACAGCTGATCCATGACATTACTATTATGGAAGAGAGCACCATCGACTTCTGAGATTATCGAAAGAAGATGAAAGAAAAGCTTCAAACGATTAAGTCTGAAAAAGAAATAGCCAAGGAGCTGAAGCAAGCTATGGAAGAAAAGCTTGCCAAGAGCGATGCCACTGTTCAGAGCCTAAAAGCCAATCTGGAGAAGGCCCAATCAAGAAATTATGAACAAGACACGAAGCTCAAAAAGAAGAAAAAGAAAATCCGTTCTTTAGAGTCTTTAGTCAAGGAAGCCCAACAAAAGATTGAAGAAGCTCTCAAGAAGGCCGAAGAAGCAATTGAGAAAGCTGAAACATTGGTCGAAGAAATAAGATCTTTGAAAGACCAATTAAGTAGAGCAGTCGAAGACTACAAGAAGTCTTCGGCTTTTGATGATGAGTTGACTGAAGCTAGAACCTTCAGCTATCGGGCAGGCTTCAATGATGGGATGAAAGAAGTACATAACTTATACCCGAATCTAGACATTTCGGGGGTTCAGTTATTTAATCTCGAAGAGACAGAAGAGCCCGAATCACCAAAAGGTCCCTCTGAAGCATCTGATGCAACTGAAGAAGCAGCTAAAGAAGGGATAACGGCGGTTGCCGATCCGATCGACCTTACTCAAATGAAGACACTCTAATTGAAGGCGATCTGTATTTTTTCCTTTTTTAAAACAAAATGTACGTACTACTTTACATGAATGAAAATTTGGTTTCGATGAAATAATTTTCAAGTATAAATTCATCGGGAGTAGGATATCAAATTATGATCTCATTATCCAAATGAAACTTGTGAATAAGCAACCTTTTGGGCAAGTGTATTTACTTTTACCTCTAATTTTAGAATGATGATTCATCCAAGATACAGTCTTCAGACTTGAAATAAAATTGAATCTTCTGAAGTTTAAGATAACAATAAGTCTTCGGACTTGAAATAAAATTGAATCTTCCGAAGTTTAAGATAACAATAAGTCTTTGGACTTAGGATAATTCCAAGATAATGATTCTGGGATCCAAGTCTTCGGACTTGAAAATACACTAAGTCTTCGGACTTAGGATAATCCTGAGAATAATTTTGAGACCTTGAAAAAATAATGCGAAGTCTTTAAATTTAAGATAATACCAAGTTTTCAGACTTGAAAATATACTAAGTCTTTGGACTTAGAAAAATTCTGAGAACAATTATGAGACCTTAAAAAAATAATACCAATTCTTTTGATTTAAGATAATACCAAGTCTTCAGACTTGAAAATACACTAAGCCTTCGGACTTAGGATAATTCTGAGAATAATTCTGAGACATTGAAAAAATAATACCAAGTCTTCAGATTTAAGATAATACCAAGTCTTCGGACTTGAAAATATACTTAGTGGGTTGTCAATATTTTTGACAAGAAAATAAACAAAAAATAAAACTGGCTGATCAAGCCTTGGCATTTTATAAGGTAAATCATGTGGATCATCCTTATACCTTTTAAGATAAAGATTAAGACAAGCTAATCAGACCTACCTCAGTACTTCATAGGGTAGATCACGTAGATCATCCTTATATCTTTTTTATGATAAAGATTAAGACAAGCTGATCAGGCCTACCTCGGCACTTCGTAGGGTAGATCACGTAGATCATCCTTATACCTTTTTTAGGATAAAGATTAAAACAGGCTGATCAAGTCCACCTTGGCACTTCATAGGATAGATCACATAGATCATCCTTATGCCTTTTTTGGGATAAAGATTAAGATAGGCTGATCAAGCCCATCTCGACACTTCGTAGGGTAGATCACGTAGATCATCCTTATGCCTTTTAGATAAAGATTAAGATAGAATAATTAAATCCATCTCAATAACCTTGAATAGGAACTTTTATTGATAATATTTGCGGAGATTTTATACATTCGAAGGTCGAGGCAATAGAACACCTTCCAAAGTTTCCAGTCGATAAGTTCCGGGACGAATGACTTCTTTGATCCGATATGGACCTTTCCAAGTAGGAGAAAGTTTGCCTTGTTCGGCTGGTCTGGATACCACAGATCTTCATAAAACCAAGTTCTCAGGGCAAAAAGTTTACTCCTTCACATGGGAGTTATAATATTTTGCAACCTTTTGATGATACATAACCATTTTCAGTTGTGCCTCAAGCCGAGTGCCTTGTAACAAATCTAGGTCAACTCTTCGATGTTCTGAGTTCTCAGGTTCTTTATATTGATCAATCTATAAAGATTGCAAAGAGACTTCCACAGGAAGAACTGCCTCAGTGCCGTAAGCTAAGTGAAAGGGAGATTCACCAATGGCTGTCTTGGGAGTGGTTCGGTATGCCCAAAAAATTGAATTCAATTCATCAGCCCACAATCCCTTAGCATCATTTAACTTGGTTTTGGGACCATGAAGAATGGTTCTATTTGTCACTTCAGCTTCTCCATTAGACTGAGAATGTCCCACGGAAGTAAGCTTATGGAGAATATGATATTGGGTACAAAAGTTTTTGAACTTCGGATTGTCAAATTGCCTCCCGTTATCGATTATTATAGCATAAGGAATTCCAAAACAGAAGATACAAAGTTCCTCACAAAGTTTTCAACCTTTGCTTCAGTAATTTATGCTAGTGGTTTGGCTTCAACCCATTTTGTGAAATAATCAATTGCCACTATAAAAAATTTTCGTTGTCCAGAGGCCGGAGGAAATGGACCAAGGATGTCCATTCCCTATTGAGCGAAAGGTCAAGGAGCTATTAATAGAGTCAACTGATTTGCAGGCCGTCTTTGTGTATTAGAATATCTTTGACACTAATCATATTTTCGTACAAATTCTATATAATCCTTCTAGATAGTCAACCAATAATAATATTGACGGATTATTTTGTAAACCAAAGATATGCTTCCCAAGTGATCTCCACATATACATTCATGCACTTCCTTGAGTGCATAATCAGCATCCGAAGGTCTCAAATATTTTGGCAGAGGTTGTGTGAAGGATCTTTTATATAAGGTCCCATCTAAGATCACATATTGAGAAGCCATCCACCAAGCCGTTTAGCCTGCAGTTTATCTTTAGGCAAGGTGCCTTCATTCAAAAATTTAAGGATAGGATCCATCCACGAAGGTTCATGTTCAATCGGACATACTTTTGCTGTGGATTTGATATGCTGGGATCTTCAAGATATTCCACATATGTCTTTCCAGGGAATCTGGAGCAGTGTTACAAGACGTGAAAGAGCATCGGCCCGGAAATTTTCTGTGCGAGGCACATGGATAATCTCAAAATAATCTAGCTGGGATATTGGCTTCGTACCTTTTTTAGATACTAAATCATAATGGGATTCCGAGCCTCGAATTCATCCTTTACCTGATTCACTACTAACTGCAAATTCGAAAAGACTTTAATCTTCTTAATTTTTAGCTTTTGAGCGATTCTGAGTCCAGAAATGAGCGCCTGATATTCTGCCTGATTATTCGAAGCTTGGAAAGAAAAACGAAGAGCATATTCTATGACTTGACCATTCGGACTAGTCAAAATGAGACCAGCTCCGCAGCCGTTGGCATTAAAAGCACCATCCACAAGAAGCATCCATATGAATTCCAGATCTTCTTCTGCAGTCATTTCTTTTTCAACCCTCAGTTGGTTCTCCTCTGACCTCCAAGTATATTCGGCTATAAAATCAGCCAAGACTTGTACTTTCATTGCCGATCTAAGCTGGAAGTCAATGTTGAATTCTTTTACTTTAATTGCCCATTTAGCTATCCTTCCTGAGGTGTCGGGATAGCGAAGAATGGCCTTCAAGGGCTTATCTGTCAGAACTATAATAGAATGAGCTTGGAAATAGGGTCGCAAATGCTTTGCTGCGACCACCAAGAAGAAAATGAGCTTTTGCACTCTAGGATATCGTACTTCTGCCTAATGCAACACTTTACTAGCATAGTAAATCGGCTTCTGCAAGTGATCAGCATCTCTTCGTACAAACACCGAACTAACCGCTTCATCTGAGGCAGAAAGATACAAATAAAGAGTTTCTCCTTTACGGGGCTTGGAAAGTAAAGAAGGGTTTTCCAAATATTCTTTCAATTTATCAAAAGTAATCCTGCAATCTTCTGTCCATTCAAAATTTTGGATCTGATAGAGAACCTTGAAAAAAGGCAAACATCTTTCTGCTGACCGAAAAATAAATCGACTTAGAGAAGCGATTCTTTCCGTTAACCGCTGTACTTCTTTTTTGCAAGAGGGATGCCTCATTATCCAAAGAGCTTGAATCTTCTCTAGGTTAACTTCGATCCCCCGCTTAGTGACTAAAAATTCCAAAAACTTTTCTGAGGTTACACCAAAAATGCACTTGGTCGGATTCAACCTCATCTGATGACGTCTAAGAGCATCAAAGGATTCTTTCAGGTCTTCAATATGATCGAACTTATAAAGACTTTTTATAATCATATCATCAACATAAGCTTCCATATTTCTCCTTATTTGATTCTTGTAGACTTTATTGATCAGCCTTTGGAAGGTTGTCCCAGCATTTTTTAATCCAAATAGTATCACTTTATAGCAGTAAAGCCCTTTTTCTGTAATAAAAGTAATTTTTTCCTCATCTTCATGATCCATTTGGATCTAGTTGTATCCTAAGAAAGTATCCATAAAGCTTAACAGCTGATGACCAGCAGTGGCGTCAACTAACTGGTTAATCTTTGGCAGAGGGAAGCTGTCTTTTGGACAGGCTTTATTAAAATCTGTATAATCAATGCAGATCCTCCACTTGCCGTTAGATTTCTTCACCATCACAACATTGGCCAGCCAATTTGAATACTGTACTTTTCTTATAAACTTGGCTTCAAGAAGTTTGCTGACTTCTTCATCGATAACTCTCTGCCTTTCTGGAGCAAAATTCTTCTTCTACCGAACTGGTTTATAGCTGAAAGATATTTCCAAACGATGTGTAATCACTTCAGATGGAATTCCGAGCATATCCGAAACCATCTAAACAAAAATATCAGCATTGTTTCGGAGGAATATAATCAATCTTGCTTTTGATTCTTTATCCAACAAACTGCCAATTTGTACAAATTTCGTTGGATCATTTTCGGACAAAAATACAAAAAGAGTCATTTCTACCGGTTCTCCATAGTCTTCGGCTTCGACCCTCGGATACCCCCTGACCTCATACTGCAGTTGCTCTTTTCTGACGAGATATTTGAGACAAAGTTTCTCGGTTCTTATCTGCTGGAAAACCCTTGGATAACAAACCACAAGAAAGCACCCCAAGGAAGAGTAACAAGAAATAGAATTTCCTAATTCAGTAGAGAAACAACAGGGTAAACAACCGCAGACAAGATCGCCTAAATCAGCTTCTATTTCTTTTTCCTTTCTTTTCCTTTTTTTTTTTTTTTTTTTTATTTTTATTTGGGGCGCGCGAGGGGGGCGTTTACATATGCAAGGATCGAAGCCCCGGTGCCTTTTCATTAGGAATGTAACGTGATACATCAAAAGAGGCCTTGAGGCCAGGGGTTACAAAGTAGAGACAAGAGGGAAAGGAGGCAAAGAAACCATATTTTGAGAACTATAGTAAGATTTGTTCCGTAGGAGTTGAAGAAAGCAGCGCAATCTACCATCTATACATATGATCGATGCCAGGTAGAGCTAATCGATGCTTTCAAAGAACTAATCATCTACTTAATGCCTGGAATTTACCCAATCACGACCGAATGGTTTAAACTTGAGTCATAGGAAATACTCTCTGTAATCCCCAACGAGGTGCTGAAGTATTCAGCGTTCCCACTAATCATGCAGTCATCCATGGCAAGTTTCTGAAGTAACCCAGGGATAGGTGGCATGCTGACACTTGAAAGTCCTTCCAAATGTTGAACAACCTGTCCCATCGTCGGCCTTCTGCTCTCTTGATCCTGAATACACCAACAAGCAATACTGCAAGCTCGGCTGAGCTCTTGCACTTCAGCATTGCCCTCCAACTTCTCATCTAGCAAGCAAAGAACGTCACCTTCATGGAGTTTGAGCGCAGCCCAGAGAGGGAAGTAAACAAATTTCCCATCGTCTGATCTGTCCGCGTTTCGCCTGCCCGAGATTATTTCCAGAAGCATCAAACCATAGCTATAGACATCAGCTTTCGGAGTGACAGCAGAGCCGGTGAGCCATTCCGGAGCTAGATAGCCAATGGTACCTCTCAAAGTCGTCAGCACCCGGCTAAATTCACGACCAACGAGCTTTGCCATACCAAAATCAGCAATCTTTGGACACATATCCACATCCAAAAGTATATTTTCAGGCTTGATGTCACAGTGTATGATGCACTCCCTGCATCTCTCATGGAGATACGTCAATCCTCTTGCCACCCCCAGAGCAATTTGGAACCTTTGATCCCAGTTCAAGGTTTCACAACAATCATCAAACAGATAAAAATCTAGCGAACCCCTCGGCATGTAATCATAAACCAGTAGTCTTCTACCACCTCCAGAGCAGAATCCACGAAGGCGAACAAGATTGGCAATGGTGGATCATCCCAATTGTGCTTAATTCTGTCCTGAATTGCTTCTCCTCCTGTGGAAGATTATGGAGCTTCTTAACAGCTATGGCAGTGGAGTCTGACAGAATTCCCTTGAACACGGTCCCAAAGCTTCCTTGGCCAAGCTTCTGTGACAAGTCCTTGGTGGCCTTCCTTATAACTTTGTAATCAAACATGACCAGAAAACCTTGATCTGCCTCCGAAGTTCCAACCATGGGACTTCTGCGGAATCTCCGAACCAGCACCAAAACAATGATGGTCATAAGACCGAAACCTGCCACAGAACCAAGGATGATGGCCCCAGCATGTTTCCACCGCTTCTTGCAATTAGACCTCACGAGCTCTGAAGCAGCAAGACGAAGATAAAGAACTCCCGATCCTCCTAACCTTTTGAGGTTCAGAATTTCACCTTTCCACACCAAACAAACACCCATTGTCATAAGAATAAGCAACACGAGAACAATTTCTCGAACAAGTTACTTCGCACTCCTTTGCACTGCCCGCAGCAAATGGCTCAGGACTATCTGGGAGCTGCAAATTGGATAGCTGCGGGAATCCATCTTTTTCTCCACAGAGCAATGGGGCTCTTCTGACACACCCTCTGGTGTAGTCACCCAAATTCCATTCTTCCATGGACTGCGGCTCAAAGCCTTGCAAACACTCGCAAGAGGGAGAGCTGAAGTTGCTGCAGCTACTGAAGGGCCCGCAGAGTATGTACACATCGCATGGATCGCCTGGAAAAACGCAGTGCAATAACCATTCCCTCGTATCATTGTTCCATAACCACCTCTTCATTTGGCCTGTGAAATCTAACACGAAATTTGTGATGACAGAGCTATCTTGAACTGAATCTGTACAAGTCGTCCATGTCTGGGGTTCCCGTCTGCGACATAAAGTACAAGTCGTCCATGCACTAAAGAACAGCTTGTCCGGAGTACCAGAAGGCCAGTACTGTTCATACCTCTTCGTCAGTAAGGAGAAATGCATGGCTCCCTCTGGGCTGACCTCACCAGAGAACAGACCAGGTGAAGGATCTTCTGAATTCCTCCATGAAGTGAGGAGACGGTCTCCCCTGCCGAATTTATCGTACACCAACTTCGCGCCAGGGAGCCAGGTATTTGCCGGGTGATCAAAGCTTTGCCAAGAGACATTGGACTTTTTAGAGTCATCTTTTAAGACGAGGTTTCCGTCGTCAAGAAGCACCGCAACCGTGGAGTCCGAAGGAGTGAAGGTTGAATTGGATGACCAGATGATGGTTTTTGATTGCGTAGCAAGGACTAGATTACCATCTTTAGAGAGTTTTTTTTAGCTCTGAAGATGAAGTGTTAAAGATAGGTCTCTCCCTGTTTGCTACCCAAACTATGGTTTGTATCGAGACTTTCTTATACCAAATGCCTATATAATACCTGCGAGAGTTACCTGGGGTGAAGAAACCAAGTTCGAAGTTGCCACCTTGGGATACCATGGCCTGGTTTCCTGAGAGAGATTGGCCTTCTCTGAGGGTATCAACTCTGAAATGGAGTTGAGCACTATAGGAGAAAAGAAAGAAACGAAGCAACAGAAGGGTGGGGAACAATGGCCTGCATCTGGTTGCCATCTTTGAAGAAAAATATCCTGCAGTGGGATTAATGGAGAAGTAGAAGCACTAGTGGTGCTCGGTAGAAAGACCAGGTCATTGTATGCATTGGTTCTTGATGTTTCCCATGGTTGTTGATGCATATAGCTCAACATCTCTAAGAAAATAAGAGGAATTGACGCTTGTGGTGCCAATGCACAAGACTCGGTTCCTGGTGATCCACTAGTTGATGTCAATGTTTTGACTTATGTCATCATCTTTCCATTATTTTTCTCTTCTCAAGAGGGAAAACAGGGATTGCCCGTCGCATTATTACAAGATCCTGCTAACTTTAATGCACTAAATTAATCTTTGATTCCGCCATCACCCCATGGAAGAAGAATGCAAATTCTCTGACGTCCCAACGACCCTATTGATAGAGAGCCGTACAAGACCAGCATTCACGTATGGCCATTTATCGTGCGATAACGGTGTGCATGATGACCGTAAAGAATCCAGAGGTGGGCTCTGCATTGGTCTCCACCAACTCAGGAAAAAGTAACAATAACCTCAAACAAAAAAAAAACCCACCCACTCTCAATAAAAAATAATAAAAACAAAAATGAAGGAGAGATGTTTTTTGAAGTCATATTCTCTCCGTTTCAAATTACGCAGTGATGCAGAGAACTCGGGCAGCCGGAGAGGATGTCAATTCTTTCTTTATTTGTCCATCACGACAAAATCCAGAGTAAAGCAACAGCACATCTGAGAGTTTACATTTTATCATAGCCGAAGTCAATAAAAAGAGTTATTATTAACATGTTCATATCCAAATTTTTGACCTTGCGAGTGAAAAATTCGGTAACTTTAGGTCATCTTCTTGCATTCTAGAATTGGCTTTACTTGTCTCCTACTTTGGAAAGTCAATGCGAGACTGCAACAAAAAATTGGAGACTAGACTGGAGTCAGCAATAAGCCAATAACACCTCTATATTTGTGTATCATGGATTAAAAAAGGACCAGGATTTCATTAAAAAAAAAGGACCAGAAGAGCATACACGCGGTGCCCTCGAAGAGGATTCATCTGGTCCTGCATTGTAAAGTCTTTTTTTTTTAAAGTGTCCTGAATTGTTAAGTCAACCAGTGCATCTATGGCTTATCCTGGATATATCGTAATTATTCGAGCCCTATTCTCTTACCAGACTTTGTAAGATGTCAATGAAATAATGAAATGGCCTCTTATAACTTTCCATGTTACTTCACAGGCCCATACGTCGTGTGTTGACTTTATACTAGTCATCAAGGTTTGAATAATTATCTGTTCTTCTCGTCACCCATACAATTAGCAAGATATATTTGTCCACAAATGTTTGCCAAAAGTCTCTTGTTTGATGTTTCCTAATCCTTTTATTGTTATACGAGAGGTTCACTGCAGCGAAAAGGATAATTGGCAACCTTTTCTCCCGACGCTTTGGGGAGCGTTGGAAGATTTCGCAAACCCACCGATGCTATTAGAAAGCATCGCTATCCTCCGGCGCTTTAAAGCGTTGCCAAGATGTCACGCTCGAATCCAGCATCGAAATCGGCTACGCGACCGGCCGCACAAACTCTAGATTTTATCCTAGAGATCATGCAAGGTCTAGGTACACAAGAGTCACTTACCTCAAAAATCTCATACATCACCAAGCCCGAATATCTGCATGACTCTGAGAAGGAAAAATAAATAGGGTTGTGAACTTTATAGCCCAGTACGGTTCCCTCACAATTATACCAGTATTAATATAAAAACTGAAAGCGGCAAGATCATAATCATATAACAGAAAACGATAAATTTTTCGGTCACGTAACCAAAACTAATCACATATCAAGTATATCAAAACCTTTCATAACATTATATTTCTTTTATATGTTTTCATTAACTTTTCCTCTTCTTTAGGGTTCCGGACTAGCCATTATTATGCGACGCCCATGATTGGCAACCACACAATCAACCATGTATTCTAAGCCCGTGGCCAGACTAGCTTACGTACAAAGCCCGTGACTCTGGCTGTCCTATATTTTAAACGTCCATAGCCGGCTATTCTACGTCCGAAGCCTATGGCTCCGGCAACGTCAGATCCATGGCTAGTCCAGACACCGTTATCACTTTATCCATCCTTTCACATCATCCTATCAAATCGTATCATCATATCAAACCAAATCATGTCATCACAAACTTCTCAATGACCGGCATCACGGTCCAAACCATCAAAAGAAAACTTACTCGAATAAACATGATACATGGGAACATAATTAATAATCTTAACATATTATCTATCTCAAGAAAATCAAAATATACGATGCAAAACAAACATACATGCCAATGCTCATATGCATGGATCAAATCATGCCATGTAAAATAATATATAGACTGGTGATCACGTCCAGAATCCTTACCCTCAATCGCTAACCCAAAATATCCGGTATCAGTTTACACCCGAGATTCATCCAACACCTTCATGCTCAAAAGACTGTAAAATCCTAACAGCACGGATTTCGAGAAAAAGACTTTTTGATCTCCACTTCAAAATTTATATTTTTTTCTTCCTTCCTTCTACTCTTCTTCCTCTCTCCTCTTTCTTCTCTCTTTCTCTTTTTTCTTCTCTTCTTTTTCCTCTCCTTCTCTCTCTTTCCCTCTCCTCTCTTCTAGCTCTCTGCAAGCTCTTCCCTGCCTTCTGTCGACGTCCCCTGATAAAAAGAGTAATAACCAATCCAAAATCGCATCAAACTCCTCTCAAAAAAATTCTCTAAAACTATCAAAAACCTTTCAGGCCATTAGATCTGAGATCAACGCCTCAAACCGCATCCAAATCTGAATCCAAAAATCTTTGATAAAAGTCTAAACTCCCTCGGATTCATCCTAGCCATTTGATCAGGCGATCGGACGGTCCAGATCGAGTAGAAAATCTGTGGACCGCCATGGACTGCGAGAAACGGGATGGAAAATGCTAGGAAAATGCATGGGAAATGCCCATAATGCCACCGCTTCCGGGTGGGCCAAGCCCACGTGCCCGCGCGAACGCGCGCCCGCCGCATTGGGCCGGGCCACGCACCGCGCGCCCGCGCGTCTCGCCCTCCCGCATGCTCACGTTGCACGCCTGCCGCGCTCGCATCGCACACCCATTGCTCGCAATGCACGCCCGCCGCTCGCATCGCACCCGCTCGCTCGCACCCGCTCGCCCATCGCGTGCTCGCCCGCCTCGCTTGCCCATGCTCGACCGCGCCCGCGCGCTCCCTTGCGCCCGCGCCTGGGCTGCACGCTGGGTCTAGGCCGGGTCTGGCCTGGCCCTTTTTTTTTCTTTTTCTGGGGTGTTACATTCTCCCCCTTAAAATAATTTCATCCTCGAAATTAGCTTGATTAATATCTTGAATCGGTACTCCCATCATAATACTCCAAAAATTTGAGTTAATATTCTTGAATCACTACGCTTCCACTGCGCACTCTGATATAATTTACTAAACCTTATAGGTTTACAAATAAATCCTTACAAAAATTTATGTCATGTCATACTAATCATCATGTTAATTTCTTACTCTTATGCCACAATCTCAAACAATCATGACCTAAATTCAATACTACTCATATCTATTATAATCATTATGCCACAATCCCAAGTCACCACAACCTAAGCTCTAACACTATTCTTGACATATCCTAATAATCACCATGTCATTATTATTTTAATCACTTATATCACCATCCCAAAAGATCATAACCTAAGCTCTGATAGCACTCTGATTACGCCCCGAATCCAGCACCGGAATCGGCTACGCGACCGGCTGCACAAACTCTAAGTTTTATCCTAGAGATCATGCAAGGCCTAGGTACACGAGAGTCACTTACCTCAAAAATCTCATGCATCACCAAGCCCGAATATCTGCACGACTCTGAGAAGGGAAAACAAATAAGGGTTGTAAGCTTTACAGCCTAGTAAGGTTCCCTCACAATCATACCAGTATTAATATAAAAACAGAAAGCAACAAGATCATAATCATATAACGGAAAATAATAAATTTTTAGGTCATGCAACCAAAACCAATCACATATCAAGTATATCAAAACCTTTCATAACATTATATTTCCTTTATATGTTTTCATTAACTTTTCCTCTTCTTTAGGGTTCCGGACTAGTCATTGTCATGCGACGCCCATGACTGGCAACCACACAATCAACTATGTATTCTAAGCCCGTGGCCAGGCTAGCTCACGTACAAAGCCCGTGGCCAGGCTAGCTCACGTACAAAGCCCGTGACTCTGGATGTCCCATGTTTTAAATGCCCATGGCTGGCTATTCTATGTACGAAGCCCGTGGCTCTGGCAACTTTGGATCTATGGCTAGTCCAGATACCGTTATCACTTTATCCATCCTTTTACATCATCCTATCAAATCGTATCACGATATCAAACTAAATCATGTCATCACAAACTTCTCAATGACCGGCATCATGGTCCAAACCATCAAAAGAAAACTTACTCGAATAAACATGATACATGAGAACATAATTAATAATCTCAACATATTATCCATCTCGAGAAAATCAAAATATACGATGCAAAACAAACATGCATGCCAATGCTCATATACACGGATCAAATCATGCTATGTAAAATAATATATAGACCGGTGATCATGTCCAGGATCCTTACCCTCAATCACTAATCCAAAATATCCGGTATCAATTTATACCCGAGATTCGTCCAACACCTTCATGCTCAAAAGGCCGTAAAATCCTAACTGCACGGATTTCAAAAAAAAGGCTTTTCTATCTTCCACTTCAAAATTTATATTTTTTTCTTCCTTCCTTCTACTCTTCTTCCTCTCTCCTTTTTCTTCTCTCTTTCTCTTTCTTCTCTTCTTTTTCCTCTCCTCTCTCTTTCCCTCTCCTCTCTCTTCTGGCTCTCTGCAGGCTCTTCCCTGCTTCTGTTGATGTCCCCTAATAAAAAGAAAAAGAACCAGTCCAAAATCGCATCAAACTCCTCTCAAAAAAATTTTCTAAAACCATCAAAAACCTTTCAGGCCATTAGATCTAAGATCAACGCCTCAAACCGCATCCAAATCCGAATCCAAAAGTCTCTGATCAAGCCTAAACTCCCTCGGATTCATCCTAGTCGTTCGATCAGGCGATCGAAAGGTATAGATCAAGCAAAAAGCCTGTGGACCACCATGGACCACGAGAAACGGGCTAGAAAATGCCAGGAAAATGCGTGGGAAACGCCCACAATGCCATCGCTTCCGGGTGGGCCGAGCCCACACGCCTGCATGCTCGCGCGCGTGGGCCTAGGCGGGCGCTCGGGCCGGGCCACGCACCACGCATCGCGCTCGCGTGCTCGCGTTGCATGCATACCGCGCTCGTGTCGCACACCCACCGCTCGTGACGCATGCCCGTCGCTCGCATCGCACCCACTCGCCCGTCGCGTGCTCTCCCACCTCGCTTGCTCGTGCCTGGCCGCGCCCGCGCGCTCCCTCGTGCCCGGCCGTGCCCGCGCACTCCCTCGTGCCCGCGCTTGGGTTGCACGCTGGGTCTGGGCCCGGTCCGGCCTGGCCCTTTTTTTTTTTCCTTTTTCTGGGGTGTTACACAAGGATGTGTCTCGATGCTTTTAAGCATCGCTAGGTTTTTCAACAAACGTCGGGAGCTCCGCCACAGTACCGATGCTTTTGAAAAGCGTCAGCAAAAAGAGAATCTGCCAACGCTTATAAGCATCGTGAAGTCCCCCTTCTTTTCTTCCCTCGATCGAGCCCTAATCTCAGTCTTCCACTGTCGCTCCCCCATTTCTCTTCTTCCCTCTCCTCGTTCATCTCCTCCGCTAGTTCGTCGCCATCCCATGGTCAACGTCCCGTGCCTCGTCGCCGTCCCGCACGCATCATTGCTGTCCCTGCTAGGACCAGATCAAGTCAACGCTCCCCCATTTTTCCTCTTCCCTCTCCTCGTTCATCACCTCTGCCAATTCGTCACCATCCTGGGGTCGCCATCCCGTGCCTCGTCGCCATCCCAGCTAGGACCGGATCAAGCCGGCAAAAAATCATAGGTATAATGTTTGATCCCATTTATTTTATGTTTTGTTTAATTATTTTGATAATAATTATCTTTCTACAATGTATTGCTCTCAGGGTTTGATGCATGTTTTTATTTTTATTTTTGTTTTTATTTTTTGTTATTTATGATTTTAACATGCATGACAGTACCTACGGGTCAACACCATGGACAGTGCTGGCTTGACCCCCCTTGTACTTTATTTATATGTCTTCCTCCTTAGCTGCTAAGATTCCTGACCCTCTTGCATCTTCAAGTTCCACTAAAGGCTTTGATCATCTACCCTTGTTTAAGGTCCTTAAGTATATGGTCTTTAATTCTGAGTCACAGAGCATTTGTCAACTGAATTCTGAGTCATAGAGCATCTGTCAACTGAAGGACAAAATTGCAAGGTCCAATCTCAATCTAGAGCTAGTTAGATCATATTTGATTGCATATTTTCAGTTGTTAAAATGTTTAGATAACCTAGGTGCTACCATCCTATTGCTTCTAAAACATATCCAATTGACACCAACAATTATAGTTTGACCTAGGATCCTCTTGGTCATAAATTATATCTAGCATCATTTAAATTGGTACTTTAAATCTAGAATTACATGTAATCGTTGTGCACTTAACGACAATCTTTTTGGCAAGGGTTAACTTATGACATTGAAAAATTATTTCTTGAAAAAGTTGCATGTAACCACGTACTTCCTATAGTCCCATAAGTTGCTTTACCGATGATTTTTTTGTTGCTTCCTATATTTTCTCTTTAAATTTATTTTTTGAAAGCATATATATATATATATATATATATATATATATATATATATATATATATATATATATATATATATATATATATATATATATATATATATATATAAGAATAAGACATGTAATAAGTTCATATCATGGAGTTCCATGGTGTAACATGGTGCCTGCCCCCTTAGCAGGATATATCATTAACTTTCATGGAATAGAATAGATGCTAGGTTTTTAATTTGAGATTCCAAAGATTCTATCTTGGTGGCACTAAATTTCAAACTAGTGAAATGTATGGGTTCCTAAGGTTGAGCTTCAAGTTGCTTGGGCCTTGGAGGGTATATTTGTTAGTAATATCTTGCAAGCAAAATCTCTATAATTATTGTTACTTTATGACAGTTCTACTTTGATTAGTACTAGAAATCTTAAAAAAGATGATCCTTGCTATCCATGTCTACATGATATTAGGGAGGTGGCATCCAAAATAGATTTTTTTTTTTTTTTTTTTTTTTGCTTCACAAATTTGTGTAGATTGTAAGGAAGATGCGGATTGGCTTGTCCCGAAAGCTATAGGAGATGGATTGATCTTCAAATGAAATTTCCATCATGTAGAGAATTAAGTTGCATCACCATTATATAACACTATTTGGCATTCATTCAAATGAGGTATTATGCTAGTCTTTATCTATGTCTTACATGTAGCTACTTTGAAAATATTGGTAACATTGTACACTCAGAATTCTAGCTAGCTATTTATTATTAGTATTTGCTTATACACTTTCCTTTTCGATCTTTCATTATTAAAATAAATTAGTGCTTCATAAATTTTTTAAAACTTGCATTGCATAGAAACATAGACCCATCAATTGATTAATGTACATTTTTATAGCATCCGTACATTAATTTTATTTTTGTACAGATGTAAAAATTATGTATAGTGGTCAATTGATTATCCATGCTGGACAGTTAAAAAATATATTAATTATATGTTATCAATTACAGTAATTAAATGATGTGCAACAGGGGTTGAAAGCAGTTTCGGACAGTATTTTCCTTTAGTTCTCCTCACATATAAATATTTATGTGGGGAGAACTAAAGGAAAATGTTGTTAAAATTACTATATTGATAACATATAATTAATCAAATTTTTGAATGGCATAGGACCTATCTTTATCTACTAGTTGATCATAGGATGTATTTAATAATATTGTAATTGATCTATTGAATAAACTTATTTTTAATTTATTTTGTTCTTATAAATATTTATTTATTTTAGTTAGTTTTATCTTACAATGGATAAAAGTTGGATAACTAAACCGAGGAATAGCAAAGAATATCTGGATGGAGTTCAGAATTTTATTAAATTTGGTATGAAGAAAAGTAGCATCAACGGGAAGATTCTATGTCCATACCAAAATATATAAATTCTAGTTCTCTATATCCAAATACTATTGAAGAACATTTGGTATGGAATAATTTTTTAAGAGGTTATACAGAGTGATTTTTTCATGGAGAGTCAAGGTTACCATCTATATGTAATCAAACCTCTAACATGAACCATATACCTGATTTTAGATCTAGTAACCAACAGAAAAATCTTGTAAGAGATGATGATATTAGGGGTTTGCTCAGAGATACTTTTGAATATGGTGCTCAAAATCCTGAAGATTTCGGTGGAGAACAAGTAGCAGCTGGGCTACCTGAGGGTCCTATATTTACTAAATCTATACATAATGGGGAGCCGATATCCCCAACTAATATTGGAATAAATCGTTATCAGAAGCTGATATGAGATGCAGATCAAGAATTATATGCTGGTTGTAAGAACTTTTCAAAAATTTCTTTTCTTATACATTTATTTTATATAAAATACTTGAATGGATGGTCTGGTAAGAATTTTACTATGTTACTCAAGTTGTTAAATGATGCATTTCCTGAAGGTACTAGTTTACCAACATCTTGTTATGAAGCCAAAAAATTGGTAAAGGAATTGGATCTTGGATACGAAAAGATTCATAGATGTCCAAATGATTGTATATTATATCAGGGAGAACATATCGATCAAGAGTCATGCCATGTGTGTGGATGTTCATGATGGATGAAGCAAAAAAAAAAATGAGAGTGAGGGATTAAATGAATTAGATTCAATACAAATTAAACAAAAATCGACCAAGGTATTGTATTATTTTTTTCTTGTACCTAGATTAAAAAGAATCTATGCATCATCAAAAACAGCTTCGTCAATGAGATGGCATGATGAAGGACGTACAAAAGATGAAATACTGAGACCCCCAGTGGATAGTTTAGCATGAAAAGCATTTGATGACAGACATCCAAATTTTGCCTCTGATGCTCGTAATTTCAGGCTGGGTTTAGCCAGTGATGGGTTCAATCCATTTCGGACCTTAAGTTCTATTTATAACACTTGGCCAGTTGTTCTGATTCCTTATAATTTGCCATCATGGATATGCATGAAATAGTCTTCACTTATTTTAGCTGTACAACGACAAGCCAATCATTCCACTCGTCCTAATCCAAGGATTAAACAAAGATTATTGGTTGAGTTATTCCCTAATTGGCTTTCTAATATGGTTAATATATATAAGTCGTATAATAATTTTACATATATTTACATCGAACAAGTGATCGATAATTGATATTATATTTTTTAGATACCGGTACTGATGGAAAAAAATTGTTCAGCAGAACTAATAGCACTTGCCCGAGGTCTTAATTATATTGTGAACAAATATAATGGTTTTATTATAAATAGCTTTAAATTTAATACCAAGAAGCGCGAGAACTTTAAAAAAACTCAGAACAGTAGAGTTATGGTAGAAGCAGATAGAAAATCTTATTATGGTATACTTAAAGATATTTTTGAGATGGATTATTATGAAAATTTTAAAGTTGTATTATTTCCATACGATTGAGTGGATATAAATACACCAAGAGGTTTGAAAAAGGACTCAAATAGATTTATACTTGTCAATTTTTCAAAATTGATACATACAGGTGTGTTATTGAAGGATAATCCATTTATTTTTTCATCTCAAGCTTGACAAGTTTTTTATGTATAAGACTCGAAAGATAAAGAATGGGCTATTGTTATTAAGACAAAATCCAGAGACTTGTGTGACATAGAAAAAAGGGTGGAAGAAGATGATGATGATACTTATACTCAGTGTATGCCTTATAATATTATGTCGGATGATAGGGATGGCAACGGGTCGGATTTGGGTCGGGTTATTCAAAACCTATACCCGTCCCACTAAAAAATTATCCAACCCATACCCGCCCCATACCCGTTTCGGGTCGGGTCGGGTCGGGTATAAAAAAATCACATATGGATCGAGTCGGGTCGGGTATACCCAGTCTCATAAAACTTAGTTTTTTTAAAAGCTAAACGGGTCGGGTCGAGTTAGGTCGGGTCGAGTATATCTGTCCCATATCAAATTTACTTATATTTTATAAACATAATTTTTGTATATATAAATGGGTCGGGTTCGGGTCGGGGCGTACTACTACCCATACCCAATTCGAACCCGAGTTGGGTTTTTTTTATGTAACCCATATCCGTTTATAAATTAGGCGGGTAGGGTTTTACCCGCTTCATGAAGGTCGGGTCGGGTCGGATATCCAACGGATCGGGAAAAATTGCCATCCCTATCAAATGATCATATAAATGATACAACCATTTTGGTTAGGTTGGATTTCGAAGAAGGTACAACTGGTTGATTATGACAAGTAAGTGTTTAAAAAATGGTTTACATTTTTGCATAAATAATTATCCTATCTTTTAAATAGCAATTCATTTCTATTATAATTTGATTATAATGTTGACTGACTTGGTTTTTAATGATGCATGTTAGGTACACCATGCCTCGAAGGAAGTGCCTATTAGATATACAGTTTCAATTTTTCCAGATCGAGGCTGGTACTTCATCACAGCAGCCCGACGATAGTCGATCAGTTTCACGTCAGTCTGATGCCAATCCCTCCATTCCTGCACATCCGACCAAGGCCAGTACCTCTCCTGCACATCAGGCCGAGGCCATTCCCTCCGATTCAGCACATCACGATCCTCCTACAGATCATCCAGATGATGAGCCTATCATCGATAATATACATATACAGGATAATTTAAAAATTTCAACTCATTTTAATTCATACATATGCAATAGTTTTGATATATAATTTTCTATATTTTTTTTGTAGATGGATCCGGGAGACTTAGAAGGAGGCAAGGACCCACACTAGTCTGTGATGTGTAGCAGTTACTTGAGGGTGAGAGGATCATCATTGAGTGCAACAAGCTAGGCCAACCTATTAAGAAATATGCTAGTTTGTTGACCAGCTTTTTAAGGATAGTAGCACGCAAGGATTAGCTATGTCCTCTAAATATTTCAAAGTGGAATGATATGCTTCCTGCCTATAAAGTAGAGCTGCTATGACTTGTGCAGGTAAAAAATTTGATATATTATTTTATCTTAAGTTTTTAATAATTTCATTGCTTATTTAATTTAATAATTATTTTATTGTTTATTTACATTATAGAGCAAGTTCGTACTCCCTCCAGATTGTAATGATTTTGTGCTTAAGTCTCTTAATCGCAAGTGGAAAGAGTATAGGACAAAGTTGAAGGGAGAAGATAGAGGGTAAGACAGAAGAGCAGGTTGCAGTTACTTATCCTCCTGATGTACACCCTTATCTATGGAGGGAGTTGGTGCACCATTGGTTCTCCAAGAGGGCACAGGTTGGTAGCATTAGCAAACTTATAAACTTATTAATTTTTAATATAAATTACATTTATACAATATATAACATAGTTTTAATTTTATTTTGTAGATATATTCTGCTATTGGTAGAGCTGCACGAGCAGCTCAATCTGTTCCTCACACAGCGGGGTCCAAGAGTAATGCACAGCTTAGGCATGAGTTTGTTTGTTTCTCATCCTATAATATTTTTAGTACACTTTTAATTTTAACATCATGTATCATCACGTATTATGCATGTGCCATGTATCATGGTATGGGGATATAAGATGTATCATTTTAGATTTTTTTGTAATATTTATTCTTTCTATAGGCTGATCAACAGGGGAGGGAGCCTAGTGAGGTGGAGTTATATCAGATGACTTACATTCACCAAGATGGCAGTTTTGTTCGGAAGGAGTCCAGAGATTTATTTATATTTTTTTATTTATATTATATCATATATTATAATTTTATTTTTATTAAGTATTAATATATGAATTTTTTATAAAACATAAGAGAGGGCTACCTCTATGATCGCCAAGCATGCTGGCGAGTCTACATCATCTACGCAGAGTAGTCGCATCGACATCGAGGTATTCTCAGAGTTGATGGGACCAGAGTGTCATGGATGAGTGAGGGGTTATAGGATTGGAGTTACCTCTACTCAGTTATCTGAGATGAGTAGATTTACTCAGGATGCTAGAGATAGTCATGATGATTCAGGTGTTCGTCGACTCGAGGATGAGATAGCAGACTCAGACAGATACATGATACAGACAAAGCATAGATGCAGACTATGAGGGCTCAGCTTAATGTTACGTCTGTGCTGCATATGTTCATGTCATCTCAAGTAAGTAATTGTTTATAACTACATATATATATTGTGTGTATGTAATAATTTAGAATATATATAATATAGGTATTGTAACTATATATATGTATATCTTATAGGTTCCTAATTCATCTGCCAGTCGTAGACAGGACAATGACCAGCCTCTCGTAGATCATTGATGCCAGTAGATATTATTATTATTATTATTATTGTATGTCTTATGATGTATTTAAACATGGATACTTCATATATATATATATAATACTTTATATTGACTTCATGTATATTTGGTGTTTGGAAGTATGATTGTTGTATTTGTGTGATATAATTTTCAATGAAATAATGTTTGATTCCATCTTTATATGATACAAGTTTGAATGAAATTATATTTGATTTTGGTGATAATGTATACAGGTTTGTACAGATTTGTGTTACTACAGGTTTTATTTTGTATGAGTTTGAATGTCATAGAGGTATTTTTTTTAAAAAAAAAACTTGCCAACGCTTTAAAGCATCGCTATCTTACTGATTCTCGATGCTTTAAAATATTGCTATCATGATGATTGTCGACGCTTTAAAGTATCGCTAGATTTAAACCTACTGATGCTTTAAATCATCGCTAGGTTTTAATCTAAAGATATTTTAAAGTGTCGGCATATGCCGACACTTTTTAAGAGTGTTGTTAAGTTTAAAACCTAGCGACGCTTTAAAGCATCAGCAGGTTTAAATCTAGCAACGCTTTTAAAAAGCATCGACAGACTATGTCCCCATGCTTATATACCCGACGCTTTTACGATGCTTTAAAAAGTGTCGGGAGCTTTCTTGCCAATGCTTTAAAACGTCGGCAAAGGTCTATAAGAGCGTCAGCAAATCTTCTTTTTCCTGTAGTGATTTTTCTGGTTCTGGATTAGGGCTGGAAGTGGGCTCAGGCCGGTCCGACATCAGGCCGGGCTTTGTGTTGACTCTGGTCTTGATTTTGATGATTGACAAAATGTTTAAGTATATATGAGTACAAATTATATTTTAAGTATATTTTTTCAAATCTTAGTACTTAACCATGTTGAATGAAGAAATGCTTGTATTTCAGTTGAAAAAGTTCTTAAATTAATGGAAAATCAAGTATATGGACTTTGGAATTGATATGGAAGAACTTGAAGAGATTAAAGTTTCAATTTTAAGAAGTTTCAACCTAGCACAGTGAAGTGTCGACACCTAGAAATGAAGTGTCGATACCTGAGGATCAAGTATCGATACTTGAAGAGTGAAGTGTCGACTCAAGGCCTGAGACAAACAAAAAATTTCAGAAAGTACTTTCAGTAAGTGTCGACACTTGAGGCATAACGGCTAGTTTTTCTAAAGTACAGAACTTCCCAACTTGGCTCCAATGGCTAGTTTCACCTCCTTAACGTCTATAAATGGTCATTTAAGTGTTGGGAGGCTATAAAAACATCAAGAATCAAATGGGGTAGCAATCCTTTGGTGAGTTTCTTGAATATTCTTAAAGGATTCAAGAGTTGAGTGATTCAAGCCTTCAAGCTTCGAAGTTTCAAAAGAGCATTCAAAGTCTACATCCACAAGCAACAATCAAAGGCTTCATCAACTTAAAGACAAGATCTTCATCAACATTCAAGGGCTTCGAAGAGATATTTGCTTTATTTTAGAAAGCTTTTATTGTATTCATTTATACTTGCTCTTCATTGTTTTACTTAAGGTTTTTGGTAAGCCTTGAAAACCAAAAGGTTTTTGATGAGCCTTGAAAACCAAAGAGGTTTTTGGTGAGCCTTGAAAATCAAAGAGGTTTTTGGTAAGCCTTGAAAAATCAAAGTAGTTGTTGGTAAGCCTTGAAACCAACTAGGGTTTTACTTATGAGCCCGAAGACAAAACAAGTTGTTTAGGTTCTTGGTTAGCCCGTAAAATCAAGGGTGGTTGTTGGTGAGCCTTGAAACCAATTAGGGTTTGACTTGTAAGTCCGAAGCCAAAACAAGTTATAAAGGTTGTTGGTGAGCTTAAGTTATAAAACCAAACTTGGTGAAGTTTCCAATGGTGGCTTGGAGAGTGGATGTAGGTACTTGGTTGGCATTAAACCACTATAAACCTTTGTATTTGTATGATTGTTCTCCTTGTACTTTTATTTTTTTTTTTTCGCTGCATTTATTTGAAATACACAAGCACTTGAATTGCATTAGCACATACTTGCTTTAGTTCATAATTTTTAAAAGTAGTTCAAAAGTTTTATAAAATCCAATTCACCCCCCTCTTGGATTGCCTACCTGAGCCTACAATTGGTATCAGAGCTCGGTGCTCTGTTTTAAAAATCTATCGATTTTGAGCTAAAGTTCATGGCAACCCTTGTAGGTATTAGTGTTAGACCACCGTTTTTCAATGGCACAAATTACACATTTTGTAAAACTCGCATACGCATCCATATTCAATCTATTAGTTATTATCTTTAAAAAATTATTGTTAATGGTCCTCATATTCCTTCCATTTTGGTTAATGGCATTTCCATTCCAAAGCTCGAAGAGGATTGGAATGAATATGACATTAAGCAAACTAAAATCAATGCTAAAGCAATGAACTTGCTTTATTATGCATTGGACTTAAATGAATTTAATAGAATCTCGACATGCACATCGATAAAGAAAATATGGGACACACTCGAAGTTACTCATGAGGGTACTCTTCAAGTGAAGAATTCTAAAATTAATTTACTTTTACATTTTTTTGAAATCTTTGAAATGATGCATTATGAATCTATATCTGATATGTTTACTAGATTATTACTATTATTAATGAATTAAAAAATCTTGGCAAAGTTTATACTAATGCTGATTTGGTGAATAAAATTCTTAGATCTTTACCAATATCATGGGATCCAAAGGTGACGGCGATACAAGAAGCTAAAGATATAGAAACCTTACCTTTGGAAGAGCTTATCGATTCACTCATGACCCATGAGTTGAATTTGTGGCACAAGAAAGTATTGCTGATCAAGGAAAGAAAAAGATAATGGCCTTTAAGGCCAAAAAGAAATTCAAGACAATGATGGCAAACTTGGAGCGATAGCGAAGATTCAAGTTCGGATGATGAAGTTGCCCATCTTTGCTTCATGACAAATGAGAAAAAGATATGTGCTGAAAATGATTATAATTTTACCTTTGATGAATCACATGATGCATCTAATGATCTTGTGCATGAACATAGATTGCTAAAAATTGAGTACAAGAAATTAATAGTCATGTAGATTCCTTTTCTCTTGAGAACACCAATCTTGCCAATAAAAATGATGATTTAAATGCCAATATTGATATTTTAAAAAATAATTTTTTAAAGAAAAAAATTTTTTAGAAAAAGAAAACTTTGATTTGAAAGAATTAAGCAATAAGTTTTCAAATGAGAAAAATATTTTGGTTGAAGAAAAGAAGCAAAATTTTTTGAAGAATTTCCTGATTCCTGCTTCTTCCAAGTTGACTTGTTGTAAATATAGGCATAATGCATATCCTTGTAAAATAAGAAAAGTTTAGGTTCCAAAAGGAACCATATTTACTAATCCTAAAGGATCCAAGAAAGTTTGGGTACCAAAATTATCCACTTAGTATGTTTTGCAGAAATGTCTTGTAGTCCAACATGAAAAAAGAATGTTTTTGAAAAGTGGCTGTACAAATAATTTGAAGAAATGGACAAGCTACATTTTGAACTAAATGGTAAAAGAAGGATTATGTATATTGGTAAATTCTAAACATCTCCTTCCATAATTGAAAATGTAGTTAAATTTTTATTGCATCAATTACTTTGAAAAATTATTTTAAATGGTTAATTAGAATCAAGTTTGGACTTATAATCATTGGTTATGATCATGGACTTCTTGATGTTGATGAATTTCATGCTATCATGATTAAACTTATGATTGTAAGACCTTCACTTGATTTTGATTAATGTATCTTAAAAATACTTTTAAATATGCATATTGATTTGAAAAATGTTTTAATTGATTAATTAGAATAAGCTTAGACTAATAGTCATTTGTTGTGATCATGACCATTTTGATGCTGATGGATTTTATGCTCTCATGATTTCAACTTATGATTATTAGACTTTCACTTGATTTTGATTAATATAGTTTTTGAATTACTTCAAGTGAAATGTTACGATTTATGTGTTTTCATGTTTGACATCTATGCTTAATCTATAAATAATTTGGATCAAGTATAAACTAGTAGTTAAGGGTTACATTTCAGAAGAAAGTATGCATATTGATAAACCCTTGCTCTATCAACTACATTTGTATTAAATTACTTCTAGCATTTGTATGGATACCAAATCATTTTAAACGAATTTGAAATCATGCTAAAAGTTTAAATGATCAATTATTTGCATTTTAAAAATCTTGCATATCTTGAAAATTTTAAATCTTTGATTTCAGATTTAAAATTTATGTTCATATTTCAAATTGTCTGAAATTATGATGCATGTGCTTTCATGATTGTATTCCTCAAAATGAATGCATATTTTTAAAGAGAATAATATTTAGGGGGAGCATCCAAAGATTTGTTATCATTATATACATATATGATGCTTTCAATATTTTTGATATCATGCTTTACTTATATTGCTCTGATACTCCTCCTTGTTTTCAAATCTAATTCTTTGAGGGGAGTTACATTCAAGTGTATCATATTCAATTGGTATCAAAATTTATTTTTAAAAGAACTAGTAACTGCTTTGGATTGGGTTAGTCACCATGGTCATCCGGTCATAGAAGATAAGTAGGTTTAAATACCCTCTCTTCCTATTCAATGGGGTCTCTTATGACGTGTTGGGGTGCCGTTATGGCCTTATCCCATGAATAAGTGAGGTGAATGGATAATCTATATATTGAATCATTTCTTGCATGTGCTTATCATTGTGTGGTATCATGTTCAATTGTATCATATTTCAAGTGGTATCACGTTTAATTGATTTCATGCATTGATTTTGATGATCTACTTACTAGTCTTTTCACCTTCATTCCATTTTGTATTGCCTTTCATCCTTTTTCATAATATCAAAAAGGGGGAGAAAAATGTTAAGTATGAAAAGGAAAGATTGGATAAACATGAAAAATTATTTGAGAAATGAAAGAAAGTACAAAAGGGAGAAGAATGCAAAATGTTTTTATCTAAAGGAAAGAATTAGTAAGAAGAAGAAATTTTGAAAATTTAAAAATTTTGCATCTTTTAAAAATGTTTTTGAAGATTTTTGGATCATATTTTAAGGGGAGCTTGGTGCTTATTGTTTTGAGCTTACATGTTTATCTTATTGTTAATCTTTTTAAGATTACCCTATTCATATACTTAAAGGTTTTGTCATTATCAAAAAGGGGGAGATTGTTGACTCTGGTCTTGATTTTGATGATTGACAAAATGTTTAAGTATATATGAATACTAATTATATTTTAAGTGTATTTTTTCAGATCTCGTACTCAACCATATTAAATGAAGAAATGCATGAATTTCAGTTGAAAAAGTCCTTAAATTAATGGAAAATCAAGTATATGGACTTTGGAATTGATATGGAAGAACTTGAAGAGGTTAAAGTTTCAATTTGAAGAAGTTTCAGCAAAGTTTCAACCTGGCATAGTGAAGTGTCGACACCTAGAAATAAAGTGTCGACCCTGAGGATCAAGTGTCGACACTTGAAGAGTGAAGTATCGACTCAGGGCCTAAGACAAACAAAAACTTTAAAAAGTACTTTCAGTCAAGTGTCGATACCTGGAGCTGAAGTGTCGATACTTGGAAGTGAAGTGTCGATTCCTGAAAAATAAGTGTCGACACTTGGAAGTCAAGTGTCAACTCACGATGGTCAAGTGTCGACACTTAAGGCATAACGGCTAGTTTTTCTGAAGTGCAGAACTTCACCAACTTGGCTCCAACGGTTAGTTTCACCTCCCTAATGGCTATAAAGTCATTTAAGTATTGGGAGGCTATAAAAATCAAGAATCAAATGGGGAAGCAATCCTTTGGTAAGTTTCTTGAATATTCTTAAAAGATTCAAGAGTTGAGTATTCAAGCCTTCAAGCTTCCAAGTTTCAAAGAGAGCATTCAAAGTCTACATCTACAAGCATCAATTAAAGGCTTCATCAACTTGAAGACAAGATCTTTATCAACATTCAAGGGCTTCAAAGAGATATTTGCTTTATTTTAGAAAGCTTTTATTGTATTCATTTATACTTACTCTTCATTGTTTTACTTAAGGTTTTTGGTGAGCCTTGAAAATCAAAGAGATTTTTGGTAAGTCTTGGAAAACTAAAGTAGTTGTTGTGAGCCTTGAAACCAACTAGGATTTTACTTGTGAGTCCAAAGATAAAACAAGTTGTTTAGATTCTTGGTTAGCCCATAAAACCAAGGTGGTTGTTGGTGAGCCTTGAAACCAACTAGGGTTTGACTTGTGAGCCCGAACCAAAACAAGTTGTAAAGGTTATTAGTGAGCCTAAGTTATAAACCAAACTTAGTAAAATTCCAAGGATGGCTTAGGGAGTAGATGTAGGTGCTTGGTTGGTACCGAACCACTATAAACCTTTGTGTTTGTGTGATTGTTCTCCTTGTGCTTTTATTTCTTTATTTCGCTGCATTTATTTGAAATACACAAGCACTTGAATTGCATTAGCACATACTTGCTTTAGTTCATAGTTTTTAAAAGTAGATCAAAAGTTTTATAAAACTCAATTCACCTCTCCTCTTGGATTGCCTACCTGAGCCTACACTTTGGGTTAGGCCCGAAGCAAATCAGGCCAAGTTTGGGCCTGATAACTAAGTCCATAAAATTTTGAGCCAAGCTTGGGCTTATCTATGGCCCGGCCCGGACCCAACCTGAATAGGCCGACCCGAACATGCCAAATTACAACCTTGGTGCTATACGTGGTGCTCATGTTTTTCACAGGAGTTAGAGGCATTAGAAACCCATTTTGCTTCAAAATCTGATTCAGATATTCTCAAAGTGCACACTCCTAGCAACCCATTTGATGGATCAAAACCAGAAATTTATACTGAAGGCTATGGAACTACTAATGGTCTGCATGTTCAATCATTTGAACCATTAAATGGTGATCTTGCATGTCAAAGTGGCAATGTCATAGCTTTTCGACCTTCTGTTTCATGGCCAAAGGATTCTTTAGAAGCTCCACTCCCAAACAAATTTGCTAAAGACATGACTCCAAGTGTTGTGGTGATGAAACTCCAAATGATTTAGTTTACGCATCATCAAGGGATCCTGTTTCTCATTTTCCTCCAGACATAATGTCTCAAAAGATAACCAAGGATACAGTGTAGCAGATTCTACAGCTCCACTTGTTATAGTTGGTGGCACCGATCTAAGTCTAAACCTGCACACTGATGACAAAACAAAGAGAAGAGATTCTTCAGATTTATCAACAAACCATTCAAGCATTGATGATGCTGTTGATCTTGTTGATAGTGCCTTTTCACTGGTTTAAGCAATAAAAGAAAGGTTATAAATGCCAAGTATCCAGTAGATATTACCCTGACACTATTTTATTGCTTGAGGTATGGCTTGATTAATGATTTATATATATTTTTTAAAAAAAAGATTGATGTTGTTGGTTGGGTGATTATTTATTGGTGTGATCGGCTGATGGGTTTTGTAGTTGATTGGTGAGTTGGTTTGAGAAGTTTTTAGATTGAGTTATTGTGTTTAATGGTGTAAAATGTACTTTCCTCCTTGTTGTCATGTCCATATTGATGAGAAGGCCCATCCTCCTTAAGTTGTCATTGCTGGTCTATGTTATAGTTTGTGTCATTGCAGGCATTTAGCTTAAGCTTTGTGTTGAATTTGATGAATGATGGATTTTGGAATTTCATTTTATTAATGTTCATATTCTAAAAGGATACCATTTGGTATAAGATGTCATGGTATATCAAGCAACACCAGTGAGAGCTTTGTTACCAAAAACTCATGATTTCTACTTGCTAGCAGGTCTATTTTATCTTGACCTATTGGACTTTCTAGAGGTGTCATTATGGTATCGAACAGAAAGGTGTTATTTATATCTAAGATTGCATGGCTCGAAGCCAGCCCGAACCCGAAGCTGGCCCGAAGTCGGCCCGAACCCTTCCCCGAATTGGGCCCAAACCTGACCCGAAGCCAACCCAAATTGGGCTCAATGCGGGCTAGCCTGATTGGGCTTTAATGCGGGCCGGCCTGAATCAAAGCCCGATTGGGCTGGCCCAATCGAGCTCGGGCCGGGTTCGGGCTCGCGCCCGGGCCGGGACTTTTTTAAAAAATCAGCCTAAGCCCGGCCCAAAGCCTGAAATTTTTTTCAGGCCCGGCTAGGGTAGAGGTATAGCCCAGTCCAGCCAGGCCCACTTCCAGCCCTATTCTGGATACGTGCCAGTGACACCTACAATTGCATGATAATCTTGGATATTTAATAGAGAGTTTTAACAAAAAGATGTAGAGAATCTACTAGCTTTTGTAACTGAAGGTTTTTTTTCCACCTAGTAGCAAAATTCACAAGTATTAGAAATTCTTTAGTGGTAAATCATGATACAAGATAAACATGTTGCTTTAATATATATATATATAACAAAATTTAGCACGTGATGACTCAAAATAGAATTTGAATCCATTAATTACTGGAATCTATTGCAGTTTTACTAGAGATGTACTGATCTAGCTAAATACTATTGCTTCAGTGTGTAGCTTCAGGATGCACGGACATTTTGAAAACTGCAAAAGCAATGAAGATACGGAAATCTGGTTACAATAGAAAATTTCTCGATGGTGTATCTTCCATTGCTTAAGTTAATCTCCTACGAAAGCAAACAAAAGAAAGTGGTCTGTAGCTTCTAAATGAATGAAAATGATGATGGATCATGGTGTATCGATAGATCAAAGTTGGGTGAAGCAATGGAGGTGACAGATGGATGTGGTGAATGTAGGTGAAATTTGAAAATATGCGGGCAAAGCTTAAGGGAAGTGGGCAAGGCTCGAAAGGGAGTGGGAGAAGCTTTAGGGATAGCTAGTGAAGCTCGTAAGAGTGCAGAGAAACTCGATGCGTTCCTTTCTAGGTCCCTCTTGGCTTCGTCTCCCTGCTTCACCTTACTTGGACTCTTATCGACCTAGCCTTCACAAAAGCTTCGACCTGGAACTTGGGAAGCTTCAAGAAAACTTTTAGTCTCTCAAAAGGCTTACTCCGAAGGCTTAGAAAGCTTAGGCCCTTCCTAGAGGGTCCATGAAGAATGATTTTTATAGATAGGTATATATAGTACTTATCATCTAAGGGATGCTCTACAGTATAAGGAATGGTTGCTGGTATGTCTTCATGATAAGTATGCTTCTGCAAAACAAATACCTATATAGGAGTGGCTGGAGCAGTTGAGTACAGCATGGACCACATTTTCATGGCAAGCACGCCTTTGCCGGATGCACGTTCCAGTAGTGATAGATATTAAAGAGGCATGGCATTGTGTTACCAGCTCCCTTAAGAAATATAAGGCATGCACAGCTCCTTTCAACACGACTCTTGAGGATCACATACCAGGATCTAAGGAATTTTCTCTTTGTACTGAGTTGGCAGGCAGCGTGGTAAGCTATGCTAAGCTCCATGTAACTTAACCATTGCTAGATATATGGGAACTAATATTGAAATAGAAAAAGTAAAGCCTCCAACAAATCCCTAAAAACACAAAGAATAACCTTAGCTAAATCTTTTTTGAGCACTCAACATCTTAGCTTACTTAAAAGTTACATTTTATAAAATTATATAATTTAAAGTTCTTATACAATCTTTAAACTATGATAAATCCTTAAATACCAAAAGCATCAATAGCTTAATTTATGCACGGGGCTCTTTGATTGGATGGAGAATAGACAAAGCAATAATGAGTTTGTTTGGATAAACACCTTAAAATTTGGACACTTCACAGAAATCACAAATAGCAAGGAAACATATATAGACTTCTACATAGATGATTGGATGATGTTGTTTAGGTTTACGGTAACAAGAAAAGCAGGTAACTAGGCTCCCCCTAGCAGATTCATAAATCCATTATTAAGGACATCCTTGCTTGGAGGAAGCCTTTCAATACTTTTCAAATCTCACACGTTAACCGGGAAGGCAACCATCCATGGTGACATCCTGCTTCAAAATGATAAAGCCATTCTGATGGCATTGAAGCTCGAGGAGAAATCTAGCATGCGAGAATTTTCCAGAAATTTGATGTATGTGAGAGTTTATTTTATATTGGATTTTGGTTTTATTGTAAACTAGAGTCCAAACAAGACTTGTTTTGTGAGTCCTACTGAGAATCCTCCATGGTATTTTTCTTTAAAGGGAGAAAGCCTGAGACGCATGAGAGTGTACACCAAGGGATTCAAAAAGGCTTTGTGAGGGAGAGAGATATTAAAAAATATATATTGAAATCCTTCTGTAATAAAAAGAGAGTTTATTGTATTTTTTTTCATCATTTTTTATCTTTTATGCTGCAGATTGAATAAATGAACATCAAGAGGTTTTACTCAAACATAGGCCAAAAGATTGATAGGCCAAACCATATATATCCAGTATACTTTCTTCTTCTCTTGGTTTTATATTGCTTGATTATCTCTCTTTTATATTCTATGATTTATTTAAATTTATTTTCTCTACAAAATGATTCTATTTTTGCTGTGCTTGTACCGTGTGGGTTCAAGTATGCTCGGTCACTCCTTGGCCGGTCTTTTTAGTTTGGTATCAGAGCGAGGGAGATCCTTTTGAAGCTGATTTGATTTGAAACATTGGTAGGCAAATTGATAACAACAAAATATGAGATACCGAGATTTGATGGATCAAACTTTGTACTTTGGAAGATGAAGATGCAGACGATATTGATCAAGGATGATTGTGAAATTACTTTGTAAAAAAAAGTATACAAATCACAAGATATGTCAGATATGCAATATGAGGAGAAAGATAAGCTGGCAATGGCGAATCTCTATTTGGCATTGGATGATTCGGTATTATTTAATATCGAGACCAAGACATTAAATTTTATGACATCCTGAAGTATTATATGGTTTCCTAAGACATTAAATTTTTCTAACTACCAAAATAGTTGGTGTAATAAAGGATTTACACAAAAAAACTGTAAACAACATTCTATCGAGGATTTTTTACTTCCTGTTAGGGATGGCATTTTGTCTTGAAGTTATAGAACAAGTCCTTAAATGGCTTACTTCAATCTTGGATCAAAATTATTTCCTTATACTAAATACTCGAAATACTTTTCAGAGCGAGAAAGAATCTTCTTTAACCTCGAATGCTACCTGATACCTTAGACATGACTATCATAGCACTTTTTAGAGAAAGAAAGAATCTTATATCAATCTCTGAAAATTGATTCCTTGTACTCGACTCTCAGAATATATTTCAGAGCGAAGAAGGATCTTGCTTCAATCTTGGATTGATTTCTTGGACCCAACATGGAGAGCAATATTTGGAGCAACAAAGAATTTGGCTAAAAGTTGTAGAAATAATATTTTAAAATGAGCAAAATCCAAATAAGATGACAGGAAATAGTAAACTAGAGAAAAGGATATTTTGGTCCACTCAAAATTTTCAAAAAAAGCTAACCAAATATTAATACATGTCATGCTCAAAATAGACACCACTCCCCTACCATTTAACGTTGGTACCGTCATCCTAAAGTATTATATGATTTCTTAAATATTAAATTTTTTTAACTATCAAAATAGTTGATATAATAAAGAATCTATATAAAAAAATTGTAAACAACATTCTATGAATGATCTTTTACTTCATATTGGAATGACATTTTGTATTGAAATAATAGAATAAACCTTTAAATGACTTACTTCAACCTCAGATCAAAATTATTTCCTCGTTACTAGCACTCAAAATACTTTTGAGAGGGAGAAAAAAATCTTCTTTAACCTCGGACGCTGCATGATATCTTAGACATGACTACCAAAACATTTTTTAAGCAAGAAAGAATCTTATATTAATCTCTAGAAATTGATTCCTTATACCCAACTCTCAAATATATTTCAAAGCGAAGAAAAATCTTGCTTCAATCTTTCGTCGGAAGTTGCAAAAAGAATATTTTAGAACGAGCAAAATCTAAATAAAATGACAGAAAAATATAAGCCAGAAAGAAAGAATATTTTGATCAGCTCAAAAGTTTCAAAAAAAATTAATAAAATATAAATATATGTCATGCTCAAAACAGCTAATATGATATTAAAATATGCCATGCTCAAAACAGACACCACTTTTCTACCATCTAACACTTGCATTAGAATTCACGTGAACCAATGAAAAAAAACAATGTAAGCCAGCTTGGATTTCCTGCACCGCGTGCGGTGCACAGAGAATTTTACTTTTTTTCTCTACACCACCCCGGTAGACAAAGAATTACTCTAACCAAGAATAGCTATTTGACCGTCCTCTATTCCTATATCCTGACCGACAGATGGAAGAAACACAATTAGGGCCAAGTACTCTTGTCATCCCTCTTTCAGGCATCGACCCCCTAAATATTCTAAGCCAAAACAAAAACTATTAACCCTTGAAATGAGGCTTCTGCGAAAATAAACGAAGATTTGAAGTTCATCGTCATGTCGATGGTCTGTTCAACCGGGTTTGATCGTTCATGGTTGCAGTCATATCTCAAGCTTTAATTTCTATGGATCCCATTTAAACCATCATCTCTAGCATGAAGGAATAAATGGGAGACTTATATCTATAATGACATGCATGCAAAAAAAATTTAATCAGATCTTTTAATTCTATGTAGATATCCAAAATCTATCCATAACCTTGGACTAAATACGTACTTGAATTTAAACACATACTTTCACAGATGCTCACCTCAAGATATCAAGTGATAATATTCCTATTCAAGATGCTAATCTGAAAGTACAATAAAGGCTTAAATTAGTAGTCATATTCCTCTTATCAGTAACCAAAGATTCTAAATTCAATTTGTCAGTGCCTTGATAATTATGATGCAAGTGGATCAACCATGACAAATCACACCTCGGTTCGCACGAGTGCATCCGAGAACGGAGTCTCTAGGTTCATGAATCATCGACCACCTGGAGCTTTGTACAGAGATTTGCAATCAGTCCAGCTAAAGAAATAAAAACAAAAGGAATGGCGATGAAGTAATCCAATGCCATGAAAACCCTTGAAGCCTGAGCAGAAGACAAAACTGGGTGTGCCATGCAGCAAGCTTCGTAGAAAAACAGAAGCACAACCCCTCTCAGGAGTCCACATTCAATCCAATTTTTTAATTCCAGGGCTTCTGATACAGATCACTCGAACAAATAAAAAGAGAGATCATACACTACAAGAATAGTAGGCTCAGCAGAAAGACTCCAACGATTTGAAGGAGTTGCATACTGTCACGGAAACTGTAAGGGGATCCAGACTCAGCCGAGGTGGAATTTGAGGAGGGTGCCGTGCTATTCAAGAAGGTGCCGTTCTTCTCACCGCTGCACATGAGAAACAAACATCTTAATTTGATGGCTGTAAAGCTGGATGGACTTCCAAAAGCATGAAACTCTGAACTCCAAAAGAAAATGACAACACTACTCTAGATCCAAAACCATAGGACAACAAGTTAGCCTAATCTCGAACAAAGTTTTAAAATTCGGTTTAAATTTTGGTTTCAGCCCCTCCAAACACTATAGTTTGGTTTCGGTAGTTTCAGCATTTATGCTAATAGTGATTGGTGAATACATCCTAATACCCAGAATGTTCTAATCTCTTAAGATTTACCATTATCACTCAATCATGAGCTATCCAGAAATGTACCATGAGTGCGAAATATATTAGACTTACCCATTCCCTATACTATCGCAAGGTAGGTCAAATAAATAAAGGTGGCTATCACCATCATCATGTGGGTGAGAAAACTAATAGGAATGAGGACAATAATGACAAAATCATCACGCACCATGCAAATATGTAATCATGGAATGATATATCAACTATATACGAATATATCTATATATAATATATTGTTATTAATTATTTACAATAATCTTTGTAAAGTACTATGATATGGACTATGTTAAAGGCATTTCTGTCAAGGGAAATAAATTGAAAATTGGCACCATATAGCCCAAGGACTTAATTGAATAAAGATATGCCTAAAATTATCATAGTAAACAGTAAAACAAATCTATAAAAAAGCACCTATGACCATTCTCAGTCATTTTTTGATGAAAGGCACCAAGATGGCTGAAACTAGACTGAACGTGTTAGTTAGGCCGAAATTTACCGAAACCTGAAACTGGAGGTTAGTTTTGGTTCCGCCGTGGCTGAAACCGTTCACATTCTCCCACAACTTAAAACCTTGCTCTCAGAGACTCAAATAGGGTTTTAAAAGGTTTAGCCATGTAAAAAGACAAGAAGAAAGTACAACACCTAGGCACAAAGGCATTCTATTGCAGAGAATTATTTTACAAGGACAACCACCTCAAGGAAGTAACAAAAATTCGGGTATAATGTTCAAATACATAGAGCAAAGTGTAATTGCCAGAGGATGAGGCCTGGTCAATGTTAACCAGACTACCTTAATAAAGTTTATCAGAAAAATCTCGCTTCGCAATATATATTAGAAACTTTATTTGAGGTGTTTGCATTGCTTGATTCAATGTTATCGGCCTTCTTATTCTATGAAGCAATGCATGTGACTTTCCTTGTAGAGAGTTGGATTCGGACCTTGGCTTTTTTAATCCAGGTGGGGGTTAAAGCAGGAGACAAGGTCTCAATTAAAATTTGAAAAAAGTACAATTGGAACTATCTGCAAGAAGTAAAAACAATAAACTCATGTACGAATGGGCTCTGGCTCTTCAAACAACTTCCCAGAAAACAAAGGGGTAGGTCAGTATAAGAGCTCCAAGAATATTGCACAATATGGTGTTAGAATAAAAGAGAAAATCTTTTATTTTATCAACACCCTTTCAAATCCCATATCAAAAAATATTTAAGTTATTTGACAAAGAACAGAAGAAAGAAGAGGAGAAGCACGAAATCTTCTGTACCATTTCTTTTCAACTTTACTAATAAAGAAATATTAAAAAAATGCCGTACTCCAATATCAGTTAGAGGATTTATATAACCTTTACCACATGCTACAGGCATTAAGTCATTAGACTAAACTGTCTGATTATACTCTCATGATTTACATTAGTTCGTATTTTTGGTCCTTTTTGTGTAAAACATATTTTTGGCCTTTACTAATGAAAATATATAAGACTGCACTTGATATCATGCCATGCCCACTCCTACAGGCCAGGCCAACAAAAATAAATTGATTGAATATGGCTTTTTCTTATACCATCTAACATATTTCTTTAAAAGAAAAACCAAGCATATGAGGAAACAACACTGATATTAACAGTAACAGTAGTCATTCATAAGCAAAATGAAATTTTCACAGAAATAAAAGCAACATACCTTCCGGAAAATATACAGTCACCATGACCTGCATCAAAGGAAATACCCAGGCATAAGAAGTGCAAACAACATTTCTAAATTATTAGATCTTTCCCTCTAAGATCAGTACATTTATAAATGAATTGACTTCCTGAGCCAATATACTTTGATGACAAAATGATTTTATATTAATTGCATGCATGTGTAGAGTGTCTGCATGTGGACATTTTTTTTGTTAATAATTTTCTGCACACAGGAACACAGCAAAAGCGAGTCTACCAACTTTTTGGAACCAAAATGATATACATCAATCAGACAAGACAGTGCACATTAGCAATTTTTTTGCACTCTGAGCTAAACTGTCTACTTATATGATAAAAACATAACACAGGCTCGTGCATGGCATTACTACTAAATATTAGTTCCCCCATTTCATTGGAGTAAGTGTCCGCCACTGCCAGATTTGTGGTGCTCAAGATTGGTACCATGTTGGCATACAGTTAATATATGAATACCTGACCATGCCCAAAGCATTTTAAATTTATTCAGCTACAGAGTGTTAGACAGTAAGCATAGAATTAGTGCGCCAGACTAAGGGCAAAACGCATGCTGATTGATTTTATACAGAAGCATACTACAATGGACAAAATCCTTACTGTTGCTGCAAATTTTGGCTCAATGTCAGAAGCGGGTGCTGATTGGCACATGTCGCCGCTGGAGTGACCTACAAAACAAAGTTTTCAGCCAGAATTGGCTCCAGCGAGGACCCTCCAATGCTCAAGTCAGAGATCTGGAATAGAAGGGAAACAGTGAGTATAGGAAAGAATCACTTACCAGGGATCCTTGAGATATTGGTTGTTTATAGAAAAGGACTGAGAAAATAGACAACTCCGAAAGTATCGGGCTACTGATTGTGCCATTACAATATTATAGCCCTCATTCGCTCTCGTGGATAGAGGCTATTACTGGCGATATTATGAGTATGGAATTTTAGCCTTTATATGCTCCCCACATTGAGGGTAATTATTTTTGGCCTCTTTTGCATGGTATAGGTGGTTGCTATATGAATCAGGAGGCCATTTAATTGAAGTGTCAGAGTGGATTATGTGATGGATAAAATTCAAGTAAAATCTAGAATAGATAGCTAAGTATAAAGATGCCTCAACTTGGCATGAAGATGTCTAGAGATACCTTAGCTTGGCATGAAGATGATGAGAGATACCTCGGCTTGGCATGAAAATAGCTCGGACCCAGCATGAAGATGCCTCAGCCACTTCCAAGATAGTATCCTGACTATAGATCCAATACTCCAAAAATATCCCCCCATAACAATTATCCCTACTGAGTATGACTTGGAAGGGGTCAAATGAAGGGATTATCGCTAAATCCATACCTTGAACCTAAAGATGCTCACTCCTAGCCTGACAAGGCATCATATCTTTTATTTAATGTAAGCGGCACCAGCATGTCATCACTTGCTAGCCACTAAGCATTGGTTTGCCATTACTTAAATGGCTTTAATAAAATTAGCCAATGAAGGCCAAATTTAAGAGGCCAATAACGGTGCTGTTGTAGTGAAAAAGACCAAGTAAAATACTAGATAATAAAAGGCTGAAGAAGAGGTCTCCAAAATCGAGGCAAATTATAAGGCTAAGATGGCTGAAATTAAAAATTGAAGGCTCTGCTTAAAAAAAAAACAAAGCTGAGGTAATAATTCGATAATGCCAATTCTGATCCGAGACAATTATTTAAGAACGCCGACTTTGATCCGAGGTAATATTTAAGAACGCCGATCCAATCTGAGACAAAAATTGAAGAATGCTGATCTAATCTGAGGCACATATTTGAGAATACCGATCCAATTCAAAGCTTCTTCAATGCTGCTACTTTACACGGCCTGCTTAAGCAACTACCTAAAGTAATTACAATACATGACCAGCTTGGATAGCACCATATCTTCGAGATAGCTACTTTACATGGCATGTTTAAGCAACGCCATGAGGCAATTGCCATATATGATTAGCTTGAACAGCGCCATATCTTCGAGGCAGCTGCTTTACACGACTTGCTTAAGCAACGCCATGAGACAATGTCATACATGGCCAACTCAGACAATGCCATATCTTCAAAGTAGCTACTTTATACGACTTGCTTAAGCAATGCCCTAAGGCAATTGCCATACAAAACCAGCTCGGACAACACCATATCTTCAAGGCTCTGGTTAGAAATCAGTCTTCATAGGTTAATCTCTGCTCCATGGAAAACAAGTTATCATGTAAAAAATGCACAAGTTAAATAATAAACCTGGAATTCTTTAAAGTAAAACATACATTACTGATAGATTGGAAAAATCCCATGGTTTGGATTTGTAGAGTCCCATCGAGCTTTTGAATTTACCACCGAGTTATCTCCCAGTAATAACATTTATCACCTTAGCTGTAGATCAGTTTTTCATAGTTTTTTATAAGATTGCGGACCTTCAAAAAAACAAAGTGACAAGTGAGGGCTTTAATGCCTCTTACCACAGTTCTAGGATTGGAACTGGGCTTGCACCGACCCGATTCGGGCCAGGCCCGAAGTAGATCGGGCCGGGCTTGGGCCTAGAAATAGAACTCAGTTAATTTTTGGGCCAGGCTCGAGTGCCCCTTGGCCTGGCTCGGACCGGCCGAACCCGGCCCGAACCCAGCTCGCTAGCCCGATAGTTTTAGGATTTTAATCTTTTAATTTTTTTTGGAATATATACTAGTTAAAAAAACTTCATTTTATCATTTCATCTTCAATTTGGTAGGCCCAACCGGACTTTAATTCGAACCGGAATATGTACTAGTAGATAAAAGAACTTCATTTTATCATTTCATTTTCAATTTGATAGGCCTAATCAGGCTCTAATTCGGGCCAGCCCGAATCAAAGCCTGGTTCGGGCCAGCCCAATTGGGCTCGAACCGGGCTCGAGTTCAGGCTCGGGCCGGTTTCTTCAAAATAAATCGGGCCTAAGCCCAGCCCGAAGCCCGAATTTTTTTTGGGGCTGGGCTTGGGTAAGGGTATGACCCGACTCGGCCCAGCCCACTTCCAGCCCTACACCAATCCATCAAGAACTTGGCTTCTTTGAAGCTCTAGCTTCTTGGAAGCTCAGCTGTTGGGACGTCAGCTTTAGGAGACTGGCCTCCACCTTGGCTCAGCTTTGGCTTTGATCTTCTTTGACAAGGACCAGCTCATTGGCATGGAGAGGGGAAACAAGCTGATGAAGTTGCCACTCGGAGGTGACTGCCAATCCACTGTCATCTCGATGGTCGGCATGAGTGGCTTAGGTAAGACCACCATGGCCTTAAACCTGTTTGAGGATGGATGGGTGAAGAACGCCTTTTACTACAATGCTTGGATTGACGTATCCGAGCTGTCACATTCCAGAAGCTCCTCAGTACCATATACCAACTCTTTCAGTAGTCCAATAGGTCCTCCAAGGTTAGATTTCATGAGCAAACTATAGCTGATGAATCATCTCAAATAATTCCTCTATGTACCAACTCTCCGATGGAGGCATAATGGTGGCATAGTGGGTGCCCATCTTGATGTGTGGCCTACGATGATCCAAGGGATGCCAATCCAGCTGAGATCAAGCCAAGAGATGCCGATCCATCTGAGACCAAGCCCAGAGACACTGATCTGGTTGAGACCGAGCCAAAGAAGGGGCCGAAGGCAGATGCTAATTTATCCGAAGAAGAGCTGCCCCGTCGATGATGTTGCCGAGGTTAAGGATGGACCTCATGTGGGATTTTATCGGACGGGGACGAGACGAAGGTGAAGCTTCGAGAGTTCAGATTTTAGGTGGTAATAGAGGTGATGGGGAGGAATTGCCACTTTTATGTTGCTTGGATGAAGCATGCAGCCCAGGTGCACCACTAATGGGAGTAGAACCTTAATCGACGTTATCGACATGTGAATACTTCAATCTCTAGCATGGCTTGGATGGTGCTTGTCGACAACAAAAGTATGGCAGCTAGATGGGGGTCAAGTGCCCACATCTCCCTGTAGAGCTCGCTGGGCCCAATTCGGCAGGAGTTGAAGTAGCCCGAGTGGCCACCATTGGTGGAAGTCAAGGTGGCTATGACTAATGAATAGCATCTTATTGGCAGGATTGAGCCCACGAACCAGGTGTTGCTCTTGGCATTGTGGGAAACAAGTTCCTTACTGGAGCATTGCTAGATTGGGACGATGCCAGAGGAGGCGAGGAGTCTTTCTCTTCTTCACTTTGGTCATTTGAGGGATTTCCAAACATTTGGGAGTGATCTTGGCTCGGCCACGGCATTGTGCTTCATCTCGGCTCTACCCAAGCCACCTAACAATGAGCCAGGGAGTCTCGCGACCTCTGGATGAGGTAAGATCCAAGGACTCCACCTCAACGTCGAGCATGATATACTTAGCAAGCTGGTGGTTGGAGAGCAGGGCGTTGAAGGGGAAGCGAGCCAATGGAGATGCCACGATGGCCATGGGACCAGAGGTCGGAGCATCGATGGTAGGATCGGGACATGGGAAAGCAAAGCCAATGGTGGAGCCGAAGCCCGAGGCGATGGCGCACCGGACCATGGTGATGAGAATGGTGTCACAGACCCTTCTTGTTGGAGCAAACCTGCTCCACGGAATGCCTAGGATCCTCCTTGATGCCGCCATGACGGAAAGGAAACAATCATCAAGAAAGAGATGGGGCGCGCCATCCGCTCCTGTCGCAGAGCCGAGCCCCCATGGCTCCACGCACGAGAGAGAACCAGGAGAAGATAGGCGGCACCCAGGAGGAGAGCCCGTGGACCACAGCTCCTCCTGGCCGCTGCCGTCGCCTCTGGCCGCCGTATCTGGACTCCGGCGATCGCCCGCAGCGTGCCGAGCCTCCGGCGACCGCCCGCGCACCATCCGCATGATATCTGGCCGATCGTATCTCGCAGCCCACTGCGTTCGACATCGACGGCGGTCGATCCTGCATGCCTCGCCGCGATCAGTGACATGCCCGCGCCCAGCGCCGCTCCCGTGATCGAGCGAGCCGTCGCCCTGCCGGCGCCGCTCCCGCGACCAAGCGAGCCCGCGACACCGTCTCCTTGATGCGCCGCGCCCACGAGAGCCTGATGTGACCGCCAGCGCCGCCCTGTGCCGCGCCCACGACCGTGCCCGCACCCGCGACCGTGCCCTGCGCTGCGACCGACGCCCTGCACCGCGCCCATGACACCCCGCGCCCCTGCGCTACACCCGCTGCGGCCGATGCCCTGCGCCGTGCCTCGCCCAGATCCAAGCAAGATCTGCACCTCCAGATCCGCGGGTTCTCTCTATTTCCAGGGAGGGCAGAGAGCCCTCACCTCCAGATCTCGGCATCTCGAGATCTACACCACCACCATGATGTTCTCTACTTCCTTCACGCCACCGCATCAAGGTCTGCTTTGATACCAATTGTTGAAGCAAGACCGCTCTACCGAACGCCCGAGATCCATTTGATGCCACTATGGTGGAAAGATAATGCACCATCCGGGAAGAGATGGGACACGTCGTCCGCTCCCGTCACGGAGGCGTGCCCCCCATGGGGTTACACGCACGAGAGAGAACCGGGAAAAATAGAAAAGGAAGGCTAGGGTTATTGGAGGAGAAAAGGGATCTCATCTTCTGGTATTATTTTCTGACGTTCCCGTCGTTCTTTATATACAAAACAGACTAACCCTAGGTCACAACCGACCTAGCCCTAAAAAACTCCCCCCTCTGAGTCACATGAGAAAATTTAAACCCGAGCCCATGTACACCCATGTCTCAACCTCAGACTCAGAGTATCCTGGAACCTCCAGGAAATTCCAAGAATACATCCAGGACCCGCTTGGGACACGCCCTCAAGCCCTAAGGATCGCCTCCAGCATCCCTGCCATGGTCTCCCAAGTCTCTCCAAAGCTTGGGAGCACCACGCAAATCCCTACACTTTCTATGGTGAAAGCAATGGCCAATGCAGCCGAAACTAAGCTCCATCCATAGTAACTGCGACGAGGCAATCACCGATCCAACCCAAGAAGAGTTGCCCTGCCAAAGACCGCACTGAGATTGAAGATGGGTTTTCATCGAACGGTGGATGAGATGGAGGTGACGACCTCTAGTAGGCTTCCTGCAAACAAGGAGAGCCGAGCTTCTTGCAGTTGGAGAGGAGATGGAGGATCTCTAGTGAGCTTCCTGTGAACAAGGAGATCAGGCTTTCCATGAGCCCTAGAAGATCATTGCTCGCTGTGAGAACCAGGCGCACAGTAGTCGATGACCAAGCTGAGGGTCGAGGCCTCATCTCGGGCAACATAGAGCAAGGCAAGAGTGGACATGGCCACATACGTGGAAGGGTTAGAATGGGGAAGTAGAACGGCTCTTTGCTTCAAATATTGGGTGAAAATGAAGAAGTCTAGATGGCAGTGACGAGGGATCGGAAAGTGAAAAAGGATGCCACCTCTCTCCTATTTCTTTTTCTTTTTTTGTTTTGTTTTGTTTTTTTTAGATAGGAGAAATGCCATCTCTTAGACTTAACTAAGGATGACATGACAAAACTTCATGCCCAGCTTTCTCCTTATTTAAGTCCAAGAGATAGCATTTCTCCTATATCAAAAAAAACCGAAAACAAAACAAAACAAAAAGAAAGAGAAGAGAGGTGGCATCCAAGTTGAAGCATCTCTATACTCAGCCATCTGTTCCAAATTTTACTTAGCTTGAGTATTATCCATTACATGAGCCATTCTGATACTTTAATTAAATGACCTCCTAATTCATATGGCAACTATTGACATCATGCAAAAAATATCAAAAATAATTACTCTCCACATAAGGAACATATAAAGACAAACTCTATATTTATAATATTGCCAGTAATGGCCTTCTCCATCCATAGAAGCGAATGAAAGCTATAATATCATAACGACATAATCAATGATCCGATACTCTCGAAGTTGTTTATTTTCTCAACCTTTTTCTATAAACAATCAAGATTTCGAGAATGAATCCCTGATAAACAACTCTTTCCTACGCTCATTACATTTCTTCTATTCTAGATTTTTGACTTAAACACCAGAAGGTCATTCCAACGATGACTCTTGCCAATCAGTGCCTGCCCTATCCTCGAGCATGAACCTAAAACAACACTTAATGTCATCCAAAGCTTTTCTACATGAGCACTACCAAGATCCTTAGGAAGTGAAGTGCAAATATCAATCAATCTAATAATAGCAAGTGGTAAGTTATGATGCAGAAAACCTCTGGTAATGAGCGGATAAAAAACTAATTTCAAAGTTTGAATGTTTGGTACGTATGTGCATGTGTGCGTGAGAGAGAGAGAGAGAGAGAGAGAGAGAGAGAGAGAGAGAGAGAGAGCGCTAATTCCTTACTTGGGTCAGTGGTTGTGATGGTGGCAACGCCATTGAAGTAGCACGTCCCTGAAGCCATCCCCATCCCACGGTAATACGCATTGAACGCAAACGTCGCATGCGCCTCTACGGTGTCAGGGTCATAGCAGGGCTGACCCTGCATCAGCACAGAGCAATCCACCTTCCCCGGACCGCACGCCCAGTCGAGCGCCGCCTGCAGCAGCTTTGCATCCGCCCCCTCCCTCGCAATGCAGTATGTCTGGTTTGTCGTGTCATTTGCCAGCAACACCCCGGACCCCGTGAGGTGCAGCGTGTAAACCGGCGCCCCGTTCGCATCGAACAGCCCCCAGTTGCGCTCCGACAGCGCCCCGGGCCTCTGGTCCTCGTCGTAGAGCTCATAAATGTAGGTCGGGACGGCGATGCCTGGGTGCTTGGGAGTGCCGGTGCTGTTGAGCACGTGACGGATGAGGTTGCTGTTGTAGGTATCGGCGTTGTCCGTGGTCGCGTCCGGCTCTTCCGAGGGGTCGCCCTTGTGGGGCCACCCGGACTCGAGGACGACGACGGGGACGTTGGTGACGTTGAGATAAGCCATTGCGAAGTACGCGGCGTCGACGACGGCATCGAAGACGTTGGTATAGTGAAGGAGAGTGTTGGCGTCGACGGCCTCCTTGTTGGGCGGTAGCGGGCGGAAGAGCGCGTAGTCCAGGGGGATGACGCCGTTGGATTGCATGTAGTCGTAGTAGGGATAGACGTTGAGCATGAGGTAGGAGCCGGTGGACTGGAGGAACTTGAGCATGGGAGCCATGACCGGCTCTAGCGAGCGGTTGAAGAAGGCTTGGGAGGGCGGGAAGGAGTCGAGGATGATGGAAGAGGAGTGGGGGGTGGAGACTTTGATCTGGCGGTCGAGGTTGGCGGCGACGAGGGCGGAGTGGACGTAGCGGAGGGCGGGAACGAGGAGGGGGGCGGCGTTGGGGAGGGCGGTGAGGACCTCGGAGCCGACGGCGACGGCGGTGATGTTGACAGCGGGGACGTGGGCGACCACGTTGCGGGAGACCAGTTGGCGGATGTGGCGTTGGACTGGCCGACGGCGAGGAGCTGCTCGTTGGGGACGGAGACGGTGACGCCGATGCCGGTGTTGGCGAGCGCCGCGAGCATGGCCGGGTCCACGTCATACAGCCGCACGTGCCGGATCTCCTGCGACTTCAGCAGCGCCACCACCTGCGTCGGCGACGGCATGTCCGACAGCGCCGTCCCGATGTTCACCCCGATGTACGCCCCTGCGCACGATAGCCCAAAAGTATCAGCAAATGCTAAAACACGCTTACAACCAAAAAATTTTTAAATCAAACAGATTATTAAGTGATTTAAAGAGGGGGGGAAAAAAAAAGTCTCCGATAGCTACATCTAGTAACGTGGTCCAGCGAACCAGAAACAGAAGACCGGTCAGACAGACCAATAAGCTGGCCGGGGGCGACAGTGGGTACGGAGGTCACGTGCGGCCACAGTGCCAAATGACAATAACCCTGAATTCGGGCGGCTTCGGGCAGCGTCATGGAACTATCAACGACCAGGCGGGAGATTTGGGTTCGAGTCCGACCGTGATCGATCAACCCTTTGGGTTCGAGTCCTACCAGGCGTGCCTTTTTTTTTTTTTTTTCTCGACTTTACTCAAAAAAACAAAACATAGACTTATCAACGACAACGCCAAGATCCGCCGTCCATTCCACGGTCTCAGATCGTTCTAAAAATGGAAACCACACATAGAGATTTCTATACGAGCGTCGGCCCACCGGCAAGTACAAGTCGTGCGACTTCCCCCACACAGGCGTGATGGGATCCGCCCCCGGGAACCAAACTTCGAACAGCATCAAGACATCATTAAAGCAAAAGGGAAAAGATCGACAAAACAAATATGCCGGAGAAGAACCCAATTTTTCATATTTATTTAATCTAACTAATCCAACGAGACGAGGATGCAGCCATCAATCAAGCATCTGGATCACTGGTCGTTGATTAAAGCTCTGGTAGTGGGGGCACTGCAAAGGATCAAGTTGACGGGATCATCATCATTCTCATGGGTCAATCACACAGTGAGGAAGTGCATTTATGACATTAAGATATGTCCCGTGATTACGTAAAGTTGGCAAAGGGACGTTTTCCCAACACAGAATCACCACTTTTAATACTTGCATTAAAGTTGGTTCCCAATCTGTGATCAACGGGGTTTAAAAATTACTGTTAGAAATGAGGCTCAAACATGGGACCCAGCTGGCTAGTTTGATGTACGTCTATTATTAGCATGGTAAGTTTGTGGGGCCAACTAGCCTACTGCTTGGTTGATGAGATAATTATTGATGTTATAAAGATCGGTCTCTTTGATTTTTTTTTTTTTTTTAAAAAAAATTCTAAAACAGGCACGCTGCGAAACCAGGACAGGAACCGCAGCACCGCAGTCCATCACATCACATTTTCACAACATCTTTTATCCCAAAAAAAAAAAAAATCACATCATTATAAGAGTCAAACTCGTTGTAGTCCGACCAACTCGGACGCAGAAACGGCTGATCAACCCAAAGATTTTTCATTAAAACCCGTCATTTTATGAATAAATATTATAAAAAAATTAATTAATTTTTTTATGAACCAACTTATCCGTATATCTATATTTTTTTATAATATTTATTAAAAAATATTATCTACATGATCATTTCATTTTTTTCGCCTATCATAAAATAAATATTTTATTTTATTTTTAAAATATTTTTGAATTTAGTTATCCATTACTTTTTAAATCCTGGTTATCATAAAAAATATTATGAAAATCATGAATAAATTTTAATAATTTATTAAAAAATAATAATATCAAAAAATATAAATAATAAATTTTTAAAATTATTTTTTATATTAAAAATAAAAATAAATTATTTTTATTTAAATATTATCTAAAAATATTTATTTTTTAACAAAGATAGGGAGATAAATCCGAAAAATATTTGCATAGTTTTTCCTATCCAAATAAAGTGATCAATTGATTGCGAGACTAAATTTCAATCTGCTGGACTACCATCTTAACATCTAAATATACTTATTCAACAAAAAAATTATTAAAACCTTATTTATAAAGTTCAAAATATTATCCCACCATTGCACATTATTTTTTTTTTTTGGTCAGGAAAAAAATAGGAAGATGAATTTCAATATAGCTATCCCGTAGATCCCATACAAGATGCTTAAATTTTTAAATTTTTTTTAATTTAAAAATAAATAGGTCAATTTGATATCACTAAAATATCGATTAACAGAACAAGAATAAAGAAATACTCTAATCTCTCGTTATCATATATATCAGAAAAATTTTTAAATTTAATTAAATTATCTATAAAATTATATTTCAAACTCATGGTCAATTGATAATGAAATAAATTTATAATCAATTGGTAATGAAATAAGATCGCTATCTACGGAACTGTCGTCCCAGTAGTACTGGCATACTACTTTAATATACTATGCCCCATGATAGCAAACCATCAACGGTCAATCACCCCAGAATCAAATAGAAAGGTGGTGGTTTTCAGATTTTCCCAAACATGGATTAAAACTCCGCGACGAACTCGGGTGAATATGGCCAGTGTTCTATGGGTAAGTAAGATGGACTTGCGAAAGACTACACCTCTCAGTCAAAGGACTATTGCTTCTTCCACAAAAGAAAAAGACAAGGCCCATCCACCACAAGCGTAGGACTACAAACACCGGACTGAAATAAGAATACAGACTGGAAACAGCTAAATGCGAAAAATCTGGAGAGCATCTGAATCTTGGAATAGATGAGAACGAGCCGAGAGGGCTTTTACAAAGCCCATCAAACTCAGTTAAGATTGCAAGCACAATCCGAAAATGACGAAGAAAAAAATCCAAAGATTTAGTTTTTTTTTTTTTTTTACCCCAAAAAGATGGGAAATCTAGCTCCACACTGGAGCAGAGAGATCAAATAGACAAATGAAATGCCACGAAAAAAAAGCACGAAAACTGAATCGAACTAAAAAAAAACAGAGAGAAAAAATGTTTTTTTGATTTCATTAAAAGAAGAGAAACCGAACCTTCGTCGGCATGAACCACTGAGATCGCCAGAAGCAGAAGAAGAAGCGGCGTCATCGATTCCATCAATTTCCCTACAAACGAAGAACACTTCTTCCCTCCAATCGCATAAAGCAATCGACTTGTGAGGGTTAAACTCGATTAAACAAAAAGCAGAAACCGAGAGCTCGAAGAGATCACCGGAGGAGAAGAGCAGGGAGAGAACGAGAAACAGAGCACAAAGGGGAAAAAAGAGCCCCTTTCTCCGCCACTTCACAAAACAACTCAAACAAAAACAGAAAAATATCCGTAGAGGAAGAGAGAAGGAATAAATTTGAGAAGAAGAAGAAGATGGTATTGAAGAAAAAAGAGGCCTTTTTCTTTTTCCCCTGGTTTTGAGTGAACTTGGAGGAATGCAGCGGAGGAGAATATGGAAAAGACCAAGCTTTCACATCAAGTGGGGGACCGGGTACTGGAAGAGGGGGGGGGGGGGGGGGGGGTTGCCAAGGATCCGCTTTTTTTTTTAATATAAGAACTAAGGCTCTGTCTTCTCCTAGGTACTCACATACCCTGGATCAAATGTCGTCTGTCAGCGATCGGACGGTACAGATTCCGCCGCACATGGGATCGTAGGCCGAATGGAGGCGGTGGGTTAGCCGTTTCGGGGCACCGTGGGGCACGCTGGTCATGGGCTCAGGGCAAGGGAAAAAGACCCCACCGGGACTAACTGGTGACGTGGCGACCAATGGCCATATTTCAGAACCTCGACGCAGCTTTTCCAGTTTGTTTATTATTATTTTTAGATTCTAGTGAGGTTCGCATCCTTACCCCCGGCGAAGAGGAACGGTCTCTGGGTAAAGGTAGCCGTCACTAATCTCGAGGGGGCTTTAGATGGATGTGATGGTGGTAGGCTGTGGTGATGGAGGCCTCGTCTATTGAATATTTGATGAGATTGAACTCTAAGAATACATGACCATTTATCACTTCTCCAATTCTTCGAAATTTGAAGGAACGTGACACGCACCCTCCTTCTTCTTACACAAACATGAATCGCTTTACATATAAAGATACGTTAATGCGTCGTATTGATCGGGCCATTAAAGGAATCGAGAGATCATAATTAATTATGGAGCTTGCGACAGTTGGTGCGAGTGAGAGGTCAGGATCTTCCTCTTCATTTCCGTTCCACCGGCCGGTATCTTAGTAGTGTCATGTTAGCGTACTCATCGTTAGATGGGAAGAGACTGCAAAAATCTAAGTATCTCGCATCGAACATTATCTTACATGACTAGGACATGCTATATATATATATATATTAAAAAAAAAATCGAAAAATAGAGACAGCTAGAAATCTCAAATCTGCTTCTAGAATTGAAAAGACGGGTGAGTCCTTTTTTTTTTTTTTTTTTTTTTCTCCGAGAGGGGTCAAGTAGACTGATCAATCTTAAAATGAGAACGAATACGGCATCAAAGTGCGAAACTTCAAAGTGCCAGAATGACCAAAGCACCACCACAAACGCGTTTTCTGGAAAATTTTCTTTCCTACCGTACAACCTTCATTCCATATTATTAATGATACAGGACTGGAGAAAGTCCGAACCTAAACCTTGAGAATGAACGAAAGCACGCCACCACCCCAAGTATTACATCCAAACTTTGTCAAGCCTGTGGACGAATGCCAAGTAGTGCTGCCGTTGACGTTAACTCTGTGAACAAAACAATAATTATTATAGTTGAGATTTACTTGATTGCTTGTGATAATATTGCAAACATTATATAAATACCGATACCAAAAAAAAAAAAAAAAGGAATGATTTTATTTAAGTAAATTAACAAAAAGGATTTTATGCAGTATAACGATTTCACTTAAAAAAATAGATGGCAAAGCCGTATAATAAAAAATAATGAGAAATTGATTACTAAAATACTTGGTATCTGGTGTGGTTACCCACTGTCCGTTTAATATCATATAGGCATTAGTTGCACGAAAGATAGCCACCAGTACTCTCGATTCTTTTTTTGCATATCAGATTATGGGTTGGCTCGATTGGCTCATAAAATTTTCAATTAATAGCTTTTAAGATGCCATCCCTAGGAGAGATTTAGATGCTTGAAAGAGAACCCAAACGGATGGGGATGCTTAGGCTTTTAAATGTTCTAATATTTAGTTAGGGTAGCCACCTCTCAAGAGAAGGATACTTGACCTTAAAACGATAATTATGGTCCTCGAGGTGTTGCCAAGCAGAAATATAAATAGAGTTTGACTTTTCAGTTGGTGTGAGTGAAATATCCTAGGTGATGTCTTCTTAATTTAGTATGTCTCTGCATTTTGAGGTTAGCCTATCCCATTGAGAGAAGAGAATTACCTTTTATTGTTTGACACTTCCCATTGGCCCATTTAACTTATCATTGGGCCCATCGACGAATATACTTGAGAATATATACATCTGAGAGGCCATCCAATAACATCTAAAAGGATTTCCCAACTTTCCTTCTACCTCATTTCTAAATCTACAAATAATGGTAGTCCATCTTCTCCGATGAAACTTGTCGAGTCTATATATGTTTACTTCATACCATTTAATTCATTTCTAAAGGAAAAATACTATTATGACAATGACTCGGCTACTTGGCCTCGATGAACCAACAAGAAAATATGATAAAGTTATCTGATGATGAAGTTACCTAATCAAAGAGTATGACTAATTATTGGCTGACCAACTAGTTGACTAACTATTGGCTAACCAACTCATAAAGTTCGACCAACTCATAAAGGCTAACCAACTCACAAAGGCTAATCGAGTTCAAAAAAAATGAGGACGGTAAGAAAAGAGGTGATTATTTTACCAAAATAACAATCAACCGTTATAACAAGTTCAAGTTAGTTCTCAATGGAATAACATCGAAACTAACTACAAGACCTTTCCACTAAATTCTGTTAAGGCAAATATTTATAAATACCAATAAGAGGGAACCATTGGGAATAAGTAAGAATAGCTAGCTGAAGTATTATCACATTCTTGTCTATCTTCTCCGAGATTCTGTATTTATTACTTCGAACCCTTGCTGACTTAATTAGGCATCGAAGTGTCCCCCATCATAAATCCTTCGATGAGTGGATTTGTTTTGCAGGACTCTGTAAAAAATTTGATTGGATGAATCTTGATGGTATGAAAGGATCACTTGGGTTCGGTGACAATAGATTGGCATGCCAGGTAAGAAAAAGAGTCTTGATAGAGAAAATAATAAAAGGAAGAGTGCATAACACTTCGGTTGGAAGAGCTCACCGCCATCCAAGAAAAATGATCCACCCTTGGAAGACAATGACGTTGCCCCTACGATGGATATAAGATGACAACATATCAGCATTCTATTGGATAAAGTGGAGATTTTGACTGCTACTATTCAAAATCTTCAAGAAGCCGTGATCAGCGAGCAACAATGACCAATCACCTTAAGATGCAGTCGACGATCTCCTTTAAAAAAGGCTTGGCGATGAGAACCGAGTCAATGAAAACTCGACGACATGATAATTTTGAAAGAAAATTCCGGAAGCTAAAGCTACAAATTACTAAGCTCAACGATCAATAGAGGAACGACGAGTGACTTATAGCCTATGATTCACGACCTCCATTTTCCAAGAGAATTATAGAAGAAGTGATCCTATCTCACTTCAAGATCCCATAATTGGAACCTTATGATGGAATCACTGATCCTCTTGATCATCTAGGCAGCTTCAAAGTCCATATGATGATCCAAAGGGGGCAACCGATACCCTCCACTATCTTACTTTCTTGGTGACTCTAAAAAAGGCTGCACATATGTGGTATTTGAGCCTCTGGCCAGGTATCATTCATTTCTCTGATCAATTAGAAAAATTATTTATGGCTCATTTTAGGCTAGTAGAAGGATGCTATACAATTCAGATAGCCTCTTTTTCATCCAACAACAAGCAAACGAAATCCTGAGAGAGTATGTGGTCTATTTCAACTCTGTCACATTCAAATTTTTCGATCTTAATGAATATGTGGCTATATCGGCTATGGAGAAAGGTCTCCGATCATCCAAATTCACTTTCTCTCTGGATAAGAAGCTCCCTACCAATTACTCTAAATTGTTGGCGCGTATGCAAAAATATGCGCTAGCTGAAAAGCAAGCAACAAGCATGCACCAAGTGGAAAGAAGGATAGTTCTAAAGAAAAAGAACCAAAAGAACAAGGAGCAGCAACCTCCCAGCAATGTTGGACTAATCAACCAAAGGCTATGTGGCAAACTCAGAGACTGACAAGCTGATAATATGGTGTTCGACCGATCTTTAGAGCTCATTAATCCGATCAACTCATAAAGGCCGACCAACTCATAAAGACCGACTCGCCTCTATGTCAAAAGTTCGGCCAACCCAGCCTATAAAAAATATAGGCTAGATTGCCAACAGATGGATCGACGACAAAACTTCGCCGACCAACAAAGAAAAAACAAGAAAAATGTTCAAATAAAGAATTGGCCCAATCCACTGACTTAATCAGTATGTCCAATAAGTAAAGAGTTGATCTAATTCACTAACTCAATTAATATGTTCGGCAAGTAAAGAGTTGGTCTAATTCACTGAATCAATCGGTATGTCCGACAAGTAAAGAGTTGGTCTAATAATCCACCGATTCAATCGACATGTCCGACAAATAAAGAGTTAGTATAATTCACTAACTCAATTGATATGACCAACAATACCAAAATGATTTATTTATCAGCTAAAGTTTGTTCACTATTACTAATTTATCAGCCAATATTGTGGTGGGGGCACCAGGATCAGACATAGATTACTGGGCCCTATTTGGTTTAATTAGTCATGTGTCAAAGTTTTGAAAATTTTGTAATCAATTAAGATTGAGTAATGTAATAAGTTGAGATTAGTTGATTTGTCTTAACCATCAACCTAGTCCAGTATATTGAGTCCTGTACATCAGTTATGAATCTAGTATGAGCCCAATTTTTGTACAAGAGAGGAGGTTACCCTATTTTGGAGTTCCACCAGTCCACATCCAGGAGTCAGAGGCCACTATATCAGCCCTGGAATTTTGTGTGACAACCTAGGATCCAAGATGCTTCTAGAAATCCTGATTCTTTCCAAATATCCTCCAGATGCCCAAATTCCTCCCCGGATTCCAGAGCATATTCCTAAACCAGGGCATCCATGATTCCAGAGGTCCACCTACATCCCAGCCCAAGGAAATCAAGCCCAGGTGCCACCGTCGGACGGGAGGTTTGGGGTCGGACTCCACGCGGGCAGAGTTGACCAGATGAGCTGGGTGCGCTGCGGATGTTCCTTCGGGCAGACCCAGGCATGGAGCCGGGGCGCCGAAGCCATGACGCGGGGCTTCGGGCGGAGCCGGACTCGTGCGGGCTGGAGACAAGCTTTGCACCGAGGAGGATGCCAACCTGGAAGTGGTCGTCCAAGGGTGCTTGGGCGCGGTCGTGCCGCGATCGGTGCGGAGCTGTGCCACCGGAGTCACCCTGTCCCCCAACGCGCCGAGCTGGTCTGGCAAGGGTCGAGGTGGGCAGACCAGCCGCTGGCGTGCCGCGGGTGACGCAGGAGCGAAGCGGGTGGAGGGGTGGACTGACGCGGGCCTGTGCCACGGGCGTGACCTTGGCATGGGCTCGGTCCAGTGGCGCGGGCGTGCCACAGGCATGAGTCTGGGCGTGAGCTGACTTGGGCACAATGTGAGCCTGGCACTGTCATGAGCTGACCTAGGCTGGGCGAAGCCCGAGAGCGATGGCCGAGGTGCCGACCTGGCATGGTTGAAGTGGGATGGCCGAGTTGCCGACCTGGTCGAGGTGCCCGCTTGGCTGAGCAGGGCTCCAGGCACAGTTGAACTGGACTGGCCACGGTGCCGACCTGGCCGCCACAGGGGCTGATCTCTTCAATTGGACCCACCATTGTGTCCTGGCCGAATGGGCTGGCTACTACTGTAACATAACCAAATTCTATTAAGACAAATGCTTATTGATGTGGATGGTTCGCTGACGTGGAGGAACCGGTAGGCGCCACGTCAAGAAGAGACACCGCGTCTACTCTCCAGCCTGGATCCCACTACCGAGCTGAGCTGAGCTCCCCCAGAATGGCAAACCGAGCTCGGTCCTCTGCGAGGTCGAGCTCACGAGCTCGGGATGCCTAGGTCAGAGCCGCCTTCCGTCCTCCAGAGCGAGACCTTGGAGGTTAGTGCCCTGCAGTCGAGGTCGAGCTAAGAGCTCACCCGCCGATGTGGAGCCTCTCCAAGCGTGCGCCCTCTAGACCGGGTCCGCCTTCCACCCTCCAGAGCGAGACCCTTGGAGGTTAGTGCCCTGCAGTCGAGGTCGACCTAAAAGCTCACCTGCCGATGTGGAGCCTCTCCGAGCGCGCGCCCTCTTGACCGGGTCCGCCTTCCGCCCTCCAGAGCGAGACCCTCGAAGGTTAGTGCCTTGCGGTCGAGGTCGAGCTAAGGGCTCACCCACCGATGTGGAGCCTCTCCGAGCGCGCGCCCTCTGGACCGGGCCCGCCTTCTGCCCTCCAGAGCGAGACCCTCGGAGGTTAGTGCCCTGCGGTCGAGGTCGAGCTAAGGGCTCACCCGCTGATGTGGAGCCTCTCCAAGTGCGCGCCGTTTGGATCGGGTCCGCCTTCCGCCCTCCGAAGTGAGACCCTCGGAGGTTAGTGCCCTGCAGTCGAGGTCGAGCTGAGAGCTCACCCGCCGATGTGGAGCCTCTCCGAGCACGCACCCTCTGGACCGGGCCCGCACCTCACCCTCCTCCGCCTAGATGCCCCTCGCAAGCTCGGACGCTAAGGACGGAGCGAGCCTTGCCGTCCCAGCTCGGCCCCAGCCCGAACGAGGTCCTCACCAACCGAGGGCATCGACGAGCCGCCCAAAGACCGTACCGGAGTGCCTCCCAATCCGTGCGGACCACCTGAAATCGCCAGTTATACAAGAAAGGAAAGCAGCACGTTGATCGAGATGCTACATTCCTCACCAACCACTCAGATCATCCAAGAGAGAAAGCCAACCGGGAGATTTGAATTCCACGGACGGCGGCCCGCCATTCGAGGTGCCCCCAAATTTCCCAGAACGAGGCAACCAAGAAGAGTGTCGGAGCGCCTGACAACACACCCTATCATGAATCGGGAAAGGCTCCTCGGGACACCACCGCATGCGCCTGACAGCCCGGCGGGGATCCCGAGACAAGAGCCAAATGGTAACCAAGTTCACAACAAACCCGGAGGTAACACAACAATTCCAAGACACAGGCAAAATCACAAGCCAAAAAAAAAAAGAAAAGGAAGAGGAAGTGCGACCCCTACCAGCAAGGAGGGATGGCTCCACCACCACCACAAGCACAAGCGCAAGCCCGGCCAAGAGGGCGAAGCGCCATTTCCACCACTGTTGAAGGGAAATGAGGGGCACAAGGAGAAGCCGAGGAACAGAGCATCCCTCTGTCCCCGTTATCACTCTCCCCCTGCAACGTTTTCACCTTCACGCACATCTTTTACTCCTCCTAGTACAGAGTCTATCAAGAGGGGCCCGACCAGGAGGATCTGTTCCCCTAGATTGTCACTGACTTGATCGTCGGAGTGCCCCCACCGGAAACCCCGGACCGGGTCTCTAACCGCTGTCTTGCAGGCTCAAGAACAGAAGACCGCCGGGCGGCGAGGCAACCGCACCCGCAGCGGAGCGGAGGACCGCCGGGCGGCAAGGCGGCCGCACCTAGCATGGAGGTCCGGGAACCGAGAATGGTGGGCGGCAGAGGAGGAGCGCACTCCGGCGCCGACAGCAGCTACGCGCCACGACGATCTTGATGGCAACACTTATAAATACCGGTAAGAGAAAACCTCCAGGGTAAGTGAGAATAGCTAGCTAAAGTATTCTCTCATTCTTACCTATCTTCTATGATATTCTATATCTATTATCCAAACCCTTGCTGACTTAGACATCAGAGTGTCTCCCACCAGAAATCTTCCGGTGAGTGGATTTATTTTGCAGGACTTGAGAGAAACTTGATTGAACGAATCTTGACGATACGAAAGGATCACTCTGATTTGACGTCAATAAATACTATATTATTAAATAAAATATATACATATACACGCACCTAGTATATAGATTCTTTATGTCAAGATAATCTTAATTTCTATCTTGCCAAATATTTGTAATTAAAACGATTAACTATATTTATTTTTGTGTATTTATCTTTCATTTATATAATTTCTCCTACACATTCAAAACAAATTGAATTCTATGTTTTTTAAAAAATAACTATCACCCATCCGTATTCACAACCCAATGGATTTCATTTATTTTATTTTATTTTTTAAATGTCGATCCTTTCTCTGTAATTCACTTGTTTTATCTCTCTTATCTCCAATTCCTTGAGTTTTTTTATTAGTTTACTTTTACTTCACATGGATTTCACATGTCCAGCTGTTAGAATATAACCATACGCCATTTTGCTTTCCATGCTATATGGTTCATCCATGCACTCTTGATAATTAGTGCATGATATATATACAACAAAATGAAACAGAAAAGGTTGCCCCAAAAATACACATTTAAAAAAAAAAAAGAAAAAGAAAAGAAAAAGCTCTACCCACATTAGATTCAGGAAATCTTGTTACATGCACATGGTGAAAAAAAATAATCAAGATATTCAAGGAGGAAGAAAAGGAAATTTTTATCCCACCATTTGGAGCAGTGCTTCTGTCACAGTTGGAGGCTTCTTTGATGGTAATTCAATCTTTGCACAAAAAATTTTAAAAAATATATAAAAAAAACAAAATCAATCAAAATACTTTTATAATTAACATACCTGTTGCTGCAGATTCACCGGGGTCACACCTCTTCCAGGTTCTTTCTCTCCGGGAGCCTGCAAAACAGAGAATGCCTCGTGCCGGGGATCCCGGCCAAGACACTCCGACGATCAAGTCAGCGGGACTATCATGGAGAATGGGAGACCTCTGGTATGGAGAGCTTGGGGGTCTCTCCGAGTACCAAAGGATGAGAAGAGAAAACCCAAAATTGAAAGAGATGGGTTCTGTCTCATACATGGGGTTTGCCTTGCTTTACGTTATATATGCGTAGAGTAGTGCCAAAATTTGTTAGGGAGGAGGTTGAATAAGACCGATTTGCCCCCAGGAGAGCCAGCATGGTGGCAGGGTCGTGGCCTGGCGGCGTGGCAGGGTCGTGGCCTGGCTGCGTGGCACAATCGTGGTCTGGCGGCGTGGCAGGATCATGGCCTGACGGTGTGGCAGGGTCGTGGCCTGGCGGTGCCGTCAGGAGGATCATAGTGATGGGGGCTTCTAGAGCCTTCGAGCGGTTCCCTGGATGTGAATGAGTCGGTCTGACGGAGGTGAGTCGTCCGGCCGAGGAAAAATGTCCATCAAGCTCGGCAGAAGTGAATCAGTCGGACCTCTACTTCTGTCAGTCGGCCTTCTGGGGTCGGCCTCCAAGATCAGCTAGTCTTCAAGTTGATTGGCCTCTGGCCTTCTGGGTTGGCCTTCTGGGGTCGGCCTTCTAGGTCAGCCTTCTGGGGTCGGCCTTCTGGGATCGGCCTTCTGGGTCGGCCTTCAGAGTCAGCTAGTCTTCAAGTTGATTGGCCTTTTGGCCTTCTGGGTCGGCCTTCTGGGGCCGGCCTTCTGGGTCAGCCTTCTAGGTCAGCCTTTAGAGTCAGCTAGTCTTCAAGTTGATTGGCCTTTGGCCTCCTGGGTCGGCCTTCTGGGTCAACCTTCTGGGTCAGCCTTCTGGGTCAGCCTTCAGAGTCGGCTAGTCTTCAAGTTGATTGGCCTTTTGGTCTCCTGGGTCGGCCTTCTGGGGTCGGCCTTCTGGGATCGACCTTCTGGGTCAGCCTTCAGAGTCAGCTAGTCTTCAAGTTGATTGGCCTTCTGGCTTTCTGGGTTGGCCTTCTGGGGTCGGCCTTCAGAAGAGAAGGGTAGAAACATTGAGGCCTTGCATTCTCATCCACGCATATCTGCTTCCAAACAACATCATGGGCGTGATCATATATTAGTCTTCCACTGGCATAAGCTACTTTTAATTGGTGCTGTCATCATGTGGCGGTCGATTTGCCCGCCTAAACCAGGTATTGAATGCTGAGATCAGGTGTGGGCAGTCATCCACATTGCGGGTGGAGAAGCTGAGGCACTGCTACAGCGATTCTTTGGCATCTGACATGAGTAAGGTGGATATAATCCTTAGAAATGTTTCTTCCATCTCCTGTCTGGAAGCCAGGATCGACCCGGTAGCCACAGCATTGGCAAGCCAACTGGTGCACCTCAGCACCAGCGATGATAGGCCAGGTGCGATGTTCCGCCATGCATCATCCCTGAACGTCCTCTAGAGGTCAGCCACGAGCACCGCCTGCTCGCTCCACTCGCTCACCGCCGTGTCCGTCACCCTCAGCTCGATCATCCTCTCCACCAGCCATAACAGGTGCCTTGCATTAACCATTGCCTTGTGGAGGCTCAACCATTTGATATAACAATACCTAAAAACCATCATATTGGTAAAAAATTTGTATCACAATATTCACAAACATCATGCAATTTTGCTGCGTAGAAGTAGAAGTATTTCTCTTATTTATCATAATATTTTTTGGGGTTGAAAAAAAATTTTATAGTTAAAAATTAAACTTTGTTATAAAACTTGTCCATCACATCTTTTCCAATTATTTTAAGAAAATATTCCTTTTTAATTTTAAATTTTTTAACCATATATATCATGAGACATGAGTGCAGATTCTTCACGAATCTTGTAATGTACCGTGGATATTCCATGGCCGCGTATATTCATGATCATCTATCATGCGAAAGATGGTCCGCGTACGCACCGACATATCCCATATGTTGCAGACGTTGTCATCAGAAACCACGAAATAGAAACCAGAAGAAAGAAAGTGAGAGAAACCATCCACTGTAACACGTATAAATAATAAAATTTCAAGGACCAGAGAAGTTCTATTGACAAATGGATAACCGTGCTCAATAGGGATGGTAATAAAATTTAAATTCATGGATACTCGACCTGATCCGATTTGATTGGACCGGGTAGTCAACATTTTGATTAGGTTTGGACCGGATTTGGATAAAATCCAAATACTTAACTTTGGATTTGGACCGGGACTGGATAGACATATACCCGACTCGAACCGACCCGAATTATTTTAATATTTAAATATATACATAATAATATATATTTTATTAATTTTAATTATTAGTTATTAAATTTTAAAATACTTGAACTCTATATCCTAATTATTATATATATATATTAGAAATTTTTTTATCATATGTTCTATTCAGGATGAGTTCAAAATAAGATCATAATTAATAGTATACCAACTTCATAATATAAATTTTGATTAAATATGAAATTAAATGCCGTTGAACTTAAAAATGTAGTTAAATTTTATTTATTTAATGTATGTATAATTTATAAAATTATAGATGATTTTAAAGTTGATAAAAATGAAAAAAATATTTAATATGACTCAGTTGGGTTCGGGCCGGGTAAATTCGATTACCCGATATCCAATTGAGATATGTTTGGATAAAAAATCCAGTCTCGATAGTATCTGGACCGGATTTGGATAGTGTATTGAATATTTGGATTTGAGTTTGGATAGTTTGTATCCGGTCCAAATCTGATCCATTGCCATCCCTAGTGCCCAACCCTATCTACAACAAATTTAGAAAATGGGGAATACGACACATGATGAACCCACCAGGGGGGGTGTGAGGGGAGGAAGTTTTCTCTGATGCCTCGGTTTATCATACCTGCCATCACCCAAGATTACTATTATTGTTCATCATAACAGTTATAACAGCGGTTATTTATCCATGTCTTGCTAGGCTGAGATTATGTTGTAACCCAAAAAAAAAAAAAAAAAATCTATTCTTTCGTTGCTCTATTTTTTTATTATAACGAAGCATAACAATCAATAACAGCAAAGAAAGCTGCATTATAGACTCGTAGCTATACTTGTCAAATATATGGTTGATGCACCTCAGAATATTTTTTAAAAAATTTTACTTTTTATTTTTTTTCTTGGGATCTCTCATTCTTTTTTTTTTTTTATCAAAAAAAATAATCAATCAAAAAATAAATCTTTCTTGAATTAAATATATATATATATATATATAATTTTAAAAATAAATAACTAAATATCATGATATTTGATCTTTTACATATTCAGTCTTTTTCATAAACGAAATAATACGAGCAAAAAGTATGAAGGAGATTTATAAAGAATAATATATATTCAAGTTAAATTTAGGATGAGTTTTGTCATCAAGCACATCAGCTCTGGATCCGTTGCATAGCCACAATTTGTCCATGTCATGCGCTTAAAAAAAAAAAAAAAAATCAAAATCGATCTTATTATAGAAGGAAACGTGTTGATCATAGATCGGGGGAGAGCGATGGATGGGGCAGCATGAGGGAGCTGTTAACCCCTCGGTTCTGATATTTTCCAGAGAGGGAATCTTTTTATCAAGATGATTATTGTTAAATCAGAATAAGAGATCCATAGATTGGAAAATAGAATCCTCTATCCATTAGAAGTAAAACAATTTATTTTTCTAGAGAGAGAGACAGAAGTGGGGAGAAATAAGTGTTTATTGGTCACTTTTACATGAGGTCTTTAAAAAATTGTTACCTTGGTTATACCAAAGGTTGGTGCCTTGAACCGACATAAGGAAGCTATTATTTTTTATCTATTAAATCTAATACTCTGCAATGAAACTAATATAGGATAGCTAAAACGAAATTTGACTATATTTATCATTATGCTATCAATATATCTCTCGGCAAATATAATCTTGCATTGGCTAAGATAATTATATCGAATGGGTCAGATCCAAATTATCAGTAGATCCAGGGCCAGCCCAATTTATATTAAGGCCCCGGAAAGGAAAGGGAAACGTACCGGTCGTGGGTTACATCTTTGAATGGCGTCCACGCAAACATACGTGGCTTCCTTCTATATGATGTATCTGGCCAAAAATATTGGGAGAAAACCTACCGTGGCACGATACTGGAAGGTAGAGTTGACATCTCGATATCAAATGCAGGATTCTTTTGTCGAAACTTTTCTTTTAAGGCAAAACTATCAAACTTTTTCAAGCAATTTATAATTTTTTTTAAAAAAAAGAGGCACATTTCGGGCATGAATTTAATTCTACATGATATCTCAAACTAAGATCCTCCAGGAGCCGTTTTTCAACTATGTTCCGTACGTATTTCAAAGAAGCCACAGAAGAGTTGAAGTTTTTCCACCAGGACAAAAAAAAAAAAAAAAGGTTTGAGAAATCGAGGGTATGCAAGTTTTTCTGGACAGATAATAAAATATATAAAAATGATCTAAAGATGGACCATCAACTTCAAAGTAATTAGAATACATGGAAAAATTTGATGGGCTGAAACACGAGGAGTTTTTTTAATAGATAATGAGCAACAATTTGGAAGTCCATGATTTTTTTTTTTTTTGGAGGGGGGTGGGGGGGGGGGGGGGGGGGGATTTTGATATTATATTCATCAAGAGTCCCTCAATTTCTATCTTTTGAGCAAGAGAGAGAGAGAGAGAGAGAGAGAGATTATAGTACACAAGATGGTACAAGACTTCTGAGTCATAAATTTTAATGGTGTAAATCCTGTTGTCCCATTGACAAATGAAACATAGTTTAAAATGCAACAAAATTAAATCTTAAAAAATAAACAATATGAATTACTCAAAAACCGTCCACAGTAGAAACAGTAGAAAATAAATGAAGAAGAAATAAAAGAAACGGATGGTGGATAAGATGCTCGGCAAAATTTCTACCTTGCCTTGCCAAATATATATATATATATATATAATAGAAATTTTATATATAGTACATATTATGACAAGAAGTTGAATCAGAGAAGAAAAGGAAAGAAAATTTTATTATTATTTTTTCATGTATAAGTCTTAGAGATCGTTTCTATTTTATACATGATTCTTATCCTTCTCAAAGAAAAGTGATGATCCATTCTTAGTCATAATCTAAACAAGGAATGGCCATACATGATTAATGCTTAACAAGGAAGGATTATATATATATAGTACATATTATGACAAGAAGTTGAATCAGAGAAGAAAAGGAAAGAAAATTTTATTATTACTTTTTCATGTATAAGTCTTAGAGATCATTTCTATTTTATACATGATTCTTATCCTTCTCAAAGAAAAGTGATGATCCATTCTTAGTCATAATCTAAACAAGAAATTGCCATACATGATTAATGCTTAACAAGGAAGGATTATATATATATATATATATATATATATTATATATATATATATATATATATATAGTACATATTATGACAAGAAGTTGAATCAGAGAAGAAAAAGAAAGAAAATTTTGTTATTACTTTTTTCATGTATAAGTCTTAGAGATCGTTTCTATTTTATATATGATTCTTATCCTTCTCAAAGAAAAGTGATGATCCATTCTTAGTCATAATCTAAACAAGGAATGGCCATACATGATTAATACTTAACAAGGAAGGATTATACATGGTTATTGCCTGAACTAGGAAAGATTATAGATGGAAGTTAGGCCAAGTTAGGCTGTCAACACATCCCCTCGAGATGAGGCAAAGATATCACGAAGCTTTATCTTGCCGCAAATTGAAGAAAACATAGAACCACGAAGACCCTTTGTCAGTCTATTAATTGTTCATTTATATTTAATAAATGATAAATGTATAACTCTCTGATTAAGTTTCTCCTTGATAAAATGGCGATCAATCTCTATGTGCTTAGTTCTGTCATGTTGAACAGGATTAATTGGAATATTAATAGCTGCATGGTTGTCACAGAACAAAGAGGGGAGAAGATTGGAGAAGACGTTGATGTAGCAACATTCGCTGACGTGGAGCATACACAGCCACCAGCCATCAGCTGCACGGGTGGGGACTGCCACCCGGACGCGGCCCCCGGGTGGAAGGCCGAGGTCAGTTCCCAGCCGAGGTCGAGCTCATGAAGCGAGTCCTTCATCCGAGGTCAGCTCCCAGCCGGGGTCGAGCTCATGGGATGAGCCCTCCATCTGAAGCCAGCTCCCATCCAGGGTCGCGCTCATCAGCCAAAGCGAGCCCTTCGTCCGAGGCCAGCTCCCAGCCGGGGTCGAGCTCACGAGATGAGCCCTCCGTCTGAAGCCAGCTCCCAGCCGGGGTCGTGCTTATAAAGCCGAAGCAAGCCCTCAGTCCGAGGCCAGCTCCTAGCCGTGGTTGAGCTCACGGGGTGAGCCCTCCGTCTGAGGTCAGCTCCTGGCCGAGGTCGTGCTCATGCCGCTGAAGGCGGACCCCCCGAAGGGAAGTCCTTTCCTGCTATACGAAGGCCAGGATTCCCACCAGCGGTGAAGGAGGGAAGGACCAACAAGAATTCAAACCACGGCACGGAGGTCCCTGTCTACCTGCAACCTCCGAAAGGTGGCGTATGCCCTGCCACCAATGCCAGCTCCACAACACGCCGCTCGCATGCTCTGCACGAGGTAAGTCCCGTCAGACCTAGGGCCCCGTAACGTGCCACCATGTCGACTACCGTACGGCTGGAGGATACTGATCCACGTGGCGTGAGACCCAGAATCCCCCCAGAAGTAGAATCCTGTAAAAGCCATAGGCCCTGTAATGTTTGGGCGGTCCCTCCAGTAATGGAAACTTCCCTCGAGGGCACGGGGCTCAGTGGCACAGCACCTACCCCTTTTAAGCAAAAAACGACACCCCTAATGGAGGGAGGAGGAGAAAGAAGAGGAGAAGAAAGGAGGAGAAAGGGGGAGAGGTGAAAGTTCTCCAGAGAGGGAGTGCTCCAAGAGTTCTCTGAAAGTTCTCCGGAGGGGGCTCCGAAGAGTTCTCTAAGAGTTCTCCGGGAGTGCTCCAGAAAAGAGGATGGGGCTCGAGAAAAAAAGAAGAAGCTCCAGGAGGCCCGCGGATCGCCTCCTCCTCCTCCGAAAGGACTAGTCCGAGAGGGAGGGGAAGAAGGAGAAGCCGCGAGTCACGTCAAGCCCCTCCATTACGAGAGGGCACACAAAGAGGGATGCCAGGACACGGCTAGAAAAAAGGAGGAAGGTAAGCAAGAAGGTAAGTGAGCAAAAGGAGGAGAGAGGTAGGCAAGTAGCCAAAAGCTCAATGATGACACGCCATACGAGGATCCTCCCCGCTCCCCGCTCTCTCAATTCCCTCTTTCCTTTCCTTATTTGATTGTTGTCATCTTATCACCCTCTGGGATGAGGGAGTCTCCCAAGCTCTCTGCCTCAGAGATTCTATTTCCCTCGATCGTCCCACTAACTTGATCGTCGGAGTGTCCTCACCGGAATCCCAGGCCCGGGTCTCATCTATTTTGTAGGCCGAGCGGACCGAAGGGCTAACCCCAGAGAGGAGGGAGTGCTTTCGGCAGAAGAAGGAAGCACCCGACGTAGTGGCGATGCACCGGAGCTATGGGCCACGACGATCCAGGTGACAACAGACGTAATTCAACAAGCAACCTTTTCAACCATAAGATCTCACAAATGCCTTGAGCCATAGCTTGGTATTCAGCTTCTGCACTAGATCGAGCGATAACATCCTGTTTCTTACTACGCCAAGTCACAAGATTTTCACCAACAAAAGTACAATAATCCAAAGTGGATCGCCGATTATCTATAGAACCTACCCAATCAGCATCTAAATAGGCTTCAACTTTAAGATGTTCATGACGAGAGAAAAGAAGTCCTCGCCCCGAGCAGCTCTTAAGATACCGAAGGTCCTGTACACAGCTTCTTGATCGCGCTCACAAGGATCATGCATATACTGATTTACAACACTAAATGCAAAGGCTATATCAGGTCTTGTGTGAGAAAGATAGATCAATCCGCCAACAAGACGCTGATATCATTCACGATCTACAAACTTACCACCATCAGCAATAAGAGATGATTCTGCTTAATAGGGGTAGTAGTATGTTGACATCCCAACATTCCTGTCTCAGTCAATAAATCCAAGACATATTTTCGCTGTGAAAGAAAGATGCTATGGGATGACCTGGCTACTTCGATTCCAAGGAAGTATTATAAATTACCTAGATCCTTGACTTCGAAAGATTGTGCCTATTAAGTCTTCAAACGAGCCAACTTGGGGAGATCATCACCAGTAAAGATGATATTATCTACACAGATAATTAGGATAGCAACCTTACATTTATTATGACAGAAGAACATGATATGATCAGCATTACTTTGGTGATAACCTATTTTGAGCATGGCATGACGAAAGCAATCAAACCATGTCCTGGGTGACTGCTTTAATCCATAGAGTGACCGGCACAGACGGCAGACCTTGCCAGCGATTTCTGCACTAGTAAATCTAGGAAGAATTTCCATAGACACCTCCTCTTGAAGATCACCATGTATGAAGGTATTTTTTACATCTAGTTGGAATAAACTCTGGTTAAGATTTGCTGCACAAGATATGAGGATCTGAATGGTATTGATCTTTGCTATATGGGCGAAGGTCTCTTCGTAGTCAATGTCGTATGTTTCACTACAAGAAAACAGTATTTTAGCAACCGAAAAATCGGTTGCAAAATTAATTTGCAACCGATTTTGCAACCGAAAGATCTCAGTTGCAAAAACACAGGTTGCAAATTTTGTGACTGATTTTATTCAGTTGCAAAAATTTAGCAACCGATTTAGAGATCGATTATTTATTTTTTGGTATATTATAAAATTTTAAATTTTTTTTTGAAATGATTTTCAAGTTGAAAAATCGGTTGCAAATTCGGTTGCTAAGTAATAATTTTATTTTAAAACATTTAAAAAAAATTAGTTGCAAAGTAATAAAAATTTGAAAAAAAAAAATGGTTGCAAAATCGGTTGCAAATTAATAAAAATTTTAAAAAAAAATTATAAATCAGTTGCAAATTAATAAAAATTTTTAAAAAATTAAAAATCGATTGCAAAATTGATTGCAAATTAATAAAAATTTTTAAAAAAAATTAAAAATTGGTTGCAAAATCGATTACAAATTAATAAAAATCTGAAAAAAATTCAAAATTGGTTGCAAATCAAAAAAATCTTTAAAAAATTAAAAATTGGTTGCAAATTAATAAAAATCTAAAAAAATTAAAAATTGGTTGAAAAATTAGTTGCAAATTAATAAAAATTCGAAAAAAAACTCAAAATCAGTTGCAAAATCAGTTGCGAATTAATAAAAATCTGGAAAAAATTAAAAATTGATTGCAAATTAATAAAAATCTAAAAAAATAAAAAATCGGTTGTAAAATCGGTTGCAAATTAATAAAAATTTTAAAAGAATTAATATTGGTTGCAAAATCGGTTGTAAATTAATAAAAAAATTTAAAAAAATTAAAATATGTTGTAAAATCGGATGCAAATTGATATGGCAGGATCGCTGACATGGAAGAACCGGCAGGCGCGATGTCAAGAGAAGATGCCACGTCGACTCTCCGGCTCGGATCCCACTACCGAGCTGAGCTGAGCTCCCTCAGGATGGCAAGTCGAGCTCAGTCCTCCGCCAGGTCGAGCTCATGAGCTCGACGCCTAGGTCGGAGCCGCCTTCTATCCTCCAGAGTGAGACCCTCGGAGGTTAGTGCCCTATGGTCGAGGTCGAGCCAAGAGCTCACCCGCCGATGTGGAGCCTCTCTGAGCGCGCGCCCTCTGGACCGAGTCCGTCTTCCGCCCTCCAGAGCGAGACCCTCGGAGGCTAGTGCCTACGGTCGAGGCCGAGCCAAGAGCTCACCCGCCGATGTGGAGCCTCTCCGAGCGCGCTCCCTCTGGACCGGGTCCGTCCTCCGACCTCCAGAGCGAGACCCTCGCAGGTTAGTGCCATGCGGTCGAGGTCGAGCCAAGAGCTCACCCGCCGATGTGGAGCCTCTTCAAGCGCGCGCCCTCTGGACCAAGTCCATCTCTCGCCCTCCAGAGCAAGACCCTCGGAGGTTAGTGCCCTGCAATCGAGGTCGAGCCAAGAGCTCACCCACCGATGTGGAGCCTCTTCGAGCGCGTGCCCTTTGGACCGGGTCCGTCTTCCGCCCTCCAGAGCGAGACCCTCGGAGGTTAGTGCCCTGCGGTCGAGGTCGAGCCAAGAACTCACCCGCCGATGTGGAGCCTCTGCGAGCGCACGCCCTCTGGACTGGGTCCATCTTCCACCCTACAGAGCGAGACCCTCGGAGGTTAGTGCCCTGCGGTCGAGGTCAAGCCAAGAGCTCACCCGCCGATGTGGAGCCTCTCCGAGCGCGTGCCCTCCGAACCGGGCCCGCACTTCGTCCTCCTCGACCTAGGCATCCCTGCGAGCTCGGAGCGCCTAGGATGGAGTGAGCCTTGCCATCCCAGCTCGGCCTCAGCCCGGACGAAGTCCTCACCAGCCGAGGACACCGGTGAGCCGCCCGAGGACCGTACCGGAGCATCCCCCAGGCCGTACTGACCCTCTGAAACTGCCAGTTATACCAAAAAGGCAGGCAGCACATTGATCAAGATGCTACATTCTTCACCAACCACTCAAATCATCTAAGAAAGAAGGCCAACCGGGAGATTCAAACCCCGCGGGCGACGGCCCGCCATTCGAGGCACCCCCAAATTTCCCGGAACGAGACAACCGAGAAGAGTGTTGGAGCGCCTGACAATGCACCTTATCACGAATCAGGAAAGGCTCCTTGGAACACCATCGCATGTGCCTGACAGCCCGACGGGAATCCCGAGACAAGCACTGAACGGTAACCAAGTTTACAGCAAACCCGGAGGTAACACGACAACTCCAAGAACCCAAAAGAACTCCAAGAAAAAAAAAAGAAGAAAAGGTAACCCCCACCAAGAGGAGGGGGAGGGCACCACCATCACCACCACAAGCACAAGCGCAAGCCCGACCAAGAGGGCGAAGCGTCGCTACCACCACCAATGAAGGGAAACGAGGGATACAAGGAGAGGCGGAGGAATAGAGCATCCCTCTGTCCCCGCTATCACTCTCCCCCTGTAATGTTTACACCTTCACGCACATCTTTTACTCATCCTAGTACAGAGTCCATCAAGAGGGGCCCGACCAGGAGGATCTGTTCCCCTGGATCGTCATTGACTTGATCATCGGAGTGCCCCCGCCGGAAACCCCGGCTCGGGTCTATAACTACTGTCTCGCAGGCTCAGGAGCGGGGGACTGCCAGGCGGTGAGGCGACCGCACACAGAGCGGAGGTCCAGGAATCGAAAACGGCGGGCGACAGGAGGAGCGCACTCTGACACCGGCAACAGCTACGGGCCACGGCAATCTTGGCGGTAACAGATTGGCGCACCAGGAAGGGGGACGGAGGGCGGGCATGACCAAGTCCTTCATCACTCCCCACGTCAACCACCACAGAAGATCGGTGATGACACAAGCTGGAAAGATCAACACATTGGCGGTCTTCTCTAGGCCTCTACAGTACGTCACTCCCTCCGTCCCCTTCAATGGGAAATCTGCTGACGAAACCATCAGGCACGCAGCGAAAGCGCGCCTGGAGAGGCATGAGCACAGGCTGGCACGATTTCCCCGCCAGCATGCAAGGCTCAGCTGTCGAGCCTCCGGACTACAATGTCCGCCACCAGTGGAGCCCTTCACTGGCCATAGTGAGGCGAAGTGTCATCGCCTCCACCACAATCATGACCACGATATTGAAAGACGCCGCGACCGTGCATAGGAGATCGAGAAGCTCATCGAGGAGACCCACCTCCAAAGGTTTGCGGGGGGCAGACCTCAAGCAGGGGCCCCAAGCGCTCGCCATTCTCCCGTCGGCTTCGACCACCGACACTTACCCCACCGCGAAACCGATGGGAGTGATTTCCTGAGGAACTGCGCATGCGCCTGAGAAGACTCGGGGGGCAGGACACCCCGAGGCTGATCCCCACGCTATGAGGGGAGGAGAAGGCGAGCGAAGATACCACGGCCGTTTGGATGGTGGTCAGGAACCACCACAGGAAGGCCCCCACGAGGTGGCCTAAGTTCCACCCTGAGGGGTCCATTACCTCGAAGCGTTTGATGGCGTCATATGCATAGTGGCACCAGAATTAATTATCTATGTCTTAGAGGGATTAAAGGAAGAGTTAAAGTTATCAATATTTACTATCCTAGACTCGATACGAGAGATATGAGATTGTACAAAATGAGAATGAAAAATGGAAAGATGAGAACTAGAAGAACTGCTTGTCAAACCGTTAGCAGAAGATGGAGCACTGCTGGAAGAAACATTGAGCCGATCCATAATGCGACGGAGCATTTCATCAGTAGAGAGTGAGCTCCTGGTATCAGCAGATAAGGAAGAAGGGGGCAAGGCCTTGGCAGATGAGATACCCCCTTCTGGGTGCTCAGAAAAATGTGCCTAAGGATGACCAGTGACTCCACCAGAATGTCCTCCTCCTCGATGGCCACCTCGATCACATCTAGAGGGATGACCATACAGCTGCCAACAAGCATCACGTACATATCATGTTTTGTGACAATATGAGCATATTCGCATATCTCGGCCACCACAAGAATGTGACTGAGATTGAACTATCAGTATAGATCGGACCGTATATGTAAGAGCAATCATCACCCAGAGATAAGTTTTCTTACTCAAAATAAGGGAGAAGACCTGTTCAAAGGAGGGCAGATCCGTACTGCGATCTAAAATTTGAACTCTGATTGAGTCAAAGTCATCATTGAGTCCAGCAAGAAAATCAAAGATTCGTTCTTCATTAGTGTATTTCTTGAACTCAAGGGCATCTTGCGAGCAACAAGCCTTGAAGGGACGATAAAAGTCCAGCTCAGACCACATCCACTGGAGTTCATCCATATAGGCAGTGATAAAGAGTTCGCCCTATCGTAGTGCACGTACCCTGCATTGGATCTCAAAAGCTTGAGCAGTGTTGCCTTGTTGTGAATAAGTTTGAGCAGCAACCTTCCAAATTTATCGAGTGATGTCAAAAAAGGACATACCTTGAGCAACTGAAGGCAACATAGAGTTGAGAAGCCAGGCCATCATAAGAGAGTTCTCTAATTCCCATTTTGATATTGTATTATCTCCTAATTATAGATTTTCTGTAGCCTCTGTGAGAAATCCCTCAAATCCACGGGCTTTAATGTACAACCGCACATTTCGAGACCATATAAAATAAGTGAGAGGTCCATCTAGCCAGACTGAAAAAATCAGGAGAGAGGATTATCCATCACCATCTAAGAGTTAGGTACAGATCACCACAGAAAATAGTTGCTCAAAGTTGTTCTTGAAAAAGTAAGGCTTCCAAATATGTTTAAGAAGAGGTGTACCTAAAACCAAGCCATGGGAAGTGCCTGGCTTTCTGTCTTCTGCCATGGAGATCCGGTAATATGAGGCTTCAGAGTAAAGGTTGCATAGAGAAGCCAGGGCCGCAGAGATAGCAGGAGCTAGAACCAGAACTAGGGGATAAGGGTGCTGTCGTAGGGTGTAGGGCGCAATCACACGGTGCGGGGCACAGTTGCACGGTGCAGGGCACAAGGTGCGGGCTTGGGCTCAGGCTCATCGCAGGGCACAGGGTGCAGGGTGAGGGCACGAGAGCAGGGCACGGGCTCGTCGAAGTGGGGGGGTCGACGCAGGGCACGGGCTCATCGGAGGTGCTCGGTGCAGGGCAGCGCAGGGCACGGACTCATTGGAGTGGCTTGGCACAGTGCACGGGCTCGTTTGACGGACTCGACGCAGGGTGCAGTGGCAGAAGGGGGGTCGGTGCAGGGCGGGCTTGTCGGAGGGGCTCGGTGCAAGGCATGGGCTTATCGGAGGGGCTCGATGCACTACACAGTAGTAAAGGGGGTGGGGGCATGTTGGAGAAGATGAGGAGGCACGATGGAGAGGGCACGATGGAGAAGGTGACAGTGCTGGGGAAGACAAGGAGAGGGGAGTGACGGTGCAGTCGCGCGGGGATGGTGGCGCTGGGGACATCGAGGAGAGGGGAGGGACACCGTATACGAGAGGCGTCAACGGTGGCAGCAACGACACTTAGGAAGAAGAGGGGAATAGGATAGGAATAAAATGGGAATAAGTTAGGAATAAGATTGGAATACATGGGAATAAGAGGGAATAGGTCGGTGGCTCTGATACCAAGTTGAATCAGAGGAGAAAATGGAGGAAAATTTTATTATTACTTTTTTCATGTATAAGTCTTAGGGGTCGTTCCCATTTTATACATGATTCTTATCCTTTTCAAAGGAAGGTGATGACCCATTCTTGATCATAATCTAAACAAGGAATGGCCATACATGGTTTATGCTTAACAAGGGAGGATAATACATGGTTTGTTAGGAATTGTGTCCCAAAGCCAATCGTCTAGGCTGTAGATGGTTGTGCTATTTATATATGAATTTTGATATAAATAAAAGTTATCTTTGGCTGTTCATCATAGGTTCATTTTTCTTAATTTAAACTCTTTTGTGATGATATCCTTTGAGCTACCTTGTATGTGATGTAGAGAGGATGTATCATATAGTTCATAAATTAGTTCGCGACCAAAGGATACGCTATTTCGGGATGATGGTGTATCGAGAGTAGGTCATTGATGTCATGTCCGTTGGTTGTCCTCTTAACCAAGTAGCATGGAGATGCTGGTATGACATCGGGTATTGTGTTTGACACTTCACTGAATGTGACTCTCATGTGAGATTCTCTTGCTACCGAAGAAGAATCTTGCATTAGAATGTGGACTTGAATTATTCCTTTGACTTGAGATCACTATGGCAGCTTGCATGCAACTCACCGTGCTTTGGTGCCGGGCACCCGGATTTCTAATCCGGTGACGAAAGGTTGCTGGGTGCAGTCAAGTACTTATGTAGCGATAGTAGGATCGAGATAGGATTGACCTCTCCGAATGATTTGGATTGAATGCTTTATATGCCTCTGTTGCCGATCTCACCGCGGTGGCCTACAGCTCTTGAGCTGGCATTGGCCTCGGACTCTCTCACCTCGAGATCTCCAAGCTCTTGGACCTGCAAAACAAAGTCAGAGACCCTGGCCGGGGGTTCCGGTAGGGGCACTCCGACGATCAAGTTAGAGAGCGGCGAGATGGAACAGATCCTCTAAGGCGGGTTCCCGAAGGATTCTCGTGCTCAGAGGAGATGTAAATGAAAAAAGTGTGGGGAAGAGGGGAGTTGAAGCCCGGCTTCCTGCACTGGGTTCACCGAGCTCACGCCTGAGGACTCCTTGAGGCCTCCTAGGATCGTTCTCTTGGTGTTTTCTCCCTTTTTCGACTTACCTCTCCGTCCGTTTTTACCATCCCTTTTATACCATCGAACTGCCTCAAGCTCGCCTTCCTTTCAGGGGGCTCCCTCCGACCTCTAGTCCTTCTCCTCCCCCTCCTTCTTCGGGACCGGGAGCTAAGTGGCCGGACCGCCTCGTCCGTCGTGTGTTATGAAGGGGGGAAGACTGGCAAGGCTTTGGGCCGAGTGCAGGAGCTCTCCTTTCGAGGCGTTGACGGTGGGCTTCCAGCTGTTTCAGGCTCCTGTCCACAAGAATTCCGTTCCTCGGTTGCGGGGCCCCATCTAACTGGTGTAAACAAGGTTTCGTGTGTCACTGTAGGCCATACTGGTGCCCCCTACGGGGCGCGGCGCGCGCCGGCTCTAGTGGCGACCTTGCAACCCGTGCCTCTGCTTCCCCGAGGCTTCGCAGAGTATGGCTGACCTCGATCGAGGTGGACCCGTCAGGGGTGCCACCTGGCGAAGGGGCGGAGAGAGGCTCGACTTCGGCCGAGGTGGACCCGTCTTCGGGTGCCAGCTGGCGAAGGAGCAGCAGGGCCCGGCTCGACCTCAGCTGAGGTGGACCCATCTCGGGGTGCCACCTGGCGAGGGAGCGAGGGGCCGACAGCTTCGATTGAGGTGGACCCCTCTTGGGTGGACACCTGGCGGAGCGGCAGAGAGGTGCTCGACTTCGGTCGAGGTGGACCCGTCTTCGGGTGCCACCTAGCGAAGGAGCATGAGGGCCTGGCTCGACCTCGACCGAGGTGGACCCGTCTTGGGGTGCCACCTGGCGAGGGAGCAATGGGCCGCCAGCTTCGGTCGAGGTGGACCCCTCATGGGTGGATACCTGGCGGAGCAGCAGAGAGGTGCTCGACTTCGACCGAGGTGGACCCGTCTTCGGGTGCCAGCTGGCAAAGGAGATAGAGGGCCCGGCTCGACCTCGACCGAGTTGGACCCGTCTTGGGGTGCCACCTGGCGAGGGAGCAATGGGCCGCCAGCTTCGACAGAGGTGGACCCCTCCTAGGTGGATACCTGGCGGAGCGGCAGAGAGGTGCTCGACTTCAGCCGAGGTGGACCTGTCTTCGGGTGCCAGCTGGCGAAGGAGCAAGAGGGCCCGGCTCGACCTCGGTCGAGATGGACCCGTCTCGGGGTGCCACCTGGCAGGGAGCGAGGGGCCGACAGCTTCGGCCGAGGTGGACCCCTCTTGGGTGGACACCTGGCGGAGCGGCAGAGAGGTGCTCGACTTCGACCGAGGTGGACCCGTCTTCGGGTGCCAGCTGGCGAAGGAGCAGGAGGGCCTGGCTCGACCTCGGTCGAGGTGGACCCATCTTGGGGTGCCACTTGGCGAGGGAGCGAGGGGCCGCCAGCTTCGACCGAGGTGGACCCCTCCTGGGTGGACACCCGGCGGAGCGGCAGAGAGGTGCTCGACTTCGGCCGAGGTGGACCCATCTCGGGGTGCCACCTGGCGAGGAGTGAGGGGCCGACAGCTTCGGCCGAGGTGGACCCCTCCTTAGTGGACACCTGGAGGAGCGGCAGAGAGGTGCTCGACTTCGGCCGAGGTGGACCCGTCTTTGGGTGCCAGCTGGCGAAGGAGCAAGAGGGCCCGGCTCGACCTCGGTCGAGGTGGACCCGTCTCGGGTGCCACCTGGCGAGGGAGCGAGGGGCCGACAGCTTCGGCCAAGGTGGACCCCTCCTGGGTGGACACCTGGCAGAGCGGCAGAGAGGTTCTCGACTTCGACCGAGGTGGACCCATCTTCGGGTGCCAACTAGAAGGGAGCAGGAGGGCCCGGCTCGACCTCGACCGAGGTGGACCTGTCTTGGGGTGCCACCTGCCGACGGGGTGAGGGGCCGACAGCTTCGGCCGAGGTGGACCCCTCCTGGGTGGACACCTGGCGGAGCGGCAGAGAGGTACTCGACTTCGGTCGAGGTGGACCCATCTTCGGGTGCAAGCTGGCGAAGGAGCAGGAGGGCCTAGCTCGACCTCGATCGAGGTAGACCCGTCTTGGGGTGCCACCTGGCGAGGGAGTGAGGGGCCGCCAGCTTTGGCCGAGGTGGACCCCTCCCGGGTGGACGCCTGGCGGAGCGGCAGAGAGGTGCTCGACTTCGACCAAGATGGACCCGTCTTCGGGTTCCAGCTGGCGAAGGAGCAGGACAGCCCGGCTCGACCTCGACCGAGGTGGACCCATCTTGGGGTGCCACCTGTCGAGGGGGCGATTGGCCGACAGCTTCGACCGAGGTGGAACCCTCCTAGATGGACACCTGGCGGAGCGGCAGAGAGGTGCTCGACTTTGACCGAGGTGGACCCGTCTTCGGAGCCACCTAGCGGAGGAGCAGAAGTGCTTCTTCCCGAACGGGGGATCTTTTGAAAGAAAAAATCCAAGTGGTACTGATCGTGTCCAGCTGGACTTGACACGCGCCCCACGTCAGCGATGTAGCCATATCAGCCTCAATTGAGTAAGACCTTGGCCAGGGCATTCCTTGTAAGGAGTTGCATGGATTCTTTGAGACATATTCAGATGGACTGCTTAGGGTTGGGTAGTTTAACCCTATGCCATCCGAAGCATTAGGAGGTTCAGGAAATATGTTCAATGCTATTCCATATTCGACAGGTTTATGTTGCTCTGCAACCTTCACCTATCCGGATGCCAGGTGTCATTGCTAGATGGCGACTTTGGCTAGTACTGAAAATATTCTCGTGCTATCATTTAGTGTTTGAACCTATGGGGTTGCACACCGAGGGTTTCTTCTTGTTTTGTTGGCATGCGAACGATTGGGAATCATTCCGGACTCGTTTAACAAAGTGTTGTCAAAATTTCTGTTCGAGCGGATCCTTCTTGAACGAGTCGACTCGAGTTGTTTGACAAGGTGTTGTCAAACTTCTGATCGAGCCAACTCTCTTTGAACGAGTCGACTCGAATGGCGGACTGCTGAAATTCAAAAACCCTTCATAAATGCTGTAATTGTTTGGATTTAATGCTGGAAGTTTCGAGTTTTAATGATTGCTGTTGCTCAATTCCAAGGGACTTCTACCTCCCTGGAATTTCTAGAGATCCCATAACTTCCAATTATCTCTCATTAATCCCTCTTAATTGTTTTGAGGCTGCTACTATTATTAAATGGTTGGGCTGCTGAAAATGAATGGTTCACTTCATATATTCCATACCCAGAAATCTGGATCAAGGTGAGACTCTGCCATATTTCTTGGTTAGAGATCTTGATTGATCCTTGAGAGATCGAAAGATTAGATCTTTAGGATAGAGTGAGTTTTGGATGGGATCTCTGAGTACATACCTTCTATTGAAGGTTTGGGATAGAGAGAACTGGGAGAGTCCTCATTATGTTACAGCACTGCTGCAGCAATCAGCACTTCAAGGAGTTGAAGGAGTCCCACCTCTTTGAGGAGTTTGAAGAAGAAAAGAGTCCACCCGACAAAGCTTCCATAGGGGCTAGCACCTCAAAAGGAAGGGAAGGAATCGCACTACACGGTGTGAACTACTCGTAGAGGTAGTGCAAGCGTGCTACTTGCAGAGCCGGATTTGTTTTACAGGTTGGCATGGTCCCCGGGATTGCGAATCAATAGCAGCCACTTCTGTAACTTCCGGTTCTTCCTGGTGAACGTCACCAAGGTATGCACTTGTTTTATATATGACATAATTGTCCTTACCGCATCATTGTATAGTTATGTGAATAGTTCCATATTTTATACTTTGGTTGCATGATTTCATATTTATATTACTCTAGATGCATCTAAATCCTGGTATAGGGGTTATGTTAATTAGATTAACATCTTGATAAAATAGTTTTATCACTTTCCGCTGCTGCATGCTCTTAGAAAAATTTTAAATTGCGTGCATGTCCCTAGGAACGGTTCCTTACATGGTTATTGCCTGAGCTAGGAAGGATTATAGATGGAAGTTATGCTAGGCTAGGCTATCCATACAAGATAGTCGGACTGACTGCAAAAGCTAAAAGCCAAGAATAAGCCAGTGATATAAAGTCTGACTAACTCATCTTCGAAGCACAACTATCCGATCAACTCATAAGTCTGACCAACTCAAATAAGGAATAGCAGATAAACCACCCAAATGAATCGTTGATTAGATTTCACTGACCAATCAGAAACAGTTATCATAATTGAATAACGTTATAACGACCGTTCGTTATGACAAGTTCAAGTTAGTTTCAAAGGAATGACACTGAAATTAACTGTATAAACTTCTCCCACTAATTTCTATTAAGAGGAATACTTATAAATACGAGTAGAGGGGACCTTTGTAGGCAAGCTAGAAAGTGAAGCACCTTTGGCTTTGCTTCTCTTGAGATCTCTATCTGTTGCTTGAATTCTACTAACTTAGGTAACGGAGTATCCCCTACCAGAAAACTTCCGGTCAGGGACTTGTTTTGCAGGGTTCAAGGTAACCAGCTGGTAGTTCTCGATGTTGCAAAAGTCAATCAAGGGTTCGGCATCAATAGTACACAATATAGTACAAGGCTACTAAATCAGAAATCTTAATGGAATAATTATATAGGTCCATTGACAATAAAACATAGTCTAAAATGTACCAAAATAAAATCTTAAAAAATAAAATGATAGAATTACTCAAAAATTATCTTACAGTAGAAACAATAGAATGACTCTCAAACCACCAATAGATAGAAATTTTTAATAGTTGGTGTGAGTGGAGATCAGGGTTCTCCTTCTTTTACCAGCCGATATCTTAGTGGTGTCAGCTTGCCTACTCATCTCTTGGAAAAAGATACGAAAATCTAAGCATTTGAATCGAACATTATCTGACGGGTGGGGGCCTACGAGATAGCTATACCGGGTTAACTTTCTTATCCCTTTTTTCAATAGATGAATTCATATTTAAAATCCAAATATTATGCTCTATGCCAAGCTAAAAATATAAAATAGGGACAGGTTAGTCACTGTTTTCTGGCTTGATTTGGGATGATTTCCATCTGCATTACAACACTTGGAGGAATGAAATGAATTGTGCTTCTTTTTTTTCTTCTTTTTTTTTTTTTTTTTTTGAAGGAAAGAAGGGAAACCGATCAAATATACCTCACATTTTTTATTTTTATTATTATTATTTTGGTGGGGTGAGGGAGGCTGTAACTACAACACATTTTGTTCGAGGATCAATTCGCATTCTTATAGAAACCATGGAGAAATGAAGGCAAACAAGGAGGTTACAGAAAACCACATGCTCACGAGGTGCGAGGATCATAATTAAACCTTAAATTTTTAAAACGCTCTTTTAAAAAACAGACCGCATTCCACAACTTGGTAGCAGTCTCCACCCAACGAGACTGAGCCGGAAATTAAACAAACATCACGGGCAGAATCTAAACCAATCTCAACTCACCAAACAGATAGATAAAATAAGAAATCCCGCAAGTTGAGTTTCTGTTGTTGAATAATTTCCTCGATATTTCTTTGTTTGTGTTTGTTTTTGTTTTTTTTTGTTTTTGTTTTTTTTGTTTTTGGTACCAGTTGATCTTGGTAAGAGTATATATTTAAAATGGGCAAAGAGCCTTTTGAATGTAGCTGGCTTCTGAGGCCTTCAGCCCCATTAGCTTGTTTTCAGCCCCTCGCAATACACGAACTTGTATTAGCTTTCCATTGCGTGTCGGTAGCGTAATGCCATGGTGACGATACATAGCCGTCAGCAAATCACTAAAGGCCGGGTTTGGAACAGGAAATAGAAAGAAAGAGAAAATATATATATATATTAATTAATATTTTTTAAAATAAAAAAATTAAGAGAAATAAAAGAAAACAAATCTTTCTAAATCTATAATTTTTTTTTTTCTTTTTGAAGCACGTGAAATGGATAAGAAAAAATTGGAAACAAGGAAACATTTTATAATATCTATCTTATCTATCTAAAAATTAGGACAGGAACTGGACCGGCCCAAAATTCATCGTCTGAAACTGGGCCAAGCCAGTTCAATAAATTATGGGCCGATCCGAAATTGGATTGACTTCGGGCTAGATTTTAAATATATCGGTCTAGACTTCGAGTTTTAAAATAGAGTTCATTTAATTTTCGGGTCAAAGGGGTGCTCGGGCTCCATCCAAAAATTCTTAAAATTTTGTCCGAAGTTCGATCCAATTTTGAGCCGGCCCAAAGCCCATTGGACTAGCTCGGTCTAGTTCCAGTCGATGGGCTTCGAACCGGCCTAGTTCCAGCCCTACTAAAAATTAAAAAATATATATATCATTTATTTTTTTTTTTCTGTGATTTTAACTAAGAAGAAAGAATTATTTTTACCTATTAAATTTTTAATCAAGAAGCGATATATATATATATATTTTATTTTTTTCCCGTCGAAGTCCCAATCAGGTCCCAAGGTTGCATTCAGCTTTCGTTTAGTCCCATCATGGGGCATACTTCACAATTCCAATTCAGAAGTAAAATATTGAGCTGTGTATGGTTTAAACAACAAAGCAAGACTCCAATTTTGATGCAAGTGCAAAATAGGAAGCATGACTTCATAGTGGTATATAATTACTTAGTATTCTTACCCTTCAAGTTGATTGAATCAACACGATCTGAAATCCGGAACTACCGGTGATTCTTGGGTCGAGAAGAACCCAAAGTAATGATCAAATGCTTATTGGTTTTCTCAGAATAAAATTAATTTCTGCGGAAATTCAACCAGCCAAAGTTGTCCGATCCTCCATCCGTGAGACAGACGGCGCGCAGGAGCGCGTTCCGTGCACATTGCCTTGCCATTTTATATTACTTTTTACGAATAAGAATCGTTATCCAGGATAAATGTGGTTTGTAAAATTTTGGAATACGATATCCATAAAAATGTAGGTCCTTCGACCAAAAGATTGTCAAAATTAGATTTGAAAAAAGGACATTACCGCCCAAGCCAAAAATAAATGGATATGATTATAGAAGGTGATATGTGACCCTATGGGAGTCATGGGGGCTATTTGATCTCGACAAGCAAACGTCCAGGGATTTCAACGATTTTTTTTTTTTTTTGTTGGAATCAATGGGCATGGCATGTTATTATTATTTTTTAATAATGCTTAGATCTCATTTTTATTTTGTTTGCATGGAAGTAGAGAAAAAAAGAATTAAATGTCGCGAAAGAGAGGAGCCTTCGCTTTGCAGATGATATGTTATTTATTTATTTATTTTGTATCGGAAAAATAGATGGTTTATTGGCGGTGAAGATGATGCTTTTTATTTTTTAAAAGCATCGAGGCTTAAAATTAATTTTTATAAAGGTATGAATTTTGCATCAACCTAGTAGATGATAAAATATCTTCTGTGAAATTGTACAACGCGCCCGTTACCATTTACTTATCTTGGCCTACCACTCTATGATAGGAAATTATTGTTGAAGCATTCTTAGTTAGCACGCCTTGAAAAGATGGGTGGCAAACTTGTTACTTGGAAAAAGAAAGTTCCTTCTATAGCATGGTAGAGTTGCTTTATCAATGTTGTCCTCGTAGCCCTGGTATCTAATCTCATGTATATCTATAAGCTATCAAAAATAATGGTCGCTAATAGATTTGACCGGATGAGGAGAGCATTTCTTTGGATGAGAAAGGAAAGTGTCAGTGGTTTCAGCTGCCTTGTGAAGTTGGATATGATTTGTAGATCCAAACAAAGAAGGGGACTTGGCATAAAGAATATTAGAAAATTAAACCTAGCTCTATTAACTAAATAAGCATAGATATTATTCATTGGTATAGAAACTACTTAGATGAACTAGATCAGTATAGCTCTTATTATTGTAGAAGAAAGTTTGACATGAAGGTGTATAAAAATCTCGTTGAATTCTTCCCAATTTGGAAGCAATATCTGCAAGAATCTCATGGCCTTTCAAGATTATACATCCTTCAAGCTAAGAGATGATAATAGCTATTTCAGATTTTAAGAGAATACTTAAATCGGTATCACTTCTCTTGGCAATCATTTTGATGACTTGTATTTTTATATAGTAAAAGAGAATGTGCTAGCTAGTTCTTGGTGGAGTTAAAGAATGCTTCGGTGAAAAACCATTTTTCATAGCTCATATTCCTAGGTTCGAATGTTTTAATTGCTTACCATGTTAGATTTTCTTTCTACGGTCATGCAATCAAAATTACTTATATTGTTGTTTGAAAGCTGACTCAGCATGGTTTTTTTACAAGTAACTTTTACTATAAATTTCTCTAAAAAGGTGACTTGTTTGCTTTTATTATAATGTTATCCAGAAAGCAGCAATATCGAAGGATGTTAAAGTATTTCTTTCGCTTGCTTCGAAGAATAAACTTCATGTAATTAAGGTCCTTGCTAAAAAAAAATAGAATTTATCTCTCATATTTTTATTAGATTCCCACTCACCAAAAATATCCAGACTACTGCAAATTTTTATCTAAATGATCGCATAATCTTCACTCTTAGCGACTGTCTTGAAGGAAAAGATATATTCATCAATCAATCTTATGAAGAGCATGGGATCGGTTGCTAATGTCTATATTTTAGTATATGTAGCCCAGAGGAACAAAAATATATTTTTCATTGACAAGCATCCATTTTTAATTCTACAAAGGATCTTCGACTCTTTTCATCTACGAGAACATTCGATGCCAAAGGGAATGACTGAATGACATCGTTGAATCTATACTTGTATATCCTCTTTAATTTCATTTTAATTTTCTTGTACCTTGTCAAAATTTCTTTTCTTTTATACATATATTTACTTTAAATTAATTAAATTGAATGGAAGAAGTACCTTACTTTTCCTATATTTATAAAAAAAATGTTGCGAAAGAGATAAAAAATAATATGATCATAAAAAATGATCAGAAAAGTGTTCAGGGATTTATCGTGGAGCATTAAACTATTTAAAAAGTATCTGCAATGTACCCGGTCATTTTTTTTTTTTTTTTTTTATTGATAAGCCGGAGCATTCGAACTATACCAATCTAGCACGAACATATCAAAAAAAAAAAATCAGGAAGAAAAATATCACGGGGATGACCCGGGCATCTCCAGGTCCATCCACAGAATATCTACCGAGCGTTCGACCGCATCGGAAGTGCCCAATTAGCTGCAGAATTCATCTCCTGATACGCATGCCGAATAATTATATCCATAAATCATGTAAGAGAGCGGCAATGTCACTATATATATATATAAAAAAAAAATTGCCTCCCTTCCCTGGTTATATGGTTTATTAAATAATATCTTTCGAGACTATTTACTTAGTAGCATTAATAATAACTTGATAAAAAAAATGAACAATCGTTATCTCGGTTGCAATAGCAAGTGATACAAGCATGTCACCGTCTAATTGTAGAAGTGATCGAGTACATGAGCCGGAGTCGTTGTCCACTCAATTCCAAATATGAATGGTGCGTGAATCAAAGAAATGCAAACCGGTATTCATGTACTTTAAAGTCAAGCGAGATGATATAAATTAACTCAAAATTATTCTTTAAATTGGTATCAACACAAGGCCGTGCATCACAAAAGATGCTTCGATAACTCGGAGCAAATTTGAAGTTCCATATATATGAAATTCATAATTTATCTTGCGAACTCAAGGAAAGGCATCGATCGAAGAGCATCGAGCAGAAAGGAAACGATCTCCATGGCTTAATTTCTAACATCAAAATTCCCTCACTTCACCTTTTTGAACCAAATTTCATGTACACTTTTTTTTCGGGCCGGATCCTTTTACCTTATTGCAAAGAAAGCAAAGGCAGCAGATGCGGTGACGCTATCAGAGACCGACTTCACACGTGCGACCCGGGTCCTCCCGCCACGCACGTACCTGTGCACGAGTCTTGGTTTACAAAGCCAAGCAAGGTCGATCTCCTCCATTGATGGACCTGGCCCCGGGGACCACGCAGGCGAGCTTTATTATAAAGGTCTCTCTCTCTTCTCTGGCTGTAGATATTTGACCGAAGGAGAGAGAATGGGAAGGCAGCCATGCTGTGACAAGGTGGGGATGAAAAAGGGGCCATGGACGGCTGAGGAGGACGTGAAGTTGATCAACTTCATCCTCACCAATGGCCAATGCTGTTGGCGAGCTGTCCCAAAGCTAGCAGGTACCCTTGGCTTCCCTTTTGCTTGCTTGGATTTCCTGACTTTATTTTGCAATGACATCAGGAAGCTAAGGTTCTTCATTTTTTTTTTTTTTTTTTTTTTTTTTGGCTGGCCTTCCATTCTCTCGAGAAATCTTTTTCCTTCAAATTGGTTTTTTGGTTTCTCTGGTTACCTTCTTGGATGTCTCGAACCCTTCTTAGATGTTGGTGGGCGCTCGGAAAGGTGATGAGGTTTTAATTCCTCTCCCTTCCCTCGGATACACGAAAGAGAAAGAGAGAGAGCAAGTTGCTGATCAATAAACAAGAACTATGAATTTTGATTAGCCCTGTTTTATGGATTCTATTTCTAAAGTTTGCTTTGATTTTGCTTTTGACAATGGTGATGGTGTCTTTTTTTTTTTTTTTTTAATATATAAAGGTGATGGTCTATGAGTCTTCTTTTAAAAGTATATACAAGTTGTTGGGAAAAAAAAAAAAAAAAGAAGAAAAAAAGAAACGTTATTCTCTCGTGGCTTTTCTGATGATTACCGTGAATGGAGCTTGATATGTTTGGTTACATATTGCGCAGGTTTATTGAGGTGTGGAAAGAGCTGCAGGCTGAGATGGACCAACTACCTGAGGCCTGATTTGAAGAGGGGCTTGCTCTCAGAGTCCGAGGAAAATTTGGTCATTGAACTCCATTCTCAACTTGGAAACAGGTCCTCGCTCTCCCCGTTCACAATTCTGTCAATTATTAGATCAAAAAAGACTGATCTACTTCTCTTGTAATAAAAAGAGGGAGTCAATTAAGTTGGTTTTCTCTCAACTTCTACCTGTTAACAAGAACAAGCTTCCGGTGATCCGTTTGGATCCCTTGCAGATGGTCTAAGATTGCCTCTCATCTCCCCGGTAGAACTGACAATGAGATAAAGAATCATTGGAACACCCACATTAAGAAGAAGCTAAGGAAGATGGGAATTGACCCCATCACTCACAAGCCCATCTCTTCCACCGATGAACACCAAAAACAAGAGGAACACCAGCAAGAAGAACCGGACGTTGTAGCTGACGAACATGGGAGAAGTGAGAACATAAGCCTCCAATGTCTACAGGGACAGGAAGAAGAGAAGAGCGTTGCCAGTTCATTTGATTTCATGGAGACTGGCGCACTGCTTCGAAAATCCCCTGACTTCTGTACCGATGAAGTGCCCATGATTCAACCCCATGAGATTATGTTACCTTGTGCTTCTACTACATCCTTCTCCCCTACTTCCAGGCCATCATCGGGCTATTCGCCTGGTTCATCGCTGAAAGCTGAAGACACCCAATTATTTCCATGCATGGACTGGCCAGAGACCACGTACTTCTGTGGGATGAATGACTTCGGTCAATGGGATTTGATCTCGATGGATGGAGATGGGACGCTAGGCCTTGATCCTCTAAACCAGCATCAAAGAATTAACTGGGATCGAGAATCATGAAATTAGAACCGTTCTGATTCCATTCTACATGGTTTTATGATATTTAAACGCAAACAAAATGAAAGGAAGGAAGAAACAATCTCTCGTTATCCTTCTTTTTTTTTTTTTTTTCCATGAAAGGTCGATCAAATCTCTCGTTATTCTTCCGAAGCTACTTTGTTCTATTCGAAAGCACAGATAATTAAATATATAAATAGGAGGGATTTTTTTTTTTTTTTTTTTCCTTCCATACCTTGTTCTTGGTAGACTGCATGAACCTTAAACATAAGGAAAAAGACAGTGGACTGTAAATTTTCTATCGGTAAATTTATGTCTGCATACGTTCATCAACTTTTTTACATGCAAAGAGAGGAAATAGAGGTGGATGAAAATCAGCGAGATGCGGAGCCATGTCCAAGTTTAATGTTTGCGTGATTCTTTTTGCTAGATCAACTGAAAAAAGAATTTTGCATTCTGTTCGAGCTTTGTTAAGGCTGAGCCAATCACTGGTTTTCAAATTCTAGAAAGAGAAAGGCTATTGGTACTTCAGCAAACTCTAGCTAGAAATAAATCCTTTTTTTTTATTTTTTTTGACAATAGCTAGAAAGAAATCAGATAACCAACATTTTAGACAGACAGATGAGAAGCTGCTAGAATTTTTCTTATTTAACTTTTTGGATGATAAAGGGAGGCTAAAAGGAGCCACCCAGCTTTTATTAATAAAGATATATAAAAGAATTTACATCTTAGGAGGGAGAAGAAGAATAGTGAGAGAGATAAATTGGGATGAATGATAAGAATCCCACTAAAAATCAGATAATAGGAAGAGACCAAGAAATATCCTTCATTTTATTCCGAATTCTCCTGAAGGCTAGTAGCCCCCCCCCCCCCCCGCCCCTTTTTTTTTTTTTTTTTCATCAGATGCACTGCTCATTGAAGTTACGAAGAAGACAAGTACAGTTAAGCAATAGACATGATGAAGACTTGCTGGTCAAGAAAATCTAAGCATTTCCCTTCTTCTAAGCAGCCTAATCCATATATATTTTAGATCCGAACTTTTCTCCTGGCATTTGGATTGGGGTCAGGATGACGTACTCATCAGTTGGTAGGGAAGGGCTGAGCTATCTTTGTTGTTGTTCTATATCGAATATTTTTCAGTAAAATAAAAAACCTTATGGTCTCACCTGGAGAGGTGGTTATGTTGGTCTCCTTCTCTAGCTCTTTTTATCTTATCAAAAAACAACCTAGCTCATCATCGTGACTAACATGAGATTGATACACTGAAATTAATTTGAGAAATTTGCGAATACTATGTTTCCAGTAGGCTATCCACATCTTTAATTTGTCAGGACTCGAAAAGGTTGGGCTCTTTCTAACATTCATCATGTCACAGTACTCCTAGAATGCATGCATGTTCTTTGTCGCGCATGTTTCTATACTCGTAGGAAAAGGTCACTCGAATATTTCCAAGTAGTTCTTCTACATAGGAATCTAGCAAACAGTGCTTTTAAGTTGGAAAAAGAATTGGTGGTCTCCTTGTCATTCTCTCTTACCGACATGCTGATAAATGTTATGAGGAATTTCTTACATGTTCCAAACTTTTAATGCACAGTATTTCCAACGCAATTCAGGTCTCAAATCCAAGTTGTAATTAAATCTAGTCAAGCTTAAGCCCGAGCGTAGCTAGCTGAACCAATTCTATAAAATCCTTTGTTTATCTTTAAGGCATCGCACATGAATTAGTCTAATATGTTTACATCTTGTTTGTGAGTCCTGAATCACGCATCACATTAGTCATAGTAATGATTCAGTAGGAATTACTATAAGTTAGATTTTGACTATCAATTCTTTCCCCCAAAGAAAAAAAGGTTTTAACCTTCTCTTCAATTTTCAATTTTTATTTAAATCTCTATTCAAATGGTAATGGATATTGCATAATATTTCTGTTGGCAATTTTGTGTCATATTTGGTTTGCCAGCGTTCCTTAATAGACATTTGCATGTCTAGCATATTTAATAATATTCAATATAAGTCGATGCTTATCAAATATAACAAATTAGTATGTAAGCAAAAATATCACGTAAAATGTAATCAAGTCCTTTAATTTTCTTAACTCTATCGAGGTTCCGTTCACGTAAGTTTTTTATGCAATGATATGATAACCATTATCACAAATGATTTTAATTGCAAAACTACATGTTGACTAAAATATATAGAAATTTTATGTTGGTTAGCATATGAAGTTATTTTTTTATCATGACAAGCATCGCAAGATTATGTATGCTAATAACTAAGGCTGCAAATAGGTCGAGTTGACCTGTGACCCGACCCGTCCATTCATACCCGATCTAACTCGTTTTTAGAAATCCATTGATCCGAGTCGGGTCTTGAAATTAGACCCATTTCATTTTTTGGATCCAATCCGGGTTTACTGAATTTAGACCCGACCCGAACATACTAATACTGTTAGAATCATATCTATTTGGACCTTTAGATTATAATTTAAAACTTATTTTTAACATAAAATATAGTTATAATTATTTTTATATCTTAATTTATTTTAAAAATAATATCATTCGTTATCTATTTTATCGTTAATAATAGCTATGTATATCTTAATAATCAAAATATAGTTGTCTATATTTAATCCGGATCATATGTAGATCCAAATTTTTTAGATTAGAATCGGATTATTTATGGATCCGATCCGATCCGAACGATCCATTGAATTGAAAATTTTAATAGTGAATTCGACCCGATTTTTTTGCGAACTGGATTTGGATCTAATATATATTAGAACTCGATCAAAGAACCTGGTCGGATTGGAGTCATTCATGATCCAATCCGATTCGATCCATCTGCATCCCTACTGATAACATTATCGGCCTAAGCATTCCTCGAACAAAACTCAAGAATAATCGAATGTTTTGAAAATTTTCATAGATTTCCCATTATCATTAAAAAAATCCGAGGATAAGAACCATATAGTATAGCCTAGATTTCTCGAGCAAGATGTATCGAACCCACAGGTGCCTCGAGCTCTACTTGACTGCCTGATAATATGCATGGATTCCAAGTTAGAAATTTGGAAGCCAGCCATCTTCTCTGACAAACTCTAGATGTTGACGTATCATTTCTTCCACCTAATGAAATGCTGCTGACCACCAAGGCCGTATCGCTTCACCTTAGAGAAGATAAAAGAAAGAAAACAAAGAAAAACCAAGCTAGCTGATTTCGATTGGAATTTGGATCGCCAGTCAAATTAAACATCCGGTTAAGCATGAGAAAATCGTTATATATGTTGATCGATCACCGCGATGCAGTCAATATACGTATCCTTCCAAAAGTTGCACTTAATGTAAGCTCGATCTGGGGCCGGACCTGGCTAGAAGTCACTGGCCTGGCCCATCTGCCACACTAACATCCATAGAAAAGTCCATTACTCGATGGCAACTCGTCATGGGCAACCACGTCGCCTTATACTATATGTTCATGTTCAAGCGATGGGTTTGGTCTCGGCACTTGTGACCGAAGAGGTTACGATGATGAAAAGATGCACGCAAAAACGAGTTGACCGCCACCGATTTCTGACTCCCTCGTCTCCTCCTCCTGGATTTTTGACAATAGGGTACGCGCTAAAAGCCGTTCTTTTAAGTCCGAACCTCAAAACGCGGTTGTACCAACGAGATCTCCTTCAAAGTCCGCCGCTGTTTCAAATTCTGCAACGCTACGGTTCGTTAGAGCGCCATTTCATTCTCGCGAATAATCTACCGGTCAAGAATTCGAGATATGATCCGTCTTCGTGACTAGATTAAATTTCAAAAAATCTAGTTACAGGTTGTCATCGAAAAAGACGGAGCGGCTGTGACTCCGGTCCCGTACGGTCAGGTTGACGTACTCGCCGATTGGTTGGAAAGGTATGCAGAATAATTTACGATCCGGATCGAACGATCATCTAATAGGTTGGAAGCCAGAATGGGGAGCTACACCCGGAATTTACCCCCTATCCTTTTGTTTCATTAAAAAAAAAACTATTAATACTAATTATTTATTTATTTATTTAAAATAATATAATAAAAACTATTAATATTATTTTAAAATAATATAATAATTAATATTATCAAAAAATAATATATAAAATTTTAATTAATACTAATTATTTATTTATTTAAAATTAAAATTTATTAAATTTATTTTAAAAAAATAATCTTATTTATAAAATTATAAAAAAAAAAAAATTGATTTTGAATTCGTCCGTTGGAAAGACGAATTCGAAAAATCAGGTCAATTTATTACGTGTCATATTAAATTTTAAAATTAAATAAAAAAAATTTAGTTTATAAGGATTTCGTCTTTTCAAAAGACGAATCCAATTTTGTTTTTTGAAAAGCCGAACTTAAATGCTCCGTCACCGTCACGTCGACGAAAAATACCTACTTCGATAAATATATCCTGAAATATCTATTTTGATAATTTTTTATTTAAAAAATATTATGTAAAAAAAAAGGAAATCGAAGATCTCCTCCTGGTTTCCTAAACTGTCCCCATGGGCGGCACCTTCCAATGATGATAGCTGTAACCTTTATTCATGGAAATGCCACTCCTTTTCATGTCAGTACGTTATATCCTCTACCGCCCACCTTGGCTTCTACATCATTCTTGATTTTGTTTTCGAGCTGTGAAAGTTTGGCAGAATTAACCATCTTTTGAATATGGTGCTCAAGTGCTCCAATCCCTTTAACACTATGACACCATTAATGTAGCATGTCAAAGTCTTCGAGAACATTGATGTTGTTAAACTGGTCATAATATGAGTACAACAATGCCAACATCCATCAAATACCTTAGTTTAATTAGCATGACTAGCTAGACTACTTTATTTGGAATTACACTTACGTAAATATTATAATGAAAGATCTATAAAATCAAACTCCATATGAGTTCCATGGTCAATTTCTTCTGCTCAACTTGTAGAGATGGGAAATTCTATTCTTTACTACTTTCTTATTCACCACTGAAATGGAAATTTAGGGGCAAAGGTGGCTTAGAGGGCCGGCTCACATTAGTCTCTTGGTCCACACGTTTCTTGCCTCGTCACTCGAAATGATAAATGCAGCCCTCTTTTATATAATTATCAAAAAATATTATGAATCGCTAAAAGACGGTAGCCTAGCCCGGTTGGTAATGAGTCGCAGGTCCAAAGTATGATTCATGGATAACTCAATTAAATCCATAAATTTTTCTAGGATCCACTATCACTAGTATGACTTAGAGGTCATGATCTTCCTCTTTTCTTGAATCGTTAACTTTTAGATTGGAAAAGACTATGAATGAGCGAGAGATCGGGATCTCCCTCTTTTTTTAAATCGTTAATCTTTAGATGGAAAAAGACTACAAAAATTTGAGCATATTGAATCGAATATTACTTGGCGGGACGGGGACTTGCGGGATAGCTACATCAGGATTTATCCCTCCATCTATTTTTGCTTTATCAAAAAAAAAAAAAAAGTTATGAGCACTATAGTTTCTCCAGTATTATATATTTATCAAGAAATAAATAATGCTATTGACCGAATAACTGCATACGTGGCAACTATAATTTGAAAAAAATATGAATAACCTTTCTATTCAGTTCAGTAACATTTTATTTTCTAATTTTTATGAATATATATTTTTAATAATATAAATTATCCGATTTATCAAAAGAAATGGTCTTCGTAGGTTGAGTATGGTCTGAATAGGGCCTCATGGATCAGATCATGCCAAATGGACTGGGTCTTGAGGGCTTGAACCTATATCAAGTCTTAAACCTCCCAAGCCTGGATGGGCTTGTGTGATATTTGGGTTGGGTTGCAGATACGGGCCTGACGTGTCAGCGACGCGTGGTGAGTTGTGAGGCCGAGATTGGCGTGGGTGGCGCCAGCATCCGCCCCAATTGCCCTTTTTATTATTATTATTATTATTATTATTATTATTATTATTATTATTATTATTATTATTATTATTATTATTATTATTATTATTATTATTATTACGCTCCAAAACTCTCTCGCAGCCAAGAGCTGTGCTTCATTCTGTGCCACCCATATTTTACGGCGAGACAAACATAAGTACCGATGCTTCTGGAGCACTCTGGTGGCACCTTCGGTGTATTCAAAACGAAATTAAGATCAAGACGACAAATACGTGCTTCTTTTTTATTTTTTTTAAAAAAATCACACTCTTTTATATATTATATTGCTCAGAATAGCAAATGTTTTAATAGTTTGAAGGCACTTCTTTTTTCTGGTAAATCTCCAGGGCACTTCTTTGATTACACAAATAGAAGCATGTAATATTTATGCACCACAAGCATGTGATATAACATAACACATTGAAACAACTAAGTAAGGGCAATAAATAATTTATATGGTTTTGTAAAAATAATAATAATAATAATATAGTTAATTTTGATTGATAGAATCGTCATCATTGGTTTCTTAATTTCTATCAATAAATAAGTAATTTTGCACATTTGCCACCAGATGACGATGAATTGGTGCATAAATATAATATTTAATTTCCATCCTATTCATATGCAATAATATCTTGTCTGCGAGTAGAAATTCTCACCGTATACATAATCAAGCTTCCAATCCAACTTGATTTCACAATCCCTTTCCAACCTGTCCCCCTCCACCTTTCATATTTTTACCCTCTTCCCTGCATTCTCTTTTATTGTATCCTTGGGACCATTGCAGCACTAGCATTATCAGAAAAATATGCCAACCTCCAAAAAATCATTCACCACTCTCTCCACACTCTATTAATCGCCATCCTTTAATTTCGAATCCATTTCATGCATCCAACAAGTCTAAATTCAAAGTAGTTTGTTTACAATTTTTATCCTATTTATCTCTAATAATATCTTATTTACATGTGTAAATTCTCAATGCGCAAATAACCAAGTTTCCAATCTAATCCGATTCTGTCATCCCTTTCCAACCCCTTCCCCTCCCCTTCTTTGTGTTCTTACCCGCTTTCCATATTTTCTCTTACTGTATCCTTGGAACCACGAGTGTTAATATATTTTCTCTTGGTGTATCCTTTTGGACCCTTTATCCTTTTGGACCCTCGATCCCAGCTATCAATCACCACCTTCTTATCAAGAATCCCTTGCATTCTGCTTGTCTAAATCTAAAGCAGTTTATTTTCAATTTTTATGCTATTGATATCTAATGGTATCTTGTTTATATGTATAAATTCTCATTACACAGACAATCAAAGTTTCCGATCCAGCGCAATTCCGGCCATCCCTTTCCACCCCTCCCCCTTGTGTCCTTTCAAATCTTGCCCTCTCTCGTAATTTTTTTCTTCCATATTTTTGGGACCATCACACCGCACTACTAGTAAATTTTTTAAAAAAGTTAATTTTAGATGAAAAGAAGCTGCACGAATCTGGGCATCTTGTATCGAATATTATCTAGCCGAGCAGGGGCATGCGGGATAGCTATACCAAAATTTATCCCTCCTATTCATTTTTTTTATCCAAAAAAAAAAAAAAAAAAAAAAAAAAAAAAACTAACCTTTTTTAAATCCATTTGTTATCTGCCACTCCCCTCGTTCAAACACCACTCTCTTATCTTGAATCCGTCACGTGTCCCACCTGGCTAAATCCAAGCAGTTTATTTTCAATTTCTATTGCATTTATATCTAACAATATATTCTTTATATATAACTTTTCATTATACACATAATTAAGTTTCCAATCCAACTCAATTCTACCGTTTATTTCCAACATCTCTCTCTCTCGGCATATTCTATTTCGTGTATTCTCATAGACTATATCCTTGGGATCACTGCCTACTATTATTAAAAGAAAATTATTTAGTATCTTTTTTTTTTTAAAATAAAAAATATAATATCTAATTCAAGAAATATGTTTGGTTCTTTATTTTTATTTCATATTTTTTAAATAACTCTCATAATTTATGAAAAAACACAAATGAAAATTTCTATTTTTACCCCTTTTTTATTTATTTATTTTTTTAGCTATGAAATCAAATTGAATCACAGCACTTAAAATTTATTTTTCTTTCCGACCTTTGATGACTATTACTTAGTTACTTATATCCCTATGCTCATTTTAGCAAAAAGAATCGCTTTTCTCTTCGACCTTATTTATATTTATCTTATTCGATCATTTGTCTCTATCTACTTATTTCTCTTCCTTTACTATCTTTTCTGGTTTTTATTTCACTCCAACACCACCTCACCTTGCGATGCATAACTGCATATCCTCCACCTAATAATCATCATCATCTTTAAAAAAACAAAAAAATATCAAATATATTTTATTTTATTTAAAATATAACAATAAAAAATATTTTTTTATTTTTAAATGAAAAATAATAAATCAATTATAATTTAATAAAATATTAATCATTTATAAAATCATTAACTACTCTCACTCCTCTCTATCAATCACCCTACTCTTAACTCTCATCCATCGCGTGTTTAAAATATTTAAATCTAAAATAATTTATTTTTATTTTCAAATATATTTATATTGAATAATACCTTATTTATATATGATATTCTCACCGAATATAATTAAATTTTCCATCAAACCTATTTCTATCGTTCCCTTCTAGCATTATTAAATAAATAACAATACTTTTTAAAATTATTTACCATTCTCATTTTTAATAAAAAAATGAAGTGAAGGGGCGATCAGCATAGTTGTCCCCTCTAGGAGTAATCATGAGGGTCCCCACTCTACTGAAAATATCCGATACAGAATGACAATAAAGATGATTCGATCATTTCCTACAATATTAGACATGATCCTAAAGTCTCGTATCATATGCATGAGTATATCATATGAGTTCTATTAAAATAGCATGTATATCTTAACTAAGAGATTCGACTAATCTGCATACCCATATATAAATTTTAGAATTAATTTTGAAATCATTTAAATCAATTATAATATCATCCTCTAAATTTAAGATGCATAGAATACGAAACTAAATTTGTTCGACCTATACTACCAACATGATGATATTTTGATCCTTTGCTCTCCATCATCGGTCTACGTCTATTTTTTTTTTAATTATTATATCTCTACTTCTTGTATTTTTTTTGATGAAAAAAAAAAAAAAAAAAAAAAAAAAAGAAGAAGTTAGATCCCCAGCTCTAAATGTTTGATATATTTAAACTCAAAGCAACTTATTTTCAATCTCCATCCTATTTATATCTAATGATATTTTATTTATATTCATAAATTATACAGTTATATTAAACTGACAAAAAGTTCCCGGTTCCACCATCCCCTTCAAACCCCTTACCCTCCCTTTCCGTTTTTGCACTTTCTAAGGTTCTCTCTGGCCGTATCCCCCAGACCATCGCCGCTCCAGTCCTGTCAAAAAAGTCAAAAAAATGCCCACCCTTTTCGAAGAGAATCTAAAACCCACTTTAGAGCAGGCAGGGGGATCGTGGAAGGGGGAAGGGAAGAAGGGTGAGAGAAGGATGGTGTTCAAAGGCCGGTTCTTCTCGTCGAAGAAGTCGAATTCCTCGAGCCCCGACGGATCCAATAGTCCAAGACGCCGGCACTCGAGTCTCCCTCCCGATCTGAGAAGAAGAAGGTCAAATCGGACCTCGCCGTCGGGCGCCACACCCTCATCAAGGACGCCATCAAGAACCACCAGCAGAAGGAGGACAAGAAGGACAAGGAGCCGGACTTCAAGGGCAAGGAAACCGCCGCCGCCCTCTCCCCCCCGGCCAAGCTCCGAAAAGGGGCGGTGGCCAAAGACGGCGGGGCGGCGGTGTCGTCGTTCTCCCCGATCCTTGCCTCCTCGCTCGGGCTGAACCGGATCAGGACGAGATCCGGTCCGCTCCCGCAGGAACGGTTCCGCGGGGACCACAGGATCCCGGGCCTCAGCAGCAGCAACCTCTCCAGGGGCCACGTCGAGGGGGGATGCTCGACTTCGTCGTCGGCCAGGAAGGACGGTGATGGCAGGGTGAAGAAGGACGGGATGGCGCTCGACAAGGTTCTGGAGTCGTGCGCCAGTTCTTGGGCTGAAGATGGGGGGAGCCGAGCCAAGGAGTGGTCAGCGGCGAGCCAGGATGCTCAACTCGGGCGCCAGAGTTGTAATGGCGAGCATTCCAATGTTCGAATTGGTAAAATGGCTGGTTTGATGCTCTTTTTTTTAATAATTTTTTGTGTTGAAGAAATTGTTTTTCCTTCCGGTTAGCATGTTTAATTGTTTTACAATTGAGAACAATTGATTGCATATATAGGAATAGATGCATGGTATGGGATGCAATCCATTGTAAAGAGTCCTTCCATACTCACCCGGAATGGTTTTATCATCTCGAATACGTATTTAATTTATGCTGATATCGTGCTAATTCTGGTGGAGCAATGGGGATCAAATGAGTAATCATTTCTATCACATTAATGTCTGGTTTGGCTTAGTAATTCCAGCATTCGATAAGATGGAGTCATTCTCAGGATCGTCTTAAATTATGCATCCTTGTTATTGTAACTTAATGGTGAGCTAAATATGAAATATAGTTCACACAGATCTGGCATGGTGAGTCATTGTAGTACGAATCTTTAATTGGATTTAAGTAGAGATATTGAAATAGTTTAGTTCACAACTTTTCCTGGAAATGTTAGAAAAAAAGGGAAGATTTAATCCATCAAGAAGGCATCTCTAGTTATTCCCCTCTCAGCTGTGTTACATGGACTTGTGTCCACATCTATGTATGTAAATGTGTCTTATATCTATATTGAGAGAGATACATGTCAAACACTTTAGATGCTTGTCAAATTATTTAATTGCAAAGTTTAAAAAGGCAGGTCTAAAGTTGAACACATATGGTGAATCCCATCCACTATAATGACAATGGAAGTAGGCTTTTCTTGTTTTAGACTTGATCTAACAATGGAAGCATTAAAATAAAACAAAGGACTTTGCAACCTGCCGCATTTCTTATATTCTCAAGTCAGGTTTACATTTCTTATGAGAAGCAAATATTTTGATAAAAATTGTCATTATAAGAGATAAAAGACTATTTTTTTTAAAAAAACTTCAATTTAAAGATAATGTATATTTGCATTTCTAGTATCTTATTTCATTATTCTTGACAAATACCTTCATAAAGTAATTGCATGCAACAATTGGACAATCTCATTTATCATGAGTGGGGCACAGAAATTGGTGCCTTTCCTACTTTGCTTACCTTTGTAAATGGGGGTTTCAGGGAAAAGCCTATGTGGGGTACCTTCATCATACACGTCAAAATTATATTTCCCTTCACTTTTTAATTAAATAAAATATTACTTTTTGGACTGTGCAGTCACATTTGAAGGGAAATTTATTAAAGAAATCAAACTTTGAAAATTTAGTATTTTATTTTGAAAAAGGTTCAAGTGAAACTAATGGCTGTTATTTATGTTATAAAAGACTGTTATAACAGTGAGTAATGTATAATAGTGGCATTATTTTTTCCACCTGTTATTGTGTTTATAACATAAAGGAAGGTGGGCAACATCATTATAACAGTTGTTATAACAGTTATTAAACCATTATTTAAAACCTTGGGTTACAAAGCTTGGCATGGGTTAGGCTAGCTGTTGCTGCCCATCTATCTACTATATCTAGTTTGCAAATTTGGTTTGAAAGCTTCTGAATTTCACGGTGGCTCGGCATCATGCTTAATTATTAGAACTAATTTTTATCATAAATGATTATTGGCAATATCATTCAAGAGCCCTAGTAGTCCCATTTTTACCTCTTCATTTCAGTGATATAACATAATATTTTAATCTATTGGCCTGTTGTTTTGAAATTGAAAGTTGTCGATTTTTTATCCTTTTTTTTTAGTGGGTGGGGGTAGGTGAACCTGGGTGCTACCTTTGTGGCTTTGCCTATGACCTTGAAGATTGTGGAACTTGTGAAATGCAAGTTGTTGGCTGGAATGCTGAATTCTGTGGATCTGCTCCATAAATCTCCTGGTTTGCTGGGTTTAGTAAGCAGATGTGGGATATGTAAGTTTCCTGTGGAGGGCTGGTTTGCTGACTAGTTGGTCTTTTCATGGCTTTGATATTTGTTGATTTCCTGTGGCTACTTTGTGAATGCGTTTGGTTCCTGCAGAACTGCTTGTTCACTTAATTCAATTTGACTTTTATGTGAAACTATTGGCATTTTTTTTCCTTGTTGTTTTACTAGTTCTGTTACATCAATGTGGTGACTTTAATTAGCGTCCAGATCAGTTAAATCTCATATTCTATTGATACACATATTGCCCATCTCAGGGAAAACTAACTCATCATGGAACCATCCTGAAGGTTTAAAATGTTCTGGTGCTTTCACTCTACAAGTCGAGGTGCTACAACATTTAATTTGGTGCTTTACATTCAAGCAAATTATATTTCGTATTGCATGATAATTTGTTATTAATATTAATGCAAAGGATTATTTCCATTGGTTGTCTCTACAGCCTGCATATGATGCTTGTGAAACTTCAAAGGAGTCTGAATCTGCCCACTTTAAATCCATAATGCAGACTACTAGTGCACCTAGGAAGAGGTTTCCTGCTGATATAAAAAGTTTTTCACATGAGTTGAACTCAAAAGGGGTACAACCATTTCCATTCTGGAAGCCACGAAGCGTGTACAATTTGAAGGTAATGATACTGTAGATCCCATTTTTATTTTTTTGAGATAATCTTGTTTCAGTAAAGCTTAGCTTTCTTCACATTTTGGGGAACATTGTTTTGGCTGTTCGAGTCAGATGTAAGCATGAAGACTTTTGGTGGAATATATCCATTATTTTGTACTTTATCTCTGTTCTGTACAGGAGGTGTTAAAAATCATTCAGGTGAAATTTGAGAAAGCAAAGGAAGAGGTGAACTCGGATCTGGCAATTTTTGCAGGAGATTTGGTAGGTATAATGGAAAAAGTGCTGAAAGCCATCCTGAATGGAAAGTAACTTTGGAAGATTTGTTGATACTTGCTCGGAGCTGTTGTGTCATGATGCCTGTGGAGTTCTGGCTTCACTGTGAAGGCATTGTTCAGGATTTGGATGATCGCCGTCAAGAGCTTCCTATGGGAGTTCTGAAGAAACTCCATACTCATTTGCTTTTTATCCTTACTCGGTGCACAAGATTGCTTCAGTTCCGCAAGGAAACTGGTCTTGCTGAGGATGAAATTGTAATGGATCTTCAAGATCCCAAAATCATCCATTCTGCTGATAAAAAGGTTGCATTAGGATTAGGAACTGATGGAAATAACACAAGGAGCTCCATTAGGGCTGCTGCTTCAAGGAAGTCTTGCAGTCAGGAGCAGCATGATTTTCAAGAAATAAAACCCGACATTTTTTTTTCACGATTTAACGCTGACATTGAAAAGGATATGGATTTGCCTACTAGCAGAGAATGGGTAGCTTCTGGGAAACCTCTGCCTTCTCCTGCTGGAAAAATCTGGAAAGAAGCTAGCATTGTTAAAGATGAAATATACAACAGAAAAGTGGATTCTCCAGAGATATTAAACAAAAATCAAAGTTCAGATGCAGACTTGACCACAGTAAATCCTCCCGAGTTTCCCAGTTCTGGTGATTCTTCTGTGCGCTTGTCAGTTCCTTCCAAACATCAGCACAATATTTCGTGGGGTTACTGGATGGATCAACCTAATATTTTTGAAGAGGGTTCAATTATGTGTCGAATATGTGAGGAGTATGTTCCTACTTTGAATATGGAGGATCACTCAATGATTTGTGCAATTGCAGATAGGTGTGATCAAAAAGGTTTGAGTGTTGATGAACGTCTCAAGAGAATTGCCGAGACTCTAGAGAACATGATAGAGGCATACTCACAGAAGGATCCCCCCAATGCAGTTGGAAGCCCAGATGTGACAAAAATTTCTAATTCAAGTGTCACTGAAGAATCTGATTTTCTTACTCCAAAACTTAGTGATTGGTCTCAGAGAGGATCAGCTGATATGCTTGATTGTTTCCAGGAGGCTGACAACTCTATTTTCTCGGACGACCTGCGGAATTTGCCATCAGGGAAATGTAGGACACATTTTGGTCCAAAGTCTGATCAAGGAATGGCTGCATCACCAGCAGACAGCATGACTCCTCGATCTCCTTTGATGACACCAAGAGTCAGTCATGTTGAGATGCTTTTGGCAGGGAAAAATTCAGTTTTTGAGAGTGAAGATATTCCACAGGTGGTTACTATCTAACTGAGTACCACTTTTTTTAAACTTCTACATTATTGTCCTTATATTCTTTCTTTTTAATCCTCCTGTATGCACAAGTTATTTTAATTGGAAGGAGAATATGTGATAAATAAGTCTTGAAATAGATTTGGCAGTTTTGTATTTAGTTTCTGGCCTTCATAGATCTATATGGTTATATCCATGTGTATAGGTATCAACTTATACATTTATCCACGATACCTGCACGTGTGTGTTTATGTATGTATATGTAATATTATACATGCATTTGTGTGCATATACATCAGTGAAATGTTGTAGAGTTTTGCGGAACTCATGTTGGTAACTTGACTCTCTTCTATGAAATTTTCAAGGTTGTTGCTTTGTGAGCTGTTAATGCATGTAAGCTTTATCTTTGCGTACATGGGTCTGACAAAACATTCCATGAGCCAGAAAAGTTTTGAGACTTAAAAAGTTACACTTGGTGGTTATTGTGAAACATAGTTGGCCACCGTATTCGCGACATGCTTAATGAATGTGCCTAGGCTTAATATTATTATCTTGTTGTATTAGAGCGAATCTGTATGTTGTCATACTTTTTGTCTTACTAGAGACACTGGTCTGTTACTGTTTGCACTGAGCAATCCTTGGATAGCTTAACCTTAATCAATAAGCCTTATCCATCTATATGGGCTGGCATGATGGATCAGGTTGTGACCCAGTATAATTTGAGAATTTATTAAGACCCACTTTTGACTTGATATCCACCATGTATGAGTGTGCCAGATTCCTGGCCAAGGCAAACTTTGCATGATAGCAGTCTGCTGTGAAAACTAAAAATCTAGTAGTCTATTATGGGGACCTGCCATTGTAATGCTGAAATTGAGGGCATGCATTGCATTAACAGACTGGTATCATCTATGAAGCTATGCAGATTGTTTATTTTAATTTAAGAAAATAAAGATGCTTTGAGGCCCAACCTTGATACCAAGAAAAAGCTTCAGGACCACATGTCATAAAGTTGTTGGTGCTCTATGCCTGGATGACCCAGTGAAACATGCCAAACCACTGACCCCATGAATTGTGCTAGTCCCATCTGGAGGCGCATTAGATTTAAAGGGCTTTTTTGATACCAGATTTTGGGCCCGTGGCATTACTCATCAGAACATTAATCAGGGCCCAACCCTGGTTCCAAAAGGAGCTTCTTTGCTTTGCATGGTGTGGGAATCTGAGCTCTATACCAGAACTCCACTATGTATTGCACTGACCTCATGATTGACACCAATCATCTCTTTCCTTATGACAGAGAGCTATTCTTTGGTGCCATAGGTGGTCCCCATGGTAGATCTTAATAGAAACTGCTGTTGGCATTACTCTCAATGTAAACTGTTATTACACGGTTCTAATAGAGAAGTTGCACACGGAACATTCAGTAGGAATGCTTATTGTCTCCTTACATGGCCCAGATAGTTGAACTTGCTGATATTGCTCGATGCATCGCAAATACTCCAATAGATGTAGAGCGATCCTTGTGGTATTTGGTTCTCTGTGTGGAAGATTTGCAAGATGTCATGAACCGTCGGAAGTTTGAGGCACTTACAGTGCAGACATTTGGCGCATGCATTGAGAAGCTTCACCGGTAAATATATCCGCTAAGTTGTCTATCACATGCTATTTTCCTCTTTTCTTTCCAGAAGCTTTAATTCATGCGACTTGCTGCTAGTTAGGGGAACCGAAGCTTGCATAATTACTTTTGTTTGTTTATGAAAGCACTTAAAGGTTATTATATTTTCTCTTCATGTTCTCATAGTTCAGATTCTTGTTTGCTTTTCATGATTTGTGGCCCTACAGGGATAAGTACTTGCAGCTTTGTGATTCACTTGATACTGAAAAGGTTGATGCATTGAGTGCTGTAATGGATGAAGAAGAGGATGTGGTTCATAGCTTGCAAGCAAGCCCTGTTCACCCTATGATCAAGGATCGGACATCTATTGATGACTTTGAAATTATAAAACCTATAAGTCGTGGGGCATTTGGTCGGGTTTTCTTAGCCAAGAAAAGAACAACAGGGGATCTCTTTGCCATAAAGGTATTATCATGCCTACAGTTGTGCGTTGAATATTCTTTTTTCTTTTGAAGATTTTGCATGGTCCCTGTGTATTCTGAAAAGCATTTCATTGGATACCTTGTTAAACTATTTTTACCTCGTTTTTCACATATATATGTGGGTTTTTCTTGTTTTCTCATGATTTATTCTTGTGCCTTCTGTTTTTCATATATGATGCTAATAGTTTTCTTTAAAAAAGTGTCTTTCTTGAAATAATGTCTATCAGATGGGAAAATATCTATCAAAAGTGCCTTAAATGACTTTTTGCACTCTGTTCATTCCCTGGATAAAAGCAAATCTCTTTTAGCAAATCAAGGTAGGCCATCTAAACACCATCAAATAGGAAAAAGAATTTAGAAGAGAAGAGTATTTAGAAGTTAGAAACCAATCAAGTTAACTGTTCAAAGTTCAAACTAATTAATTAATTGAAGACGAGTATTTAGAATTTAGAAACCAATCAAGTTAACTGTTCAAACTAATTAATTATTCTGGTTTCTCATAGGTCCTAAAAAAGGTGGATATGATTCGCAAAAATGCTGTTGAGAGTATATTGGCTGAACGTGATATTCTAATCACAGTTCAGAATCCTTTTGTGGTGAGCAACCTAACTTAATCAGACTTGGTCTCCCTTTATTTAAACTTTAAGATCTTTCTCTAACTGCAATATGTTTGCATAAGGTACGATTTTTCTATTCTTTCACATCTCGAGAGAACTTATTTCTAGTGATGGAGTACTTGAATGGAGGGGACCTGTATTCATTGCTGAGAAAGTTAGGCTGCTTGGATGAAGAAGTTGCCCACATATATATTGCAGAAGTTGTAAGCTCATCTATATAAAGGTAAATGGTGTTTATTCATTTATAATGTGGATCATTTAAAATTTGGGTGTGACCCTGCAGGTCCTTGCATTGGAATACCTACATTCCCTGCGTGTGGTGCATCGGGATTTAAAGCCAGACAATTTGTTGATTGCTCATGATGGTCATATTAAGGTATTGGAAATATTTTTGTATGCCTTCGGAGGGATATGTGGTGGTAAATTCTCCCTATTATATAATCTTATCTCAAATTTCAGTTTTTAAAATTTATGTAATATAGACAAACATGCTATATATTCAATTATGGTAGTATATTACTGTACATGTCTTTTGCACTATTTTGAGTACCATGATCTATAGGACGAGATTGAAAATACAGAAATAGAAAGTACTCACAATTGGTTAACTTCTACTTTATTTTTTCACGTGAATCCCTAGGAAAAATCCTTACATGATATTTTTAATATGCTAATGTACCTAGGTCTTCATAATTCTAATTTTTTTTGAGACATATATGGGGTTGTGCTTCAACATGGCTGTCGTATGACCTATGGCATGGATAGAGGAGGAAAAGCTTCCTATGTTGAACTTTTCCTTTTTTCATCTTCATTGAGACCAGTCATGTTGCGTGGATTGCCCTCCTCCAACTAAAATTTGCTTTGGGCAGGAGTATGGGACCAATTGGTAGATTGATATCTTGCTTAGAACTAGTTGTAAGACATTATCAAACTTTACCAAATTATACCGTTATCATTGAAGCTGATATCCACGAACTTACGGAAGATGATCTTCTTACTACAGTACATGAGGAAATTGATGCTCTTCCTTCTTGGCCCTATGCAATTGTGACTCTCGGTGTCTTCCTTCTTGGCCCTATGCAATTGTGACTCTCGGTGTCACAAAAATATAGGCACCAATGTTCCTTACAGAACATATAGGTCCCAGTCTGTTTGACCTCCTTATTTAGATGATTCTATTAATACAACAAGGATTAGGATTTAGGAAGCTTGAGACATGTATTAGTGTTATGCTTTGTGCTGGTCTTGTGTGAAAGTAAGTGCTGAGAAATTTGAGCTTCCAATTAAAGTAAATGCTTTGATATGTAATAATAGCCAATTTCCTTTTTATTGTTATAGGAATCACCAATTTTGTCTTTTTGAGATTTGTGCTCTTGATATCAGGAATAGTCTTACTTTTCCCTGGCCTCCTAGATGCACAAGATATATTTTAATACTGTTCCTACCTCAAGATGGTCTAGAGGCACCCTTCTTGCACCTGCATATAATCAAACCTCCATTAGAACCATTAGTTTTACTTCAACCATCATGTTGAGCGCAAACAAATAAATTGTTGTGGGTGTATATCTCTATTGTATTTTTGGCTAAGGAATTTGGGTAGAACTTGTTTAGTCTGAAATATACTGATTCCATTCCACCAGGGTTCACCATATTGCCCCAAACCACCTGGTTTAGGGCGTACTGAACCGTACCGAGGGTGAACTGTCATGGTTCTGCCCTTCGGTTTGAAGAATTAGGCGAGGAGAGGGGGATTGGGGAGAGGGAGAAGGAGAGAGAGGGGGAGAGAGTGAGAGGGAGAGGAAGGGAAGGAGGGAGAGAGAGAGGGAGGGAGGCTGACAAGGGCTCCCCTATTTGGAAAGCCTTTTTTTAATTTACCAACTTTAAATTGATTTGTTTCGAAGCCAACAAATTACGAAAGGGCTCCCCTATTTCATTTCGAAAGAAGAAAGCCCTCATCGGCCTCCCTCTCTTCCAACCTCCTTCCCTCTCTCTCCCTCTCTTCCTCTTCTTTTCCCTCCCTCTCCTCCCCTCTCTCTTCCTCTATCACCTTTCTCCCTCTCTCTCTCCCTCTTGCCTGTATGCTCCGGAAGTGCATGGCATGGTACCATACAAGACCACCGGAATAATCGGTATGGGTCCCATTACCAGTACAACCAACCCTTCTTCCTATAATCATGAATAATTTTCCACCCAAAAATGTGAAGGACCTTTGCATTCCATCAATCAATTCAATTTTGAATTAGAAAAAATAAACACCCCTTGTTCGTCAAAAAAGACCCAAAGAACAAAAAGGAATTTACCACAACTTTCTAACTTTAAACTGCTGTAAGATGATGATTTATGTTGTGAGGTTGTTTGATGATCTTATGGGCCTCCAAAATGTTAGTGTCTGTTCTCTCCTTGAGAAACGACTTTGAAGGGAAAAATAACATGGAAGTCTTGTTAGCATTTTTGGCCGGTACCAGCTCACGTTGGTCCGTAAAACTGGTATAGAATAGTATGGCTGATACAGTAATTTGAACAAGTTGTCCCACTTTTCATAGCTGGAACAAAAAGTGTTGTTTGCTACAGACTGAAGCATACCAACTAGATCTACCTTTTCCCTACTTAAGTTTATACTGATTTTCACTTGAATGCTGATAGAGGATGACTATATTTGCTTTTGCCTAATTTCAGATCATCATAACCTCGGAAGAGATATAAGAAGACTAAGTTTTGGGAACATATTGGGAATTGGATACACTTTCACTGATTTACTTCATCAGTATCTGGGTTGTGTGATTCCTTGCTATTCAACTTTTGATATCTTTGATTCTTGCTCTTGCTGACCAGTAGATGGTAGGCATATGTCAGCCTAAAATAACTAATATTGAATAGATCAACCAACTAGAAGGAGATTATGGAAAGAAATTGAATAGTTGGTATGTGTTTTTGTTAGATGGAGGATCTATGTTAAACCTTGGGGCTTCTTTCTCAAAGTTTCTGACAGGAAAGTTCTTCTGTTGTTTCTATTTTTCTTGATCGGTGGTGCTCCCATCATTTCTTTCAAAAAGAAGAAAAATCTACTGTTGGTATTTTAACCGTAATCTATCAAAAATTTTGCAGATTGTTTGGCCCTTTCTAAACAAGCACTTGCTTTACCATTATTGTTCTTTTAACCTAAATAATCACATAGAGGTTCTAAATGGTACCTTTGTCGATGGCAAGGATAAGCTGTTTTGGTATGAGAATACCAGGGGACTTGACAGTTCATGGCAAGATAATCAGACTTGTCGCTTCTGGCACAAAAGAATGGAAAACGAAATATCAAACACCATAGGGACGTAGGAATTAATGAGTCTGAGAAAAAAGAAGTCGGAAGACATGGAGATTGAGCATGAAATGTGGTGAAGGGTATCAAGAGAACTTTATTCTCAACTTTATTTTCAGTGTGAGTTCTATGAGATGAAATATTATTCTTTCAGCCCTTCAAAACGTTTGTATATCAAACGTGGTAATGAATGTCCTTTCTTATCCATGTCAAATTGATTGTTAGAAGACATTTAATCTGGTTTTAGTCTCACCACCCTCCTCTTCATCCCTAGCACTCATATATCAACTCTTTAATCTGTTTCCTTATATATTCACAGATACAGCATGATTAAAACATATGAAATATTTTGCTTTTGAATTTCATTCTCTTGGGATGCCAAAGATCTATTCCATTTTCCCCTTTGCAGTTGACAGATTTTGGACTTTCAAAAGTTGGTCTTATCAACAGTACAGATGATCTATCTGGCCCGGCTGTCAGTGGGACATCATTATATGCAGAAGATGAACAGCAGGTTTCTCTATCTGAGCACTTGAATCAGCAAGAGCAGTGGAAGAAACGCTCTGCTGTCGGTACACCTGATTATTTGGCACCTGAGATCCTCTTAGGAACAGGACATGGTTGGTATAACTTATGCAATATTATCTGGTAGCTATTGAGCCTTTTCTTTTTGACTTACCGCTGGTACCACTTGAAAATATATTGTCATGTATTGATCATTTCAGGTGCAAGCGCAGATTGGTGGTCCGTTGGTGTTATTCTCTTTGAGCTTATTGTTGGAATTCCACCATTTAATGCAGAACATCCTCAGGTTTTAAAAAAATTTTTTTGCTTGAATTTATACAAAAATTGTACAAACTGCTATAATGATTAGATGGCTTGTTGAACTTGAATATCAACGCTTAATTATTTTTAAGACTAGTTTAGTTTTTATTATTTAGGAAACTAATAGGATACTGAAACTTCACTGTCAAAATGTTGACATAGAAACCATTTTCTTAATAAAACTTGTACAATGACCATCTGATAAGGTGCTAGAATGAAAAAAGTAAGGATTTGTGGAAAGAAAAAAAAAACTAGATCATAGACAATATAATGTGATAGAACTAATCTTGATAACTATTAAGAGACTACATGATGAGGGACGGGATTCTAACATGATGCAGGATGACATGCAAGGGATGGACATGAAGAAAAAACCAGGTTAAAGGAAACAATTGATTGTGATTTTATGTTGTTATAATTCTCAAAAACTAGCCTAGATTAGATTAGGATTATCCTGTATCAATTAGTATCCTACCCGCATGCTAGAAACGATCAAAGAGAAAAAGAAAAAGGATCCTAGGATTAGGAAACACCTATAGGACATGCTTTAGACTTCAATAAAACAGAAAAAGTGAGATGGGAAGGGGTCTACATACCTGGCAATGATTGCCTTGATGTTGTAGAAGAGATCGCTCCGCTCGAATCGGCTCCTGGATGATCGAGTTCCTTTGCCGCGGATCCGCCAGCTTTTTATTGGATCGATTTGAGGATAAAGAAGACCTCATCCAGAGAGCGTGGCACTGGAGGGATCGTGCTAACGTCAAAGGTTAGTATGATAGAAAATAAGAAAAATATAGAACAGAAGATTGAGAAAGTAGAGAAAGCTGGAGGGTGGCAGGAGGTGCTGGCGGCTGGCTTGTTGTATGGACGCCTGGTTTGGATGAAGAGGGCATGCTAGGGCTGCAGCTTGGATGGATGATGGCTAGGGTTTAGTGGAAGAGGAAGGAAAGCTAATGGCTAGGGTTTGCTCACAAGAACACGGGTCTCACACCCACTCCTTTCGGAGGAAGCAATTAGACAAGAAATCACTATGATTTATTTCATGAAAAGAGATGAATACAAAAGGGGGAGGGGGTGGGTATTTATAGGCTCACCCAGGTCCCTAATCTCCTTGTCAAAGTTGGATTACAAAGTTGCTTAGAATAAGGAGTACAAAATTTGCATAGAATTAAAAGACTTGACTCCTGTTAGGATGAGGACACTTTCTCCTTCTTGGACTTGGTCAAAGGGCTCCTCATGGGCTAGGATGCCTCCTTCACTTGGGCTTGGCCTTGGGACGCCTCTCCTCTTGGACTTTGGGCAGCAACCTTATGGATTTGGGCGGCCTTCATATGGGCTTGGCGCATAGTTTCATAGTGGGCTTGGAAAGGCCTGGGGCGCCAACTTCAACTCCGGGCTGGTGAAGGCCTGGGGCACCCCAATGGTCTTGGACTGGGAGGGGTGCCATCTTGGGGCATGATAGGGGTTTGGCGTATGGGTTTGAAAAGAGGCCTAGGTGCATGAACAGGAGTAGCCTGGATGGTATCTGGTGACTCTTCTCTCTTGTACTGGACTTTACAGGACTCACTCTTCATTACAGGACTTAATGGACTCAATTTACAAATGACTGATTACTCAACACATGAATTAGAGATTGGAACCTTGAAATTCTGGTCTGCTCCTGATGTCCTCATCACTATATGGTCTAGGAAACTTAAATGGTAACTCTATAGGGTAAATACTTTTACAAGTGAGGCTTGCAAATTGTAATATAGGTATTGAGAACTGCAAGGATTTAGGTTCCGGCGGGACGTCCCATGGGACGGCAGGACGTTCCATGGGACACCGGGATGGAGCACCATCTCATGTGTTAGGACAAGACGTCCTACAAGTATCCTAGCATCCCAATCGAGATGCCTCAGGACATCCCATGTCCTGAGTGTCGGGATGGGATAGGATGCCGGCACGTCCCATTTAATAAAAAAATCGAGATATCGCCATCCCACGGGATTTAAAACCTTGGGGAACTGTATCGGTACATTACCGGTTCGGTATGATCCAAGTTAGTATAGTATGGTGTGCATCCATATCGAAGTAGCTCTCAAAATAATTTTTCTTACTTTTTATCTCAATACACCTTGGTACGTGTCAGTATATCTCGTACAGGATGGTATAGGGCCTATATTGATCTAAATATGAGTTTTGCACTGATTCTAACCTAGTATGGTATAGTACATCCTGAACTAGGCGGTTTGGGATGGCACGGCACTCCATGTTTACAAGATTAATGAACTGTAGTTATATATAAAAAAAAGCCCTTAGTATTATTAAGCAGTAAATGGAGATGCATTGCTTTTGTGGAATGTTTTCCTTTATCGTACAGTTTGCTTTTGTTTGTTATCTACATTAAAAATTAAGATATTTTATTTTACCCTTTTTGGTACAAACTGATCAATTGATTTATGATAATTGTAAGTTCAACTTCTTGAACGACTTCAAAAACTTCAGCACATATCAAATAAGATGACTGGGGCACTTCAGTCAATGCCCTTGTCATATGTTTTGCAAAAACACACCCCTAAGTTAATAAAACATTAGAAGGAAGCCAAAAAATAATTTTGGAGGCCAAAATAGGTTATATCGGGGGCATAATAGCTGTAGCATAATAGTCTGTGTCTTTTATCAATACTATGTAATGTGGTGTTGAATTTGCCATACCCTCCCTTGGTTGATGCAGATTCTTTGCTCAATATTTCGAACCTTGCTATCCTTTTTCATTTCCACCTATGAAGTTGGAGGCATAGGTGGGGCTAAGAGGAAGGAAATCCATCCTTTTTATGGGCGAAGGTCGCTCCTTCCATTTTCCCCTTTCATCTTCAACAGTCCCTCTTGGGGTGGGGTGGGGGAGGGGGTGAGGACTTTTTTGGTTGAGGGAGTGGCCCTCACTTTCTTCCTTCCACTACCATCTACACAGGATGGAACCAAGAGGGGGAATGAGGCTTGTCATGCCAGGAGGGTGCCTATACTTAGAATCAAAAGTAAGAGCTTGATATGAGCTTTGACCATCACTTGAGCTCAGCATGCAGCAGTTACAAGCACAACTTGGACCTAGACAAACATGGATCCATTCCAAATTTGGCCATAGCTTTATTCAACATTTAATCTCTTGAAAATATATCATTGTCTCTGGAATTATAAGCTGCATTCTCTTGAGTATTATGTGCCATACTAAAATATCACTTTTCCGAACTAGATGCAAGCAACTATTTTTCTCTTTTGCACTTCTAACATCATATGTGAGACCATATAGGTAGTTATTAGCTAAACTTCCGAGCAATAGAATATTTCTCAATTTTCAAATGACATTTGTTTATATAAGATTTTTCTTTTGACAATTCATTGGAGTTATCACAGAGTACAGATGATAACTTGCTTCATATTAAGAATTTTCTACTGACAGTACAATGAACCTGTCATAAAATACAAATAATATGATCACGATGAGGGGCCATGAGTTAATGTGTTAACTAACATAATTGACTGGAAGTAATATCCTTCCAAACAATAGTCTACATCAATTTAGCTTATTAGTCCTGCTTTATCTTATTGAATCTACTGATAGTTTTCTTGACTGCGTAATTGTCACACTAGATCTATTTGTGCGTTAAATGTTTGATGTCCAATTAGTGGTATGGTATCAAATTAACCAGACCCATTTTTATGGCAAACTGAGATCCTCTTTATACTGTTCTGGCAGAACCAGTGAAGTAGCACAAGTCACCTCTTTTTTTAAATGGATTTTGTACGAGGAACTACTCAAATTCTGTATGCATTGATATTCACTTTGTTTTGTTTTGTTTTCTAGAAGGAAGGGACCTTTGCATTTCTAATTTGTTCTTTTGTAATAGCACCAATAATATCTTAGTTCATGGGTAACTATCCAGGCAACATTGTAGATCGCTATTGTCAGTAAGATGCATCAAACTTAAAGCACCAATTTTATTGAAGGCAGATTAACAATTTAACATATGTTTGCTCATGTTGATATGTCAAGATATGGATGGACGTACTAAGCTTGGGTTGACTATTTGGACCTGTAAACTGAGTTCATACAAATCTATGGAGAAGGAAATAAAAGTACAGTCATGTAGTCCATTGACTTTGGTGAGTGCCATCAGTTAAGGTAGCCGATAGCTTAGAAGCAAATTGATTGTCGGCACCAAGACTCAAAAAACTTTATTTTGGTTTTCGTCTCTTTTGGCTTGAATTTATAAGTTTTAATAGGAAAATTAAACAAGAAAAGATTTTAGGAAAAACTCATGAATAATAATTAAAAATAAATTGATTATAGATATCACTAAAGACTAGTTGTACGTACTATATTTTGCAACAATTAGAACTCATAAAAAATGGGAAAGAAAATATGAAAAATACAATGGAGTCTAGGAAAAAAATACAAGTTAGACAAATATATTATGACATCATTCTAAAATTACTTATATGGGTATAAATAATGTTTGCAAAATATATTTGTCCATATTAAGATGACAAAGGTTCTCAGTTTTCAAAATGCAATCCATCTAATTTGTGAATTCCTATTATTTTGTTATTCTCATTAAATGTAAGGTCTAGAAGGTTTGGCTTTGTTTACACATTTAAATCTAGAAAACTTCAAGAGGTTTAAAAAAAGGTTACCATCCTAAATTTGGTAACAGCAAGTAAATTGAGTTACATTATCATTATCCTTTTTCTTGCTCACTAGATATATTGAAATCACAATCAGTGATTTTTTTTTTTTTTTGTAGATAATCTTTGATAATATTCTCAATCGAAAGATACCTTGGCCCCGAGTACCTGAAGAGATGAGTTTCGAAGCCCAAGATCTAATTGACAAGTAAGAAATGTCTGTTATGATTTTAGGATGCACTTGCTGTTGTTTATTCTTCATATATCCTTTTTTTTTCCAAACTACAACTTCTGTTTTATCTTGTGATGGAACTTCTTAAGCTCTGGAGATTGATGGAGACCTTTAAAGTTGTTAACAAATTCTGTATGAAGTTACAAATTTTTTTAGCCTTGGTTTGTTAAACTGACACACAATTGCTGTATTGGCCTATTGCTTTTCTTGCCAAAAGTTTGTCTAGGTGTGTCTGTGATATGCTCTTATGATATTTATGTTCCATCTGTGCTCTAGGGAAAGTTTGTTTTTGTGATCAGTGCACGATATTTGTTTTAATGTATACAGATGATCCCATCATATAGCTGGAAAGAACCTGAAGCTTAGTACTTAACATCTTGGGGTTCAATCTCCCATGAACGTTGTGAAACTATTATTCTCATTATTGTTTACTCAACATGAATTTAGTGGGACTAAAATCAGAGTGGTTTGGAAAATTATTTCTAAAGTCACTCCCCATTGGCAGTATGGTAGGGCATTTGAACGAAATAAGCAGTAATGGTATGTCTGAAAACTTTGACAGCATCATTAAAAAGTTTGAAGGATATCTTTTTTGTCAAAGGCATGCCTAGGTGCATGGTGCAGGCAAAGCCCAGCCCAAGCACATCCCCTTGTCGCAGGTGAAGTCTATTTGCTCAGGTACTAAAATGGCATGCCTTTTGTGTGCCTTGAGAAAAGCCCAGGGATAGAGAAAAGTGTACATCATCATATTTTTGAATCTAACCCAGATTCATTCTCTTCCTTTCAACATTCAAAGTTCAAACCTAACCCAGATTCAGATCTGTTAATTGACAACAAAACCTGAGACTTAGCTTGCTTTTCATCAGTATTCCTGCAGGGCCCTATTAAACTCCATTTCTATCCTCCACCTTATTTCTAAATATCCAAAAGTTTTTCTTCCCCCAAAATACATATTCCTTGTTTAAGTGAAGTAAAATTTCAGATGATAATCTTTGTTCTCAGTTTTATTATTCTAAAACACCATTTTGTCCCCAATGTCTTTTTCACTCATCTTTCATCAACTTGTGAAGTAGGTAAAAATCCATAACTTGTGTCAATTTTATCAAACCTAGATTGAATTCTCCACAGCCATATGAAGCAGCGGATACTTTATGGAATTCTTACCGATATTACAGTGGATAAACTTTTCCTTTTAAATTATAAAGGGCTGGTTAAATTGAATGACTGGACAAGAAAAAAGTAGAGCCAATAGGGAATAAAAACTGACCAATATCTATGGTTTAAGCCAGGGTTGTACATTTGATGTTTTTAGTCTTCACATTTTCCTTGCTCAAGTTAGAAATAGGCAGGTATATAATTTGATTGCCTATGGTAGCAATGATCGTATCTCAAGGGTTATGAATCATGGAGATGAATATGATATATGAATACAACAAAATATAGATATGTTGATGAGACAAATATTTAGAAATAGGATATAATGTGGTTGGGCTATAGCCAAAAAAAATGAAATTATACATTACTGGGTTATCAAAATATATAAATTTTGGGTTACACAATAAAATGATCCATACTCCATACAATAAAATCAGCATCGCCCATTACTCAAAGGTCAACATTTGGAGAGAGAGAGAGAGAGAGAGAGAGAGAGAGAGAGAGAGAGAGAGAGAGAGAGAGAGAGAGAGATTTCCCTGCTCACCCCTAGAGGTATTCTGGAAGCATATTGGACATATCTGAGAAGTATCCAGGGTGTTTCTTTTTTATTTTTGAGAAATATGATACTTAATATCCAATGTGTCAGATACAAGCACGGCATGGAAGTTGGAAGGATAAATGGTTCCCAGGTTCTTATGAACTTTGAGGCCTCCAATCTTTACTCCAGTTCATACTTGTGACAGGATGTTTGACAAAAGGAACCTTCTTGGGCAGTTCCTACCTCTATCATGAGGAGCCCAATGGTAATAGTACTCTCCCATGTGGAAAATGTGAGATGGCCTTATGTCAGTGTGCTGTCTGTGCAATTTCTCTTTATTTCTAAGGCTTATATAATTATCATGGCTATAACAATAACCATCAAGCTTGGCCCCATACTCTTTCAAGTTCTTCATCACAAATTTCATTAATTTTATCTTTTGTCTTCCCTCATAGTTCCTGGTTTAATATTTGATAATTGGTTATGCTTTGCCATATTATTCTTCCTTTCATGCATTTTTTTGTAAACCTACTACTTAAGATGTTGAAAGAGGGAAAAAATCTTAATTTGAGCTTGGAACACGTTTGGCCAAGTTGTTCCACCAATGATGAAACAATTGATTGAAACAATTGATTCAAAGAGTATAGTATACATTATTCTAAATGAAGGCGGATAAAATTTGCAGCCATTAGTTTAACAGGCATATTGATTTTCATTTTATCACTAACTTGTCATGTGGAACATTGCATGCCTCCTGCAAAAGGTCTCTCATATTCATCTGGTCCATTTTCTGATCTTACAAAAGTATGTCTTTTAGCAAAAAAATTACATTGTATTAATTTTGAAGTGCTGCCAACTTCCAGATTATTGACTGAAGATCCTCATGAAAGGCTTGGAACCAAAGGAGCATCGGAGGTGAGTTTCTGCAATGAAACTAGTATGATTGAAACACCTCTTTTTTCTCCTACATAGTTTTAAAATTTTGGGAATCGTATATTTAATCTTACCCCCGCAAAAAAACTTTCAGGTGAAGCGACACATATTTTTTAAAAATATTAACTGGGACACACTTGCCAAGCAGAAGGTGATTGTGTTAATCATGACTTTTCCCTCCTAGATAATCCTGTTCGCTGTACGTCAGTTTGAACAAGTTCACCAATGCTGCCCCTTTTGCAGGCTGCCTTTGTTCCCTCATCGGATAGTGCACTTGATACTAGCTACTTCAGTAATCGTTACTCTTGGAATCCATTAGATGAAAACATATATGATGCCAGTGAGTTTGAGGATTCCAGTGATAATGGAAGCTTAGGTGGAAACAATAGTTGTGTATGCAATCATCATGATAAACGGGTATGAACTCTGAACTGATCATGCTTATTAGTTCTAATTTTTTCCTTGCTGTGATTGATGATTTTATTCAGGCATGCCTAGACGGTTTCAAATGTGAACTTGTATACAATTGATGCGATGGTTATATTAATTTAAAAATCAATTTTCACACCATGCATATAAATATGCATCTTCAAGCTCAATATTCATTTTGTACCTAATTTTGTTGAAAAAAATGTTAAATTTATTTCATGTCAACCATGACAAACAGGGGGGTGAGTGTGGAGGTCTTGCTGAGTTTGAATGTGGTTCATCCATCCATCATTCATTCAGCAACTTTTCATTCAAGGTAAGCATGCTACTAAACTACATTAATCCCTATTTCTTTTAGAAATCTTTTTTTGTTGACTTTCTGAAATTCTAGCACCAATACTAATGTCGACCAGTGGGCATGACTGTTTGACTCCTAGGATGATAGGCACAAAGAAAAGAAACTGGAAGAGACATCCTTGTTGGCAATTTTTTAGATGACCTGCTAATACAATTTTTTGATAATCCTCTCTGCCTTCATGCCCATTGTATTAAGTAGGTCAAAATAATGTCTTTTCCAATGTCATAGCCCATTAAAATTGCAGAAGCTTCAGTCGTTGAGGCTAGTTCCAGATTATGGGCTGTATGAGAGGTGTCAAGATCTTTTGCCTTGGGTCCCTGCAATGGATGCTTTGAATATTTGGAGCTGGAGCTATCTCACTACAATCCAAAGCAGTTATTACTTCTGTGCAAGCAGAACTGATGGGACTATGAAACTATTATCAAACCACATATTCTGATTACAAAATTAAAAAAACGACCAATTAACGCGGACGGTTGGTTTCTGAATAGAACCCATGTTCTTCAAAAATAAGCAACTGACCAATAATTTTGATGGGTGGATGGAGTGACCTGCTGGAACGGATCTTCTTCCTTATTGACTTGAATGCTATGGTGTTAGAACGGCTGACACCAGCAAATCTAGTGTTTTGTTTGTTGATTTGGACCTTCAATTTAAGTCCATGACTTATACAACGTGATGGATTAAGGGTATCTGTTTGCTGCCTTAAAATGTAGCATTTAATTCAGTAGTTCATATTTCCTGCTTGCATGCTTAATGCATGTCATGGCTCAGGTAAAAAGAAAGCCTGAGGTGGGATAAAAGAAATCCTGCACAGGACACAACTTTCAAAGAAAGAAGAAAAATTAAATTTTTATTGTTAGATGTACTGTGATTTGCTTCTCATTTATGAATATGGCTGGCTCCTTTGTTGCTGAAATTTTCTTGTATATTGTGCCTAGAATCTGTCGCAGCTTGCGTCAATTAACTATGATTTGCTCAGCAAGGGTTGGAAGGAAGATCAAGCAATAAAATCTAACTCTTGAGTTGCCTTCCTATTGTGAAGTTTCCATTGTACATACGAGCTGGACGCTTATGGATCTTGGTGCTATCATTGTACAGCATGTAAATGTAAGTAGTCACAGCTAATGCCAATTTTCTGCCAAGTTTTTTTTCTACGTTACTCAAGTAGGTTGATTCTCGATTTGCCTTTTCAGAATTAGAAGCTTGAGGCCTAACTCCAGGGACATGCCTCTCCCCCATACACTGCAGGCTACTGCTCCAACGTCCGGAGCTGCTTACTATTTATTCAGAGCCTTTTGATTTTCCTTTTTTTTTTTTTTTTACCCGTGGTAAATTCTGTCTGTCAGGGGCCTTGGACCGCTGGTCCTGGGCCTTCCGATGGAAAGTACATGTTTCCTGGGGATGTGGATCAGATTTCTTTTTATTCATCACTGCCCCTTGAAACTACTTGATTTTCTTTCCCTTGTGACTTGTTAACTGTGGCTCATGAACGCTGATCACCGGTCCTTGGCATTCACATGGAACGTACATCTTATATCGAGAAAATGGAAGGCATCCCATTTTTATTCATAAATCCTCCTCCTTATGCCTGTACAAGGGAGACAGGGAGGAAGAGATGGGATGGGTCACAGCTCACGGTTCACCGCCCTGGTGGCATTGCGGCAAGTGTCTTTTGCTTTTTTTGATGACAATTATGGAAAGTAGGATGGAGACACTGCTTGTGCTTCCGAAGGTGAGTTCCTTTGCTAGGTATTTAGATATATTGTACTTTGGGAATGGATTTTTTTTAAATAATATTTTTTAAAATAATATTATCGAAATATGGTTTCCCTGATTAATTTTATCAAATTATTATTATTTTTTTTGGCTTCGTGTTCTTGTTTTTTTTTTTTTTAATCATTTGAAAAGAAGATGCAGATTTTACCTGCATTTTCTAAGAGAAGGTGCCGGTTCTATTTATGTCTTTTAAATCGAAAAAAAAAATATGAAGAGGTAGATAGATTAAAAATTTTAAAAGAAACTTGAAGTAGTTCTCGTAGACAGGTAAAATCATTTTCTAAATGAAAAAAAAATTATTTTCTGAAAAAAATCTCTTGCATCTTCTTCTTCTTCTTCAAAAAAAAAAAAAAAAATTGAAGACATAATAAATTACAAAAAAATTAAAAACCTCCTATTAAATTCTTACATAATAAAATTCTACAAAAAAACCTCCTATTAAATTCTCTAAAAAAACATCCTGCATCTTTTAAACCAAAAAAAAAAAAAAACATAATAAATTCTTAATAAAATTACAAAAACACCTATTAAATATTTACATAATAAAATTAAAAAACATAATAAAATTTAAAATAACATAATAAAATATTTAAAATAATATAATAAAATTATAATACATAAAATATTTAAAATAATATAATAAAATTAAAGTTTTAAAAAAAATAAAAAAATTAAAATAAGATGTAGGTAGAGTGAAGTCGCAGTTCATAGGTCGTACTTATGACTTTATCTTACACTTCTATTTTTAAAGTAAAAAATTAAAAAACTAAAAAAATCAAAACATAGATAAGTAAAATAAAAAAATATTATCTTAATAATAATATAAAATATTATTATTATAAAATAAAATTTATTATAAATATAATAAATTATATATAAATATATTATATTATAAAATATTTATTATATTTTATAATATAATATATAATTTATAATTTAGTCGGTGCCAGTTTAGTCGCTAGTTCGATCATCAATTTGCTTGTCGGGTCGGTGCCAATCTGATCGTTAACTAGGTGCTAATCCGGTCGCCAGTTCGATCATCAGATCGATACTAGTTCGGTCACCAGTTTGATCATTAGCTCAGTGCCAGTTCGGTCGATAGTTCGATGCCAGTTCGGTCCCCTATCCGGTGCCAGTTTGGTTATCAATCCGAGTCAGACTGGTACCAACCTGGCGATCGGATTTGCATCGGTCTAACGACCAAACTGGCAATTGAATCGATGACCAGACTGGTTGGTGGATCGGTGGTTGGACTAGCAATCGGATTAATGGTCGAACTATCGATCGAATCGACGGCCGAACTGGCACCGACTTGGTGACCGAACTGGTGGTCAGATCGATGATCGGATTGGCACCGTCTTGGTAGCCAGATTGGCTATTGGATTAGGAGTCGGACTGGCGATCAAACGGTGGCCACCGGTTTAACAACCAGTCCAACTACCAGGTCGGTGCCAATTCGGCCATTGGTCCGGCTATCAGTCTGACCATCGGTCCGACAACCGGTCTGGCTACCAGGTCGATGCCAATATGATCATCGGTCTGGCCACCTGTTGGGTTGCCAGTCTGGTCCCTAGTCTGATGGCCAGTCTGGCTACCAGGTTGGTGCCAGTTTGATTGTCGATCGGGCTACCAATCTGGCCATAGACCTGATAGCCAGTCCAGTCGCCAGGTCGGTGCCAGTCCGGTCACCAGTTCGGTCATCGATCCAATCATTGATTCGATAGCCAGTCCAACTCCAGCCATCAGTCCAATAGCTAGTTTGGTTGCTAGGTCGGTATCAGTCCAATCGTCGTCTGGCTGCTAGTCTGATCGCTAGTCCGGTCGTCAGTCCGGTTCCTGATTCGATAGCTAGTCTGATTGCCAGGACGGTACCAGTCTGATCACCAATCTGGTCACCAGTCCAATCACCGATCTGATAGCCAGTTCGATCACAAGGTCGGTGCCAGTCCAGTCGTCAGTCTGGCCACCGATCTGATTGCCTATTCGACCATCGATCTAATAGCTAGTCTGATCATCAATTCGATTGCCTGTCCAGTGCCAGGCCGGTGCCAGTCTGATTGCTAGGTTAGGGCCAATCCAACTTATATTGGTGACCGAACTGGTACCGGACTGGCGACTAGACTGGCACCGAGCTACCTATTAAACTATAAATTTTATATTATATTATAAAATATTTATTATATTATATTATATTACATTATATTATATATAATATATATATATTATAATGAATTTATTTTATAATAATAATATTTTATATTATTATTAAGGAATATTTTATAATTTTACTTATATATATTTTAATTTTATTAATTTTATTAATTTTTATTTTAAAAATGAAGGTGCAGGAATAAGATGAAGTCACAAGTACGGCCTGCAGCTTCACTCACCTGTAGTTTTTTTAATTTTTTTATTTTTGTTAAAATTTAAATTTTATTGTGTTATTTTAAATATATTATATATTATTTTATTATTATTTTATTTTAAATTTTTAATTTTATTTTGTTATTTTAAATATTTTATTATGTTATTTTAAATATTATTATATTTCTTTAAATTTTATTATGTAAGAATTAATAGGGGGTGCATTTAATAGGGTTTTTTAAATTTTATTATGTAAAAGTTTATTATGTTTTTTGACTTTTTTTTTTTCTTTTTTTTTTGGTTTAAAAGATGTTAGGATTTAATGGGAGGGCGGGTGCATTTCTACCTGCATCTTCAAGGATTTTTTTCTTTTATTTTGTTTGGAAGAAGATGCAGAGGCTTTTTTTTTTTTGAAAGATTTTTTTTTTTTATTTAGAAGATGCGGGTACAATTTGCATCTTCAAACTTCGTTTTTTGGATTTTTAGATATCTGTCTTCAAATATTTTTTTTCAAGTGGTTTAGAAGATGTAGGTAGAACCCGTGCCTTCTCTCAAAAAACTTAGGTAAAACCTATGTCTTCTCCAGGTGGAAAAAAAAAAAAAACACTTGGCCAAAAAAATGTTAGTTTGGTAAAATTGATCAGGAAAATGTATTTTGGTAATATTATTTTTAAAAAATATTATTAAAAAAAAATCCCTTTGGGAAGCATAGAAATTAATGTATTGGGTCTTGGCAGCTTTAAAACCCTGTTGGGATACTGGAATTGGCACGTATTATCCTATGATTGTAGGTATGCCTGGTGAAAGAGAATTTTTAAAAATAATGTTATTTTATTATTTAATTATTAAAATAGGATAGTTAGGGATATATTTATGAAAATAGACTAGTAGGGATACATGGCAGCTGAGTTGGACACATGGTAGCCGAGGTGGATATACGTGTCAAAATCATAGTTTGTACTTGTAATTTCCGAGAGAAATTTTAATGTCGGCTGAGAAATCATAGTATGTACTTGCAATTTCTCTGCAGAAAACTCCCTTCGTTTATTTCTCCTTCGATTTGGTTCTTTTCTCTATTTCTTCTCTGGTCCTCTGCTCCACTTGGGTCCCCCCTACCCCCCTCCAGCCCCACGTGTCGAGATCTTCCTCTTTTCACTTTCTTCTTTGGTCCCTCTGCTCCATTGCAACATTGCGGTCCCCCCTTATCCCCCTCCAGCCCCTCCGTCCCTTGTTTCCATATGTTGGTTTTGAGGTAAATCTTTTTGGTCCCTTCTAATCCCAACAGTCTATTTCTGGACTGACATTTCAGGTACTTCCTTAAAATATTTTTTTTTGATTTTATTATCTATTTAATATTAAACATTAGATCTTGTTGGACCATATTGACTTTATGTTTGAATGTTTTAGTTTTTTGTGTTGCATGTAATTATTTAATTTTTGATATTTTTTTTCGTTTAATGGAGAATTGAATTATATAGGGTAAGTACTAGCTAAACCACTTTTATTTGTCACCAAAATATAATTTTTATTTATCAAAAAATAAGTTTTAAATTTATCCCACGAAAAATAAGAAATAATAATTCAATTTGGAGAATTATTATGATATAAATTAATTACAATTTGTTAAATAAAAATTACAGAAATTAATTCATAGTCTCCATACCAAAATAAATAATGATTCAATATTCAGCATCTAAATGCAATGTTAAAGGCCAAAAACATTCAGAAATTAAATGAAAATTATGTATTGATTTTCTAAGTTGTTATGGTATAAATTAATTATTCATATTTTTCATTGTTATGGATTATAAGTAATTAAGTAATTATAAATGAATATCTTAGGGTATAAAAATAACTTATTAATTTGTAAACAAAGTTGTTAAGGTATACACTATATTAATTAATTTATAAATACATCTATAAATTAAATGATAAATAGTATAATAAAATATATTATATAAATAGAATATGGTATAAATATGATATAATTTGTTTGATATAAATAAATTATGGTATGAATAGTAAATAATTATAATTTAGAAATATTTATCGTATATAAATAATTAATTAATTATAAATGAAAATGTTATAGTATATAACTATTTCATTAATTAATAAATAAAGTTGTTAAGGTATATACTACATTAATTAATTTATAAATGCATCTATTAAATTAAGTGATAATAGCGTAATAAAATATATTATATAAATAAAATATGGTATAAATATGATATAGTTTGTTTAATATAAATCAATTATGGTATGAATAGTAAATAAATATAATGTATAAATATTTATTATACATAAATAATTAATTAAATATAACTAAAAATGTTATGATATAAAAATAATTCATTAATATATAAATAAAGTTGTTAAGGTATTTACTGCATTAATTAATTTATAAATGCATCTATTTCATTAATCAAGAATTAGTTTAATAACATATATTATCTGTATAGAATATGGTATAAATATGATATAGTTTGTTTGATATAAATAAATTATGGTATGAATAGTAAATAATTATAATGTATAAATATTTATTATATATAAATGATTAATTCATTATAAATGAATATGTTATGATATAAAAATAATTCATTAATTTGTAAACAAAGTTGCTAAGGTATACACTGCATTAATTAATTTATAAATGCTTATATTAAATTAATTATAAATAGTATAATAAGATATATTATATAAATAGAATATAGTATTGTTACAGCCATGACAGTGACGTGGCCAGGCTCAGGTATCACCGAATACGAGCGAGCCACGTGTATGTTTCCCCGGCCAAGTCAGCGCCACATCCTCAAAGCCAGGATCGGCAAGACTACACCGCCCGACGACTGTCTAAGGCAAACCGTCCTCGCCGAGGTCGAGCTCGGCTCGGAGTTCCTCTACCACCTCATTGGCGCCCGAGCCCGGAGGGGTCCGCCTAAGTGAGGTCGGCCGAGGTCGGGTGACCCCCTGCCGCCTCGCCAGGTGTCCACCCAGGAGGGGTCCACCTAAGCCGAGGTCGGCCGGTCCTTCGCCCTTCGCCAGGTGGCCACCTGGAGACGGGTCCACCTCGGCCAGAGCCAGGCGACCCCCTGCCGCCTCGCCAGGTGTCCACCCAGGAGGGGTCCACCTAAGCCGAGGTCGGCCGGTCCTTCGCCCTTCGCCAGGTGGCCACCGGAGACGGGTCCACCTCGGCCAGAGCCAGGCGACCTCCTGCCACATCGCCAGGTGTCCACCCAGGAGGGGTCCACCTAAGCCGAGGTCGGCCGGTCCTTCGCCCTTCGCCAGGTGGCCACCCGGAGACGGGTCCACCTCGGCCAGAGCCAGGTGACCTCCTGCCACCTCGACAGGTGTCCACCCAGGAGGGGTCCACCTAAGCCGAGGTCGGCTGATCCTTCGCCCTTCGCCAGGTGGCCACCCGGAGACGGGCCCACCTTGGCCGAAGCCAGGCGACCTCCTGCCACCTCGCCAGGTGTCCACCCAGGAGGGGTCCACCTAAGCCGAGGTCGGCTGATCCTTCACCCTTCGCCAGGTGGCCACCCGGAGACGGGCCCACCTCGGCCGAAGCCAGGCGACCTCCTGCCACCTCGCCAGGTGTCCACCCAGGAGGGGTCCACCTAAGCCGAGGTCGGCCGATCCCTCGCCCCTCGCCAGTTGGCCCCCGGAGACGGGTCCAACTCAGCCGAGGTCAGACCGCTCGTACGGAGAGGGCCCCGGGGAGAGAGAGACGGGCCCCGAGGCCATCCCTCGGGCCGTACGAATCCCAGACGGCGTCCCGTACGAAGGGCGGCGGCACACGGAACATCACTTGCATCGACCCGACAGGTCCCGCGGCCGAGGGACCCGATCCTGACGGGACAGGCCCCATAGATGGGTGGCGCCCACGCTTGGGGAAGAGAGCGCTCTCACTAAGCCCGAGGCCTGACCGGCCGCCCTGCCAGCACCGCCCTCCCCTCTTTCTCTCCTGTCTTTGCCTTTTCCCTGCTGGGCCCGGCGGACGAGGTCGGAAAGCCGCCTGGCCTCCTTCACCGAAAAGGGAAAAGAGAAGAGGACGGGGAAGGGGAGTTTCTGAGGAGAAAAGAGGACAAGCACACGACGAAAGGAGATAAAGAGGAAGGAATCTGGGGACGACGAGGTAAGCCAATTAGCCTGGGGACAGGAAGAAAGTACCGGCGAAAGGCCTTGCTCCGAGAGAGAAACCAGAGATCCCGAGAGGGGAACACTGAGTGTGAGCTCGGCAAGGAGGCCCAGCCGAGATTCTGGTCCCCAGAGCGTTTCCTTCACCAGTTAACTCTCTAAGTCTGGAATCCTTTCGAGGGTCCGGCTGGAGAGTCTGTTCCTTCTCGTCGTCTACTGACTTGACCGTCGGAGCTCCCTCGCCGGGATCCCCGGCCAGGGTCCTCTAACCCCTTTGTTGCAGGTTCTCCGCGGGAAGGGAGGCTCCCTCGCCAGGCGGTCAGGAAGGATCGGCTGATCCGTAGCACGGGCGCGGCGGCGAGAGCGGCAACAGATTGGCGCACCAGGTAGGGGAGGCAGGACACTAACCCCTAGCGGGAACCAGCTTTCTGCAGGTATCACGCTCTCCAGCAATGGTGGTTACTCGTGGTCGCGAGGCGTCCACCAGCCATGTGGGGGAAGTCCACTCCCCTCCAGGGGGCCACAGCCCCGAAGGGGAGCTTCCAGCTCCCCCTCCTCTTCCACAACAGCCTACGCCGGTGGACAGATCCCTTGCGGCCATCGTCCAGCACCTGCAGACTTTGGCCTCAGCGGTCCGGCAGCTTCAGCATCAGCAACGATCCCTGGCCACCCAGCCGCAGCCAGGGACCCCCGCGGCCCGAGCCGCGGGGCAGCGCGGGAGCCTACGCTCAATTCAGGGCAGGCCATCCCATCAGAGGGCCATCTCCAACCCCCGGGGGAGCCACCAAGCTCTCGCAAAGAGAAACTATTCCGGTTCGGAGGATCACGAGAGTCGATCCCCGGCCGATGGGGCCGAAACGGCGCATCACAGCAAGCGACGTCGAGGCCAGACCTCGCGCCGGGACCGATCGGCGCCCCCTTCACCCGCAGCCTCGGTGGAGGACTCCACCGACGAAGCCATCAGGCGCCAGGCCGAGAGGCGCCTGGAGGAGCATGAGCGCAAGCTGGCGGAGTTCGCCCGCCGATTCGCCGACCTGCAGAACTCGTCGGCAGACCCGGCGGGCTACGACTCCCGCCCCCCTTTCTCTGAAGAAATCCAGGCAGAACCAATCCCGAAACGGTTCCGCATGCCGCAGGTGGATCCCTACGACGGGACCACCGACCCCCTGGATCATTTGGAGAGCTATAAGGCTCTCATGAGGGTCCAGGGGGCCACCGACGCCCTTCTATGCATCGCCTTCCCGGCAACCCTTCGGAAGGCCGGGCAACCCTTCGGAAGGCCGCTCGAGTCTGGTTCACCCGTCTCGAGCCCGGATCCATTTGCTCCTTCCATCAGTTAGAAGGAAAGTTCGTGGCGCACTTCGACGCTTGTCGAAAGGTGCCAAGAGAGGTGGACAACCTCTTCTCCATCCGCCAGCAGGACCAGGAGCTGCTCCGGGACTACATCACCCGGTTCAAGACCGCAGCCCTGGAGATCTACAGCTTGGACGAGCCCGTCGCCATGCTGGCTTTGAAGCGCGGGCTTAAGACGTCCCGCTTAACCTATTCCCTGGACAAGAAGCCGCCCAGGACGTACTCCGAGCTCCTCCTCCGCGTCCCACAAGTACATCCGAGCGGAGGAGGCTGACCGCACCCGTCGAGAAATGGACGGGAAGACTTCAAAGAAGCCGCTCCCGAGGGACACCCCGGGAGCTCGGAGGCCCGGGCCGTCTGCCGACCCTCGCCCAAATCCAAGGCCGAGGGGCGAAGCCACTCCCGAGCGGAGGTACACCCCCCTCCTCGCACCTCGAACGAAGATCCTCATGGAAATCGAGGGCGAGCGCTACCTCCGCCGACCTCCTCCTCAGAACCCGAGAGCCGTCCGAGACAAATCGAGGTACTGCCAGTTCCACCGCGAGCACGGGCATGACACGGAGGAGTGTCGCCATTTGAAGCGGGAGATTGAGGAGCTAATTAGGAGGGGTTACCTCAGGAAGTTCGTCAAGAACGAGGCCCCCTCTGAAGGGCAGCCGCTCGCGGCCCTGCCACCTGTCCCTGCGATCGACAACCGCCCAACGGGGAAGCCCGTGGGCATGATCTCACGCGGGTCCGGCCGAGCAATGAAGAGGGCCCGGGAAGTCCCGGAGAATGTAATCCCTCCCAAGGGAGGGGAAATTAATGATAATGTAAACAACGATGCTGTGGTGGTCGAGATGACCATCGCGAAGCATCCTGTACATCGAATCATGATGGATAGTGGAAGCTTGGCTGACGTACTTTTTTACGATGCTTTCTCTCGAATGAATTTGTCCCCCGATCAGCTGAAGCCAGTGCACACCCCCCTGGTAGGTTTTACAGGGGACTCCGTGGGGGTCGAGGGGGAGATCACTCTCCCGGTCACTGCCGGATCCCCACCCCGGCAGGCGACGGTCCTAATAACATTCACCGTCGTTAGGCTCCCTTCGCCTTACAACGCCATTCTCGGGCGTCCCGGGCTCAACCAACTGGACGCCACCATCTCCACGAGGAGGCTGTTGGTGCAGTTCCCCACGCCTTCCGGGCTCGGGGAGATGAAGGGGACGATCCAGCCAGTCCCGCTCTACCTCCAGGCGGTCCCAGGCGCCAGGGGCGCGGAGCTCGCCCATGATATTGACGACCTCGACCTGAGAGAGAAGGAACCCAGGGGAGGGCCCGTAGAGCGCCTGCTGACTTTTCCCCTCGGTTCGGATCCCCTGAAAACGGTACAAGTCGGGGCCCAGCTCCCCGAGGAAGAGGTGAACCCGCCTGCTGGAGTTCCTCCGCACCAACGCTGACGTGTTCGCCTGGTCAGCAGCCAACATGCCGGGCATCCCGCCCGAGGTTATCATGCACAAACTGAACGTGGATCCCAAGTTGCCGCCCGGTCCGCCAGAAGAAGAGAAGCTTCGCCATGGAGAGGCAGAAGGCGATCAACGAGGAAGTAGAGAAGCTCCTCGCCGCCGGTTTGTCCGAGAGGTCCAATACCCTAGTTGGCTGGCAAACGTGGTCATGGTAAAGAAGAATAGTGGTAAGTGGAGGATCTGTGTGGACTACACCGACCTTAACCGAGCTTGCCCAAAGGACAGCTTCCCTCTTCCAAAGATCGACCAGCTGGTCGACACCACCTCGGGGCATCGCCTCCTATCGTTCATGGACGTCTTCTCCGGATACAACCAGATCCGGATGAACCCGGAGGACGAAGAGCACACTGCCTTCATAACTGACCGCGGGACTTTTTGCTACAGGATGATGCCTTTCGGCCTCAAGAACGCGGGGGCGACGTACTAACGTCTGGTCAATAAAACCTTCAAAGACCAGATATGCCGCAACATGCAGGTGTACGTGGACGACATGCTGGTGATGAGCAAACTCGATTCGGACCACGTGGCTGACTTGACGGAGACGTTCGGCAACCTCCGGCGCCATCAGATGAAGCTGAACCCGGCGAAGTGCGCCTTCGGCGTCTCCGCCGGGAAGTTCCTAGGGTTTATGGTGACTCAAAGAGGAATCGAGGCCAACCCGGAGAAGGTCCAGGCCATCCTGGACATGGAGCAGCCCGCCTCCAAGAAGCAAGTGCAGCAACTGACCGGCCGAGTCGCGGCCCTTAGCCATTTTATTTCCAGGTCGGCGGACCGCTGCCGTCCCTTCTTCAAGGTGCTGAGGAAGATGAATGGCTTTGCTTGGACCGAGGAGTGTCAGCAGGCCTTCGAGGAGCTGAAGAAGACGCTTCGCATCGCCACCTTTACTGTCCAGGCCCGAGGAGGGAGAGGAGCTTACCCTCTACCTGGCGGTTACCCCGGAGGCCGTCAGCTCTGTCTTGGTCCGAACCGACGACCAGTGGCTCCAGCGACCGGTGTACTATACCAGCAAACTTCTCTGAGACGCGGAGCTCAGGTATTCCCGGCCCGAGAAACTTGTTTTTGCGCTAATAGTGTCTGCCCAGCGTCTCAGGCCCTATTTCCAAGCGCACCCCATCGCCGTCTTGACGGATCAACCGCTGAAAGCGGTGCTCAGCCGACCCGATACTTCGGGACGATTGGCCAAGTGGGCACTGAAACTCAGCAAGTTCGACATTACGTACAGGCCAAGGTCGGCCATGAAGGCGCAGGTGCTGGCCGATTTCTTGGTCGAATGTGCAGGCTTGGGCAAGGAGCCCGAGGGAGCCCCCCCGGCCCAGCCAATGGAGGTTGGCACCGATGAGCCTGGAGAGGACGCTTGGATCCTCCATGTAGACGGAGCCTCAAACTCCGGCGGGAGCGGAGCTGGGCTCATCCTTGCCAACGGCGACGGGGTCATCGCCGAGTGCGCACTCCGTTTCCAATTCCCCGCAACAAATAACCAGGCGGAGTACGAGGCACTTCTTGTCGGACTGAGAGTCTCCCGCGAGCTGGGCGTGACCAACCTCAGAGCTTTCACTGACTCCCAGCTCGTGGCGGGGAAGGTATCCGGGGAGTATGTCGCACACGACCCCCAAATGGCGAAGTACTTGGAGTTCGTCAAGGCGGGCGCGTCCAAGTTTCGGCGCTTCAACATCTTCCATATCCCCCGCGGGGAGAACGCCCGCGCGGATGCCCTCTCTCGGCTGGCGACCTTGCCGACACGATGCTGGGACGCGCTCATATGGAGCGCCTTGAGGTCCCAAGCCTCGAAGCACCGGTGGAGGTCCATCAGGTCAGCCAGGAGCCCAGCTGGATGGACAAGTACGCTGCGTACATCACCAGCGGCACCCTGCCGGAGGACCGAGAGGCGGCTCGGCTCATCAGGAAGAAGGCCGTGCGGTTCGTCCTGATGGACGGGCAGCTGTATCGAAGATCCTACTCCTACCCCCTCCTCAAATGCGTAGGACCCACAGAAGCCAGGCTTGTGCTCCAGGAGATTCACGAAGGCATCTGCGGGAACCACGTGGGGGGCAGGGCATTGGCGTACAAGGCCCTCCGTCAGGGCTACTTCTGGGAGACAATGAAGGAAGACGCCGCCGACTTCGTGAAGAAGTGCGACCGGTGCCAGCGTCACGCCACGGTGCAGCGGCAACCCTCCAACCCAATCTCTCATCTCTCAGCCCCCTGGCCGTTCGCCCAGTGGGGGATGGACCTCCTGGGCCCATTCCCGCCAGCATCTGGCCAGCGGAAGTTCTTGATAGTGGCTATCGACTACTTCACGAAGTGGGTCGAGGCCGAACCCTTGGCGAGGATCACCGAAGCAAACGTCGCCAAGTTCTTCTGGAAGTCCATCATCTGCCGCTTCGGCCTCCCCCACACCGTGGTCACCACAACGGACGCCAGTTCGACTGCCGGGAATTCGAAGAATTCTGCAGTGACCTCGGCATCAGGCATCGCTTTACCTCGGTGGCGCACCCTCAGACCAACGGGGAGGCCGAAGTCACGAACAGGACCATTCTTCAGGGCCTCCGCACGCGGCTGGACCAGGCCAAGGGCAGGTGGGCCGACGAGCTTCCCAGCATCCTTTGGGCATACCACACCACCCCAAGGATGGCTACCGACGAAATCCCGTTCAACCTCGTCTTCGGAGCCGAGGCAGTCATCCCGATCGAGCTCAGCCTACCCACGTTGCGCGTGGAGCAATACGACGAGACAGAAAACCCAGCCAGGATGATGCTCAACCTAGACCTTCTTGAGGAAATGAGGGACAAGGCCCGAATCTGAATGGCGGCGTACCGGCAACGTGTAGCCAGATATTACAACTCCCGAGTGCGGCCGAAGGTTTTTCGTCCCGGAGACTTGGTCCTCCGGCGCGCTGAAGCCTCCCAGCCACGGGAATGCGGCAAGCTATCACCCAACTGGGAAGGCCCATATCGGGTGGCAGAAGCCCTCCCTCATGGAGCATATTACTTGGAAGAATTGGGAGGTGCCAGGTTCCCCCGGACGTGGAACTCCTCGAACCTGAGGATGTACTATCAGTGATGTAAGGCTCCCAGTTCCTGTAACAAAGTTTCCCCACTTCAAACACTCCCTTCTAACTTCGACAAGAAGGCCTACGGCATCGAGCTCAGTCCGGAGACCCTGGGCTTCGGCCTGGAAGGTGGCGCCGAACCCAGTTCGCCCACGCAAGCCCGGAGCACAGCTCAGCAAGCCGCGCAAGGCTTGAGAAAGCCTGCGGCATCGAGCTCAGTCCGGAGATCCTGGGCTTCGGCCTGGAAGGTGGCGCCGAACCCAGTTCGTCCATGCAAGCCCGGAGCACAGCTCAGCAAGCCGCGCAAGGCTTGAGAAAGCCTGCGGCATCGAGCTCAGTCCGGAGATCCTGTGCTTCGGCCTGGAAGGTGGCGCCGAACCCAGTTGGCCCATGCAAGCCTGGAGCACAGCTCAGCAAGCCGCGCAAGGCTTGAGAAAGCCTGCGGCATCGAGCTCAGTCCGGAGATCCCGGGCTTCAGCCTGGAAGGTGGCGCCGAACCCAGTTCGCCCACGCAAGCCCGGAGCACAGCTCAGCAAGCCGCGCAAGGCTTGAGAAAGCCTACGGTACCGAGCTCAGTCCGGAGATCCTGGGCTTTGGCCTGGAAGGCGGTGCAGAAACCGTGTTGCCTGCGCAAGCATGAAGGCGACCCAAAGTCGGGCCCGCTTAAGGCTTGCTCTGCTGCGACGCGACTCAGCAGGCCCCATCCTTCGATTTGAGCAATGGGAGGACCAGGCCTGCAACTGTTTCAAGTGTTCCAAACCGACATCTCAGAAAGAAAGGAAAAGAAAGGTGAGATGAAATGAAAAAGAAAACTCAAGGTTTTGATAAACTTAGATTTCCATTGATGTGAGTAGTCGGTACAAGCTGGGGGTCCCGACAGGCCGGGACTCCCCCCCCCCCAAAAAAAAAAAAAAAAAAACAACACAAACAAAAACAACAAACAGAAGCAAAAAAGAGAAGGAGACATCAGGGAGAAGACGCCGGGTTCACTGAGATGCGGGGTCGGAGCCCTCTGCCGGAGGCGCGGGTGCTGCGTCCTCGACTTCTACAACGGCCGGCTCCTGGGGCTGCTCCGGGGCCGAGGCATCGCTGGTCGACGGTGCCACAGGAGTCGCTTCGGCCATGCCGGAGGCCCTGCTCTCGCCCCCTGGCCTCCTACCACCGATCACAACCCCGCTCAGATCCAGCTGGGGGAAGAAGGCCCCCACCTTCTCCCGGCACATCCGGAACCCCTTCAGGAAGGAGTCCATGGCGGCCTCCCGGACCTCCGACGTGTACTCGTCGGAAGCCCGGAATTTGGGGACGGCCTCTTGCGCCTCCCGCTTGGCTGCCTCCAGGAGCCCGTTGACGTACGCGCTCCGGTCCTTCACCGCGGCCGTGTCTCGCCGGGCCTCCTCCAGCTGGCGCTCCAGCCATTGAGAGTGGGCCTGCAGGCGGGCCTTCTCCGCCGCCTCCTCCTCTGTTCGGCGCTGGTTGGAGGTCCGCTCCTCCAACAAGGAGGCCTCCAACTCCTTGTTCCGCTCCTCAGAACGCGCCAGGTCGGACTGGAGGGCTTGTTTATCGGCTCGTAGCTCGGCCCCCTTCTCCATCAAGTCCTTGACGTCGGCCGCGAGCTTGCCGAGTCTCAGCTCCCGCTCGGAGTCCCTTTTGGCGTTCCCTACGAGGAAATTCCTCAGTAGGAGAACGTCGTTCCCGATCTGCAACGACAAAAGCAACATAGGTCAGAATGAATGAAGCTAAGTCTCGAAAGAAAGAAAAAGGAGAAGGAAGAAGCTCGGACTTACCGTGAAGAGCTGCGGGAGGATCCCGAGCAGCGCGTCTGCGTAATCCCGGCCGCCCCGAGCTCGGCGGTCCCGGGCGGTGGAGGCGTACTCCATGATCTTCTTCGCCAGCCCTTTGTCGAGGATGACAGAGTCCCGGTTGGTGATCACCGGCGCCGGAGCCTTCGGGCCGGCTCCTGCGGCGGCCGCCCCCTCAGCCGAGGCCGCAACCGATGGGCCGGCGGTTGCCACAGGCGGCGCTGTTGAGCTGGCAGCAACGACGGGCCCGGCGATGGGCGGAGCAGCAGGCGGTGGAGTCCTCTCGGCGGCGGCGCCGCCAGGTCGCGCGGCCGGGGTATCAGTAGCCCCGCCCTGAGGTAGCCTGGGCGGGGAAATGGCAGCAGCCGGGCTGGGCACGGTCGTCGCCACGACCTCCCGGCTCGTCTCCGTGCGAGCCCTCTTCGCTGCGGGCTCGTCCACCTCCACGACATCCCGCTGGGCTGCCCCCTCCAAGAGATTCTCCAGTGAGAACTTCATCCCTGCAAAACAAAAGAAACAGGAAGTCAGCCGGCTCGGTTATGAAGAGAAAGGGGGGCAGAGGTCAGAGTGGGGCCGAATCTCACCGGTCTCACGGATGGGACTGATACCGGCCTCAAAAAGATTCTGCTCAGAGAGCAGAACCTCGAGCGCCGGGACCACGTCGCTTAGGAGCTGGGTATAGGACTCCTGGTCCGCCGACTCGACCCGGGAATTTCGGTTCGGGGTCCGGTCCGGTTCACTCCAGGCCCAGTCGATGTCGTCGACCGAGGCGAAGAAAAACGGCTCTTCCAGCCCTTGACCGAGGAAGGGAGGTCGAACCGGAGATACCTGGGTCGGGGCGAAATGTACCACCAGCCGTCATCGGTGGAGCACTTCTTCAGGGTGAACAAGGCCCTGAAGAGGGAAAAACAGGCAACGAACCCGTGAAAGTGACAGAAAACAATAAAGGAGAAGATGACCCGGATGGCATTAGGAGCCAGCTGGGCCGGGACAAGCCGGAAGTGGCTGAGGAAGGAAAGAAAGAAAGGATGCAGAGGAAACCGAAGACCCCAAGGAGGAAGTCTTCGTAGAAGGCAATGCGGCCGGGGCCACTCATGGTGACGCGCTCCCCGGACCGCGGAACAAACAAGCGGATGGACTCCGGGATGCAGTAAGCATCCCGGAGCAGAGAAAGATCACCTTCGATCATGGTGGAGGCATGACCGGAGGGACCGGCGGGAAGAGAAGGCGGAGCAGGAAGAGAAGGCGGAGCAGGAAGAGAAGGCAGAGCAGGAAGAGAACGGAGGGGCACGGCAGGTGCAACTGGAGGGGACTGGATCCCCCTGGGGATACCAATGGTGATACCCCCGGGTTGCAGACGTCGGCGGACCTCCTCCGGGATTGTCTCCTCATCTGAGGAGGAAGAAGATGGAGTCCTCGGCCGGGATGGACCGGCCTCGTCCGGATTGGAAGAGACATGGCGACGGCGCGCCATAGAAAGGGAAAGGACAAAAGATCAGAAAAGAAACGAGAGAGAAGGAGGGGGGCTAGAGGAGAAGAAGGAGGCACTCACCGAAAATACGCCAGACGAGCGCGAGCAACAGGAGTTGTTAGCCTGCAGCAAACCGCCCACGAAGTAAGGGAAAAGGCCTCGTTCTGGAAAGTCCCCTCCCTTTCAAACTTAGCCGACAGCGACCGTACCCGTCATTCCGTCTCAGGCCACTGGATGATCGCCACGAGGGCGCACGCCCGACACCGACGCCTTGATAGCAGAGTAACGGCCTCTGCCTCGAAGCGACGCATTAATTACGGGCAAGTGGGCGACGCGTGACGGCTCCCCATAGGCTTCAGCCGTATCGAGCCACGGCGCCGAGGATCGTGGCAATTATGATGCAAGATCTTCGCCTCTCCACGTCATGTCCGCATTTAATCCCGACGTTCCGTTCTACGACGCCCCGACGGAACGACGGGCTGGGGGGCAACTGTTACAGCCATGACAGTGACGTGGCCAGGCTCAGGTATCACCGAATACGAGCGAGCCACGTGTATGTTCCTCCGGCCAAGTCAGCGCCACATCCTCAAAGCCAGGATCGGCAAGACTACACCGCCCGACGACTGTCTAAGGCAAACCGCCCTCGTCGAGGTCGAGCTCGGCTCGGAGTTCCTCTACCACCTCATTGGCGCCTGGGCCCAGAGGGGTCCGCCTAAGTGAGGTCGGCCGAGGTCGGGTGACACCCTGCCGCCTCGCCAGGTGTCCACCCAGGAGGGGTCCACCTAAGCCGAGGTCGGCCGGTCCTTCGCCCTTCGCCAGGTGGCCACCCGGAGACGGGTCCACCTCGGCCAGAGCCAGGCGACCCCCTGCCACCTCGCCAGGTGTCCACCTAAGCCGAGGTCGGCCGGTCCTTCGCCCTTCGCCAGGTGGCCACCCGGAGACGGGTCCACCTCGGCCAGATCCAGGCGACCTCCTGCCACCTCGCTAGGTGTCCACTCAGGAGGGGTCCACCTAAGCCGAGGTCGGCCGGTCCTTCGCCCTTCGCCAGGTGGCCACCCGGAGACGGGTCCACCTCGGCCGGAGCCAGGCGACCTCCTGCCACCTCGCCAGGTGTCCATCCAGGAGGGGTCCACCTAAGCCGAGGTCGGCTGATCCTTCGCCCTTCGCCAGGTGGCCACCCGGAGACGGGCCCACCTCGGCCGAAGCCAGGCGACCTCCTGCCACCTCGCCAGGTGTCCACCCAGGAGGGGTCCACCTAAGCCGAGGTCGGCTGATCCTTCGCCCTTCGCCAGGTGGCCACCCGGAGACGGGCCCACCTCGGCCGAAGCCAGGCGACCTCCTGCCACCTCGCCAGGTGTCCACCCAAGAGGGGTCCACCTAAGCCGAGGTCGGCCGATCCCTCGCCCCTCGCCAGTTGGCCCCCGGAGACGGGTCCAACTCAGCCGAGGTCAGACCGCTCGTACGGAGAGGGCCCCGGGGAGAGAGAGACGGGCCCCGAGGCCATCCCTCGGGCCGTACGAATCCCAGACGGCGTCCCGTACGGAGGGCGGCGGCACGCGGAACATCACTTGCATCGGCCCGACAGGTCCCGCGGCCGAGGGACCCGATCCTGACGGGACAGGCTCCATAGATGGGTGGCACCCACGCTTGGGGAAGAGAGCGCTCTCACTAAGCCCGAGGCCTGACCGGCCGCCCTGCCAGCGCCGCCCTCCCCTCTTTCTCTCCTGTCTTTGCCTTTTCCCTGCTGGGCCCGGCGGACGAGGTCGGAAAGCCGCCTGGCCTCCTTCACCGAAAAGGGAAAAGAGAAGAGGACGGGGGAGGGGAGTTTCCGAGGAGAAAAGAGGACAAGCACACGACGAAAGGAGATAAAGAGGAAGGAATCTGGGGACGACGAGGTAAGCCAATTAGCCTGGGGACAGGGAGGAAGTACCGGCGAAAGGCCTTGCTCCGAGAGAGAAACCAGAGATCCCGAGAGGGGAACACTGAGTGTGAGCTCGGCAAGGAGGCCCAGCTGAGATTCTGGTCCCCAGAGCGTTTCCTTCACCAGTTAACTCTCTAAGTCTGGAATCCTTTCGAGGGTCTGGCTGGAGAGTCTGTTCCTTCTCGTCGTCTACTGACTTGACCGTCGGAGCTCCCTCGCCGGGATCCCCGGCCAGGGTCCTCTAACCCCTTTGTTGCAGGTTCTCCGCGGGAAGGGAGGCTCCCTCGCCAGGTGGTCAGGAAGGATCGGCTGATCCGTAGCACAGGCGCGGCGGCGAGAGCGGCAACAAGTATAAATATATATAATTTGATATGGAATAAAAGTAATACAATGTATTAATTATTGATAAATACATCTATTAAATATAAATATTAATAGAATAATAAAATATACTCGAGCAAAATTATTGAAGATATGTAGCCCATATGTTTATAATTTTGTTGTTATATTTTTTTATATAAATAGGTAGCATACATGTTTATAGTATTTAATACATTGAAATTATTGTTATTGATGTATTTATGTTTTAAAATTAGTTGTTTGGTTAAGTATTCGATTTGGTGTTTATATATATAAAATTTGCATTGCATAAAATTATAGATCTATCAATTGATTAATATGCATATTCTATAATATTTGTATATTTTTATTTATAAAAAATTATATACATTGATCAATTGATTATTCAGTTTGGATAGTTTGGAAATTACGATTAATTCTATAGGTCTGTTTATAATAAACAAATGATGTGTAATGGGGATCAAAAGAAATTTTGAACAATATTTTTTTTACTTATCTGCACACATAATTATTTATGTAGGAAGAAATACTGTCAAAATTTTATTCGATCCCTATTACACATCGTTTGGTTACTATAATTGACTTGTAGAATTAATGCAATTCCTGAATGGGATAGGATCTATTTTTATCTATCAGTTGATGATAGGATACATTTATCATATAAGTCATTTTAAATTCTATGCATACATATTAAATTTAATATATGATGTAACATATATTTATCTATTTAATTGGATAATTACTTTCTTATTTTTCACGTCATATTATTTAATATTTTAGTCATTGCATTAATATTGTTAGTATAAATTTCTCAAAATCATGTCAAATATACTTCGTTTATTAAACATGTAGTGCAAAATAGGAAAAACAATCATAACTTTATGTTATATCAATGGTTCTATCATTAATAAAGCATGTTGCATTAAGTATAATCAGGATCATAAAAAGTAATTAGAATTAAATATGGTATGACATATGAAGAGTTGGAGAATAAAATTTGTAGTGCCTTCTGTATAGATAGAAAATAAATAAAATGTTGATTACATATTGATATCCACAAGTTATGTCATCAATATTTATAAAGTATGAACCTGTTTCACTTATCGATGGTGAGGATATGAAGATAATATTTTTAACTATCAGTTCACATCCATGTCTATTAGGTACGGAGTTGTACATAGATGTGCAAATCATTAAAGCTCCTCAACCTGTTTATGAGCGGGATGATTATCAAGTAGTTGTTTAAAATATAGCAACAACTCGTATCAATGAATAGATTATTTTATATTGTAGTCCAAACATCATTGATAATATTTTGGCAAATACTGGTTCAAGAAATACAGAATATTGGTTATGTACAGTGGATAGTGGCATGCTGGAAAGTCTAGGATAGTGGCATGCTGGAAAGTATTATTAGACAATCATCACTATGCATAGCTGCTAATGATATGATGCACATAGATAATTAATTTTTTAATAAAAATGATGTAGAAAGTGAAGATGATATGGGAGACGAAGATCATGAAGCTGGTATTTTTGAAGCTCCTTTCCAAATATTCACTCATGTTAATTGGACTGTTGTTAATGTGTCTATGTATTCTTTGCTACAAGAAAATTTGGTATATAGCAAAGAGATTAAGAGTTACATAAAGGACTTTGTTTTGCGGATAAGGTAGAATTACAAACTGCAATAAAGTAGTATTCCATTAAAAGACATCACGAATTCAAGGTTATTGAGTCCAAGATAAATTTATAAATTGTAAAATGTAAGAATAGAGAGTCAAGATATCAATGGATGTTGAGAGCTATTAAATGGTATGATTATTTCAAGATCTCACAATATATTGGTCCGCATATATGCATATTTACTATGATATCTCAGGATCATTCTGGATTAGACGCTACCTTAATTGCTAATGAAATACACGATCTAGTAAAAGAAATACCTATAATTATCATTGCTGGACTTGGTGCAGTAATAAAGAAGAAATAAAATTATACATCCACTTATAAAAAATTATGGGATGCTAGGTAAAAAGTAATTGCCATGATGTTCAGGGATTAGAATAAGTCATATGAATTATTAACAAAGTAGTTGCATGTTGTAGAAGAATTTATCCCAGTGCTTGGGTGAAATTCATTAGCAGTCCTACCAGTCATCCAGCTTGTGCTCAATTTGATCATATTTTTTGGATCTTTACACCATCGATTGAAGGGTTAAAGTATTGCTGACCGATGATTAATGTTGATGCTACTTTCCTGTATAAAAAGTATAAAGAGAAGTTGCTTATTGCAACTACTATTGATGGGAATAATTAAATATTTTCACTTGTATTTGTTATTATGGATAAATAGTCTACTGATACTTAGGTTGGTTCTTAGCTTGCATAAAAAATTTTGTTACCTCATATCATAATATTTGTCTAATTTTAGACCAGCATGCTAGTATACTTGTTATAGTGCAAAATGAATATTTAGATTGGTAGCCACTAAATGCTTATCATGTTTATTGCTTGAATTATGTGGCAAGCAATTTTAATTCAAGATTAAATGATCCAAAATTATTGGATATGATCAAAAAAATCAAAATGCAAATGCAACTTAGAGAATTTCAGAAATATATGATAAACATTGAAAAGTTTAATCCATAAGCTGTTCAATGGCTAAACAATATTGTTTTAGAGAAATGGACATAATGGTGGTAGATGGTATAGAATGATGACAACAATATATCAAAGTATTTCAGTGGTGTTCTAAAAAATGCTCAATTTTTGCCTGATGCGGGATAACCCGATCAAAATTATTTTAGGAAGGGTTGGATGTTGGTCGTTAAGAAACGATCGCTAGGCTAGGTTCAACTCTCAATTATTCAAACAAACACATATTTTTTTCCATATTTTCTCATTTTTTTTCTTTTTTTCCTTTTTTTATTCTTCTCTTTTCTTTCTTTTTCTATTTTTTTTCCTTCTGCTTTATTCTAAAGTTGACAAAGTGGCCAACTAGGCTTTGAGAAGCATGTAGAAAGACTCCCTGCTTTCACGTTCATGCAAGGGGTCTCTATGCTTTGACGGGCGTGCAAAATTGGGGATTGGCTTTGGAGGGGTAGATCTGGCTAGCTTCCATCGGTGACGATGCTGGGAACGAGGATGGCAGTACAGGGAGAGGGTAGGCATGACTCTAATTTGGCAATTGACGGTGGCATGGCAGGGAAAAAGTCAGCATGGATGTCTACAATGGTGAGGTCGACGGGTAGAGGCAGCTCGCACGATGATGGCTGGGTGCAGCTGGTTCTGGCGGTTGGTGATCAGCGATGATGTAGATGGACGCCGGGCTATGGTGGCGCGCTCGGTTTTAGGTGGTGCGTCCAGATGAGTCTGGCATCGCTGGTGACTACAGGCGGCGTGAGGAGCGATCGATGGTGATTGGGATGTGGTCGGTCGGCACGGCAGGGAAAAGGGCGGAATGGTCATCCATGATAGTGCTTTCCACAGATGGAAGAGAGGTGGCGGCCGACTTGGTTAAGGGAATGGCTGACGAGGCTCAAGCGGTGGTGGTCTTGCTCACAGGCAAAAGAGGGTCGGTGGTGATGGAGCATGGGAGACACGGAGGTGGATTATTTCAAGGATGGGTTTTGGTGGGACTTTGATTTGGGTGGGGTGTTGTGCGACGATGGTTGTTCGCAGGTGGGGCGCTCGATGGAGTGGCTCGGAGAAGAAGAGGAAGTAGTAGGGAGGATAAGGACGAGAGGAATAAGAAGGGAGGAATAAGGAGAGAATAAGGGAAAGGGAATAAGATGAAATAGAGGAAGAGAATAAGGAGAAGAGAGGAAGAAGGAAGAACCAGGAAGAGGAGAAGAAGAGAGGAGGGGAAGGAGGAAGGGGGGAGAGAATTCAGGACACACTCAAACCTTTTTTTCAATAAAATTCTTTGATTCTTTTATTTCCATGATAAAAGATACTTCAAATAGACTGGAACTTTCCAAAGAGATCCGAACCAATCCTAAAACAAATTCTAAACAACCGGTAATAAATCCTAACAATCCTAACAAGTTCAAACAAATTATCCTAAAATAAACTCCAAAACAAACTCAAACTGATCCTAAAAATAACTCCAATTCAAATGAGTTGGAGATTAAATTTTTCCATACCCCATACATCCAAAATTTATCTGCGCATCAGGATATGTGTTACATCAGGATCTGTGTGCATTAGGATCTGTGCTGGTCGATGTCCCCATCATTGCTAATAACTGCATTGGTGCAATTGACATTCTTTGAACTTGAATCTTACTTTAAAGGTTGACGTACATAAGCAAATGATGCAATTGATAGAAATGAAAGATTTACTCTTTCATCACGGGACATGTAATTACCAAGCAAGCCAAAGCTACATCATATACTATTATAAGATTCGATAGAGTTAGTAGCTTATTTCAAGTCTATACCTTGAGACATGGTCCTAACATGACCAAAGGTAACAGTACACAGGTGACTAATACAGTAACTAATGTTATAATAAGTATTTCCTAATATATGGTTCATATATTGATTTATGTTATATTAAATTATAGGTCATGCAACTTTCGGAGCGTACATGTATGTACCAGAAATATCAGTGTTATCATTTTCTTGCTCTCATATCATGGCTACATGTACACATGTTGCATTGATTTTTATAGATATGTTTGTTGCCGACCTTACCATCGTGACCTGCAGCTGTGATGTGGTGCCGGACGTCAACCCCTTTACTCCAGAATTTTGTGGTTCTCGGTCCTGCAAAACAGAGTTAGAGACCCGGGCCGGGGATCCCGACGAGGGCACTCCGATGATCAAGTCAGTGGACGGTAAAGAGGAAAAGACCCCCCAAGATGGATTCCACTTCAGTCACCATGCTTGGAGGAGAGTTTTTAACAGAGAATTGAATAAAAGAGGTTGAAGAGGGGGATGCTCGAGTCGTGGCCGTTATGTCCGTTAGGACTCTCTCCAGGAGTCTTTTGGGAAGTCTCCGTGCCTTCCCTTCGCTCGTTCTCCCTTTCTTCGGACTTGTGCTTGTGCTCCCTCACGGAGTTCCATCTCCTCCCCCTTTCCTCCCGTTCAGTGCCCTTTTAGATCACCAGTCCTCCTAGTGCCTCGATTCTTGCCCTCCGGGGGGCTCAGGGATCAACAAATCCCATTGGAAGTGCTCCCGAGGCCATCACCCCTTATAGTAGGGAGTTAAGCCGTGAACCTTGCTTTCCCAGTGGGCTATCACCACTGGAGAAATTTTGTAGGGCCTCGATCTGGGGTGGCCGCCTTCAGGCCTGAAGCTTTTAACATGGCCTTATCTTTCCGGGCGGTTCAGGTGGTCGGCTACAGGATTTGACACCTCGATCGGGGTGCCCTTCCTTAACTGGTGCAAACGATGGTAGGTGCACCTTTTTAGCCTTGGGGCATCGTACTGGGGGCACTGCACTGCATGCGCCAACATCGAGCACCGGCTTCGCTGGCAGTCTCGGTGTCGGTGCCTTCGTTCTTCCCAATGCTTCCAACGAGAGGGCTCGACTTCGGTCGAGGTGGGCTTACCCCTTGGGAAGCCACCTGGTGAAGGAGTGGAGAGGGCTCAACTTCGATTGAGGCAGACTCGACTCTTAGGGAGCCACCTAGAGAAGGAGTGGAGTGGGCTTAACTTCGGTCAAGGCAGACTCGACTCTTGGGGAGCCACTTGGAGAAGGAACGTAGAGGGCTTCACTTCGACCGAGGTGGTCTCGACTCTTGGGAAGCTACCTGGTCGAAGGAGCGGAGAGGGCTCGACTCTGACTGAGACGGACTTGACCCTTGAGGAGTTACCTGGCGAAGGAGCGGAGAGGGCTTGACTTTGATCGAGGCGGACTTGTCCCTTGGGGAGCCACCTGGCGAAGGAACGGAGAGGGCTCGACTCTGGCCAAGGTGGTCTCGACCCTTGGGGAGCCACATGGTGAAGGAGCAGAGAGGGCTCGACTCTTGTCGAGGCGGCCTTGACCCTTGGGGAGCCACTTGGTGAAGGAGCGCAGAGGGCTCCACTTCGACCGAGGTGGACTCGACCCTTGGAGAGCCACCTGATGAAGGAGCGAAGAGGGCTCGACTCCGATCGAGGCAGACTTGACCCTTGGGGAGCCACCTGGCGAAGGAGTGGAGGGGCTTGGCTCCGGCTGAGGTGGACTTGATCCTTGGGGAGCCACCTGGTGAAGGAGTGGAGAGGGCTCGACCCTTGGGGAGCCACCTGGCGAAGGAGAGGAGAGGGCTCGACTCCGGCCATGGTGGACTCGACCCTTGGGGAGCCACCTGGCAAAGGAGCTTGGGAAGATGTCCGATATGGTGATGCCTACTTGTCTTCCTACCAAATGGATCCAAGGTGTACTCCATCTCAGCGGTCTTGCCACATCATTTGCCCCCACTCCCGAGTCCCGTCGAAATGTTGCGACTAGGATAAAGGGAGTTAATGCGAGGCTGACATGGAGGAATGAAAATCCTGGTATAATTATTGCCATGATCGCTGCCGCTTTGCATGCCGTGCCTCAGTGTCAAATGTGTGGGCACCACGTCCATAACTTTGCGGAACCATAATTGTATCACGCCAGATTCGAGGCGATTTTTAGCAAATCGAAGCATCGACACCGGCCATCAACACATGTGGCGCTCATCCGATGGCGGAGATGCAAAAAGGGACTACACGGTTGCTATCTATCGATTTTTGAAAAAAGAGGGGACTTTCCAAAAATTGACTTCTTTCGAATTTTTCGCACTTCACTGGTGGTTCAGAGTTTCTTCTTCTTCCTGGCTGTCCCCTTTCGCCAAGTCAAGTAGGTTGGTGTTCTATGACCCTCCTCATTTTCCTTCTTCTTCTTTCCGACCGGCAGTGTTTTAAGTTCTTCCCCCTTCCTAGGTGGATCGAAACCTTCTCCTAGGTCTTCCATCTTCCTCTTCTTCATCTTTGCTTGCATGAATGGCTCCTTCGGGCCGATGCCCTCGACCCTCTAGCAACCCGAATGAGGTAGGCCCCTCCCGGTTGAGGACTCCGTCTTTCGATGAGGAAGACGAAGTCCCCCTCGAAGTCCAGAGGTGCCTACATCCTGGCGGGATAGTCATAGGAAGCCCTGGGGTTCTTGTCGCACCTTCTGTCCCTGCTGTCGCCCCTCTAGCGGTAGCGGCTTTGATCGGTCCCTCCAGCATTGCTTCTACAATAATCGAAGAGGACCTTTCCCTGATCCGAAAAATATACAGGGTCCCGGATTTCATCCGCCTCCCACTCCCGAGACTAGGGGAGCGGGCCATCTCAAGCGGTCTGGGTTGGATCGCCTTTTACGAAGAGTTCTTTATCGGGGGCCTTCATTTTCCTCTCCATCCCTTCTTTCTTTCTTTTCTTAGCCACTTTCATCTCGTGCTGGCCTAGTTGACTCCCAACACCATTAGGGTCATCTCCGGCTTCATTGTTTTCTGCCACTTTCACGGCTTTATTGCCCGTTTCTCTTTGTTCAGGACTCTTTTCACCCTGAAGCGCCACCCTACCGATGACGGGTGGTGGTTCCTTTCTCCCCGACCCAAGTGCCTTCGATTCGACCTCCCTCCTAAAATTAGGGGATGGAAGAATCGATATTTATTCACTTTGATCGAGGAGGTTGACTGGGTTTGGAGCGATCTAGACCGGTCCCTGAACCGAACTCCCAGGTGGAGTGGCTGACTGGGAAGTCTTCATCCAACTGATCAGCGATGAGCTCCCCTCCCTTGAGGTTCTGCTAACGGAGCAGAACTTGTTCAAGGCCGGGGTCAGCCCGATCCGAGAGCTCGGTGAGTTTTCACTGGGCAAGCCTCCACGACTCCCTCTTTTTTTCTTTTCTTTTTTTTTGAGGCTGACACTCTACCTTTTTTCTTCTTTTTGGTAGGGATGAAGTATTCTGTGAAGAACCTGATGGAGTCCTCCCGGAAGAGGAACGCTTCAGCCGGGCCTAGGGAGACTATGCCAAAGAGGGCCCGGGTGGACACCGACCAATGGGCCCAGCCCACTTCGACCTCGGATCCGAGGGTGGTTGATCCCGCCCCCTGACCCCCTCAGCAGCGGGTTCCCTCCTCGGAGATCGTCGATGTCGATGAGGGGAGCGCAGGTGTGTGGCCCGCCTCGCCTCCGGCATAGTCAACCAGGGCAGTGGGACCTCCAGTAATGGCCAAGGTCCCTCCGTGGACTTCGCTGCCCGTCGTCGAGGAGGCCTCAGCGTCGACTTCCTCTAGACCCATGAATGCATCGACAGGGGTTCCGCTGAATGCTTCAGTCATCCGGGAAATCAGGTTGGCGGGGTGGATGATGGAGTACGCCGTCCAGCCCCAGAATCGCCGCATGAAGGGAGGTCGGGACTATATGGCGGCACTCCAAGGAATCCTCCCTCAGCTTTGCTCAGTAAGTGCCTGGCCTTTTAATGCTCCGGTCGGATTGCGAAGGGACTAACCTCTTTCTTTGATGCAGATCGGGACCGACGTGCTACTGCTCCAGAAATTTTGTGCTGGCTGGGTGAAGAGGGAGGCCAAGAAGGAGAAGAGACAGGCCAACCTTGCAGCCGACGTGAAGGACCTGATTGAGAAGGAGCAGGAGATGAAGGAGATCAACAAACTCCTTCGCCGAGATTTGTCCTGGACTGAGGGATGCAATAGGGACCTCGAGGCATCCCTATCAGAGGAGAAGGCATGGGCGAGGTGTCACGCCGAGGAGACCACAGCAGAGATCTCCCACCTGGATGGGCGATCTCGGATCCTCGAGGCCCGGGTCAACGAGGTCCTGGCAAAGTTGGCGACGACGAACGACAAGGCACAAGGTGCCTTGGCACTGATGGAGGCCGCCAAGAAGGAGGCCCTCGAAGTCATGTCCAGGTTTTGGGCATCGCCGAAGTTTGAGGATGAGGCCTACGAAGTAGCCGTGGAGTCATTCATCAAGGGGTTCGAAGCATGCCGGGAGAAAGTGGCTTCAATGTACCCGGAGCTCGATCTTGGGGAGTCATCATCGATGGCGACGAAGAGCAGCCTGAAGAAGCGAGGGATGGAGGGCTGAAGAGGCGACCGCCGAGCAGCCAGCTGAGCAGGCGGAAGCACCGGCGGCGATCCAAGGAGCTGATGGTCCACCAGTGCACCAGCCCGGGAAGGAGCCGGCGACCCAGTGATCTTCGGGGTCATCCTTGTATTTAGCATAGGGTTTTTGTTTTGTCTTTGGGGTCACCCGGCTTGTCGGGATCTCCCAAGTTGTAAAAAGTCTCATGAATTTAACGAAGTACCTTTTGTTCCCTCTCATTTTTGTGTTCCAGCCTTCTGCTTTGGTTCATTGTGTTTGACTCCAAGTTCGATCCTCCCCGGGATGCCTTAGTCGTTGCAGTGACTTAGAGAAAAAACCAAAGCCTTTAAAGTGGTCACCTATACTGGACTGAAGCTTCTACTAGAAGACTTCGGGAACCCACCGGGCGCTAGTGGTCCTCAGGTTCCCATCCTGGGGTACCGGGCTTGAAGAGTTTCCAGTCTCGAGCTACCGGCTTCATGAGTTTCCGGTGCTGGGGTTTCCGATTTTTAAGTGTTGGGCTTCTGGAGTTTCTGATCTTTAGATGTCGGGCTTCTAGAATTTTTGGTCTTGAGGTGCCAGGCTTGAAGAGTTTTGGTCTTGAGTTACCGAGCTTCATGAGTTTTCGGTGCCGGGATTTCTGGTCTTTAGGTGCCGAGCTTCTGGAGTTTTTGGTACCGAGGTTTCAGGTCTTTAGATGCCGGGTTTCTGGAGTTTCCAGTCTTGAGGTGTCGGGCTTGAAGAGTTTCCAGTCTTTAGATGCCGGGCTTCTGGAGTTTCTGGTCTTGAGGTGTCGGGCTTGAAGAGTTTCCGGTCTTGAGTTAGTGGGCTTCATAAGTTTCCGGTGCCGGGATTTCTGGTCTTTAGGTGTCGGACTTTTGGAGTTTCTTGTCTTGAGGTGCTGGGCTTGAAGAGTTTCCGGTCTTTAGGTGCCGGGCTTCTGGAGTTTCCAATCTTGAGGTACCTGATTTCTGGAGTTTCTAGTCTTGAGGTGCTGGCCTCGACCACTTTGTAGGGGCCTTCCCAGTTCGGAGAGAGCTTGCTGCATTCTCGGGGTTGGAAGGATTCTGCCCGCTGCAATACCAGGTCGCCCGGGCGGAACATCTTTTGCTTCATCCTGGAGTTATAATATCGGGCCACCCGTTGCTGGTAAGCCACCATCCGAAGTCGAGCCTTGTCCCTTGTTTCTTCAAGGAGGTCTAAGTCGAGTAGGAGCCGAGCTGGGTTTTCAGCTTCATCATATTGCTCCACTCGCAGTGTTAGCAGATTTAGCTCCACCCGGATCACTGCCTCTGCGCCGAAGACGAGGTTGAATGGAGTCTCATCTGTGGCCGTTCGGGACGTCGTGTGGTATGCCCATAAGACATTGGGGAGTTCTTCAGCCTATCTACTTTGGCTTGGTCTAACCTGGTCCGGAGTCCTTGGAGGATGGTCCGGTTAGTCACCTCAGCCTCTCCGTTGGTCTGAGGATGAGCCACCGAGATGAAGCGATGACGGATGTCGAGGTCATCGCAGAACCCCTCGAACTCCTGATTATCGAATTGCCATCCATTGTCGGTGATGATGGTGTGAGAGAGTCCGAAGTGGCATATGATTGACTTCTAGAAGAACTTGCTAATGTTAGCCTCCGTGATCCGTGCCAGTGGTTCGGCCTCGACTCATTTTATGAAGTAGTCAATGGCGACTATGAGAAACTTGCGCTGCCCGGGTGCGGGAGAAAAAGGATCAAGGATGTCCATGCCCCACAGGGCGAATGGCCAGGAGGCAAAGAGCTGGGAGAGTGGCGTAGCCGGCTGGCATTTCACGATAGCGTGACGTTGGCAGTGGTCACACTTCTTGGTGAAGTTGGCTGTGTTCTCCCTCATTGTTTTCCAATAGTACCCCTAGCGGAGGGCCTTGTGTGCCAAAGTTCTGCCCCCTATGTGATTCCCGTAGAGGCCTTGGTGTATCTCTTAGAGTACGATTGCCGCCTCCAAGAGTCTCAAGCATTTTAGGAGTGGATAAGAGTAGGACCTTCAGTAGAGCTGTCCATCCATCAGCACGAAGTGCATGGCTTTCCTTTTGATGAGGCAGGCCTCCATGCGATCTTCGGGCAAGGTACCGTCGGTGATGTATCTGACATACTTGTCCATCCAGTTAGACTCCGGGATAACTTGCTGGACTTCTCCGGGCACTTCATAGCTTGGAGTTTGGAGATGCTCGACGTAGGCGCGATCCAGGGACGAGTCCGGCAGGGTCGCCAATCGGGAGAGGGCATCAACGCGAGCATTTTCTCCATGCGGGATGTGGGAGATGCTGAATCGCCTGAAACCCGCTGCACTAGTACGTACCAGCTCCAGGTAGTTCAACATTTTAGGATCCCGGGCCTTAAATTCCCTTGAGACCTGCCCGGCCACCCATTGTGAGTCAATGAAGACCCTCAGATTGGGCACGCCCAGCTCGTGAGAGACTCTCAGTCCCGTGAGGAGCGCTTCATACCCTGCCTGATTGTTGGTGGCAGCAAATTGAAAATAGAGCGCACACTCGACGACGACTCCTTCGCTATTAGCGAGGATGAGCCCGACTCCACTTCCCCCGGAGTTGGATGCTCCATCCACATGCAGGTCCCAGATATCTCCCTCTGGTTCAGGCCCCATTTGTTGCTCCTAGGGGATCTCCGCTGGTTCCTCACCCAGGCCTGCGCACTCGGCCAGGAAATCAGCCAGTACCTGAGCCTTCATGGATGACCTCGGCCGGTAGGTGATGTTGAACTCGCTAAGCTTTAGTGCCCACTTTGCCAGACATCCAGAGATATTGGGGTGGCTCAATATGGCCTTCAGCAGTTGATCTGTTAGAACCGCGATCGGGTGCGCTTGGAAGTAGGGCCTAAGTCGTTGGGCAGACATGATGAGTGCAAAAATTAACTTCTCAGAGCGAGAGTACCTGATCTCGGCATCGCGGAGAAGCTTGCTTGCATAATACACTGGTCTCTGGACATCGTCCTCGTCCATGCAGACCAGGATCAAGCTGACGGCTCCCGGGGTGACCGCCATGTATAGGAGGAGCTCCTCTCCATCTTTTGACCGAGAAAGCAGAGGTGGTGATGTCAGGGTCTTTTTCAGCTCCTCGAAGGCTTCCTGGCACTCCTTCGACTAGGTAAAGTCATGCATCTTCCGTAGTGCCTTGAAGAAGGGTTGGCAGCGGTCAGCAGATCGTGAGATGAAATGGCTCAGGGCTGCTATACGGTCGATGAGGTGCTGAACCTACTTCTTAAAGGTGGGCTGCTCCATATCAAGAATCACTCGGACTATCTCTGGGTTGGCCTCGATTCCTCTCTAGATGACCATGAAGCCCAGGAACTTCCCAGTCGCCACGCCGAAGGTGCATTTCATCAGGTTCAACTTCATTTGGTGAAGGCGAAGATTGTGAAAGGTCTCCACCAGATCATCGACGTGGTTCGAGGTTGGCATACTCAAAACAAGTATATCGTCCATGTACAACTGCATGTTACGGCCAATCTGGTCTTTGAAGACCTTATTGACCAGCCTCTGGTACGTGGCGCTAGTGTTCTTCAGGCTGAATGGCACATTCTATAGCAGTAGGTCCCGTGGTCCGTAATGAAGATAGTGTGCTCCTCGTCCTCCGGATGCATTCTGATTTGGTTGTACCCAGAGAACGCATCCATGAAGGAGAGCAAGCGGTGCCTCGAGGTGGCGTCCACGAGCTGGTCGATCTTCGAAAGGGGAAAGCTGTTTTTTGTGCAAGCATGGCTGAGGTCGATGTAGTCTATACAGATCCTCCACTTCCCATTGCTCTTCTTGACCATGACCACATTTGCCAACCAGCTGGGTACTGCACTTCGCGAGCGAACCCAACCGCAAGGAGCTTCTCCACTTCATCATTGATCACCTTCTGCCTCTCCAGGGAAAAACTTTTTTTCTTTTGCCGGACTGGGCGGCACTTCAGGTCAACATTTAACCTGTGAGTGATGACATCGGGGGGAATCCTTGGCATATCAGCTGCACTCCAAGCGAACACGTTTGTGTTCATCCAAAGAAAACTCAACAAGCGAGCTCGTTCATCCTCTAGTAGCTGGGCTCCTACCTGCACCATCTTCAGTGGATCCGAGCTAAGGGGATAAGTCAAGAGATGCTCGATGGGGCCGCCCCTGAGGTCTTGCACCCTTTGATCAAGGTCGTCGATGGAGGAATCATCCTCGGTGCCTTCTACACTGGTGATGGCCTGCAGGCAATGTTGGACTGGTTGAGGTGCCCCCCTCATCTCTCCCACGTCGAAAGGGGTTAGGAACTGCACTAGCAGTCATTTGGTGGATATGACTGCATCAAGTAAGTTAAGCCCTAGATGGCTAAAGATTGCATTGTAAGTTGATGAGAGCCTGACGACAGTGAAGGTCATCATGACCGTGCTCTGCCGGGATGGTGACCCAGTTATAACAGGGAAAGTGATCTCTCCCTCGACTCCCATAGAATTCCTAGTGAAAACCACGAGAGGGATGTGAACTAGCTTCAGCCGACCAGAAGACAAGTTCATCTGAGAGAAAGCATCGTAGAAAAGGATATCCGTCGAGCTCCCACTATCAACCATAATGCATTTTACAGAATGCCTAGCGATGGTAATCTCGACCACAACGACATCATTGTTTACATTTTCTTATTCACTTTCCTTCCCCTTCATAAAGGGGAGTACATTTTTTAGATTTCCTTCCTCCCGGGCTCTCTTTGAGCACGCTCTATTCCCCAAGAGATCATACCCACAGGCTTCTCGATGGGTCGATTGTCAACAGCAGGGATAGGGGGGAGAGCCGCAAGTGGTTGATTCTCCATGGGGACCTCGATCCTCACAAACTTTCTAAGGTAGTCTCTCATTATCAGGTCTTCAATTTTCCTTCTCAGGTTATGGCAGTCCTTCGTGTCATGGCCGTGGTCGCGATGGAATTGGCAGTACTTCATCTTATCATGACTGCTTGACGACCTCAATGGGGAAGGTCGGTGCAGGTAGCACTCGCTCTCGATCTCTAAAAGAATTTTTAACCTCGGAGCGAGAAGGGGAGTGAAGGTCTCCTCCGGAGTGGGACCGCTTTTTGGCTTTGGTCCTGATCAGAAGTCCATTGGTGGCCCGGGTCTCCGCATCCCAAGCGCATCTCTCGGGGTCGACTTCGTCAAAGGCTTCCCGTTTAGTTCTCTCCTGCTATGGTCGGCCTCCTCGGCATGGATGTACTTGTGGATGTAGAGGAGGAGTTCAGAGTATGTCTTTGGCAGCTTCTTGTCCAAAGAATAGGTCAAACGGGAGGTCTTAAGCCATCGCTTCAATGCCAGCATGGCAATGGGCTCGTCTAGAGTGTAGATTTCTAGGGCGGCAGCTTTGAAGTGGGTTACATAGTCCCACAGAAGCTTATGATCTTGCTACCGGATAGAGAAGAGGCTATCCACCTCACGTGGCACCTTCCGACAGGCATCGAAGTGGGCCATAAACCTCCTCTCCAGCTGTTGGAAGGAGTTGATGCTTTCAGGCTCGAGGTGGGTGAACCAAACTCGAGTGGCCTTCTGGAGGGTGGCCAGAAAGGTAATGCACAGGAAGGCGTCTGTCGCCCCCTGGACTCTCATAAGAGCCTTATAGCTCTCCAGGTGGTCCAGGGGGTCGGTGGTCCCATCGTAGGGATCCACCTGAGGCATATGGAACCAACTAGGGAACAGTTCCTCTTGGATTTTCTAAGAAAAGGGGGGTCGGGAATCATAGCCCGCTAGCTCCTTGGAGGAGCCCTGCATGTTGGCAAACTAGCGGGAGAGCTCTGTCAGCTTGTGCTCTTGATCTTTTAGGCACCGCTCGGTCAGGTGCCTAATGGCCTCATTAATGGAGCCTTCCACTAAGACCGCTGGAGAAGATGGAGTTGACAGCTGGGGATGGTCACGACGGGGAGCCTTGCCTCGGCGGTGCTTGCCGTGCTTGATGACGGCATTGTCGTCCATCGGGGATCGGCTCTTGCGATCTGCCGACCTAGAATGATTTCTCTTCGTAGGGGCTTGGTGACTCCCGCAGGGATTAGCTGTGGCCCGCGGGTGGGACGTCTTGCCTTGGATAGAGCACAGGCTGCCATGGGGGCCTGCGGCTTCGGCCGCAGGGGTCCTTGGCTGTGGTTGGGTGATCAGGGAGCATTGCTGGTACTGTAACTGCCTCATGGTTGCGGCCAGTACTTGCATCTATTGGACAAGTGTAGCGTACTGGCCATCTACTGAGGGCAACTATGGCGGAGCAGGATGCTCCCTCTCTGGGCTGCGTGGGCCCGAAGGAGAGGGGGCATCCACTGCCCGGCTGGTGGAGGCTTCTCGTGCATGGGTTATCACCATGCTTCGAGTGGAGCTATTCTCAAGCTCACCGTGGGGCTTGTTCGGACATGAGCTTTCCCCCCTTTCTGGCATGCAAATCTATTGCTGACCTTACCGTCGTGGCCTGCAGCTGTGACGTGGTGCCGAACATCAGCCCCTTTACTCCAGAATTCCGTGATTCCTGGTTCTGCAAAATAGAGTTAGAGACCTAGGCCGGGATCCCGGTGAGGGCACTCTGATGATCAAGTCAGTGGACGGTAAAGATGAACAGATCTCCCAAGATGGATTCCACTTCGGTCACCATGCTTGGAGGAGAGTTTTTAACAGAGAATTGAATAAAAGAGGTTGAAGAGGGGAGCTCGAGTCGTGGCTGTTATGTCCATTAGGACTCTCTCGAGGAGTCTTTCGGGAAGTCTCCATGCCTCCCCTTTGCCCGTTCTCCCTTTCTTCGGACTTGTGCTCGTGCTCCCTCGCGGAGTTCCTTCTCCTCTCCCTTTTCCCCCCGTTCAGTACTCTTTTAGATCACCAGTCCTCTTAGTGCCTCGATTCTCGCCCTTCGGGAGGCTCAAGGGTCAATGGAGCCTGTTGGAAGTGCTCCCGAGGCCATCACCCCTTATAGTAGGGAGTTAAGCTGTGAACCTTGTTTTCCCAATGGACTATCACCACTGAAAAAATTTTGCAGGACCTCGATTCGGGTGGCCACCTTTGAGTCTGAAGCTTCTAACATGGCCTTCTCTTTACGGGTGGTTCAGGTGGTTGGCTGCAGGATCTGATACCTCGATCGGGGTGCCCTTTTCTAATTGGTGCAAATGAGTGCAGGCGTGCCTTTCTAGCCTTGGGGTGCCGTACTAGGCACACCGCACTGCGCGTGCTAGCTTCGCTGATAGTCTCGGTGCTGTCACCTTCGTTCTTCCCTATGCTTCCAAGGAGAGGGTTTGACTCCGGTCGAGGTAGGCTTGCCCCTTGGGGAGCCACCTGGCGAAGGAGCGAAGAGGGCTCTACTTCAATTGAGGCGGACTCGACCCTTGGGGAGCCACCTGGCAAAGGAGTGGAGAGGGCTCCACTTCGACTGAGATGGACTTGACCCTTGGGGAGCTACCTGATCGAAAGAGCGAAGAGGGCTTGACTCCGGTCGAGGCGGACTTGACCCTTGGGGAGCCACCTGACGAAGGAGCGGAGAGAGCTCGACTCCAGCTGAGGCGGCCTTGACCCTTGGGGAGCCACCTGGCGAAGGAACGGAGAGGGCTTCACTTCGATCGAGGTGGACTCGACCCTTGGGGAGCCACCTGGAAAAGGAGTGGAGAGGGCTCAACTCCTGTTGAGGTGGACTCGACCCTTGTGGAGCTGCCTGGCGAAGGAGCAGAGAGGGCTCGACTCTGGTCGAGACGGTCTCGACCCTTGGGGAGCCACCTGAAGGAGTAGAGAGGGCTCCACTTTGATCGAGGCAGACTCAACCCTTGGGGAGCCACCTAGGGAAGGAGCAGAGAGGGCTTGACTCTGGTCGAGGTGGACTTGACCCTTGGGGAGCCACCTGGCGAAGGATCGGAGAGGGCTCGATTTCGGTCGAGGCAGACTCGATCCTTAGGGAGCCACCTGGAGAAGGAGTGGAGAGGGCTCAACTCCAGCCGAGACGGACTGACCCTTAGGGAGCCACCTGGCGAAGGAGTGGAGAGGGCTCGACTCCGGCTGAGGCGGACTCAACCCTTGGAGAGCCACTTGGCGAAGGAGCTTGGGAAGATGTCTGACATGGTGATGCCTACTTCCCTTCCTACCAAATGGATCCGAGGTGTACTCCATATCAGCGATCTTGCCACATCAATGTTGATCGATGCTATACTTTACATGACTATCATCAAACTTATGCACCTCAATTTTAATCAATTTTGCACCAAGAATATTGGTCACAACTAAGTCACGATAGTATCATCATACCTAATAAATTAAGGTTACGATATAAGGGTAGGCCACGTTTCTCTAAAATTAGGAATGATATGGATGTGAGAGAAACTGGCAATAGATGCAGGTATACAATTTGTAAGGAAGAAGGTTATGATAGATGGTTTTGTCCAAGAGTTATACATGCATATTAGTTGTGTTATAGAGGTGACGTATCGCAGGTATTTTTAGATACATCAACTCAATCTCTATTTTACATATCATTTATTTATTGATTATGATATCTATTGACTGATGCCTTTCTATTTTTTATATTGTATTGATATACCAGGATTAAAGGTGGTTGCAGCATCGGGAATGCTTTCCTACATTATTGGTTTATGTCATGGCTATCTATTATCTTTGATTGAGTGCAGTTCTATCTATGGATTTTGATGATTTTTTGTTTTCATTTTAATTATAATTTTATTTCTATATATACAATATTTGTCTGTTAATGATTTTTTGTTATCATTTTCATTGTATGTACTTTGATTATTATGATAAAAAAACTTTTTTCATTTGTGTAGTGGAGTTTGAGCTTACTTAATATATTTAGTATAACTGATTGTATATTATATATATGGATCCCGGTCCATCAGATCGCTCCATATTATATGACCAGGATAGCTATTGATCATGTTTAGCATGGAATGGTCAGGAGACCATTTTATTATAGTATCGATATAGAGAGCTAGTTATGCACAGGTCGATACCGCTTGATAGGCGCACACTATCTTATCTACAGTAGACGGGATTTTATGGGATTGGTCATGTAGGATATATATGATTAGACTGACATTTGATTACGGTGCTTATGGAGCATTGGCATTTGGAGACATATACATTTCATCTATTGAATAGAGGGTGCACCATCACCCTTCAGGACATCGCTGTTCAATTAGGTTTGCCAGTCGATGGTCTACTAGTGATATGTACTACAAGAGTAGATTAGGATCAGAATTGTTATGATTTATTACGAGTTATTCTACCATAGGGTAGACTCCACGGATCATGTTTGAGTATGGTCTGGCTGGTGGATTAGTTCCATGAGTTAGCCCTTAATGCTGATGAAATAGTGATACAGCATTATATTAGAGTATATATTTTGCAGTTGATGGTGTGTGCTTGTTCATAGATAAGTCTGGAAGTCTAATGCATCTCATGTTTCTATCCCTATTAGAAAATTTTGAGACTGTTGGATATTACAGTTGGGGTAGTGCAGGGCTTGCATGGTTATATAGAGAGATGTGCAGGGTGAGCAGAAGAAATGCTCATGATATAGCTGACCTCTGTTACTACTACAGTTATGGGCGTGGGACAGATTTTTGATCCTGGTACCCCACAGATTAGTTCGGCAAGTTGCAGATCCTCTGGTGGATTTTGATGATAGTGGAGTTGGTTTGCCACAGGGTCCGTTAGGGATGCGGTGAGTATTAAATTATATCATAATTTATGATTAATGATATTTATCGAGTTATGTAATTCATTTAATCTATTTAATGTGTAGATGGAGAGATAATTTTTCGATCACGGTGGTACCTACATATGTTGTCTATTCTTATCAATATTTACTCGATCACCTTATATCAGAGCGAGTAAGGATTACTATTTTATTTTTATGGGTTAATATTCTTTTTATTTTATATTTTATATTTTATGTTTCACATTCTTTATAAATAGGTAATATGGTAGTCATATACTCCTCATATTCTTGCGTAATTACCATATTACTACTTGCATGGTCAGGATATATATAACCGAGTGCTACTAATATATTTTCATATTGTAGACTGATACTTCACTGATAGAGTGTTGTGGCAGTTCAGGATCTGACAGATCATACCAAATTGGTATGATATAGATAATCCACTGTACCATATCAATCTCAGAGGATGAATCGATCAAGACTGGTTCATTACTCATTAGCATTATATTCAATTTTGGAAAAGCCATTAGGATTATGTTGTAGATAGTATTCTTGTTGATGGTATCATAGATTATCATAATTCATATCTGCAGTGGTATCGCAGTATCACTCATGATTCATCAATCGTGATGATCTGATGTATGATTATCTGGTAAGAATTTAAGTTTTTTATATTTATCTTTGTCAAGAGATACATATTTTATTTTGTATAACTTATTACATGCTTCTAAATTTTAGAGTAGTGGCATCGCGATGATACATCATCTTGCTCATCCAAGTTCCATATCCATGACCTCATAGTCCATTCAAGGGATATGTCATTCTATCCTTCATGTTGTCAGCAAGCATGCATGTATATAATTAGGAGCATTTGATCAGGATGTCGGTAGAGAGGACGAGACTCCTTCGCCTTTTCCATATGCATCATTATCAAGAGCACCACCTCTAGCTCATTATAAACGAGATACTTGACGATATAGTACTTCTTCGTATCCAATACCAGAGTTTACTCTATATATTTCTACTGCCAGTTATCTTCATAAGGATATGAAACAGTTCACATCTATTGAGGATGCTATTACATATTTTGACTATACTACTATACCGGACTACAAGATGCATCAAGATTATTTATGATATGGAGGAGAGTATATAAGCCAGGGATTGATACAGGAGGTAGCTATATAGCAGGCATTCACTGATGTAGAGATCTGATGGAATATTAGGAACCAACTAAAATGGAACCAATGCCTCGTTGGAAGTAACCTGCACGCAAGAGGAGACAACCATCCTAGGGGACTTAGGATCTTCATTTTTTATTCATTTATGTAATTTTATTAGGAAATCTTATATTTGCTACTATTAACTTGAATCAAAAATAATTTCAATTTTTTCATAAAAGATTCTTTGCTCATTTAATATATTAAATCTCTTTGGCAATTAATTTTAATTTCATGGATGTGATGGGATTCTTTTAATTATATATATTTTAGGAAGGGAGTAAAAAAAAGATAGTTGGAATCTCAGACAAATTATAACTTTTAAAATTAAACATGGTTAAATACAATATAAATAATCTATAAAAGAAATATATTATATTATAATAATTTTATAATTTTAATAATTAAATATTAGGGATTGATTGAAGTAAATATCTAACACCATTTGCATATATAACAATAATAAATTTTATTATTTCTATATTTTGTAATTATTTATAATTAATTAAAATATTATGTACATATTAATTTTAAAAATAAAAGGGGTTGAAGAGGTTGGGGGAATTGCATATTCGTGCCGCTGAAATAAAAAAAATGAGATAAAAATTTATTAACAAAAATAAATATTTAATATATTGAAATAATACATCACAATGTAACATACTTATATGCTTATTACATTAATTAATATGAATCAAATATTATAATAAAGATATTGTAACGTATCTATAATTACAAATATATTATATTTATAATTTGCTATAATATAATATATTAAGATATTTACTAATAATGCAACTAATTAATATATTTACTAAATTTGTAAATATATATCATTTTTGTATAATATTTATTCTACTATTCATGTTATTATAAAAAATCAAGTTCTTATCATATTTTTTATACTTTTATAAATTTTATTATTTTTTAATTGATAATTTCAAAAAAAATATTTAAATAATGTACAAAAAATATACTTATAAAATATGTATTTTTTAATTATTAATTGTAAAAATGTTGAAATCGTAGGTGGACACATGGTAGCCGAGGTGTAATGGTATTAGTAGTAAATAATTATAGTAATTTATAAATACTTACAAAATATATTTTTTAATTATTAATTATAAAAAAGTTGAAATCGCAAGTAGACACGTGGTAGCCGAGATGTAATGGTATTAGTAGTAAATAATTATAATGAGTAGTAAATAATTATATATATTTATAAATACTTACAAAATATATATTTTTTAATTATTAATTATAAAAAAAAGTTGAAATCGTAGGTGGACATGCGGTAGTCGAGGTGTAATGGTATTAGTAGTAAATAATTATAATGAGTAGCAAATAATTATAAATAATTTATAAATACTTACAAAATATGTATTTTTTAATTATTAATTATAAAAAAATTGAAATCATAGTTTGAACTTGCAATTTCACTAGTGAAATCGCAGGTTAAACCTACGATTTCATAATGATGTGGCCTCCACCTCATCTTCAAACACCTATTTTAGTAATTATGTTTAAAACTATTCTAATTTAATAAATATTTATTAAAATAACTTAATTTTTGAAAAAAAAACTCGGTGGGAGATGTGGAAGGCAAAGTAGGAGGCTTTTGGACTTCAAATTCTATAATTTTGGGATGAGGTAGATTATCTTTCTTTCTTTCTTTCTTTATATGTATATAGGAATTATTGGTTTATCACTTGTCCGACAAAGGGTTTAACTACCAACTAATGAGATGATACAGCGAGACCCACCAACTAATGAGAAGTACCGAGTTATAGAATATAAATGGTTTTTTTTATTTTTAATTATTATTATTAATATTATAAATTATAGAGACATTCATTGCACTTTGATTGATTTGTATTTTGATCTTAATTTTTTTAAAAAAAATACAAATACTCCCCCCAAACTTTAAAATCAATGTAGTTAGCCTTAACCATTTATCTTTGTTAGGCCACATTATGATGTGAGCTCTCAAAAATTAAGTTTTATGAAATATTATAAGTGCCCTTTGTAGAACTTGCTTGCTTTTGGTATAAAATGGGATAGAAGGAAGGAAGAGCATGCGATTCTAGTATGACCATCTTCTTCCATCCACTTTCTTTTCTTGGCTCATGTGACCATCTTCTTCCATCCACTTCCTCTTCTTTGGTCTGGCCTCTATGCCCCATTAGATACAAAGAAGTAGAAAAGAAGAGGAAGGATAATAAAGAGGATAGGGAGAGAAGAAAAGAGGGTATAGGGGTAGAAAAGAATATAGATTGAAGCAAGATAGCAGAACCTAGACTATAATGGCTTTGAGCATATGTAGTAGTCATGCCTCTTTCTAATGCTCCGGCTAGAACACCATAGTTTATTGTGACCGTAGATTGAGGGCATTCACGAAAACATAATGGATAATGGCTAATCTTGGCGGAAAGGTTTTTTGATTGCTTCTTGTATGAGATAACAGGCTTTCTAATTTCGTATTGATTTTTTATCACCCATACATTACACATTTCTTCAATTTCTTAATATAGGGAAGCAAATGATATGGATTTTTTGAATGGTATGATCCCTCAAGCTCACCACATATAAAAGAGCTCATGAATAAACTAATTCAAAAAAAAAAGAAATTGGAGGTTGAGATATGTAGATGGAGGAAAATCTATTTAGCATGGTGTCTGTTTGCTACTTGGGTATTCATTTGTGCTCTATCGGCACTGAAATGGATTGGGGATGGGGATTTGAAGCAGTTTAGTCCATAGAGATAGCTATCAAGGAAGGGGTCAAGTATATTAATTTAAAACTTTGGGAGCTAAGTGTTATTTTCTAGTAACTTACAGGGTCCAAGAGTCTATAGTTAACTTTTGAGGTCTTCATATAATAAATTTAAAAAGTCATGAATGAACATATTTAGTATTTAGTGCCCGCAATAATTTGAGATGTATCCTTTTTATGATTAATAAAGATAAATGAATTGATACAATGAAGAAAATGGCATCATTCCTATGCAAATGTACATAATTACCTACACACATCTATATATATCTTCATATAATGAGCTGTTGTAATCCTGTTAAGATGAATAAAGAATCAAATCTATGCAATCGCATATACACATCCATATATATTCATATAATGAGTTGTTGTAATTCTGTTAACATGGATAAATTACCAAATCTATACAATCACTTATACATATCCATATACATTTATACACATTCATATTTCAAACATATTTTACATAGAAAAGTAAACCAAAGTGGCAGTATTTACTTATTAATTAAGTTTGCAGCAAAATCCAACAAAGACTACTTGATATATACATTATAAGGATGAAAGTAGTATGGATAATATTTGACCAGATCTATTTTCATATCCAAATCTATTTAATTATGAATAAAAATTTGAGCATTCGACTAATATATATATTTGTATTCATATCCATCAAAGAAAAATGGATATGGATAAACAAGTATCTAACTCATATGCGAATATCTCTTTCTACTTGTAACCCCTATGTAATTTTATATAGCACTCATTAAATTTTAAGTAAAATATATAACTATATTAATATACACTTAGTTTATCATCTATTTAGTGTATCTTTAATTCATAGTCAGAAAGTATAATTATCATATTTATATCAATATTTATATTTATACTTCTGATATCTAATTTGTATCCATGTTCATTGAAAACGGATATAAACTTGAATTTTTGCATACAACTAATATCCATATCTATATTCTCTTTGTTAGACAAAATAAGTATGGATATTGACATACTGGTATTTGATCCGTATCATATTTGATTTCAGTCCTAATACATTGTATCAGTCCTTGGAACAACAAAAAATTGTGTATCGATCATGTATCACCACATATAATGCATGTTTTACCAAATACAACAAATCTATACATATATCACCAAATAAACATCAACAAAAAATATTGTCGATTGTCCATAACAAATAAGTATAGGAAAACATGATATCAAGATCTCTAAGTGTTGAGGTTGCGCGCAGTGGATTGAATCATATTAGGCTTCCAATTTAATAATTAAACTCATTCAGGCATTTTATCGAACATATTATAGGCATAAATAATAGGTACAAAAAAAAAGAAATTTATGTGGTTTGGCAAATATGCCTACATCTACATAGAGGAGGAGCAACTCATCACATAATCATCCCAAAATTAGGCACAAAGGTGATGCAAATACCCAAATAAAAGGATCCTGAAATAATTACAAAAGATGTATAAATAAACCACAACAATAAATTGAATGGATAATACCTTTTATGGCCTTGGCTATGAATCAAGAAAAGATAATCTAAGAGATTGATCAATACCTTCTTAGCTATGGTAATTGATCAAGACAAAGATACTTCTCCAGGCAGTGAAGAATAAAATAATAGGTGCCTTCGATAACCAAGCACAAATAGATTGGAGACCAAGAAAGTAGGACCAAAGGGCTGCGATGAACAAAGAATGGTCGAGACTTGGGAGCTATCCAGAATCGAGGGTGATATGGCAACATCGCTGACATGGAACATGTGTCAGATCCAGCTCGATGCCATCGCCTCGTGGATTTTTCTTTCAAAATTCCTCGCTCGGGAAATGGCTCTCCTGCTCCTTCACTAGGTGGCACCCAAAGACGGGTCCACCTCGACCGAAGTCGAGCCCCTCTCTGCCACTTTGCCAGGTGTCCACCTAGGAGGGGTCCACCTCGGCTGAAGCTGGCGGCCCCCTGCTCCCTCGCCAGGTGGCACCCCAAGACGGGTCCACCTCTGTCGAGGTCGAGCCGGGCTCTCTTACTCCTTCGCCAGGTGGCACCCCAAGACGGGTCCACCTCGATCGAAGTTGAGCCCCTCTCTGCCGCTTCGCCAGGTGTCCACCCAGGAGGGGTCCACCTCGATCGAAGCCGGCAGCCCCTGCTCCTTTGCCAGGTGGCACCCCAAGATGGGTCTACCTCTGTCGAGGTCGAGCCGGGCTCTCCTGCTCCTTCGCCAGGTGGCACCCCAAGACGGGTCCACCTCGATCGAAGTCGAGCCTCTCTCTGCCACTTCGCCAGGTATCCACCCAGGAGGGGTCCACCTCGGTCGAAGCTGGCAGCCCCTGCTCCTTCGCCAGGTGGTGCCCCAAGATGGGTCCACCTCTGCCGAGGTCGAGCTGGGCTCTCCTGCTCCTTCGCCAGGTGGCACCCCAAGACGGGTCCATCTCGGCCGAAGCCGAGCCCCTCTCTACCACTTCGCCAGGTGTCCACCCAGGAGGGGTCCACCTCGATCGAAGCTGGCGGCCCCCCGCTCCCTCGCCAGGTGGCACCCCAAGACAAGTCCAACTCTGCCGAGGTCGAGCCGGGCTCTCCTGCTCCTTCACCAGGTGGCACCCCAAGATGGGTCCACCTCGGTCGAAGTCGACCCTCTCTCTGCCACTTCGCCAGGTGTCCACCCAGGAGGGGACCACCTCGGTCGAAGCTGGAGGCCCCCTGCTCTCTCGCCAGGTGGCATCCCAAGACGGGTCCACCTCTGTCGAGGTCGAGTCGGGCTCTCCTGCTCCTTCGCCAGGTGGCACCCTAAGACGGGTCCACCTCGGTCAAAGTCGAGCCCCTCTCTGCCACTTCGTCAGGTGTCCACCCAGGAGGGATCCACCTCGGCTGAAGCTGGCGGCCCCCTGCTCCCTCGCTAGGTGTCACCCCAAGATGGGTCCACCTCTACCGAGGTCGAGCCGGGCTCTCCTGCTCCTTCGCCAGGTGGCACCCCAAGATGGGTCCACCTCGGCCAAAGTCGAGCCTCTCTCTGCCACTTCGTCAGGTGTCCACCCAGGAGGGGTCCACCTCGGTCGAAGCTGGCAGCCCCTGCTCCTTTGCCAGGTGGCGCCCCAAGATAGGTCCACCTCTGTCGAGGTCGAGCTGGGCTCTCCTGCTCCTTCGCCAGGTGGCACCCCAAGACGGGTCCACCTCGGCTGAAGTCGAGCCTCTCTCTGCCACTTCGCCAGGTGTCCACCCAGGAGGGGTCCACCTCGGTCGAAGCTGGCGGCCCCCTGCTCCCTCGCCAGGTGGCACCCCAAGACGAGTCCACCTCTGTCGAGGTCGAGCCGAGCTCTCCTGCTCCTTTGCTAGGTGGCACCCTAAGACGGGTCCACCTTGGCCAAAGTCGAGCCTCTCTCTGCCACTTCGCCAGGTGTCCACCCAGGAGGGGTCCACCTTGGTCGAAGCTGGCAGCCCCTGCTCCTCTGCTATGTGGCACCCCTTGATGGGTCTACCTTGATCGAAGTCAGCCTTACCCTGCAAAGCCCTGGGGAGGCAGAGGCACGGGTCACGAGGTCGCCACTAGAATCGACGTGCCTCGTGTCCCGTACAGGGTGCCAGTATGGCCAGTAGCGGTACGCGGAACCTCATTTACATCAGTTAAGCAGGGCCCCGCAATCGAGGAATAAAATCCTTACGGGCAGGAGCCTGAAACACTGGAGGCCCACCGTCAATGCCCCGAAAGGAGGGCTCCCATGCTTGGCTCGAGGTCTCACCAGTTTTCTCCCTTTCATGATACACGAAGGACGAGGCGTGCCGGCCACTTAACTCCCGGACTTGAAGGAGAGGGGGAGAAACAGGATCCAGAGATCTCCGGAAGCCTGGGGGGAGGGGACGGGGGCTGAAGGTTGTCCGATGATATAAAAGAGACGGTAAAAGCGGATGGAAAGGTAAGTCGACAAGAGGGAAAAGTACCGAGAGAATGATCCTGGGACCTCCAAGAAGTCCTCAGGCGCGAGCTCGGTGAACCCAACGCAGGAAGCCAAGCTTCAACCCTTCTCTTCCTCACATTGCTTTCATCTAAATCTCCTCTAAGCACAGGAATCCTTTGGGAACCCACCTTAGTAGACCTGTTCCATCTTGCCGCTCTGTAACTTGATCGTCGGAGTGCCCCCGCCAGAATCCCCGGCCTGGGTCTCTACCTTGTTTTGCAAGACCGGAGGCTTGGAGATCTCGAGGTAGGAGAGTCCGAAAATCGGCGCCAGCTCACATGCTACAGGCTACCGTGATAAAATCGGCAACAGATTGGAGCGCTAGGTAGGGGGCAGAACAGCAATCCCTGCATAAGCAAGCTCTCCATAAGCAAGACTGTGCATCAACCATGGTGGTGATGCGTGGGCGCGAAGCATCCACCAGCCGAGCAAGAGAGGTTCCCCCTCCCCCGGGCACGCGCAGCCCGGAGAGGGAACTTCTTGCTCCACCTCGTCCTCCTCAGCCATCCTCGGTGGATGGTCCTTTCGCAGCCATCGTCCAGCAGCTGCAAACACTGACTACAGTCGTTTGGTAGCTGCAGCACCAGCAGCACTCTTTGGCCACCCAGCCCCAGCCGGGGATCCTCGTGGCCCGAGCCACGGGCCCCCGCGGAAGCCTGCGCTCCATCCAAGACAGGCCTTTCCATCCACGGGCAGTTACCAATCCTTGCGGGAGCCATCAAACTCCCACGAAGAAAAACCACACCGGTTCGGCGGATCATGAGAGTCGATCCCCGACCGACGATGCTGAAGTAGTATGGTGCAGCAGGCACCATCGAGGCAAGGCCCCTCGCCGTGACCGATCGGCACCTCCTTCTCCAGCGGCCTCGGTGGAAGGTTCCACCGATGAGGCCATCAGGCGCCTGGTCGAGAGGCGTCTGGAAGAGCACGAGCGCAAGTTGGCGGAGTTCTCCCACCGTTTCACCAACTTGCAGAGCTCCCCAGCCGAGCCAGTGGGCTATAACGCCCAACCACCATTCTCCCAGGAAATCCAAGAGGAACCGATCCCGCATGCCTCAGGTGGATCCCTACGATGGGACCACCGACCCCTTGGACCACCTAGAGAGCTATAAGGCTCTCATGAGGGTCTAAGGGCGACAGATGTTCTTCTATGCATCGCCTTCCCGACCACCCTCCGGAAGGCTGCTCGAGTTTGGTTCACCCGTCTCGAGCCAGAATCCATCAGCTCCTTCCAACAGCTGGAAGGAAAGTTTGTGGCGCACTTCGACGCCTGCCGAAAGGTGCCAAGGGAGGTGGATAGCCCTTCTCTATCCGCTAGCAAGACCAGGAACTACTGCAGGACTACGTCACCCACTTCAAGACCACCGCCCTGGAGATTTATAGCCTAGATGAGCCTATCGCTATGCTGGCTTTGAAGCGCGGGCTCAAAACCTCCCGTCTGACGTATTCCCTGGACAAGAAGCCCCCCAAGACATACTCCGAGCTCCTCCTCCGTGTCCACAAGTGCATCCGTGCTGAGGAGGCTGACCGCACCCGGCGAGAGCTGGACGGGAAGCCTTCGAAGAAGCCTACCCCAAGGGATGTCCCTAGGACCCGGAGGCCTGGACCACCTGCAAACTTTCGTCCGGGTCCAAAGTCGAAGAATGGTGTTGCCCCGGAGCGAGCCTTCACCCCTCTCCTCGCTCCTAGAACAAAGATCCTCATGGAAATTGAGGGTGATAACTACCTCCGCCGACCTCCTCCTCAGAACCCAAGGAACACCCGTGACAAGATGAAGTATTGCCAATTTCACCGCGAGCACGACCACGACACGGAGGAGTGCCGTAATCTAAAATAGGAGATCGAGGAGCTGATCAAGAGGGGCTACCTCTAGAAGTAGGAGCGAAGCCCCGGCGGAGCACCAGCCACTCGCGGCCCTTCCCCCCGTCTCCACGGTTGACAACCGTCCAATAGAGAAGCCGGTGGGCATGATCTCTTGGGGGATAGGGCGCACGTCGAAGAGAGCCCGGGAGGCGGGAGACCCGGAGAATGTCCTCCCCTTTGAAAAGGAGAATGAAAGTGAAAATTTAAACAATGATGCAGTGGTGGTCGAGATGACCATCGCAAAGCATCCTGTATATCATATTATGGTGGATAGTGGGAGCTTTACTGACGTACTTTTTTATGATGCTTTCTCCCGAATGAATTTATCTCATGATCAGCTGAAGCCGGTACACATCCCTCTTGTGGGCTTCACCGGAGACTCTGTGGGGGTCGAAGGAGAGATCACTCTCCCTGTTATCGCTGGATCCCCACCCCGACAGAGCACGGTCATGATGACGTTTACTGTCGTCAGGCTTCCATCACCTTACAATGCTATCTTGGGCCGTCCAGGGCTCAACCAGCTAGACGCGGTCATTTCCACCAAGAGATTGCTGGTGTAATTCCCTACCGCCTCTAGGATGGGAGTGATGAGAGGGATGGCCCAACCTGTCCTGCATTGCCTGCAGATGGTCCCAGGAGCCCGGAGTGCCGAGCTCGGCTCCGACGTCGACGATCTTGACCTAAGAGTGTAAGATCCTAGGGGAGGCCCCGTGGAGGACTTATTGACGTACCCCCTCGGATCGGACCCTCAGAAAATGATGTAGATAGGAGCCCAGCTCCCAGAAAAAGAGCGGGCTCGCTTGCTAGATTTTCTCCGGATGAATGCTGATGTGTTCATCTGGTCTGCTGCAGACATGCCAGGTATCCCTTCGGAGATTATCACCCACCAACTGAAGATTAATCCAAGATGCCGCCCAGTCCGCCAGAAGAAGAGAAGTTTTATTGCAGAGAGACAAAAGGCCATCAATGAGGAAGTGGAAAAGCTTCTCGCCGCCGGCTTTGTACGAGAGGTGCAGTATCTTAGTTGGTTGGCAAACGTGGTAATGATGAAGAAGAGCAACGGAAAGTGGAGGATCTGTGCAGACTACACCGACCTCAACCGAGCTTGCCCGAAGGACAGTTTTTCCCTTCCTAAGATCGACCAGCTCATGGACACTACCTCGGGGCATCGCCTCCTCTCTTTCATGGATGCTTTCTCCGGATACAATCAGATTTGAATGCACCAGGAGGACGAGGAGCACACCGCCTTCGTCACCGATCGCGGGACCTACTGCTATAAGATGATGCCGTTCGGCCTCAAGAATGCAGGTGCCATGTACCAATGCCTGGTCAACAAGGTCTTCAAAGACCAAATTGGCTGCAACATGCAGGTGTACGTGGATGACATGCTGGTGATGAGCAAGCCAACTTCGAACCACGTCGGCGATATGGTGGAGACCTTCGGTAACCTCCATCTCCACCAAATGAAGTTGAACCCCACGAAGTGCACCTTTGGCGTATCTGCGGGAAAGTTCCTGGGCTTCATGGTGACCCAAAGAGGGATAGAGGCCAACCCGGAGAAGGTTCAGGCGATCCTGGACATGGAGCAGCCCACCTCCAAGAAGCAAGTGCAGCGACTCACTACCGGGTAGCCGCCCTGAGCCGGTTTATCTCAAGGTCCGCTGACCGCTGCCGGCCCTTCTTCAAGGCGCTAAGGAAGATGCATGACTTCGCCTGGACGAAGGAGTGCCAGGAGGCATTTGAAGAGCTGAAGAAGACAATGGCATCGCTACCATTGCTTTCCCGGCCGGAAGAGGGAGAGGAGCTCCTCCTATACCTGGCGATCACACCGGAGGCCATCAGTTCGGTCCTGGTTCGGATGGACGATGAAGGGATGCAGAGGCCGGTGTATTACACAAGCAAACTTCTCCGCGATGCGGAGCTCAGGTATTCTCGGTCTAAGAAACTGATTTTTGCGCTAATCATGTCCGCCCAGCATCTCAGGCCTTATTTCCAAGCGCATCCCATTGCGGTCCTAACGGATCAACCACTGAAAGCGGTGCTAAGCCGACCTAACATGTCTGGGCGCCTTGCGAAGTGGGTGCTCAAGCTCAGCGAGTTCGACATCACCTATCGGCCGAGGTCGGCCATGAAGGCACAGGTACTCGCTGATTTCTTGGTTGAGTGTGCAGGCCTGGGCGAGGGGCCGGAAGAAGGTCCCCAAGATCGGCAACCAGGGCCTGGACCAGAGGAAGATGTCTGGATCCTTCACATAGACGGAGCCTCAAACTCCGATAGGAGTGGAGCCAGACTCATCCTTGCCAATGGCAAAGGGGTCGTCGCCGAGTGTGCGCTCCATTTCCAGTTCGCCGCCACCAATAACCAGGTGGAGTACGAGGCGCTCCTCGCGGGGCTACGAGTTTCCCGCGAGCTGGGCGTGGCCTGCCTCAGGGTCTTCACCGACTCGCAGCTAGTGGCCGGGCAGGTCTCGGGGGAGTACGAGGCACGAGATCCCCAAATGGTGAGATACCTGGAGCTCGTACGAACGAGCACGACAGGTTTTAGGCGCTTCAGCATCTCCCATATTCCTCGTGGAGAAAATGCTCGTGCAAATGCCCTCTCCCGCTTGGCAACCCTGCCGGACTCATCACTGGACCGCGCTTACATTGAGCATCTTAAAGCCCTGAGCTATAAGACATCCATGGAGGTCCAGCAGGTCAACCCAGAGGCCAGCTGGATGGACAAGTACATCGAGTACATCACCAACGGCACCTTGCCAGAGGATCACTCGCATGGCAGCCGGCCTCATTAAGAGGAAGGCTGCACGATTTGTATTGATGGACGGGCTACTGTATCGGAGGTCCTACTCCTACTCGCTCCTCAAGTGCCTAAGACCCATCGAAGCCGCACTCGTGCTCCAGGAGATCCATGAGGGCATATGCGGAAACCATGTGGGGGGCAGGACGCTGGCGTATGAGGCCGTCCGTCAAGGTTATTTCTGGAAAACAATGAGAGAAGACATAGCTAACTTCGTGAAAAGGTGCGATCGATGTTAGCGACACGCTGTGGTGCAATGCCAACCTGCTGCTCCGCTCTCCCAACTCTTTGCCCCGTGGCCGTTCGCTCAGTGGGGCATGGATCTCCTCGAGCCTTTTCCCCCGGCATCCAGGAAACGAAAGTTCCTAATTATGGCCATCGACTACTTCACGAAGTGGATCGAGGCCGAGCCCTTGGCCCGGATCACAGAGGCAAATGTCACCAAGTTCCTTTGGAAGTCGATTATTTGCCGTTTCGGCTTTCCACACACCATCATCACCGACAACGGATGCCAGTTTGATTGTCGGGAGTTCGAGGAGTTCTGTGATGACCTTGGAATCCATCACCGTTTCACCTCGATGGCGCATCCTTAGATAAATGGAGAAGCCGAGGTTACAAACAGGACTATCCTGCAAGGTCTCCGAACAAGATTAGACCAGGCGAAGGGGAGGTGGGAAGAAGAGCTCCCGAGCATCCTGTGGGCGTACCATACTATCCCGAGGATGGCCACGGACGAGATCCCTTTCAACCTCATCTTTGGAGAGGAAGCGGTTATTCCAATAGAGCTCAGCCTACCGACCTTGCGCGTGGAGCAGTACGACGAGGTAGAGAACCCGGCACGGCTACTACTGAACCTGGACCTCCTTGAAGAAACAAGGGATAGGGCTCGAGTTCGGATGGTAGCTTATCGGCAACGAGTGACCAGATACTACAACTCCAGGGTGCGACCGAAGTCCTTCCGCCAGGGAGACTTAGTGCTACGCCATACTGAGGCTTCCTAGCCACGGGAGTGTGGTAAGCTCTTCCCAAATTGGGAAGGCCCTTATAGAGTGGCGGAGGCACTTCCCCACGGGGCGTACTACTTGGAGGAGCTAGGTGGATCCCGGTTCCCATGCACTTGGAATGCCTCAAACTTGAGGATGTATTACCAATAGTGTAAGACTCCTTAAACTTCAATAATAAAATCTTGTTTCACCAAATGCCTGTTCTCGTCTCATAGGACAATCGCCATCCAGCTCTAGTTCGGCGAGCAAGGGACGGTGAAAGATCCGCGAAGGCGCGAAGTCTCCTCTCTCAAAAATCCCGAAGTTTAGTCTGGAATGTCGCACGGAATTAAATTCCGACATGCAGCCCCAGAGTTCAGTCCGAAAGAGGTCCCGGAGACTTAGGTCCCGGTCCTACAAAAATCTTGAAGAATAGCTCGGTAGGTCGTGCAAGGCTCAATCCCAGCCTGCGGCCCCGGGGTTCAGTCCGGAAGTTCGCAAGGAACCTGGTTCCAAAGCAAAGTCCCGGACCTCGGTCTGGAAGGTGGAGCAGAACCCAGTTCGCCCATGCAATCCTAGAGTTCAGCCCGGAACGCACCACGGGACTTAGTCCCGGTGGCTGACACCGTGGTTCAGTCCGGAAGATGCAAAAAAAAAAAGGGGCGGGGAGACATAAAAGAGAAATGAGAAGAAATGAATTGATTCAAGGAAGTCTTCATTTCTATTAAAAGATTTCTTACAAAAGAGGGCCCCGACAGGCCGGGTGACCCGAAGAAATAAGAAGTGAATTCAGGAAAACAAAACAAAAGGCGCCGCCGGGCTACTTCGCTGCAGCCGCATCCTCCTCCGGTTGGGGGGCAGCCTCTCCGCCGGCAGCATCGTCTGAAGGCTGTTCGGGAGCCGCCACCTCAGCAACCATCGCAGTTGAAGCTCCCTCGCCGGGCTCCTCCCTCCGGCTGCCCAGAATGACTCCACTGAGGTCGAGCTCGGGGAAGAAGGAACTTACTTTCTCCCGGCACACCTCGAAACCCTTCAGGAAGGAGTCGACGGCCACCTCGTGCAGCTCGGCCATGAACTCCTCGGATGCCCGGAACTTTGGCAAAGCCTCTTGCGCCTCCTTCTGGGATGCCTCCAGCAGCCCGTTGACATAGGAGTTCTTTTCCTTGGCCGTGCTCAGCTCCTTGAGGACCTCTTCGACTCGGCGCACCAACGACCGGGATTGGGCCCTAAGGCGAGACACCTCCAACGCATCATCCTCAGCACGGCGCTAGTTCGAGATCCTCTCCTCCGATAGAGAGGTCTCGAGCTCCCTCATGCGCCTCTCGGCACGACCTAGGTCCATCCGAAGGGCCTGGTTGTTCTCCCGTAGCTCGACTCCCTTTTTCATAAGGTCCTTGACGTCAGCTGCGAGTGTGCTCAGCCTCTTCTCCTTCTCGGCATCTTTCTTGGCGTAGCCCGAGAGAAAGTTCCTCAGCAATATAATGTCAGTCCCAATCTGCATCAAAGAAGAGATGGGATGTCAATAAGATCCAACTGGAACATTAAAAGATAAGAGCCCGGGGCCTACCGTGAAGAGCAACGGAAGGATCCCGAGCAGCGCATCAGCATAGTCCTGGCCACCCCTCAGACGGTGATCTCGGGGGGTGCTCGCGAACTCCATCACCCTCTCCGCGAGCCCCTGATCACGGATAACGGAGGAGCTGGCAGCAAGAATTGGGGGTGGGATATGGGCATCGGCAGCAGGCTGGGTGGCCATCCCTCCGCTGGGCGGTGCGGCCGCCGGTGGGGCTGTCGTCACCCTGGTGGCCACCGTGGAGATGATCAGAATGGCAACCGGAGCAGGCGTCGCCTGAGGGGATTTCGACCTCCTCTCTCCCCTGACCCTGTCGAGCTCAATGACAAGGACATCGGGTGCATGGGACTGAGGCAACCTGGGAGCAGGACCCGTTGCTCCGGGGCCGGTAGCGGCAGGAGTGGGCGCGGGCCCCTGGCTCGCCTCAGCCTTCTTCGTTGGAGCCTCTTGGGCCCCCTCAGCGGCGTCCCTCTTCCAGGCACCCTCCATTAGGCTTTCGATAGAGAACTTCATACCTGAAGGAAAAAAACAGTTAGGCCAGTTTAAAAGAGAAGAAGTGCAGAGCAGAAAATAAAGGCAATGGTAAAAGAAGGAGATCCAGGGCCTCACCCAACTCCCGAATGGGACTGATTCCTGCCTCGAATAAATTCTACTTTGAAAGCAGAACATCGAGAGTCGGACCACGTCACCCAGCATCTGTGTATAGACCTCTTGGCCCGCCGGCTCAACCTGGGAGTTCCGGTTCGGGGACCGGTCCGGCTCACTCCAGGCCCAGTCGACATCCTCAACAGAGACGAAGAAGAAGCGGTTCTTCCAACCCTTGATCGATGAGGGGAGGTCAAACCTGAGGCACCTAGGCCGGGGCGAAATATACCACCAGCCATCATCGGTAGAATAGCGCTTCAGGGTGAAGAGGGCCCTGAACAGAGAGAAACGGGCAACAAACCCGTGGAAATGACAGAAGATGATGAAGGCGAAGATGACCCGGATGGCATTGGGAGCCAACTGGGCCGGGACGAGGCGAAAGTGACTGAGAAAGGAAAGAAAGAAAGGATGAAGGGGGAAACGAAGACCCCCAACAAGGAAGTCTTCGTAGAAGGCAACCCTCCTAGGGCCACTCGAGGTTACTCGGTCCCTGGGTCCTGGGAGTGAAAGACGGATTGAATCCGGGACCCCATAGGTATCCCGAATCCAGAAAAGGTCGTCTCCGGTCATTGTCGAGGCGTAACCGGAGGGACCCGAAGAAGAGACCTCCGCCACCGGAGGAGGAAGAGAGGAAATGGGACGTGCGGAAACTATAGGGGGAGACCTAGGACCCCTAGGGACGCCTATGGTCATAGCCCCCAGCCGAAGCTGCCTCTGGACCTCGACTGGAATCTCTTCCCCCTCTGAGGAGAAAGACGATGGAGTCCTCAGCCGGGAAGGACCGGCCTCGTTCGGGTTTGAAGAAACATGAAGGCGACGCGCCATCAAGGAAGAAGAATCAAGAAGAACTAGCACAAGAGTCGGGATATAGAAGAAGAAGGAAATATGGCACAGGCACTCATCGGGATGTTTTGTACCAAAGGATTGGCAACCCCTGGGAGATGAAGGGAGATCGCTGCAATTGTCGGCGAGGTGTGAGAAAGCTGAGAGGCCTCGTTTCCGGAAAGTCCCCCCACTTTTCAAACTCAATTAATAGCAGCCATATGCCTCTTTCCATCCCGAGCCATCAGATGACCGCCACATGGAGGCACGCCCGACATCAACGCTTCGATCCGATGGAAACTGCCTCGATTTCGAAATGGCACATTAATGGCCTGTCAGACGTGCGCGTGTGGCAGCTTCCCACAGGGTCTCGGATGCAACAGAAGCAGCGGCAGCGATCATGGCAATTATGATGCAAGATTTTTGCCTTTTCCATGTCATCTCCGCATTAACACCCCACGTCCCAAGCCGCAACGCTTCGATGGGACCTGGGGATGGGGGGCAACTGATATGGCTACATCGCTGACATGGAATGTGTGTCAGATCCAGCTGGATGCCATTGCCACGTGAATTTTTATTTCAAAATTCCTCGCTTAGGAAATGGCTCTCCTGCTCCTTCGCCAGGTGGCACCCCGAGACGGGTCCACCTTGGTCGAAGTCGAGCCCCTCTCTGCCACTTCGCCAGGTGTCCACCTAGGAGGGGTCCACCTTGGCTGAAGCTGGCAGCCCCCTGCTCCCTTGCCAGGTGGCACCCCAAGACGAGTCCACCTCTGCCGAGGTCGAGCCGGGCTCTCCTGCTCCTTCGCCAGGTAGCACCCCAAGACGGGTCCACCTCGACCGAAGTCGAGCCCATCTCTGCCGCTTCGCCAGGTGTCCATCCAGGAGGGGTCCACCTCAGTCGAAGCCAGTAGCCCATGCTCCTTCGCCAGGTGGCACCCCAAGACGGGTCCACTTTGCCAAGGTCGAGCCGGGCTCTCCTGCTCCTTCACCAGGTGGCACCTCAAGACGGGTCCACCTCGGTCGAAGTTGAGCCTCTCTCTGCCACTTCGTCAGGTATCCACCCAGGAGGGGTCCACCTCGGCCAAAGCTAGCAGCTCCTGCTCCTTCGCCAGGTGGCGCCCCAAGACGGGCCCGCCTCTACCGAGGTCGAGTCGGGCTCTCCTGCTCCTTCGCCAGGTGGCACCCCAAGATGGGTCCACCTTGGCCGAAGTCGAGCCCCTCTCTGCCACTTCGCCAGGTGTCTACCCAGGAGGGGTCCACCTCGATCGAAGCTGGCGCCCCCTGCTCCCTCGCCAGGTGGCACCCCAAGACGGGTCCACCTCTGCCGAGGTCAAGCCGGGCTCTCCTGCACCTTCGCCAGGTGGCGCCCCAAGACAGGCCCACCTCTACCGAGGTCGAGCCGGGCTCTCCTGCTCCTTCGCCAGGTGGCACCTTAAGACGGGTCCACCTTGGCCGAAGGCGAGCCCCTCTCTGCCACTTCGCCCAGTGTCTACCCAGGAGGGGTCCACCTCGGTCGAAGCTGGCGGTCCCCTGCTCCCTCGCCAGGTGGCACCCCAAGACGGGTCCACCTCTGCCGAGGTCGAGCCGGGCTCTCCTGCTCCTTCGCCAGGTGGCACCCCAAGACGGGTCCACCTCAGTCGAAGTCGAGCCTCTCTCTGCCACTTCGCCAGGTGTCCACCCAGGAGGGGTCCACCTTGGCCAAAGTTGGCGGCCCCCTGCTCCCTCGCCAGGTGGCTCCCCAAGACGGGTCCACCTCGATCGAAGTCGAGCCTCTCTCTGCCACTTCGCCAAGTATCCACCCAAGATGGGTCCACCTCGACTGAAGCTGGCGGCCCCCTGCTCCCTCGCCAGGTGGCACCCCAAGACGGGTCCACCTCTGTCGAGGTCGAGCCGGGCTCTCTTGCTCCTTCGCTAGGCGGCACCCCAAGACGGGTCCACCTCGGCCGAAGTCGAGCCTCTCTCTGCCACTTCGCCAAGTGTCCACCCAGGAGGGGTCCACCTCGGCCAAAGCTGGCAGCCCCTGCTCCTTCGCTAGGTGGCGCCCCAAGACAGGTCCACCTCTGCCGAGGTCGAGCGAGGCTCTCCTGCTCCTTCGCCAGGTGGCACCCCAAGATGGTCCACCTTGGCCGAAGTCGAGCCTCTCTCTGCCACTTCGCCAGGTGTCCACGCAGGAGGGGTATACCTCGGCCGAAGCTGGTGGCCCCCTGCTCCCTCGCAAGGTGGCACCCCAAGACGGGTCCACCTCTGTCGAGGTCGAGCCGGGCTCTCCTGCTCCTTCGCCAGGTGGCACCCCAAGATAGGTCCACCTTGACCGAAGTCGAGCCTCTCTCTGCTACTTCGCCAGGTGTTTACCCAAGAGGGGTCCACCTCGATCGAAGCTGGCGGTCCCCTGCTCCTTCGCCAAGTGGCACCCCAAGACGGGTCCACCTCTGCCGAGGTCGAGCTGGGCTCTCCTGCTCCTTCGCCAGGTGGCACCCCACGACGGGTCCACCTTGGCCAAAGTCGAGCCTTTCTCTGCCACTTCGCTAGGTGTCCACCCAAGAGGGGTCCACCTCGGCCAAAGCTGGCAGCCCCTGCTCCTTTGCCAGGTGGCACCCCCTGATGGGTCCACCTCGACCGAAGTCAGCCTTACTCTGCAAAGCCCCGGGAAGGCAGAGGCACGGGTCACGAGGTTGCCACTAGAATCGACGTGCGCCGCGTCCCGTACAGGGCACCAGTACGGCTTGCAGTGGTACGCGGAACCTCGTTTACATCAGTCAAGCAGGGTCCCGCAATCGAAGAATAAAATCCTTGCAAGCAGGGGCCTGAAACACTGGAGGCCCACTGTCAATGCCCTGAAAGGAGGGCTCCCGTGCTTGGCTTGAGGTCTCACCAATTTTCTCACTTTCGTGATACACGGCGGACGAGGCATGCCGGCCACTTAACTCCCGGACTTGAAGGAGAGGGGGAGAAACAGGATCCAGAGATTTCCGGAAGCCTGGGGGGAGGGGATGGGGGCTGAAGGCGGTCCGGTGGTATAAAAGAGACAGTAAAAGCGGATGGAAAGGTAAGTCGACAAGAGGGAAAAGTACCGAGAGAACGATTCTGGGACCTCCAAGAAGTCCTCAGGTGCGAGCTCGGTGAACCCAGCGCAGGAAGCCGGGCTTCATCCCTTCTCTTCCTCACACTGCTTTCATCTAAATCTCCTCTAAGCACGGGAATCCTTTGGAAACCCGCCTTAGTGGACCTGTTCCATCTTGCCGCTCTCCAACTTGATCGTCGGAGTGCCCCCGCCGGAATTTCCTGTCCAGGTCTCTGACCTTGTTTTGCATAACCGGAGGCTTGGAGATCTCGAGATAGGAAAGTCCGAGAACCGGCGTCAGCTCATAAGCTATAGGCCACCGCGGTAAGATTGGCAACAGAGGGCCTTATACTCCTTTTAAAGAGAAATGATGAAGAAGTGTCCAGATCGAAGAGAAATGGTCTTCCCTAATTCCAATCAAAGAACTATCTAAGCCATCAAACTTTGATTCCTCCATGTCTCATGCCAGATTTGTTAGAGAAGAATCCCAATCGAAAACAAAATCCATCATTTCCAAACTCCATTGTGAAGAAATCTAATGAAAAAGGAGTCTCAATCAGTGTTTCATCGGAGGAAGACCTAAACAAAGAAGTTTGTTTCCCTGTCCGAGCTCTCGGTTAAAAACCAAGCCCGAGACCAAGCGGGTTTTGTATTTTATGCTTTTTTTGCAGGAAAACCCCTTGGGATTGATATAATTTTGGAGCAACACCCATATATTAACACTAAGGAGGTCCTTGGTCAGGGTGGCTGAAAGTAAAATTGCTTGCAGCTACTCTTAATCTAGTTGTTATTGTTGGAACTAAAGTTGCTATTAGGACTACTGCTAAAGAAGGTTAGTTGCTGCCGTATGTACTCGCATAGCCTTGAAATTTGCATGGATAAAAAAGCCTTAACATCAAGATTGTGTTGAATTTATATGTATATCAAGGATGATTCCTGTACCTCTAGTTCATGGGTACCTGAAGTGTCAACTAGTTGATTAGTCCTTATCACGTTAAAAATGCAAACGGATCATTTTAGTTTGTATAAAAGAAACAAAGCTTCAAAAAAATGTATAAACAAAAATATATCAAATTATTTAATACATTAAATACCTCTAAAAAAAGATTTGAGTGATCAAGGCCCATATTGAGTTTGTACAAAAGCGCCATCCAAACCATTAAACTCTTACAATTATTTCTGTACAAAATCAAATTAGAGTATTTTCTCCGTAACTTTGAACTAGATAAGCTAGCGATGATGATGGTGTACAGGAAAGCCAGTATGGTGAAGGAGATCATAGGGTGCTGAGTGTGAAGAGACCTTATAATCTAGTTTATAATGGCTTTTCATGATTCTTATATCCTCAATTATAAAATAAAAATTAAATGTATCATTTCTTAGCAAAGTACCATTAATAAAAATATACTATATTGTATGGAAAATAACGACATTGTCCAATGCTGACCTTAAATTTTCTTTGATGGAAGTATTCTTATGAAAAAATTCTCTAAAATGTTGATTAGTTCTCTAATTAATCCTGATTTTTTGATGTAATTATCCAAATTATTGTTTTCTTCAATGATATATCAGGGTTCAATGCATATCTGAACCAATTGGAATACAATATCAACAAGCTAAGCTAAACTGTTTGATTGTCTCAAGTGCTGTCATATATTTGAACTAAGCAAGGACTATGTAATATTTTAGAATCTTACTCTAGCCCCAAATTGCCTAGGATTTATTCACGACTACAAATTAATTATCCAATTTTTTCCTTTTAGTAACTAATTTTCTATCATTCAAACTCCTTGTTAATGTTGGACAAATTCTCCGCATCTTTTACGATGCAAAATCTTTATATTTTGTTAAAGAATCTTCATATATTAGTGACTTAAGACATTTTAATTTAAGTTTCCCATGATCTTCAATAAGAATATTGCAATTCAAATATCATAACACTTTTATTTATTTATTTATTCATCTATCTATTTTTGATGAAGTCTCTTAACTATGTTACTGGTATGTAATATTGCATCAACTTAAGTATTTCCTCCCTGCATTAATCATGCATCATGCATTTTTGTGGCACTCTAATTTTATTGAGGTTGTAATTCTATATAATGTAAATTTGACATAATCTGTCTCACATAGATGGCAGGAAGCACCTGACCTTGCAAAAAAAGCTAACCATCTGTTAGGATAAAGTGGTTAGGGTTATTTTTGGACTCCTGGAATACATTTTGAGCCTCATTATTTTGGAGCCTAAATTTATCTAACAAAAGTAATTACTTTACCTACAATTAATGATGATAGCTATGATGTTTATGGCATGTTACAGGAGCTCTAAGTACTTATTAAAGTAATCCAAAGGTTTGTATATCCTATTAGCACTTGGAAGTTTCTGTTTTTTTCAAAGAACAAGCACTTGAAAGTTGGGTAGATAATAAGTGTACATAAAATAAAAGCTAATTATGAAAAACTAAGTAACATCAATTTTTCTATGTAAGATATTTAAAAAAAATTATGCAAGTAAAAGCCTAGATACATCAATGTCTTGGAGTTGGATTCCATCCCCTGGAGAGAAAAGAATGTATTAACAAAGAATTAGATTATTTAAAGTGTCAATCGGTTCATTACCTTCCTTAAACTTTCCCTTTTTCTGATGTACTACAAAATGCAATGCTCTTTGTTTAGGTGCATTTTCTCTCTTCGTAGGACAAGTAGATGAAGTCCTTCCTAGGACCTTTGTAAGTCCTAGTATTGTTCCCTATCACATTCAGTTGCTACACCTAAGACTACCTCCAGTCTTTTTTATCTTGTGAGGATCTTGCACCTTATCCTCCTCCCTTCTTTTTGGCTTTTTGGACCTATTGGAGGTCTCTACTATTTAAGTGCAGCTAGTTGCTCAAAAGAAGAGGGTTCCCATAACTACATTCTAGGTACAAGGTTGATGAGTGACTCGTATACTTTCATGTAGGTCTCTTTGGTATACCAGTGATTTACATGATGCTCAATCTTTTTCTTAGAGAACATAATCACTATTGTTGCATGATAGCATGGTATACCGGTCCACTTAAATTTTTTGCATCTATAAGTTCTTTTCTCAAGGTTAACAACATTAGCATGATCATAGTAGTCCACCTTAAAGCTGCCACCTCCATCCCATGTGATATGGCACTGCATAGCTTACAGCTTTATTAACTCCACTTTCTTTTGAATCTTAGAACATAAAGGACCACTGTACTTCAATGTAGCTCTTCCCTTTGCCTAGAAACTCTATATTAGAAGTCTCTTAAATATCACCAAATGAGTGATAATTGGCTTATCCCTTGTTTCCATTATGTAATTGTTAAACGATTCACATATATTATTCAGTAACGTGTCATACCTTAGCTTCGGATTGAATACATGCACTATAGAGATAACTCTTGTCAAGTAGCTAATCTAATGCTTTCTGATCTAAGCCAGCCAAAACTATCATCTTCTACTTGAGTTCAAATTAGATAGAAGCCCAAGTTGCTATATATAGGGCATTTTTTAATTTCTTTCTTTTGAACAACTTTTTAAAGTTGGTATGCAAATATCTGATACAAAATCTATGATTAGCATTTGGCATTATGAAGTTGAATGTCTCTAAAAATTAGGATTGAAAATGGGATGGGCTAGACCAAGCCACACCCCTACCACTGCACCCATTGTTTCCCCACTCACTTCTCCCACCCTCTTTTGTTTCCTCCCTCTCTCTCTCTGGGTCCACTGAGAGAGTTAAAAAGAATTGCTTAGAGATACCCCTCAAAGGGAAGGGGAGGTTTGGGTGGGTGGGGGTGGAGGAAAAAGCTATCTTTTTTTTTCCCCTCTAGCTCTCTATCTCTTTCTCTAAAAGATATTTCATTTTACCACTCTCTCTAATGGCCTTTGGTCGGAATCCATGCCATTGTGCATTGTAGGGCAAGTGGGGGGCCAGGCCATGGATGATGCATGGCACATCAAAAGTAGCTCCTCATGGCCTCCTCCACCATCTATGTCACCGGCAACCACCTAACATTGCTTCCTCCTTTGATCTGCCATTGATCTCATCATCGTGCTAAGACAAGAGCACCATTCAGCCCTACTTCTCATTATCATTATTGATAGAAGGGGGTTCCAGGTATGGTGCTTCAATAACCCAAAGATAAAGCAACAATAGCATGTGGTGGATGAAAGATTGTTGGAGAGAAGAGGTTAAGCCCAAAGAAGGTTGGAGGAGGTGGAGAGAAGTGAAGTATGGGTTTTGATTGGAAATTCAAGAAAAGGCAAGGAATCAAGGACCCACCATCTAAGCCTATCAAACCTATTAGGCTTGCTATGAGTTTGATTCGGGCCAGGCTCAGGTCAGGCCTAGGTCTGGCTGAATAACGATCCGAGCTTGGTCCAAAACATATATGGGCTCAAATTTGAAATCCAAACCCAACTCGAAACTCCTTAGACCTAACCTATATCCCAGTCCAATGGGCCTTGGTCTGGCTAGAGCCTACTTCTAGTCCTACCACTAATCCCCGAGAAGAGCAACAAAAAGTTAGTATGTATATTGAAATATAAGAAAGTCTAAGAAGAATAAACAAAGGTTAGTATCTTCTACCTATCTAAGATAAATATCCAACCTCTTTCTCCTATGATTTCTATGTCTCCTAAGAGTTTTTTAGAAACTACACCTAGCTTTTTTTGTTCTCAACCTCAACAATAGCATATGAAAGTAAGAAAATATCATCATGCCTATCTCTCTCAATGGTTGATAATAATTGTCCTCCCATGGCTCCTTTCAAGTGGTACCCATCCAAGCCAATAATAGGCATGCATTCATCAAGAAAGTCTCTCTAGCAAGCATGGAAACAAACATACAACATTTGAAAGATGGGCTATTGCCTTTTCCTAGAAAATAAACTAATAAGCATGGTATTACTAGGATTAATCCTCTTAATTATATTATAATACTCTCATAATTTTTCTAATTGCTTTATATGTGACCCGTAAATAGTTAGAAGTACCTTCTTCTTTGTCCTGTAGGCTTGAGCTTTGAAGATTTGCACCTTAACATCTCTCTTAATCCTAGAAACAATTTTTTTAACACTTTATTTAGTATTAATCGTAATATCTTTAATGTAGATTTTAGACAATGATTTGGAGTTCACAAGATGATTATCAAAATATCTATCATATTTGTGTATGGGTTGAAACCTCTTAATCTAATAAGTGGATACCCTCTATAAAGGAAATGTATGTATCCTCCAACCACAATTCTTTTTATACATAGCCTTTACTTTTTTCATTATGCTTATATATAGTGAAACTTTTGTTGTATAGCATACTGCTTTAAAGCCTTTCTAAACATGTTGACTGAAGCAAAAAAAACATTCCTAACTTTAGATTTACAGGCTTCAAGAAACTTGTAACCTCATCAAACTTTAAAAACTTAAAATTGTCCCTTTTCTCCCAATGATTTACGGGCTTCGAGATCATTTTAGTCATTTAGTATTTTTTTATCAATGCTGTTAAGCTGAAAACACATGGGTTGGGACTAACTGTAATAATTTTAAAGATTTGGGAGATTTTGTAACTTTTTAATTTTTTGGAATCAAAATACAAATTGATAAAAATTTAAGGGGGTGTCGATGTATTTTTTTTTTTTTTTGATAAGCAAAAGGGATTGGGAGGATAAATCCCGGTATAGTTATCCGGGTAGATCTCCATCTCGTCAGGTAATGTTCGATTCCAGACGGTCAGATTTGCATAGTCTTTTTCCATCCAATGATGAGTACGTCAATCTGATATTACTAAGGTGCCCGCTAATAAAACGGGATTCGAGACATTCAAATTTGTGCAGTCTCTACTCATCTAATGGTGAGTATGTCAATCTAACACTATTAAAATGCCAGCTAGTAAAACGAGGACAAAGGAGAAGATCCAAACTTCTCATTTATATAAATTATCATAGATCTTAAAAAAATTTATGAATTTAATCGAGTCATCCATGGATTATACCTCGACCTGTAGTAGCGAGATAAGATTTTACGGACCAGACCGCCGTCCCGGTGATTTTGTTTTCTTTTTTAGTGAGAACGGACCGGTAGTAGCGAGATAAGATTTTACCGACCAGACTACCGTCCCGGTGATTTTGTTTTCTTTTTTAGCGAGAACGGATTGGCCTGATCCGCGGGGAGATTCTTTACTTTTAGAGAGTCAAGTCAATTTAATTTCAAAACCTGTCACCTTCGCAACAGAGCACATTAAATGTTCAATGTAAAAATCTTCTTTAGAGTATTTTGTAATAATCTACACAGCAAAGCAGCATCCGTGACGGCCTTTGCAGGAGTTTTGGGGAATGTGTTCGAAGGGCAGCAAATCGAGTGAAACTTATCTCTGCATGCTGGGCGGTCATGACAAACGGTGCCTAAATCAGCTGATCATGGTTGCAAATTTAGGAGAAGAATTTTCAAGAATAATCCGGGACTCTCGAACACCGACCTCCCTATTCATATACAGCCACATGGATTAGTAAATCTCACGATCCGCTACTTTTAATTGATCGAGTAAGTGAAAGGCCGGAGAGGATGAATCAACGGTAAAGAAGAACCAAACTTCTATGCCATTTAACATCACGGTCAAACACCATAATACCCACTTGAGGTGTGTACCGAGGGAAATGCATGGGTTAATAATAATTAACAGTCTTCTCTTATTTTGCAAATGAGAAATACCCGCTCCCTCCCTTTGAGTCATCTTGCCTGGGAGGGGGGCACCACTTGGGGGAGGGCGGTAGGTGGTGGCTATATGGCTCGATAGCATGAGCATTACCATATGCTATGATGCGAAGATCGCAGCAATGAAGGAATTTTAGCTGCAGATTCGATGAAGATGATGTAAGGTAGGACACATTCTAAATTGCTAATGAGGAAGAATAATTAACCATAACCATGACTGTTGCTTAGATGGCAACGTTCCCATGCGATTTTTTTCGTTTTTTTTTTTCCCCCCCGGTATGAATGTTCATGAAAACTTCAAAATATTCTTCAATCACTACCGGATCGGATACCGCAGAGCTACTCGGGACAGGCTTGGAGTTGGAGATCACAAGCTATATGACACCTTGACACGGTCAGCTGCTGCACCTGCTGATATATTGGAGGCCCACCTACGTTCCCGTCTTGTTTGAACCGGGAGACCCCGTACACCAAAAAGCCAGCATGGTGGCATGGGGCCAGGCCGTCCTCATCTCGCGCGATGATATCCACGGCAAAGTTGGCAGCAAAGGTGCGTAATCTCTGGCGTCGAGTGGGGAGAAGCAAGTATAAAGTCGCTGGTGACTGGCCTTTCCACTTGAACCGGCGCTGCGATGAATCCGAGCACAAAAAATTAAAAGCTTTTATCTTCTCTCTCATAGAGAGGGGGCGATGGGAATCATGTTTCGTTTCACCACCGAGGCATGGGCAGGCTGGCTCCACCTCCATTTCCATTCCGTAGGCTACCCATCCTTTTCACAAAAACCGACGGCTCGAATCATAGCAAAGGGTTAGCGACTGATAGACCGCCGAAACCCACGCGTGACTGGCCAAAAATCTGGGACGGCAGGCGAGCCTTGTTTTGGTGTAGCAGCAGTGCTTGTTGCATCATGGAACATGAGGATGGCAGGGAATGAAATTTTCTCTTCAAAAAGCAAGACCTGCATAAACGACGGTATTCTGCTGAACTTGAAGCCTTCACAAGGTACAGCTGGGACCGGACACATGGCACACGACCACCGTGGTCGGGTGTTAGCAGTTGTCCGGATGTAAGCTGGTAATATATCATCCAAATGGTTGCTTTTTGTGGGGATGAAACTGTCATGCCATGCAAATTTCATGAGAAAAAGAACTCGGCATTCTCTCTTGCATGCGACATCAGACATGAAACAAAATGCTTGGCCTCGTTTGTGCTGTCATTGGGAGCTGAATGAATTGCTGCGCAATCTTATATTGCAGATGCGGAATATCTAGGTTGTATCGAGTGCACTTATCAATCCCAAGAATGAAATTACCATTGTTCTAGCTTGGGAAGGTTGAAAATTAGATGGAATTCTAAGTTGAAAGATACTGCTATTATGAAAAACTCATGCACAAATCTGACAAAACAGGTAATGACAGAAGATGGATAAACAGGTATAACACAACTCATGTCACAAAAGTTGATAAAAAGATTCTGAAGTGGAATACATATCTAACTCCATTATCTACCTTTCTACTAATTATAGATTCAAGATGTAGAACTTACTTTTGCGCATAAGATGGGGTTAGTCAATACCAGAGAACCATTCTATATTATTCAAGCTTTACTTTTGCGCACGAAGCTAAACTGACAGAGAAAAACAATGATGATCACAAAATGAAGGGATTGCAAACGTATTGCTTGTAAAAAGAATAAATAACAGAGGAATGCGACAATAATTGAACATATTGTGTCAAAATTATATATTCTTACCCGCATCAGAAAAACCTTAACATCATTACAGATGTTAATAATAATAAGTCCTGCACATATAATAGAAATCAAATAATTTAAAGCTATATCAAATATAACTTATTGCAGCTTCACAAACTCAGCAATATAGATGCTGAAATGATTAATGTTTGTAGGTGTTGTAATGAGTGTTAGAGCCTTTCTGCTTGCATGTCAACCGTCAATGGTGTCCAGGCACATGCAACTATTAAAATCACCTATATCCTACCAAAATTCCTAAAGTCAGATAAAGATATTGCCAAGATAACATAGGTTACAAAAGAAAGGGAATTAATTTGGCTCATTAAATTTCAAAAAATCTAGATTGTCAATATATAATAAACATACTAAAGACATTCCACTGAAAATTCTTTACCCATGTTAAATTTCATTACAAATTTTTTACTTCTATGCTTTCCAAATAGGGCATGTAAGGCGTCGGTCTGGCAATAAGCCACTCCAAGGAGTAATTCTTAGGACTGGAGTTAGTTCAGTAATATTCAAGTTCCCTTGCCTTCTCTGTATCAAATTTCCTTCCAACTCTTATATTTCTTTTAATTTTTTTATGTTGCTTAAATCCCAGCCATAACCATCTTCGCCCAAAGCCCCAAAACCAGCTCTAAGCAACCTCTATATCAACTAGCAACCAAAAAAGTTTCTTATTGTATAAATGATATATTTGACTTCACTTAATTGATGGCTTCGTGAATTACATCCATGACAACCTGCACTATCCCTAACATATCCACCACAAATCATAAATGAATATACCAAGTGAAATTCTTACACTAAAAATAGTGGTTTTCAATTAGCTTTAAGTTCTATAAAAAGGATTGTATTATCCATCAAAAAAAGCATGTGCAGCTAGTTTTGTATGCTCCATGCCACTAGCCATCATATAACCAAGTACACATGAAAGCAAGGAAACATTTGAAGTTGATTTTTATGTTATTTTCCAAGTCACAATCATTGAAGGTACAATGCACAATAAGGCACATAAAACAAATGGCATGGATTGGGATCCACAACCCACACAAGACATCAACTTGCAAGGAGAAATTTTCCCATTTCTCTTACCATACATTCATAGTAAAGAAACCTATATAAGGACTTAATAAAGAAGTTTGCCATGCATCAATTAAACAATGCAAATAATGAAAAACAAACAAGCCAGTGCACTACAATGGCAATACAAAACAAGCACACCCAACAAAAATGTACCTAAAAGCAAGGAACAGAGCTATGATGCATGGGCAATAGCTTAATGCGATGGAAGAACTCAATGACAAGCTGAAATTAGAAGTACTTAGCAACTTGAACCCTGTTTGGGTTCAGGTCTATTAAAGGATATGTCAAAGGTCTGAATTACCAGGTCTGACGGAGGATTCAGGAAGCTTGTGCAAGTTTGCTGTTTTTTCAGTAAACTTTTGCAATGGTAAAAAGATGGTCAGATGAGTAGAAAGAAGGGCTGGTAAGGGCTGTTCTAGCAGCAAGTTTAGCACTTTGGGATGAACAGAAGGAAAAAGGGATGCATATGGTGACAGGTTGATCCCCTAGGGTCAAGTTGGCTGATCTATGCACAGATCAGGTCTGCAGTTTGTTTGCTTTTTGCACCAAAGGTAGCAAGATGGGGCAGGCAACTGTTGTTTAGAGCAACTTCAAACCTGCTACAGTGGTTTAATGGTGGATGATTTGGTAGGCCATTCAGGCAAGGTATATAGCATTATAGCAGAAAATCAAGCAACAAAGAGTGAAAGGCCAACATAATAACATAGAATCCTAATACTTGCAGCTAAAATTCTAATGACATTCTATTAATAAATCCAAAAAGTGGGCAACAAAGAAATAGCAATTACATTACTGACCGCACATAGGTCTTCACATGAAAATTAGACATCATTCAACATTGGGTAACACAAAAAACCGCAAATCATAGAATAAAAATTCCTTCCTAACTTCGTGCAGTTAGCAAGAAATGCACACTCAAGATATTGGATTTCTACTTAAGTTAAAACAATGCTATAATTGCTCAAATAAAAGTATGTAATCACATAACAATTTTTAAAGATGATGCCTCCAATAAGTTTCCTGGGATCATAAATATATAGAACACAACAGGGAATGAGTGCAAAATCTACTAAGATGACATCTAACATGCATACAAGGAATCTACAAGACATGACAATAGCCACTCATCTTCTAGCAAAGAAAAACAAGCAAAAAGGCCACAGGAATATGTAGTGGGAAGAGAAAATCATAACTAGCAAAAGCATGAAAGCCCCTGGACACAATAAATTAAGTGTTTAATAGGAGAATTAATTTTCTTAATTTTCTCGAAAAATAGCAATGACCATAAGTAGGTCAAACACAATCATCAGTATGTCCGCACCAGCTATTTTAGCATAATCTACCTGCACTATGTGTTTACCCTAAGCAAGATCACTTGACTATATCCAAAATTATGAGCTTAGAAGCATGTTCTACTCAGATGTAAAGGCAAATGCCACATACCTTTCCCTCAACAAAGCATGACAAGCATATCATTTTCAACAGATCCCAACTAATCCACCCATCTGATATTTGAGTAGCATATGCAGTCTGCTTCCATCTGTCACTACCACGGCTCCAACTTCACACAAATTCAACAAAGAGAGTTTCTAAGCAACTAAACCAATTCCAGCCAACATCCATGGCTTAGAATAGTAAATATAGCATATAGAAATGCAGGCAAATCTCTTTTTCTTCCAAGTAACATCATGGCTCACAGTCATCACTTAAAATTAGCATCTTAACTACAACACAACACAATTCATCAGCTTGGTGGCTACAATTGGAGCAAGTACTCTTCTTAATTATGGGAAAAAAAAGGGAAAAAAATAAAGATAGAAAACAGACTCCCTACAAGGAACGTAAAGGTCAGAAAACCAATTACCGATTTTCAATCAAAACATCATCTTTGATTAACATACATGCAAATCACAAACCCAACCATCCCTTCAACGATCCTTCAAGCACAAACACTCCTACGTCTGCCACCAATTTCCCCTTTTTCCCGAGAAAAACACCAACAGCTCCCAACCTGGTACCATTTCCCCCTCGATCACCCTTCAGGAGGCCTCATACAAACCCCACTTCGGCAAACTGGGGCCTTACCTTAGGCGGCCTGCCGCGGGGCCTCTTGGGACCGCCGCCGGCGGCAGTCGCGGCGGCTCCGGGCTTCTTGGGGGGCCGACCACGGGGGCGGGTCACCTTGACGGGAGCGGTGGGGTCTCGGGGCTTTGGAGGGCGGCCGCGGGGGCGGGGGGGGCCGGCGGGGGAGACGGAGAGCTTGGGCTTGGGAGGGCGGCCACGACCGCGCTTGAGGGGTGGTGGGCCGTCGGGGCCGGCGCGGAGGTAGCAGTTGTCGACGAAGACGAGCTCGCCGGCCTCCGTCATGCGGGTGAGGTGCGCCGCCAGCAGCGACTCGTGCGATGGCGGCAGCTGCTCCCCATGCGCCGCCTCGATGTGCTCCGATATCGCCGACTCGCTCGACCCGCACTTCTCGTCCAGCTCCGAGATCGCCGCCAGAATCATCTAAACAGAGAAAGAAAAAAAAAAGTGACAAACAGATGGATGAAACATATAAACAAAGGAGTTGGTGAATTAGGGTTTGGCATTTGATGAGGTTTTGGGCTGACCTCGGGGTAGTTGGGGAAGGAGGGGGGCTTGGGGTCTCCGTCAGTGGCCATGAGAGAGAGAGTGTGTGTGAGAGAGTTTAGTTCGGGGACGATGGAGGCGGTGGGATGGGTTTGGTTTTGCGATGCGTTGAAGCGAGGGAGGGATGATTAAAAATCGACAGGTTAAGGTGGGATTTTAGGGAAGAACTCGGTCACTCAGTTCGCCTCGCCGGTTCCTGCGGTCGCCGACAGATCTACCGGCTTCCCACGGGTCCAACGCTGCTCGGTTGGATTTGAAAATGGACGGACGGCAATGTCAGACGGACCTCATCCAGAACAAAGTTCGGGTCCAAGATTTTGGTCTGCCAAAATTTATTTTTGGATGGATTCAAGGTCGTCAGGTCAAGCTGGGCGCTAATTTGATTTCTCATGTACTTATGATGTCCTGTTCGGCATCCATGATCCATCCAGCAACAAACACTTGTCTAGAGATGAAAGATCCAAATCAATCCCCATTTGAAAGCGGCCGTGATATAGATTTGGACCCATTCGTGTACTGAAGGTGCACAGCGTGGGCATGTCTCGGATCTACTTCAGACACAAGTCCAGGTGGCGACTAACGCGAGCGCATGGTAGAATCCATCTGTCACATAGAATCAGGAAGAGTAGAGTTTAAGAACAATCCATTTCAATCTGGATTCAATATCCCAATTGCTTATCATTGTCTTGACTAGATTGAGAGAAAGGGACGAAATTCCTACCTACAGAGATATCTCAAAATCTGCTTTAGGGAGTGCTCGGAAGATGATTGGATAAAAGTCTCATCATTATTTGGAACCCAAATAACGAGTATATATATATATTGCAGCAAAAGTAGCGTGTTGCTCAAGAACAGTAAATTTTAAGGTCTCTACTCTCTAAAGTGCTTTTAGTAGAGGGGACCACCTCTCTGGTCTCTACCCTCTTACAAATACAAAGGCTTTTTGATCCATTTTGTCCATGAAGTCCGCGAGGATCTTGCCGTCTCACGGTAAGCATTACGATGAAAACTAATTGCAACCATTGCCTCCAAGATTTCTCTAAATTCCATCTGCTCCTACCGTTGCCTCTTTTATACTCACTTTTCTCGTACTAAACAAAACCTTACATATTCATTTAAAAATATATAAAATTTATAAAGGAGTATATTTGTCAAATTTACTCCAAGAAGTCCTGATTCGTGCCATATCTTCGCAAGCGCTTCCGAACTCTCTCATCTCCAAAACGCTCGGATGGCTGTCGTGAAAGAAGCACTAAGTGGACATGGGATTGGGATAGATTATATAATCATCTTAATCTAATTCTGATAAATTGTAAATCTTTAACTTTGGACAACGGCGAGCACCGTAGCACTGATGACCCATGGGGTAGGAGAACGGCAAACAAGCAGGTCTGGATTTCTACAAAGACAGTAGGTTAATTTCTATGTCATGGTTAGTCCAATCTCCCTTGACAATCGAGCATGACAGATGATGAAATATAACAAGTGCAGCTGTACAATAGCACGACCTTGGACATTTCAGCTATGCATGCCTTCTTGCGTAGTTCGTTGTTGATATCAGTCTGAGTTCCCAATGTTTTTGAGCCTCTTTATTTCAGTCAACCATGTCCATGTGTTATTTCTACTTATTTAACAATATATTGTATTTGGTTTTCACGGATTGTGCATGCGTTAGCAAATTAGTGTTGAAGACAGACGTTGTTTTTATAAAATTATCTTGTTGATCTTCAAAAATGCTGATCATGACATTTGAGTACCTTAGCGAGCCTCACAGGCATAATGGCATTAATAAGCGATCGGACTTATCATGGGATAGAAATCCAGTAGACATAATATGCTTGGTATTTTTGTCTCTCAAAGATGAAATGAATCGTAATTTTCGGGTGCACGTGACTGGAAGATGGATCGACTAATACTCCAATGTCATAGAAAGATCATGGATCGACTAATACTCCAACGTCATAGAGAGACCAGGCTGATGGTTCGGATAAAATCCCGGAGGATGGGAAATATACATGAAAAAATTACGGCATGTATCGAACAAAGATCTAGTGGGCTGGGAGCCAGAATGAGATGCTACACCGGAATAAAACCCCCACTACCCTTTCTTCTATCAAAAAAAAAAAAAAAAAAAAAAAGAAAGAAAGAAGAAGAAGAAGATGATGATGATGATGAAATGAATGGAATAATGGACTTTGAGTAGACCAAATACAACCTGTGTTTCAGCATCAAATTTCTGATGCTCTGTTCTGCATTGTCATTGGCAGACTTCTCTCGCAAAGTTGGAGAGATCCTCTGTAATATTTTAAGACATGCAAACACACGGAGATCAAACATGTAGATCATAAATTACGATCCACAATTCCATATCACCAGAAAATTGGATCCATGCAATTTTCCAGTTGGCCGAGTTTACTAATTGCAGCCACCAATGCATCTCCCTGCATAAGAGGTTCGACACGCACCAAAAGTGGAATTACTTCCGGCAAGTCAAACCAAGACCAGCTTCCAAATGCTGTGAAAGATTTACCCACAATATTGGCCCAAAAATCCAAATTAAACAGACAAAAGCAAAATGTCTACATGGGTCACTAAAGCAGTAAATGACAGGAAAAGAGAAACCGTTCTTTTCAGAGAAGCAATACAAATTGGAGTAATGCTCGATACAATATACCAAGTGCAATGGTATCTCTCTTCTTGGTAGAAACCAAGTAAAATGATTCAGTAGCCCAGCATGATCATTTTTTTGTTCAGGACAACAGAAGGACTGAAAGAATATTGGTAAAGAATACAAAATAGTCTAGAACAAATCCATTTTAGCGTAATTTAGTCTCCCCCATCTATGGCACGCCAGCCTAAATGGGACATCATATACTACCAAACACAAGGAAAACGATCAGATATGAATTGGCACATTATCATCCACTGCTTAGGGGGTTAACATTCCTCGTTTTCCTGTAATGGCCAACATTCTTCGTTAGCAAGTAGTGAATAACAAGAAGATCTGGAAACAAGTCAGGACTTTGTTTTTCAAGACCCCGGAAATTGCTTGGATGGTAGAAGGTGTTGTCCGATAACATCCTCCTATAAGGCTAGCACCTGAGTCCCACCATCTCTTTGCAAGCACTTCAAAACTGTGATCTCCAAAACAATCAGCTGGCTGTCCATAAAGACAATAAAACAAGATTCGCATTGAGCGATCAAACATTAAGGAAAAAAAGATGAACTTTGGATATTGCAGTTGTATATGCCCTGTTCTGTACTTCTTTCTTGTGTTGCTGATAACAGTTCAACTATATTTTCCCACGATTTGATCAATTACCTCCCCCCCCCCCCGCGCTCTTTTTTTCCCAAAAAACCAGGAGTTTAACACATTTTAACACGAAACAAACATAAACCACCAAAGCCCTCTCCACATTATTCCTAGAGATTGCTTACTACATTGCAGATAAGGTCAAGAGACCAAAAGACTAACAAAAGAAACTTATACTCACCAGCCATCTCTTGGCTCTGCCATCCCATACTTCACCACTATTTGGGTAAACAGCAACCGTTTTCTTTGTTAGCTGTGACACATATAATTGAAGAAACACAAATATTTCCTGGGGCTTGCGACAGTTGGTGTGAGTAAGAGATCAAGGTTCTCCTTCTTTGTTTCCCCATTCTACCGGCCGGCGTCTTAGCGGTGTCAGGTTGACGTACTCAACTCTTGGTGAAAAAAGGCTCCGAAAATCTAAGCATCTTGAATTGAACATATCTGGGAGGGTGGGGGCCTGCAGGGATAGCTACACCGGGTTTAACCCCCTATCCCTTTTCTGTATCAAAAAAAATATATATATATAATTAAATATTCTAATTAGATACATGAGGAGGAAAGAAGAAAAAATTGCAAAGAAAAGTGATAGTCTCTTGGCTTAAACTATTTCTCAATTAAAAGCTTCAATGAGTTCTTACCTTCCTAAACTCAAGGATGAGGTTCTCTATGATCTGAGGTGATGCACAATTTATTCCAACAACACTGATACTGTCACTCCTATTTAATATATCAAGGCATTCTTTAAAGATCTCTCCTGAAGACACATGCTCACCATCTACAAAGCTGAAGGTTTTCTTCATCAAGCAGCTCAGCTAAAGCCTGAAAATTGGTTCAATTTATGTCAAGTTGACAATCTGTCAAATAACTGCTCAAAATAGGAAAGCTCTCTTTTTTGATAATTAATGTCAGAGCATCGCCAGCATGTGATATAAATTAACCAGATTGTGGTGCTATAACATTGCAACAAGGATTTAGACAATTGAACTTTAAAAAGAAGTTGCAAAAATTCAGTAGACATCTCTTAAAAAGCAACAATGAAGGTGATGGCATTTCATAAATCCTTCACAATTTTTGAAATTCTTTTGGGATAAAAACATTGCAATTTATATGCCTGTAACTAAAAACTGTGAGAAATAATAACTTGAGGCTTCACATCTTAAATATTAATAATGTAATTTGCTCAATCTCATCCGAGGTCAAACAAAAGACAACTTAGTCAAATTATATCACAGACTCTCTTCAATGATATGGAAGTGAAATAAAAATAGGAAACATGATAGACCTGTGCTTCAAGTCTATTGGGAATGGTCTCAAATGTGAGCAAATCAGGGCCAGCATCTACCAAAACCTGCAACGGCCTCCTATGGAAGTCTTTCAGTTCCTCCAAGTTCACATCCATTCCATAATGTCCACTGGTTTGATGGCCCATATACAAAAGTAACAGGAGAAAATTTAACAAGGTAGATCAAAAGTAATATTTTGATGGGAATCGAAAAAACTCATACCTATTTTGTATAATTTGAGGAACCCTAATCCTAATTCTATCTAGAAAGAAGGTTTATTTAGGATTCCCTTTATTTATGATTTCTATTATTTTAAAGTTTCCTTTATTTTCATTATTACTTTTATTAGAATTTTTAATTATATTAGGACTTTGTAATTTGACTTCCATTCGGATATGATTTGTTACTTTATTTAAGGGCTCCAATTGTATGAAGAATGTCAGACTTGAATATTGAAATTGAAATCCAAAAATATTTGATTTTTTTTTAATTTTTAATTTGAATTTAATTTAATTTAATTTTCATTCTTGTCCCGCATCAAATTTGTATCAAAGCAAACTATGATCCGTAATTATTGTTTGCATCGTGGTATTCCTTGCTTTTCTGTTTGGCCGCTACAAACCTCCGTCCGATCAAGATTTCTGAGCACAAAAGGAACCCAAAAAAAAAAAGTTTCCTTGTTCGATCGCTCCAAGCCTCCCACCTGACTGAGGCCCGAGGAACTGGACCGTCCCGACCAACTCGACATTGCAGAGCAGCACCACCATGCCCAAAGACCTCCTACACGACTTCAAATCTGATGCCCCTCCACCTCCGGCACCAATTGTTGCCTGCGCGACCGGGACTGGGACCGTGACCGTTGCACCTGCAATCGTCGTTTTCACTTCTCTATGTTCGCTGAGATCGCCATCTTGCACCTCAAGACCTCAACCATCCTCGTCCATCCGGTCCTCCAGCATCCTCCACCCCTTTTCTCTTCTCCGTCGGCATCGAGGATAACGAGAGAGCTCCGCCACACCATCCTCATCACCTTTGCCCTCGCCGTCACCACCTTCCTCGACAACACCACCCTTTGCTGACGCCACCTTCTCCGACGCCACCACCCGTTGCTGATGCCGTCTTCCCCTACCACATTCGTTAGCGCCCACTAGATGAAAAGAGGCACGAATAGGGTGAAATCGCCCATCACCTCCTCTCTACCTCTTTTGTCGTCGTCCGCAGCCATCACTGGAGTTGTCACTGTCACTCTTCGTCGAAGCCATTTTCCCCATCACCAGGCACCGGGACTCTTGCCAGAGCCACCTTCCCTATCACCGGGCACCCCATGCTTAATTGATCGCGGCTTATAGGCCATCTGTAGACCTTGTGGTCCACAGACTATCCATAGACCGTGTGATCTACGGACAGGTCTATAGACCTAGCTCGTAGACCCGATCCACGGACCAAAAAAAGAAAAGAAAAAAAGAAAGAAAAAAGAAAAAAAAGAGGAAAAAAATGAACTTCTTACCTTGTCTTCGGCCTGCAAGTAGTTACATGGAGTTTTCAAAGTTGTCTCGTAAAAGATAGGATTTTTCATTGAAATTTGAATTTTTAAATTAATGGATAATTTCTATAATTGCTTAGGCCCTTATTTACCTATCATCATATTTCATTTACATATCTTACCTGCCATCATATTTCATCTACATATTATATGCACCAAACACATTGATACCGTTGATTCTACAACTTTATTATAAGCATCGTAGCTAAATTTCTTAGTAATCATAGTCTTTAGTCTAGGATTCAACCTTTTTTGCTGCCATGATCATTGGCAATTTAAAAGATGCATACACCACCATGGAAAAAGAACTTGAATCTATTAAAAATATCCAAATAACATTCCAAAAAATCCTAAATCACATATCCCAGTCAATAGACCAACTTTGCACTGAGATTAGTAAGTTTCATACTGATCAAGTTAATAACCACATAGACTTGACGAATCTTATAGGTTAGTAGATAGAACACCAACTGTTCCTAAGAGATTCAAGATTGGATAAACAACCACTAGATGATGATCTTCTTAATAGTCAACCTGTCTATCAATTACCTTTTTAAACCTTTAACCCTCTAAAACTAGCTATTTTAGAGGAAGAGGATAAGCAAGATTATAAAAAATCAGGAGGATGTGTTAATATCATGCAATGTATAGTCATCACTCCTGCAGACTCTGAAACATGGAAACATACTAGCATTTTTCATATTTATATCCAATGTGAAGATAAGGTCTACAAGCTTATCATCGATGGTGATAGTTCCATGAATGTTGTCTCTAAATCTACCGTTAGTCGATTAAAGCTAAAGCCTCAACCTCATCCTCATCCCTATCGAGTTGCTTGAGTCGACAAAATATCGCTCCCTATTAGTGAATGCTGTTTAGTACCAATTCAAATGGAAGCACCATTCGGCCAAAATTATGTATGATATGTTATCCATAGAGGTAGCTAGTATCTTGTTAGGTCGATCCTGGATCTATGATATAGATGCTCATCACTTTGGTAGAGAGAATACCTATGTTTCTATACATAATGAAAAAAAAATTAGGTTAAATCCTACCAAACCTAGCATGTCTTGACCCTTTAAAAAATATGAGTTCTTCTCAAACCTCTAATTAGAAAAACTGCTACATTCTAACTCATAAATAATTTAAGGAAAGTTTGGATTCTAGAATCATGTTAACAGTAATTTCTTAGGGTGAGATTAAATAAACTACAAATATTCAAAATAACCCACCTCTTGAAAATGAACTATTACTAAAAGAATTTAAGAACGTGATCACGGAAGACATATCAAATGGCCTACCTTCTATGCATGATATCCAACATGCCACTGATTTAGTTCCAGGGTCCCAAGTATCCGATTTCTCAATCTACAAAATAAACTCTAGAGAGTGAGAAAATGAAAAGGTAGGTAGATAGTTTGTTATATAAAGATCATATTCACTGCCTTAGTTCTAGTGCCGTGCCTGTCCTTCTGATACCAAACTCTTTCCTAGTATTTGACCGTGATGTTAAATTTATAAGTCATTTTTATAAGACTCTTTAGAAATTATTTAGGACAACTTTAAAGTTTTCTTCAGCCCTTCATTCCTAAACAAATGGTCAAACAAAGGTTGTGAATTTTAATCTTGGTGATTTACTTAGATATCTGGTTGGTAATAAACCTGGTCTATGAAATTTATCATTGTCTACAGCAAAACTTACTTATAATAACTTAGTGAATTGGTCTATTGACAAAAGTTCCTTTGATATTGTTCATGGCTTTAACTTTCGCCAATCCATTGATCTTATTTCTCTACCTATGAAAAACCATTCTTCTAAACTTGCCACTTCTTTTGCTAAATACATTCATGACATTCATACTGATATTAAGCAAAATATTTCTATGAATACAGAGAAATATAAGCTGGCTGCTGATGTTTACCATAGAAATATAAAGTTTAACGAGGGTAACTATGTAATGGTTCGTATTTGTCCAGAACGTTATCCCCGGCAGTCATTCAAAAACTTACATACTCGAACCACTGATCCATTTCACATCCTTCATAAACCTGGACCTAATGCTTATTATATAGAATTATCATCTGATTTAAAATTTGGTCTGGTTTTCAATGTTAGAGATTTGTGACCTCATCGAGACACATTCGACCCTCCTACTATGCATGCAGGTAATTCAAGGTATATATTCAGTCTTCTACAATGCCAGTTCTAGTTCTATCTACATTTTTGTCATATTTGCCGAACCGTATTGGATGCATTATCACTGATAAAGTTATTTTTTTTACCGATGAAGAATTTCAAAATTTTTGATTAAATGGTATGTTCGCCCAGATTCATATACTACTTGGATTCATGAAGAAGAATTGTGCTATATTAATTCAGATCTGCCAGAAGATTACCTTAATTCCTTGCCAGAGTCGAGTTCATTCCAGCTATGAAGAAATGATGGGAATCGAAAAAACTCATACCTATTTTGTGTACCTTGAAAAACCCTAACCCTAATTCTATTCTACAAAGAGGGTTTATTTAAGATTCCCTTTACTTATGATTTCCTTTATTTTAGAGTTTTCTTTATTTTCATTATTACTATTATTAGGATTTTTAATTATATTAGGACTTTGTAATTTGATTTCCGTTCGGATACGATTTGTTGTTATATTTAAGGGCTCTAATTGTATGAAGAAGGTCAGACTTAAATATTAAAATTGAAACCTAGAAATATTTAATTTTTCTTTCTTCTCCTTTAATTTTAATTTTAATTTATTTTACTTTATTTTCGTTCTTGTCCCGCATCACATTTCCTAGACTATACTAAATCCCTGAACTTAGTGTGTGAAGTTTGGAACTTCTATCTAGGATGTCACACCTGCTTCTACAAGAGAATACTTCATCTCAAGATGCAAACAAGTATCCACCAATAAATTGCTGTGAGCAAATCACTTTTTATCATACAGTATAAATTCATGTGGGGGTCTTAGTAACTCAAAAGACTATATTCATAAACAAGCACCTGTATTCTGAACCATCTGCAAGATCAGCTCCATAGCTCCCAACAGAAGATGCCACCAAAGCATGATTGTAGTTATGTTTAGAAGTCTTCTGCAGATGCTTCCAGAAAGCATCTCTGGTTCCAACATCCAGTTTGACACTTTTTTCTGTGTAAAAAGTCTCCTTCTTCAATTGACAGTCCTTTGGACAAAAATCCAGGAATAGTTGCATATATAATCAAAAAAATATTAGTAAACATGGAGCACGTAGCATAATATACAAAAACAAAGATTTACCATATTCCATCCCTTCAGTTTCATTTTATCATAAAGCAATTTAAACGAAACATCCAAGTGAGTCTAAACAATTTTAGAAATAATTAATAAACATAACCTTAGCAGCTCAAAGAAATTTATATACAAAGGGATTTATTCTAAGCATGTACGCTTCATACAAGTCATGGAACGAGAAGAATAAAAGTTAATTTCAGAATCATGAACCTGATAAGATGAAATTACTAATATATCTGCCCCTACTTTGAAATATCTCAAATGGACCTGCATGGAAATGACATTAGAAGAAGTAAATTGCATGACAGGAAGAGAGATTAATCATGGAAGCTCATAAACAAAAAACAAAAATATCAGCTATAATGATTTTACATAGAATAGAAACCGTTAAGAAGCTTAGAGGCACTTAGTCAGTAAAATATCATTTGCCTCCTGCATATAAACATCAATTTCACTTTCCATGACAGTGTGCCATTCAGAAGTTGCATGTATCGGTAGCATGTGAAAAAAATAATTTACATACTGGGGGATGCACTTTGTCAATCTATTTAGTACTCCATGACAAACCTTCTGCTGACATGTCATCATTAATTGCATTTTTAATAGTCAACAAGTGAGAAGACAACCTGTAAACAATGTGCTTAACCGTTTATATCTGGCCATTTGCTAGTTTTTCTCCTCGGTTTAAGCATATATTTATCTTTGCTGCTTTCTTGACCCATCTTATGTTTTACATGTTTTCCTTCTTTCATATGCTCAGCAAAGACTTACTTTCTTCTAGGATTTAGCACTTTGGTTTCATATCTACCCAAGTTGTCCACTGCTTTAAACTATCAATGAAAATTAATACAGGTAAAATTCAGATTTACTCAAAAGTATATTAAAATTTTGGTTGATTATATGGAGTTTAATCATCTCACAATTTATAGTTCATTTGGAGCAATTGGACCTTAAAAGTTATATTTGGAGCAATTTGGCCTGAAACAATAATTTAATTTGGCCATAAGGCAGATTTTTGTATTTATGAACGATCATAAAGCATGAGCAGGCTCATGGTTGCACATGTCAAACCTGAAGCCCCCCTTGCCCATCATTTCACTGATACCAGAGCCACCTGGGTCTCAGTCCATGTATTAGGCAAGATGATATACTTTACGATCGTAGAAAAGAGTACAGTGAAGGTGGATTTTTTTTTAAAAAACAAATATAATCGCCATTTTGCAACTGCCAGAAGCCAACCAAACTGCTAAGTGGTGAGACCTCTCTCTGTCCCTGAACCTCATCCCACCTCCCTATTTTACCCCTCGGCGCTTCTTCCTTCTCTCTCTTTTCTTAGAAAATTGCCCCGGTTGTGATCATCGTGCAACCAATCTAGTGATCAACATCTTGTTGAACAAGATCTCCTGTTCTTTTCCTCATGATTTTACCTTTAACCACGCAATCCATCACAACTTTTCATTCGTCAAATCAGTCACCTTCAGCAAACTCTAATTTCACATATCCAGCTATTTTTTCAATTTTGTAACTCTTTTGCTATCCAACAACACAAGTGTAATTTCCAATACTTTCATTGTTTCGAGCTACATTAAAAGCCCAAGCTAATGTGGCATTTGCATGCAAGTGTTCGTGAAAAGTCCCTCCACACTTTGATCAATTGTACATGCTAACATAACGGTAGAGCATCTCAAGGCTCAAAGAGAAAAGAAAAAAACAACAACAAGCGGTGAAAAAACACAAATTAAGTGGCAAATAGCTAACAACTCCATGAACACTCCTCAAATCAAAGGAGAAATATAGGGAAAAAAGATCACGTCACTATAGGGCGAAGGGGAAGAGGAGAGGGACCTGTTTGATGAGTTCGGGGTTGGAGACTAGGCAAAGAGCACTTCAGAGGGGGTCATTGATGTCAGCTCCCAGGGCCTCCAGCTCGGTGGCAAGGCCGCCGTCGATAACGGCGCAGCCCCCCGCCCTCTCGATCAGCTCTTCCAGCGGCCCCGCTCCCACTCCCATGGTTTCCCTTCCAAAACCCCCAGCTTTCCAAAGGTTTTAGAGCATATAAACAGAATCAGGAGACTTTGCGGAATGGATGGACTTGGACGATGGGGAAGAAGTGGTGGATAGGTGGGATGAGAGGAACGATGTGGACTGATTCGCGCTCGCGCGTGCACCAGCGCAAGAAACGGGGGTAGGCTCTGACGGTGGGGCGCGCCGGCGGTTCGGCGCGGGAGTGTTGATTTAGCGCCAGCGTCGAACCGGCCTGTTGTAGGGCTAGAAGGGGCCGGGCTGGACCAGACCATATCCCCATCCAGGCCGGTTCAAAAAAAATTTTGTATTCCAGGCTAGACGTAAGCCTAATTTGTTTCGAAAAAATAAAAAAATTCAAGCTTGACATGTGCTCGGCCCAAACCGGACCAGGCCTTTATCAAATACTTTCAGGTCTAACTCTAAGATTTTAAATTATGCAGTACAGCCCAGAAAACATATTAGTAACTGAGAGAATCAGCGAATAATGTGAGGGTACAATAGAAAGAAAAAATTGGGTACAACAGAAGAACATGAGCTATCTTTCCTGTTCCGAAAAGACAACCAGAACTCTCGAAGTCATGGGAAAACCTCTAGAAAAAATGGTCGATATAGAGCGAATTTAATCATATTTATTACATTAGTTTCATCAACAGCGGAAGCAGTCAGATTATTACGGTGGAGCGAAATCAAGCATATAAATAGTCAAATCTCCGCAACAGAGAACTATTAAAGATCGAGAATCGGGTGCGCTCCACCCGATGAGAGATTTTAAATAACCATATATAATTTCTACTCAAACTAACAGAAACACAATATACACCGACAATATACCCGCACTTGGTCCATCCAACATTATGGTAGGTTGGATTTTTCATGCACTTCAAGGTCTGCTTTGCTAACAGTAGGTCTCTACCTTGCTGGTACTTTATCGAAGTCTATCTTCGCAATAGGTGGTGGAAGCATCTGTTCAACTACCCCAAAAAATATCAGGCTTGCAAGTGGGATTCAAGTTAAGCCTTTTTTCAAGCCGGGTTTAAACAGGGCTGGGCTAAACCAAAGAAAGCCCGAGTCTGGCCTGAAATTGAACGGACTCTATTTTTAGACCCAAGCTTGATAAAATCTATTTTGGGTTTGGTCTGAAGCACAGCTTGAAGTCCATCAGGTAGGTCTCAACGCAAGCCCGAGTCAAGTTAACTAGTCTGATTGGTTCAGTTTCTCGATTTTTTTTTCTTTACAACATGTTTTAAATTGCAATCCATAAAACAAATAAATTGAATCGAAAACCTTCCCAACATTAATGTTATTGTCAATTTAAAAAATTTAAACAAACTTTTTTTTTCGATTATAATTATCTTAAAAATGAAATCTAACAAGATATTCTAATATAAATAAAAAATAACGATAACTCCATTTAAAATCCAGCAGCATGGCTTTAATCACTAAAATTCTTTCATGATAAATGCCATAGAAGGCTATCAAATAATAAATATACAATGCCATCAAATATAATCCTAAATGTTAAATAAAATACATGATAACATAATTTTAATCATCAAACATATCTAAAATATTAAAAAATTAAATTCTTGAACAATACATGCGCACAAGTCATAACTCTAAGTAAGATCCCATATCCTTTTTCTATCATAAGTCATTTCAAATTGAAGCTCTTTGTTATATGAGCTCATGTAGGAATAAGGATTCGTCTTTTTTTATTATTATTATTTTTTATTTTTAGAAAAGAACAAATAATAATTAAATTGTGAAAAAAAAAAGGGAATCATTTTGCTTCTCATTTTCTCTTTTGTCTCTGAATTTTCTTCATCATCTAAATGTTGAAAAGAAACCTGGACAACAATCCCTCCACGGCATCCATGGATTAGTCTTTAACTCTCCATGATATAAATATAAATAAGAATATGGATACGGAGGTACCGTTTCTTCTTCTCCAGCTTGCCCTCATTATTTATAAATATATTAATATTTGAAGTAACAGAAATCCATTAGTATTTGTGCACATCTAATCTAATACTAATTTCATCATAATAATAAAAAAATTAGAAAGGAACAATCAAATAAGTATTCAATAAAATAATATTAAGATTTTTTTTAGAAAAAAGGAAGTTTATATACCTCGAGTGAGGGTGGCTGGTGGCTAAGAGATGGAAATGAAAAAAAAGGTTTCTAGGATTTGACGGAATATGATTTTTTTATGTAAAATAATAAAAATAATAACTAATCTAATTTATATGTATTACATATTGGTGTGGTGGGATCACTGACATGGAGTCCTTGTCAGATGCAGTCAGATGCCACAAGGGCAGAAGTTGCCATATCAGACTTTCTTCTCGAGCTCCTTCGTCGAGTGGCTCACTCGAGGTCGAGCCCATCTCGGTCGAAGTCAAGCTCCTGCTCTCTTCGAGCTCCTTCGTCGGGTGGCTCCCTCGAGGTCGAGCCCACCTCGGTCGAAGTCGAGCTCCTGCTCTCTTTGAGCTCCTTCGTCGGGAGATCAGGGCCAGCGACATGACTTCTTATCATGGATAGGGAAGGTATTTATGCGCACGGCACGGGGTGCTGCAAGACATTGACCTTCCGGTGCCTGTAGAGGGGGAAGATCCCGAGGTAAGCCGCTAGGAGGGATCCTGGTCTAAAAGGATTCTCCAATGGTTCTCAACAGAAGGTAAGCAAGACTAATTCAAGCAAACGAGCGAAGGTGCGGCACACAGGAGAGTGATCAAGAGGGCGAGCGCTTTGGGCTACTGGAGACTCACCGGAAGGGTCTTGACGGACACAGCCACATAGCTCGAGCTCTCCTCCGCCGCTACTATCTTCGCTCTACTCTCTCTCTCTCTTTCAAACCAAATATCCTCCTCCAAGTGTGGAGTCCGAGCAAAGGGGCCCACAGGGGAGGATCTGTTTCCCTAGATCATCACTGACTTGATCGTCGGAGTTCTCCCGTCGGGATTCTCGGCTCGGGTCTCTTCTGTTTTGCAGGTCCGGGCACATGAGTTGGCTCCCGAGCAGCGAGGTCGGCGTCCGAGGTTGTTTCCAAGCTACAGGCCATGATGGTCAGGCAATAATAGATTAGCGTGCCAGGAAAGGGGGCGGGACATAATCCGATCCAAGCCAATCCCCTTACGTGCAACTCCGCTTGAAACATGGTGATGACTCGCGCACAGGAGGTCTCCACTAGCCATGCGGGGGAGCCCCCTCTCACGGGGGCCAGCATAGTCCAGAGAGGGAGCCCCCCGCTCCACCACAACCACCTCCAGCAGATGTCCAATTGGCCGCGCTCACTCAGCAGATACAGATTCTGACTGCCGCGGTGCGACAGTTGCAGCATCAACACCGATCCCTGGCCACCCACCAATAGCCAAGGACCCCTGCGGCCCAAGCCGCCGCATCCCGTGATAGCCTGCAATCCTTCCAAGGAAGTCCTTCGCTACCACGGGCCACGACAGACCCCCGAGGAAGCCACCGGATCCCAGTGAAGAGACAATGGACCAGGTCAGTCGATCGGGAGAGCCGATCTTCGACCCTCGAGCAGGCTACTAGTAAGCACCGTCGAGGCCGTAGAGGCAAGGCCCCCCATTGCGACCCCCTTCAGCTGTTATCTTCACTTCCTCTATCGGCCTCAGAGAAAGGCTCCACCGACGAGGCTATCAGGCGCATGGCTGAAAGGCGCATGGAGGAGCAGGAGTGCAAGCTGGCGGAGCTATCCCACCAGTTTGCAAATTTGCAGGGCTCCTCCCGTGAGCCTGTGAGCTATGACGCACATCCCCCTTTCTCCTAAGAAATCCAAGAGGAGCCGATCCCGAGTAGGTTTCGTATACCGCAGGTGGATCCCTACGACGGGACTACCGACCCTATGGACCATGTTGAGAGCTACAAGGCTCTCATGAGAGTCCAAGGGGTGACTGACGCCCTCTTCTGCATCACCTTTCCAGCCACTCTCCGGAAGGTGGCTCGAGTTTGGTTCACCCGCCTCGAGCCTGAAAGCATCAACTCCTTTGCACAGCTGGAAAGGAAGTTTATGACTCATTTTGACGCCTGCCGGAAGGTGCCACGAGAGGTAGACAGACTTTTCTCCATCAGGCAGCAGGACCACGATCCCTTGCGGGACTATGTAACCCGCTTCAAAGCCGCACTGGAGATCTACAATTTGGATGAGCCAGTTGCCATGCTGGCGCTGAAGAGAGGGCTTAGGACTTTCTGCCTGACCTACTCCTTAGATAAGAAGCCACTGAAGACATACTCTGACCTCCTCCTTCGCATTCACAAGTACATCCGCGCTGAGGAGGCAGACCGTACGAGAAGGGAGTTGGATGGGAAGTCACTAAAGAAGCAACCTCCGGGGGAGACGTCCGGGGTGTGGAAGCCCGGACCGGCCACCCCGAACTACGTCAAGGGCCGAAGTCGAAGAGCAATCCCATCCCAGAAGAAAGATACATATCTCTCCTAGCCCCGAGGACGAAGATCCTCATGGAGATTGAGGGCGAGTGCTACCTACGCCGCCCTCCCCTGCTGAGGCCATCCAACGGTCATGACAAGATGAAGTACTGCCAATTCTACCATGACCACGACACCGAGGAGTGCCGCCACATCAAGAGGGAAATTAAAGATCTAATAAGGAGAGGCTACCTTGGAAGGTTTGTGGGGGGCAAGACCCCGGCGGAACCTCAAGCGCTTGCTGCTCTTCCCCTTGTCCCTGCAGTCGATAATCGGTCCATCGAGAAGCCTGTGGAAATGATATGTTGGAGAATAGAGCACACTGCCAAGAGGGCCCGGGAGGGAGAGAGTTTGGAAAATGTACTCCCTTTTATAAGGGAAGGGGGATCTGGGAAATAAAATATAAATAACGATACCGTAGTCGTCGAGATGATGATTCTAGGCATCCTGTAAAATAGATTATGGTCTATAGTGAAAGTTTGACTGATGTCCTTTTTTACAATGCTTTCTCCAGGATGAATCTATCCTCTACTCAATTGAAGCCTGTGCATACTCCCCTTGTCGATTTTATTGGGGATTCCATGGGAGTTGAAGGGGAAATCACTCTCCCAATCACTGCTGGGACACCACCTCGGCAGAGCACTGTCATGGTGACCTTCACGGTTGTTAGGCTTCTTTCATCCTACAACATGATCCTTGGCCGCCCAGGGCTCAATCTGCTCGACACAGTCATTTTCACCAAGCGACTATTGGTGCAATATTTCACTCCTTATGGCGTAGGGGAAATGAGGGGGGCACCTCAGCCGATCCAGCATTGCCTTCAAGCTATCCCAGGGGCCAGAAACTTCGAAGAGGACCCCAACACCGATGACCTTGACCAAAGGGTGCAAGATCCTAGAGGTGGCCCAGTCGAATGCTTGTTGTCGTATCCGCTAGGAATCGACCCGACGAAGACAGTGCAAATCGGGGCCCAGCTGCAAGAAGAGGAGCAGACCCACCTGCTGGAATTCCTCCAGGCGAATGCGGACGTGTTCGCTTGGACGGCAGCAGACATGCCTGGGATTCCTCCTGACATCATCACTCATAAGTTGAGCATCGACCTGAAGTATCGCTCCATCCAGCAGAAAAAAAGGTGTTTTGTCTCGAAGAGGCAGCAGGCGATCAATAAGGAAGTGGATAAGCTCCTCGCAGCCGGCTTTGCTCGTGAGGTACAATACCCTAGCTGGCTGGCAAACATGATCATGGTCAAGAAGAATAACGGGAAATGAAGGATTTGCGTGGACTACACTGACCTCAACCGAGCCTGCCCGAAGGACAGCTTTCCATTACCGAAGATCGACCAGCTGGTAGACGCCATCTCGGGGCTCCGCTTGCTCTCCTTCATGGATGCGTTCTCCGGATACAATCAAATCCGGATGCATCCAGAGGACGAGGAGCACACTGCCTTCATCGTAGATCGGGGGATGTACTGCTACCGGATGATGCCTTTCGGTCTAAAGAACTCTGGCGCCACATACTAATGGCTGGTCAATCGAGTCTTCAAGGATAAGATCGGCCGGAACATGCAAGTTTATGTGGACGATATGCTCGTTATGAACAAGCCAAAGTCAGACCACATCGTCAACTTGGTGGAAGCCTTCCAAAACCTTTGCCTACACCAGATGAAGCTGAATCCGGCGAAATGCGCTTTCGGTGTGGTAGCAGGGAAGTTCCTTGGCTTCATGGTCATCCATAGGGGAATAGACGCAAATCTTGAGAAGGTCCAAGCAATTGTCGACATAGAACATCCTACCTCGAAGAAGTAGGTCCAGCACCTAACGGGCCAGATTGCCGTCTTGAGCTGGTTCATCTCGAGGTCGGCTGACCGCTGCTTACTTTCTTCAAGGCACTGCACAAAGTGCATAACTTCACCTGGACGGAAGAGTGCAAGGCAGCCTTCGAGGAGCAGAAGAAATTCTTGGCATCATCGCCGTTGCTCTCCAGGATGGAGGATGGAGAGGAACTCTTGCTGTACCTGGCGGTCACCCCAAGGGCCGTCAGTTCAATTCTTATCCGTATAGATGAGGACGAAGCTCAGAAGCTAGTGTACTATACCAGCAAACTCCTTCAAGATGCGGAGATCAGGTACACCCACTCCAAAAAGTTAATTTTTGCCCTTATAATGTCTGCTCAGCATCTCAGGCCATACTTCCAAGCACATCCGATTATGGTCATGATGGACTAGCCGCTGAGGGCCATACTTAGCCACCCCGATACTTCTGGATGCCTGACCAAGTGGGCTCTAACGCTCAGCGAGTTTGATATTGCATACCGACCAAGGCCATCTTAGAAGGCCCAAGTGCTGGCTGACTTTCTGGTCGAATGTGTAGGCATGGGCGAGGAGCCCGAGGAGACCACCTCGGAGCACCAGGCGGAGCCCGGAACTAAGGAGGAGGTCTGGGTCCTCCACGTGGATGGTGCATCCAACTCGAGAGAGAGCGAAGCAGGCCTCATCCTTGTCAATGGTGACGGGGTTGTAGCCGAGTGTGCGCTCTGCTTTCGGTTTGCAGCAACCAACAATCAGGCAGAATAGAAGCACTCCTCGCAGGACTGAGGGTCTCCCGTGAACTGGGTGTATCCAACCTAAAGGTCTTCACCGACTCCCGACTGGTGGCCAGACATGTCTCTAGAGAATTCGAGGCAAGGGATCCCTAGATGATGAAGTACTTGGAACAGGTATGCTCGAGCATGGCGGGCTTTCGGCTTTCAGCATCTCCTACATCCCTCGTGGAGAGAATGCTTGCGCCGACACCCTCTCGAGGCTCGTGACCCTATCAGACTCATCATAGGGGAGCCCCCACATTGAATACTTAGAAGTTCCGAGCTATGAAGCTCCCGAGAAAGTCCAACAGGTCACCCCGAAGCCTAGCTGGATAGACCGGTACATCGGTACATCACCGACAACATCCTGCCAGAAGATCGCGTGGAGGCTGGCCTCGTCAAGAAGAAGGCTGCATGCTTCGTCTTAATGGATGGGCAGCTCTACCGCAGGTCCTACGCTTATCCATTTTTGAAGTGCCTAAGACTCACGGAGGCAGCCTTTGTGCTCTAGGAGATACACGAAGGCCTCTGCGGGAATCACGTGGGGGGCAGAATGCTGGCATACAAGGCTCTCTACCAGGGGTATTATTGGAAGACTATGAGGGATGACGCTGCTGACTTCGTAAAGAAGTGCGATCGCTGCCAACACCATGCCTGCATACAACATCAACCGGCGGCACCACTCTCCCAGCTTTATGCCCCCTAGCCATTCGTCTAGTGGGGATGGACATCCTTGATCTATTTCCTCCCGCGTTTGGCCAGCACAAGTTCCTGATAGTGGCTATTGACTACTTCACCAAATGGGTGGAGGCAAAGCCACTAGCACGGATTACCGAAGCCAAGGTCCGCTATTTTTTCTAAAAGTTGATCATCTACCATTTCGGACTTCCTCACACCATCATCATCGATAACGAATGACAGTTCGACAATGAGAGTTCGAGGAGTTTTGCACCGACCTGGATATTCATCACCGTTTCATCTCGGTGGCTCACCCCCAGACCAACGGAGAAGCCGAAGTGACCAACCAGACCATCCTCCAGGGACTCCGAACCAGGTTGGACTAGGACAAGGGTAGGTGGGCTGAAGAACTTTCCAACATCCTTTGGGCCTACCACACAATGCCCAGAATAGCTATGGATGAGATGCCCTTCAACCTCATCTTCGGCATCGAAGCCGTAGTCCCGGTTGAACTCGGTATGCCCATGCTACGGATGGAGCAATATGATGAGTAGAAAACTCGGCCCGCCTTCTACTCAACTTAGACCTCCTTGAGGAAACGATAGACAAGGCTCGACTCCGGATGGTGGCCTACTGGCAACGGGTAGCCCTGTACTATAACACGCGGGTAAGGCCAAAGACCTTTCGTCTAGGTGATCTGGTACTACGACGGGCTGAAGCCTCTTAACCTCGGGAGTGTGGCAAACTCTTCCCGAACTGGGAAGGCCCTTACAAGGTGGTCGAGGCCCTCCCCCATGGAACCTACTACCTTGCCGAGCTTGATGGCACCAAGTTTCCATGAACTTGGAATGCCAAAAATTTGAGGATGTACTACCAGTGATATAAGGTCTCCTCTTATTAATAAAAGAATTCCTTTTTGTGCAAATTATCTTTGCCTTGCAAGAACACTACCGAGCGACCCCAAGTTTGGCAGATCAAGTTGAAAAACTCCTGAAGCCCCGCACTTCAAGCCGGAAAACTTCTGAAGCCCCACACCTCAAAGTCAGGAAACTTTTGAAGCCCTGCACTTCAAGCTGAGAAACTCTAGTAGTCTCGCACCTCAAAGCCGGGAAACTCTAGAAACCCTGCATCTCAAAGCCGGGAAACTCCTGAAGCCCCGCACTTTAAGCCGAGAAACTCCAGAAACCCCGCACTTCAAGCCGAGAAACTCCAGAAGCCCCGCATCTCAAAGCCGAGAAACTCCTGAAGTCCCGCACCTCGAAGCTGGGAAACTCTTGAAGCCCCACACTTCAAGCCGGGAACTCTAGAAGCCCCGCACTTCAAGCTAGGAAACTCTTGAAGCCCTGCACTTTAAACCGGGAACTTCAAAATTCCTGCACCTCGAAGTCGAGAGACTCCAGTGGCCTCGCACTTTGTCTATCCAAGTTCTAGCCTAATCGAGCAGGTTGAGCCTGGGTCGGCCTAGAATCACGTTGTAGGCTGAGGGAAGCCTGACAACCATGAAAGTCAGCATGACAGTGCTCTGCCAGGATGGGGTCCCGGCAGTGACTGTGAGAGTAATTTCTCCCTCCACCCTTACAGAATCACCTGTGAAACCAACAAGGGGAGTGTGCACAGGCCTGAGTTGAGCAGGAGAGAGATTCATCATGGAGAAAGCATCGTAGAAAAGCATATCTGTGGAGCTTCCACTATCAACCATGATATATTTTACAGGATGCTTCGCGATCGTCATCTCGATGACTATGACATCATTATTTATATTTTTCCCTCCATCTCCCCCCTCCCTCATAAAGGGGAGTGCATTTTTGGAATGCCCTACCCTCTGGCTTTCTTGGATGCACGCTCGGCTTCCCAGCATATCATCCCAACCGGCTTCTCGGTAGGGGTGTTGTCGACTACTGGAGTGGCGGGAGAGCAGCGAGTGCCTGAGGTTCTGCTTGAGGTCTGCCCCCCACAAACCTTTTAAGGTAGCCCCTCCTGATGAGTTCTTTGATTTTCCACTTGAGGTTGTGGCATTCCTCGGTGTCATGGCCGTGGTCATGGTGGAAGCGACGATACTTCATTTTATCACAGCCAGCAGACAGCTTCATCGGAGGTGGGCGCTTCAAGTAGGGCTCACCGTCGATCTCCATGAGGATCTTCATCCTCGGGGCGAGGAGGGCGGTGTAACGTCCCTCGGGAATGGGAGAGCTTCTCGGCCTTGGGCCCTGCCGGAAGCTCAGAGCTGGAGGTCCCGGCTTCCGCATTCTGGATGCCTCGGCGGGGGTTAGTTTCTTCAGTGGCTTCCCATCGAGCTCCCACCTAGTACGATCTACCTCCTCGGTGCAAATGTACTTCTGAGCTCGGAGGAGGAGCTTGGAGTAGCTTTTGGGGGGCTTCTTATCTAGCGAGTAAGTTAGGTGGGAGGTCCTGAGCCCTCGCCTCAGAGCCAACATAGCAATGGGCTCCTCGAGATTGTAAATCTCCAATGTGGTAGCCTTGAAACAGGCCACGTAGTCCCATAGGGGCTCACGGTCTTGCTGCCTATGGAGAAGAGGTTGTCTGCCTCTCGTGGTATCTTTTGACAGGTGTCGAAGTGGGCCACAAACTTATGCCTCAGCTGGGTGAAGGAGTTGATGCTCTCTGGTTCTAGACAGGTGAACCACACCCGGGCTGCCTTGCGGAGAGTGGCAGGAAAGGCGATGTAGAGTAGAGCGTCGATGGCCCCCTGGACCCTCATGAGGGCCTTATAGCTTTCCAGGTGGTCCAGGGGGTCGGTGGTCCCATTATAAGGCTCCACCTGTGGCATGCGGAACCATTTGGGATTGGCCCTTCTTGGACTTCTCGGGAGAAAGGGAGACAGGCGTCGTAGCCCACTGGCTCGCTAATGGAGCCTGGTAGATTGGCAAACTGGCAGGATAACTTCGCCAGCCTGCGGTCATGCTCCTCCAGGCGCTTCTCCACCATGCACCTAATGGCTTCGTCAGTGGACCCCTTCGCCGAAGGAGACGAAGAAGTGACATGGGTGCATGGCGCTCATGGCGGGGGGTCTTGCTCTTTCTGCCTCGGCAGGGTTTGGACACTACCCACTCAAGATTTGGTGAGCGGCTCTTCCTGTCGGCAAACTTGGCTCGTTATCTTTTCGCAGGAGTTTGGTAGCTACCCCTGTTGTCAGTGATGGCCTGCGGCTACAAAGGCCTTCTTGGAAGGAACGTAGGCTATCGCGGGATGCTGCAGCATGGGCTGCGGGAGTCCCTGGCTGCTGATGAGTAGCCAAGGACCGGTGCTGGTGCTGAAGTTGGTGCACCACCGTGGCAAGGATCTGCACCTGCTGGATAAGTGCAGCCAGCTGAGATTCCGCCAGAGGTGGTTGAACTAGAGCAAGTGGTTCCACCTTTGGGTTGTGCGGGTTCCCCCGGGAAGGGGAGTCTCCCACACGACTGGTGGAGACCTCTCTCGCCCGCGTCGTCACCATCCTTCCTTCGAGCTGGTTGTAAGGGGGCTCAAGTTGGATCAAAGATCGCTCCATTCCCCTACCTGGCATGCCAATATGTTGCCGCTAGGACCGTCGTGGCCCGTAGTTGTTGACGGCGCCGGAGTGCGCTCTCTCCGTTGCTGGGACATCCTGCTTCTTTGGACCTGCAAAACAGAAGTTAGTGACTCGGGCCAGGGATTCCAGCGGGAGCACTCCGATAGTCAAGTCAGTGACAATCCAGGAGAACAGATCCTCCTAGTCAAGCCCCTCTTAATGGACTCCACGCTAGGAGGAGAGAGTAGTGTGGAAATGGGGTGCAAGTGTGTCGGGAGGATGGTGGCCAAGCTAGAGGGATTCTCTGTGTGGCCTTCTTCCCTTCACTTGCTTAAGCTTTTGGTGGTGTGATAGTAGTTTTTTTGTTGTTGTTGTTCGAATGGTTTTTATTTTGAATGGTTACCTCTCCCGTGGGGGTGTTGGTGGTTCTTTTAAGCCTTGGTGACTGTTGAACGCCTACCTAGGGATCTCCCCCATGCTGTCAGGCACGTGCGGCGGTGTCCTGTGCCGTGGATGGGATGTCTTTCCTTATTCGTGATAAAGGAAGCTGCCATGTGTTCTGACATTCCTTCTAGTCATCCCATTCTGGGAAGCTTGGCAGAGCTTCGATCGGGGGTTGCCGCCTCCAGGATTCGAATCTCCTAGTTGACTTCCTCTTTCGGATGATTCAAGCAGTTAATGAAGAGTGTGGTGCCTCGATCACAGGGCTCCTCTCTTTTCTGGTGTAAGTGGTAGCTGCGGGCAGTTATTGCGGCCTAGCGGGCGTCTTACTGCGATCCTCGGGTGGCTCGCTGGCGTCCTGGGATGATGATGATGTCTCCCTGCTTGCTGGTGTCTTCGTCCGAGTTGGGGGCCGAGCTGGAGAGGCAGGGCTCGACTCCGAGGGGCTCAACCTCGATGTGGCTCCACTTGGCAGAGGAGGGTCGAGCTCGATCCCGGACTAGCGGAGCTCGACTTCGGGCGAGCTCGACCTGACGGAGGAGGGCAGGGCGCGGCTCCAGCCTAGAGGACTCGACCTCGGACGAGCTCCACATGGCAGAGGAGAGGAAAGCTCGACTTCGGACCACGAGGCTCGATCTCGAGGGGTTCGCTCTGAGCGACGCCGCTCGGCTCCAGCCTAGACATCCCGAGCTTGCGGGCCCGACCTGGTGGAGGGCGAGCTCGGCTTTGGCGAGCGACCTCGTTGTTCTGAGGGAGCTCAGCCCAGCGGAGGAGTCTGAGTCAGGTATCTGACGTGTCGGCCTTCTCCGATGTGGCATCAGATAAGTCCCTCCATGTCAGCGATCCTGCCATATCACTTCGGTTCCTCCAAAACTGTTTTGAGTTCTGCGTCAGCCATAATGCTTCCTCGGACAAGCCGACGTGTCATCCCCATATTGGCCCGAGGGTCCGTTCCATAATGCGGCGGCGATTGTGGCATTAATGGCACCCAATTTTTACCTTTTCATGTCAGCTCCGCATTTACTCCCTTCGTCTTGAGCACCATGCACCAACGGGACTTAAAAGTGGGAGGCAAATGATGTGGCAGGATCGATGACTTGGAGCCCTTGTCAAATGCAGTCAGGTGCCTCACGGACAAATGTTGCCATGTCAGACTTTCTTCTCAAGCTCCTTCGCCAGGTGGCTCCCCCAAGGTCGAGCCCACCTTGATCGAAGTCGAGCTCCTGCTCTCTTCAAGCTCCTTCGCCAGGTGGCTCCCTCAAGGTCGAGTCCACCTTGATCAAAGTCGAGTTCCTGCTCTTTTCGAGCTCCTTCACCAGGTGGCTCTCCTGAGGTTGAGCCCATCTCGACCGAAGTCGAGCTCTTACTCTCTTCAAGCTCCTTCACAGGGTAGCTCCCCCGAGGTCGAGCCCACCTGGACCGAAGTCGACTCCTTCTCTCTTCGAGCTCCTTCGCCGGGTGGCTCCCTCAAGGTCGAGCCCACCTCGGCCTAAGTCGAGCTCCTTCGTCGGGTGGCTCCCTCGAGGTCGAGCCCACCTCGACCAAAGTCGAGCTCCTTCTCTCTTCGAGCTCCTTCGCCAGGCGGCTCCCTCGAGGTCGAGTCCATCCTGGCCAAAGTCAAGCTCTTGCTCTCCTCAGGCCAAGCTCTCTTCAGGCGAGAGGTCCAACAGCCGAAAGTCAAAGTCCGCGACGCCACCTTCCTTGGACAGCAGACCGCCGCCCAAGGACCACGGAGGATCACCCCTCAGGATGCCATGATCACTCCCGCTGCTACTTACACTAAATAGGAAAGGGCACCCTGGCCAAGGCACTGTACTCCCAACCGACCGTCTGCGCCACCCGAAAGAGGAAATCGTCCTGGAAGATTCAAATCCAGGGGGTGGCTGCCCCCCCGATCGAGGCTCTGCCAAATTTTTCAAAGTGGAGCGACCAGGCGGGAGGTCAGGGCCAGTGACATGACTCCTTATCACGGATAAGGAAGGTACTTGTGCGCACAGCATGGGGCGCTGCCATACGTTGACCTTCCAGCACCTGTAGAGGGGGAAGATCCCGAGGTAAGCCACTGGGAGAGATCCTGGTCTAAAAGGATTTTCCAAAGGTTCTCAACAGAAGGTAAGTAAGACTAGCTCAAGCAAACGAGCGAAGGTGCGGCACACAGGAGAGTGATCGAGAGGCCGAGCGTTCTGGGCTACCGGAGACTCATCGAAAGGGTCTTGACAGACACAGCCACACAGCTCTAGCTCTCTTCCGCCGCTACTATCCCCGCTCTACTCTCTCTCTCTTTCAAGCCAAATCTCCTCCTCCAAGTGTGGAGTCCGAGCAAAGGGGCCCACAGGAAAAGATCTGTTCCTCTAGATCGTCACTGACTTGATCATCGGAGTGCCCCTACCGAGATCCCCAGCCTAGGTCTTTTCTGTTTTGCAGGTCTGGACATGTGAGTTGGCTCCCGAGTAGCGAGATCGGCATCCGAGATCGTCTCCAAGCTACAGGCCATGGCGGTCAGGCGGCAACACATATATACGTTTTGGTTTGGTTAACTAGTCGGTTCTAAAATCATGAAACCAAGATCAAATCAAAAACCTATTTTTTATAAAAAATACTAAACTAGAACTGAATCGATCAGTTTATTTAATTGAGAATTTTCGACCCGTTCAATTCAATTTTTTGATTTTCTATACTTACCCCTAGTTTTACCTCCTCTCTCAGAAAAATAAAAATATAGGATCCACTATATATTTTTTTTTATCATCTCTCTCCTTCCTATTTTCACACCAAACCTGCACTTTTATATCATTAAGGTGGTAGTGCAGTTGGTGGGAACTTTGTCGCCCGTCCCTTCGATCACGGGTTCGAGGCTTAAGCCATGCGGGGGAGCGTTCCATTCTGGTACCTTAGTGGGGTCAGGCTGACGTGCGAGGGTGCATCGAACATGGTCTGACGGGGAGGGGTTCTACTTAGTGGGGTCAGGCTGACGTACTCACCTTTGGGTGGCGAGGGTGCATCGAACATGGTCTGACGGGGAGGGGTTCTAGTGGGGATAGCTATGACAGGAATTTATTTCCCTTTTTTTTTTCATAAAAAAAAAAAAAAACCTGCGCTATTATTATTATTGAGTAATTATTGACCGTTATTTAATTACGCAAAACCGCACGAGGAAACGTATACGGTTTAGCAACTCTTGAGTCTTGACCGTCCTTGGGGCCGCTGGATGTTGCTGAACGGGCATTTTAATTTCGTTAATAACGCGCAAATTAAGTACTTTAGAGTTAAGAGGGCTTTCAATGGGAAGCAAACCGTGGCTTTCTTCCAACGAAGTCAATCGGTATATCGCATTACTGTCGCTTGGACATTGATTGGAACTTGGAAGCAGAGTAATTAAGGCTATCATAGGGTTGCTTTCATGGCAGATCACGATCCACGTCAAGTTGATGTAATGTATTTTTTGTACCAGTTTCATTTGTTTTGATGTATATATAACTGACAACTCTTTGGATAGATTTACTAAAACGCATCATAGAATTTTATCGGGCGATCCAGTTCCCCTTAAATTAATTGGTCCAGGTTAAAGGCTTTATCGCTGAGAGGGAGTTCAATTAGCCCAGACCTTCTATCGCCGTAAATGAGCTGACCCGGGTCTCAGAGAACTCCCGCCCCCCCATGCTATTTTAAGATAAACCTCGTAACGTTGGAGTCCCCGCCAATTACCATGGCGGCGACAAGCCCCTCTGGATTGGCATTGAACTCACCCCAGAGTGCATCTTTAAGGCCAAACTGCTAGCTTCATAAACAGCTGTGATAACCCGGCCAATTAAAAGCGTCCAATTTGTTTTTTGAGGCAGGGACCGCTGCATCACTGATCCCCAGCCCGCTGTAGAGATTGAATGGCCACTTTTGCCGGCCAGGAACCATGTATCAATGGATGTTGATGCCACGGTTAAGATGGTAACTCGGTTGGTGGGGATCTTATCTTACTGTCAATCGATCATGGATTCGAAATATAATTCCGTGGATGATTCAATTAAATCCAAAATTTTTTTTGATCCATGATAGTTGATACGAGTGAGAGATCAGAATATCTCTTTATCTTCATTTTATTAATGGACATCTTAATGATATCAGATTGACGTACTCATCTTTAGATATCTATCAAGAGACAAACAGGCTGATTCGAATTTTGGAGATTGCGGGGGATCATGTTTTCCTAGGTTTCAAGCATATCTATCTGGATTCTATCAAGAGACAAACATGATTGTGGACCGATTTGTCTCTCGCATGGCTCAGCATTCGAGAAAATGATTTACGAACCGAGACACTATATATTAGCTTTTTTTTTTAATATTTTATTTTTTAAAATTTTATTAAATGTATTCGTATTGGACATGTACGAGTACTTAATTAATTGTATCAAAATAAAAACCAGCACCCCATTTAATCCAAAAAGAAAAATCAATTTCTCATCCCCAAGCTAAGCATCTTCAAGCTAAGCACTGCCAATATTTATGCTCATATTTTATACTTATGTCTTTCCAAAATATTATTTTTAAAATTTTTTGAAATATACTCGTATCTATTTTATATAACTTATCCATTATATATTAAAAAATATTATTATTATTATTATATTATTATTATTATTATTATTATTATTATTATTATTATTATTATTATTATTATTATTATTATTATTATTATTATTATTATTTTATATTGCAGTGCAGAACCTTGTGGACAAGGTCGGTGCCGCTTAATTAAGATGTAAGATGACTCCCAGTCTTTGGGGCAAGTTACCCTCGCCACCCGCCGCATCAACAGGGCCCCCTCCCCTCGTGATCTTGCTGCGCCTGACCTGGGTCTCAGCCATCGCCTAAAGGCGGAACGACACCACCAACATCCGTGGACGATGTTCCAGTAGCTGCTGCATATCACTGAAGGTTATGCTACAATAACTACAGGGAGGGAATCCAGAAGTTTCGAGTCCTATCTGAAAAGCGTGGATCACTGAAGGTTTCATCACCACGGTAATTAAATACCCCATATGCACGGTGCGTATAATTTTCTGAACTCTTTCATATTAAAAATAAATAAATAAATAAAAAAAAATAATTCTGAACTCGAAATTTCTAATTAAATATTCTTATGCGATGCCACCTTTGGTTGGCCAACAAGACTAACAATAATGCATCTACATACATTTTAAGAGAAGCTATCAGGGATCGGTCGTAAGCAGGAGCGGAAAGCAGAGCCTTCTCTGCTAATATTTTGGTACTTAAGAATCCAAGTCTTGGTATATGTATAGTTTTTTCTCCGACGGATGGTCTCTCTTTTAGTTAATTAGAATTAAAATAAGATAAACTCCCCATCAGATCGGTTGAATGTTTGCTTCCCATGACGTAATTCCTTCATATATTTATCAATAACCAAAGGATTTCACCTGGTAGTTTGGACATGGGTAATACAGCATGGCGGTATTTTAGGAGGAGCGAGAGGGAAAACGGTAGTTGGGGTGGTTGTGCTAAATTTGGCAATCCAATACATCTAATCAACTTGGACCAGATCAAATAACTTGCAAACCATACTAACTAGCCAAGTAAAAGCACGCTAGCTTTGCCAACATAGCAAGTCATCCAAAGCCTCTTGTTAATCACATCTCTGTCACTGTCGAGCCACTAACTAGCTTCTCCTCGGACCTTTACAAGCTTTCCATGCACCTGCCCATCAAACTATAAAAAAAAAAATTAGCACCATCACCACCATGGAAGACGTTATTTTTTTTTAAAAAAAAAAAATTCTTTTTTTTTTTTTTTCGTTTGTTTGTTTAATTATATGAAAAATTATATCTTACAATGATATGCATCATACGATCATGCATATCACTAATCACAACCATTCATTTCTGTAACTATACACCAATATGAGCACTAAATGCTACCGATCACCTATATATCCATATATAATAGCACAAGAACTAAATCATCAATCAAGTTCTGGTTCGAGATCTTCGTCGCCCAAATAAGTCAACTTGCAAACTAGTAAATAATCGCTTAAAAATTAAACTAAAGAACAAGACAGCTTATGTTCAACTTACACCGGTTCTTCCCGAAAGATTTATATTTTATACTATAAGATTCCGAACATGAGTTTGCTAAAAAAAAAAATTTAAAAAAATTATACGAACAAGTCTAGAGAATCGATCTCGTTAGATCGCTGCTCGGCCCAAAATCTGGGCAAAGTTGGTGGGTTGATTTGTTGGGGGTTTGAGACGGATTATAGATTCGAGAGTTAGCAACATAAAAATAATCCAATCGATTCCTTGATCGAGCCGAAGACTCGAACCGAAGCCGAAAGAAGAGAATCCGGGGAGATGTCGGGATCTCCACCCTGGTCCCTGGAATAAAAAACTGATCTGCTCACCACCTTCAACCGTCCCAACTCCCAACGCCCCCCACCCGGCCCCCTACTTGCCAGGACCAATCCTCGGAACTCAATCCAAACGTACGGTGGCCAAAACCCTGCAGTACTGCAATAAAGCACGTTAACCAGTAGCACGAGGAACACAAGCATGCGGGCCGCAGCCGAACGCAGCGTGTTCGCAGTGTTTTTGGAATAGAGAGAGAAAAGAATCGCGGAGGACAGCTAGCATAGATAGCATCAGCACCAGCCGCTGGCCCCAGTCGGTGTTGGAAGGGTCCCGCATCTAAACTACCCATCAACCCCCATTAATTACCCGCTTACAAGCCTTTAAATTTCCCTCCCTCCTCTCCCACCACCATCCCCAACTCAACCCCATTACTCCTCTAGTCCCACCACCTCAAGCAAGCTTCTAGCTCCTTTCCAACAATTAAAGCAGCAGAAACTGCCAGAAAGGAGGCAGTCGTTATTGAATTAGAGAAACCAAATCCAGGAAGAAAAAGAAAAAGGAGTAACAAATTACCTTCACAAGATGCCGACGGCGCCGCTGCCTGAGTTCTCGACCTCGGTCAAGCTCAAGTATGTCAAGCTGGGATACCAGTATCTTGTTAACAACTTCTTGACTTTCCTCCTGGTGCCGGTCATGGCCGCGGTGGCGCTTGAGTTAGCCCGTCGCGGCCCCAACGATATCCTCGCGATTTGGTGGTCCCTCCAGCTAGACGTCGTCGGGTTACTCTCCTCGGCGTTCTTGATAGTGTTCGCCGCCACGGTCTACTTCATGTCGCGGCCCCGGCCGGTGTTCCTGGTGGACTACGCCTGCTTCAAGCCCCACCCTTGCTTCCGCGTCCCCTTCGCCACCTTCATGGAGCACATCCGTCTCCTCAACTTGGATGACCCCAAGAGCGTCCAGTTCCAGACCCGCATCCTCGAGCGCTCCGGCCTCGGCGAGGAGACCTGCCTCCCCCCTGCCAACCATTTCCTCCCCCCCCAACCCACCATGGAGGCCTCCCGCGAAGAGGCCCGGCTCGTCATCTTCTCCGCCATCGACGACCTCATCAAGAAAACCGGCCTCAAGCCAAAAGACATCGACATCCTCGTCGTCAACTGCAGCCTCTTCTCGCCGACGCCGTCGCTCTCTGCCATGATCGTCAACAAGTACAAGCTCCGCAGCAACATCCGTAGCTTCAACCTCTCCGGCATGGGCTGCAGCGCGGGGTTGATCTCCATCGACCTCGCCCGCGATCTTCTTCTGGCGCACCCGAACTCCAACGCACTCGTCATCTCGACGGAGATCATCACGCCCAACTTCTACTCCGGCAACCAGCGTTCGATGCTCCTGCCCAACTGCCTCTTCCGCATGGGCGCCGCGGCGATCCTGCTCTCGAACCGCCGCCGCGAGGCCCGGCGCGCAAAATACCGGCTGGTCCACGTGGTGCGCACCCACAAGGGCGCCGACGACCGGGCCTACCGGTGCGTCTACGAGGAGGAGGACCCCCAGGGCCACTCGGGGATCTCTTTGTCCAAGGACCTCATGGCGATCGCGGGCGAGGCCCTTAAGTCTAACATCACCACCATCGGCCCGTTGGTGCTGCCGGTTTCCGAGCAGCTGCTCTTCTTCTTCACCCTCGTCGGCCGGAAGCTCATCAATCCGAAATGGAAGCCCTACATCCCCGACTTCAAGCTGGCCTTCGAGCACTTCTGCATCCACGCCGGCGGCCGGGCGGTGATCGACGAGCTGCAGAAGAACCTGCAGCTGTCGCCGGAGCATGTCGAGGCGTCGCGCATGACGCTGCACCGCTTCGGCAACACCTCCAGCAGCTCCCTCTGGTACGAACTCAACTACATCGAGTCCAAAGGCCGGATGCGGCGGGGCGACCGGGTGTGGCAGATCGGCTTCGGCAGCGGCTTCAAGTGCAACAGCGCCGTCTGGAAGTGCATCCGCACCATCAACCCTCCCGTCGATGGCCCCTGGGCCGACTGCATCAACCGCTACCCGGTCGACATCCCGGAGGTCGTCAAGTTCGAATGAGGCAAGTTCATTACCACATACCAGTCGAAGCTAGTTAGTTAATTAGCAGACAAGGATCCATCTCAGATTACAAACCATCAGCAAATGCTTAGATTTCCTCGTCTTCGATCTCCGTGCTTGGATTTGGTTTAGCAGTACAGTTGATAATTAATGTAACACCGATCGGGGTTTATATATATTTTAAGCATCATACATTTGGAATTGGGGTGTTGACTCGTGGCGTCCGACTGTAATGTAATTGAATGCACTTAATACATGCATGGTTAGTGATCGGTGCTGTTATTGGATTTCTTTGTGTTTTTTTTTTTTTTTTTTTTTTTTCATTTTTTGGAAAAGGAAGTCATTGGTTTTCACTTTTCAATGCGAGCTTGATTAGAGCTGGAAGTGAGAGTACGGTCAACTAGGATCAATAATTACGCCACGGGTGTTTACAGATAAGCGGTTTAAATGCGCTGTCTCGCCGTGGTTGTTGTCGGTTGAGCGGTGCTATAAACACCGTGAGAGGGAAATGCCTGCCTTGATATGGAGAGTAGGCCCTCGCTTAGGTGTATCGGTTTTGGAAAGGAGACGACCTCTCGGGTGCAAACATAAGCGCCGCATTAGCAGTTCAGCGACGAATGCAAGCCATGGTCTCCCAAAAATTGGAAGTAATTTATCAGAACGGGACGTGAAACCGAACTGAAAGGTGCTCCAAAAAACCCCTCTCAATGGCTGCTGACCTGGCCTCGTTGATTTCCCGGAACATGGGCTGTACCGCCAGCTGCGGCGGCCCTGAATACCCTCCTCGGAGTGACAAGAATGCTAGCACCGACTTTTTCGCCACTAGAAAAGGACCGGTAATGGAGCCCATCAAATAATCCATCTCTTCCGGATGGACTTGCCACTTTTAAGCCAAGTATCACTGACTTACCAAGTCCAGCCAAGGTGGCACCCCTGCATGCACACCTGATAATTTTTTACTCGAAACCGGCTACCTAGTCGAGCAGACCAACTCATGCACCCTCGTATGCAGCTAAGTCCCTTTTTTTATTCGGCACCATCGATGTCCGGGTAATCAACGACTTCTTCGATCATAGCTGTTCTGGCATAGATTATGACAAACAAGATCTCAATAGATTCTGACATCTTAATAAAAAGATTGAAAATGCTGAGAGATAAGATCCTACCATCTTAGCGGAGTTTGTTATGCTTATCAGAAATGGCTATCTCTACAACAATATTTTGTTATTCCATAGAACCAAGGATCTTCGACGATCGAGTAGGGATGACAATTTTTACCGATCCGATGGATATCCGATCCGATCCGACCCATCTAATTTATAAACGGATATGGATTATATAAAAAAAAACCTAACTCGGGTTCGGGTCGGATACGGGTAGTAGTACGTCCCGACCTGAATCCGATCCGTTTATATATATAAAAAAATATGTTTATGAAATACTTAAGTAAATTAAAAAATATGTTTATAAAATACTTAAGTAAATTAGATATGGGACGGATATACCCGACCCGACACGACTCAACCAGACCCGTTTAGCTTTTAAATAAACTAGGTTTTATGAGACCGGATATACCCGACCCAATCCGATCCACACGTGATTTTTTTATACCCGATTCGAGCCGACCCGAGACAGGTATGGGACGGATAATTTTTTAGCGGGACGGGTATGAATTTTAGATGACCCGACTCAAACCTGACCCGTTGCCATCCCTACGATCGAGGTATGCTCTACATTACTCTCACTACCATTTACATGATCGCCAAATCACCATCGGCTCTCAGTTCTGATTATAGTAGCTTCTCATTTCCAGTTCATTAACTTGAGCGTCAAAGTATTCTTGGTGATAATTTCAGTTCAAAAATATTTTTGTAAGTTCTTATGGTGGAGCAACTAGGAACAACTTATTATTCTTAGCGGAGAAGACCAGAAAACTCCCAGATGGACGATTCGACGGCAACACCCATCACACCCTAGATCTATTGCCTTCTTTATCATACTGCTATGATCTCTTTCATTTGGAGGTAAAAACCTGTTCTCCATCTCGCTCCTTACTTCTCTCTTGTGCTGTCGAAATGTGTCATCAAAATTTCTTTATTGTCCGTAGTCTCTACTTAAATAAGGCTCATAAAGGCGAAAATTGACTAGAAAGCAGATATTTGTTTCTATAGTTTTTGCCAGGGATTCCAAAGAAATCATTCAAAACCAATGCTCACCTAGCCCACCCCATAACAGCTAAATAAACTGCATACAAACATTATTTTATTAAAAAAAAAACTGCATACAAGCATTAAAAGAGCATGGGGATCCCCCCCCCGTCTTATGTCAAGATCAATTTTGATGGGAGTGTCAGAGGCCCTGATGGTGGTGAGGCGTTTATGATCCGGAGTTCGAGTCTTGATATCATTGCAGCTGGGGGCTGTCATCTAGTTGAGTCTTTGGCTATTCAGGCTGAGCTTACGACTGCTTGGGATGGGGTTCAGTATGCATGTCACTATCTGTGAGGCCCGGTGGTATTGGGCCGATGTTGGGCTGAAGTCGGCAGCCCTTGCCGACTTCAGTTCGAGTTTAGCCTGGCACCGAACCTTCGAGGTAACCGGTGGAGGTTTCGGAGAAGCCAATCGACGATGCTGGGGGGATAAGGATCTTCCTCGGGTTTTAAAGGGGTCCTTGTGTGCTTCAGTCTGATCCAAAACTTCTCTTCCTCCGTTGGATGCCGACGACTCCCTTGTGCGCCTCAGCCCTTTTCCGGAATGCATCTTCCTCCGATGGACGTCGATCTCGCCGGCAAGTGCTCTGTCCCCATCTTCTCTCGAGTAGGTATAATCCAAGGCGACCGGCGGGAGCTCGTTTTTTCTCGAGCATGGGCTCGAGCAAGGACGACTAGCTCAGGGGAGGGGGGATTTACTTCATTTGTTGGGATTTTTGGTGGGTGTCGGACGGTCGCCGGTAGTCGTGCCACCGTTCGCTCTGGTAAGTTGAAGCCCCCTTCTCACTGGCCATCTCCCATGGTCGCCGCTGACAGCCACGGGGAGACCGGCTCGGTCTGGCAGAGAGAGGAGCATCGGGGGAGGGATTTATTTGGGGTTTATTTTATTTTGGGTTTTCGGTAGGTGGCCGGACAGCCAGCAGGGACACTACCGATCCCTCCCTTTTCCTTCTGGCAATCCTTCCCGGGCGATCGTTCGTGGGGATCGCCGCCGTTCCTTCGCTCTCTCTGGGAGAATGGTTGGCCGGCCTGTTAATAGAGAAGGGTCAGCTTTGTTGTTCTTTGTTGGACCAGACCTGTTGTCTTTGTTGTTCTGTGTTGGGCCGAGCTTTGTTGTTCTTTGTTGGACCGATCCTATTATCTGGGGTGAGCCAGCCCAGTAAAGGTACAATTTAGAAATAATAAATAATATATATATAATAATATTATTATTAATAATAATAAATAAATAAAATGAAGGTGGTGAAGGGAGGAAAAGAACTGTTAGTTGAGGATGTCCCAGGAAATTTAGTTTCTATTTAATTTCTTTTTAATTTGTGATTTAGGATCATTGTTGACCTTGGAAGATCAGGTCTAGTGCTGGATTACACGTAGTTGGTGGATGCTCTTCGGTAAGTTATCTTGATATCTGATATTGTATGCCAATGTGTATATATTTATGAAATAGTAAATATATGTAATATATCTGCATTTGATTGCATTGGGTTGCGTGCATCATGTTGGTGTGGGTGCATTGTGTTGGTGTCGGTACATTATGTTGGTGTTGATGCATTATGTTGGTGTGGGTGCATTGTATCGGTATGGGTGCTCTCTAGTCTGACTATGATCATATAAGGACCTAGTCTCCTTTTGGACTTCCAGCGGGGCTATCGCTGGCACATGAATGTTGAGCGGTATGTGACACAGGAGCTAGTTGCCTTATTTTAGCCATTCATGGCAAGCACATGCAGAGGATGCATGTTTCTCGTGTGATACTAAGAGCTAGTTTTCCTTTTGGGCCTCCAGCGGGGCTATCACTGGCACATAACTGTTGAGCGGTATGTGACACAGGATCTAGTCTCTTTCGGAGCGAGCCATGGGCCGATCGTGGCCATAGTCAGAGAGACTAGGAAAGTAAAGTAAATGGTTGGCCATCCATAGTCGTGTCGTGTCTGTGTTGGTTGCATTTAAGTATACACATCTACATAGTATTGCTGGTATATTATTTTGATATGGATATCTTGTATGTATGAGTTGTATATGTTACTGGTTGTTATTGACATATTTGTATATATATATTAGAGGTGATAATAATTTACTGAGCCCGTATAGCTCATCCCTTATTTTTCTATGTTTTTGTTGCAGATACCGAAGATTAATTGGGCTTTGGGACCAGTCAGTGAGGAGCTAGGATTTAGGTGTCAATCTCTGAGTTTATATTAAATTTTAGTTGAATTTTATGAAAAATTCTTGGAATCAATAATTAATTAGTAAAATTTGTTCTTCACCACTGATTGGATATTGAATTTAAAAGTTAGGCCTGGTATAATCTCTAGGATGATACCTAGGGTTATACGACCGGTCGCATAGCCGATCCAGGTACTAGATTCGGGACATTACACTATCTCAGGACTGAGCATTGGATTATCGAGGGGGGCTCTGCTATTGTGATATCGTAGATCAAGGGGACGGCGAATTATGCTTATGCTCACCCCTTGATTCGGGATATCGTGCTCTGATTGTGGGGGTGTTCCTCAGTTATGGTCAGACACATCTGCGGAGAGGTCAATTCGGCTATGGACTAAGTGGCCTCCTTCGTCGCTGCTCATTCGGGACCGACATTGTGGACCGGGTTGGCAGATTCGTCAGTGGATTTCTGGGATTATATTTTTTCTGATTTTTTTGGATGTGTTCATTCCAGGACTGTTGAGTGAAGCATCTGCCTTATCAAAAAAAAAAAAAAAAAAAAAAAAAAAAAAAAAAAAAAAAAAAAAAAAAAAAAAAAAAAAAAAAAAAAAAAAAAAAAAGGAGCATGGGGACAAGCCAAAATCAAAGTTATCAGCTTTTTATTACATCATTGGCAACAAAAGTAAAAAAATTAAAGCGCCAACGAAAAGCTCCAAGTCACCGCCCTTCGTGGGGAACCAGAAACCATCATAAGCTTTCTCCACCGTAAAAAACAAAGATGACCCAATCGCCACCATTATACATCACCCCGTCACTCTTCGCCATACCAAACGCAGTCGATGACACCTGCAGGAAGGTATTTGGGTCGTTATTGAAATTAAAATAAATTAAAATAAAAATTATAAAAATTATATTTTTTAATACATTTGATTTATAATTAGAATTATGATAAGTTTTTTTTTAAATAATATTTTTAATAGATATTTATACTACAGTGAAACAAGACATAACCGACATTTTTTGAGATTTTTGCTGATGCTTTTAAGTATCGGCAAGAAATTTCCCGATGCTTTCTAAAGCATCACAAAAATGTTGGCTATGTAAGCATGGAGATGCAACATGCCAACACTTTAAAGCATCGCTAAATTTAAAATTATCGATATTTTAAAGCGTCGCTAGGTTTTAAAGTTAGCGATGCTTTTTAAAAGCATCGGCATACTTTAAAACGTCGCTAAATTTAAAATCCAGCGATGCTTTAAAGCGTCGGTATATGCCGACGCTTTAAAGCGTCGCTAAGTTTAAAACCTAGTGACGCTTTAAAGCATCGGTATTTGCTAGGATAGCGACGCTTTAAAGTATCGGCAATTGATAATTTAGCGATGCTTTAAAATATCGACAAATTTAATTATTTATTTTTTAAAAAATATACCAGTATTAACATAAATATGTATACATCAAATACATACATCATTCAATTAAATACATACATCATTCATTCAAACCTGTATCATTCATTCAAACCTGTATCATTCATTCAAACCTGTATCACACGTAGCCAAAGACATACAAAATCAAATCAAACATTATTTAAATGAAATTTGTATCACACAAATACAACTTTAATACTCCAAATACCAAATATACTTGAAGTCAATATAAATAGTGTTATATATATATATATAAAGTATCAACAGATACTCAATATCGATCCAAGTTCAAATACATAAAAAGACATACAAAAATAATAAAAAAAATCAACTGGCATCACTGATCCGTGGGAGGCTGGTCGTCGTCCTCTCTGCGACTGGCAGATACATCAGAAACCTATAAGATATATATATATATATAGTTACGATACATACATTATATATATTCTAAATTATTAGATACATATACAATATATATATATGTTTAGTTATAAATAATAACCTACCTGAAATGACATGAACATATGCAGCACAGATGTAACATGCTCAAGCTGAGACCTAATAGTCTGCATCTCTGCTCTGTCTGCATCATGTGTCTGTCTGAGCTCTGCTATCTCATTCTTGAGTCGACGAACATGTGAATGATCATGACTATCTCTAGCATCCCGAGTATATCTACTCACCTCAGATAACTGAGTATGGGTAACTCCAATCCCATAACCCCTCACTCGTCCAGGATGCTATGGTCCCATCAACTCCGAGAATACCTCGACCTCGATGCGACTGCTCTGAGTAGATGATGTAGCCTCGCCACCACGTTCGGCGATCATAAAGGTAGCCTTATCCTATGTTTTATAAAAAAATCATATATCAATACTTAATAAAAATAAAATTATGACTCATGATATAATATAAATAAAAAAAATACATATATATCTCTGGACTCCTCCTGAACATAACTGTCATCTTGGTGAATATGAGTCATCCGATAGAACTCCACCTTACCAGGCTCCCTCCCCTGTTGATCAGCCTATAGAAAGAATAAATATTATAAAAAAATTATAAATAATACATCTTATACCCCGTACTATGATACATGGGCATGCATGATGCATGATGATACATGATGTTAAAACTAAAAATATACTAAAAGTATTATAAGATAAGAAACATACAAACTCATGCTTAAGCCGTGTATAACTCTTAGACCCCGCTGTATGAGAAATAGATTGAGCTGCTCGTGCAGCTCTACCAATAGTAGAATATGTCTATAAAAATAAATTAAAATCATATTATATATTGTATAAATATAATTAGGACGAGTAAAAATTAATAAATTTATATGTTTGATGATGCTACACAACCTGTGCCCTCTCAGAGAACTAATAGTGCACCAGCTCCCTCCACTGATGAGGGTGAACATCAGAAGGACAGGTAGCTGCAACCTGCTCCTCTGTCCTACCCTCTAGCTTGTAGTCACCCTTCAATTTCACCCTATATTCTTTCCACTTGCAACTGAGAGACTTAAACACAAAATCAGAACAATCTGGAAGGAGAACGAACTTACTCTACAATTTAAATAAATAATAAAATAAGTATTAAATGAAATAAGCAATTCAATTGTTAAAAACCTAAGATATAAAATAATATATCAATTTTTTTACTTACACAACTCGTAGCACCTCTACTTTATAGGCAGGAAGCATGTCGTTCCATTTCGAATAATTTAGGGGACATAGCTGACCCCGACGTGCTATTGTTTCCAAAAAACTAGTCAACAAGCTAGCAACTTTCTTAATAGACTGACCCAGCTTATTGCACTCTATGACTATCCTCTCGCCCTCAGGTAACTGCCACACATCATGGACTAGTGTGGCTCCTCGCCTCCGTCTAAGTCTCCCGAATCCATCTACAAAAAAAATACAAAAAATTATATATCAAAACTATTGCATATGTTTGAATTGAAATGGGATGAAATTATTAAATTACCCTATATTTGTATGTCATCGATGATAGGCTCGTCATCAGGATGATCCATAGGAGGATCGTGATGTGCTGACTCGGAGAGAATGGCGTTGTCCTGAGGTGGAGAGGTACTGCCCTTCGCTGGATGTACAGAAATGGATGGACTGGCATCGGATCGATATGAAACTGATCGACGCTCGTCGGGCTGCTGTGACGAAGTACCAACCTCGGTCTGAGAAAACTGAAACTATACATCCGATAGGCGCTTCCTTCGAGGCATGATGTACCTAACATGCATTATTTAAAATCTAGTCAGTCAACATTATAATCAAATTATAACGGAAATGAATTACAATTTAAAAGATAACATAATTATTCATACAAAAATGTAAACCATCTTATAAACTACTTACTTGTCATAATCAACCAGTTGTACCTTCTTCGGAATCTAACCTAACCAAAATGGTTGTATCATTTATATGATCATCCGGCACAATATTATAAGGCATACACTGAGTGTAAGTATCATCATCATCTTCTTCCACCCTTTTTTCCATGTCATACAAGTCTCTAGGTTTTGTCTTAATAACAGTAGTTCATTCTTTATCTTTCAAGTCTTGTACATAAAAAACTTGTCGAGCTTAAGATGAAAAGATAAATGGATCATCCTTCAATAACAAACCCCGTATGTATCAATCTTGAAAAATTTACAAGTACGAATTCGTTTGAATCTTTTTTCAAATCTCTTGGTGTATTTATATCTATCCAATCGTATCGAAATAATACAACTTTAAAATTTCCATAATAATCCAACTCAAAAATATCTTTAAGTATACTAAAATAAGATTTTCCATCTGCTTCTACCATAACATCACTGTTCTGAGTTTTTCTAAATTTCTCGCGCTCCTTGATATGAAATTTAAAGCCATTTATAATAAAACTATTATATTTGTTCATAATATAATTAGGACCTCTGGCAAGTACTATTAGTTCCGTTAAACAATTTTTCTCCATCAGTACCGGTACCTAAAAAATATAATATCAATTATTGATCACTTATTCGATGTTAAATGTATGTAAAATAATTATATGACTTATATATACTAACCTGATTGGCAAGCCAATTAGGGAATAACTCAACCAACCATCTTTGTTCGATCCTTGGATTATGACGAGTAGAATGATTGGCTTGTCATTGTACGGCTAAAAATTCACTGCATGACAATAAATATAAGTTTGACAACATGTCTAATATTTAGTATTATCCATGTGTAGATAGATTAATCTACGATAGTCAGATATTATGTCACTATGTAGCAATATATAACGATGTGCTTGTGACAAGGATTTATGGTTAAGAACAATACTTTCAGCTTTTCCTATAAATCTTCCAAAATATGCAAATTTGTATATATCTGTATTCTCCATAGTATCACCATGACGTTGAGGTCGATTGAATACAGTCTCTACATTTTCGAGATATCTTGAACAAAATGTTAAACACTCTTCGGCAATATATCCCTCTGCTATTGAGCCCTCAGGATGGGCTTTGTTTCGTACATAATCCTTCAAACGTACAAGATACATTCAAAAAGTATGATATTTATTAAAATTTTAATATTAATATCACATTAAATAATGAAAAAGATATCTAAATTAAGAAATTTTAGTTTTACAACATTATCTCTCGATATGGTACATCCATCTGTACTATACCGGTCCACTAAGTTTAGCTTCCGAAGCTTTAATATTGTTCCAATCAAATTATCACAAACATTCTTTTCTATATGCATAACATCAATATTATGCCGGAGTATATTATGCCCCCAATAAGGTAAGTCAAAGAATATGCTTCTTTTCTTCCATAATTGTTTAGTATGCTGATGGGTAGATGCTGTCATTACATCATCATCATTTTCAACTTCAAAGAAATTATCCGGATCCTCGAACACTGCTGTATCTAAGGTGCAAGTATTGACTTCCTCCGATACTCTTCCAGTGCTGAAGTCTCAACATCATCTCTTCCTTGCTTTTTAGATGACTTTGTCATCTTACCATAACTGTGTCTGATACCAAGCATTTGTCTATGAATATCAGAACCAGAAGGTAGAATTGGAGCAGATCCCAACTCTATAGTACCATCAAATAAATCTTTTTGAAATCGAAATGGATGATTTGCCTTCAACCATCGACGATGTCCCATATAACAAAACTTTCCTTCATGTTTTAACCAAATTGAATGAGTTGATTCACCACAAGAAGGACATACAACTCGTCCCTTAGTGCTCCAGTCAGATAAATTAGTATATGCAGGAAAATCATTAACAGTCCATAATAGAACTGCCCGCATATTGAATGTTTGGCCATTCGAAGCATCAATTGCACTGATACCCTCCCATAATTGTTTCAATTCATCTATTAAAGGTTGTAAGAAAACATCAATATCATTGCCTGTACCCTTATCACCTGGAATGATCATTGATAAAATAAGTGAAGACTGTTTCATGCATATCCATGGTGGCAAATTATAAGGAATCAGAATAACTGGCTAGGTGCTATAGACAGAACTTAAGGTCCGAAATGGATTGAACCCATCACTAGCTAAACCCAGCCTGACATTACGAGCATTAGATGCAAAATCAGGATGTCTGTCATCAAATGCTTTCCATGCTAAACCATCTGCTGGGTGTCTCAGCATTCTATCTTTTGTACGGCTTTCATCATGTCATCTCATTGACGAAGCTGTCTTTGATGATGCATAGATCCTTTTTAATCTAGGTACAAGAGAAAAATAGTATAATACCTTTTCTGGCTTTTGTTTAATTTATATTGTATCTAATTCATCTAATCCCTCGCTCTCATTTTTTTTTGCTTCATCCATCGTGAACATCCATACACATGGCACGACTCTTGATCGGCATGTTCTTCTCGATATAATATACAATCATTTGGACAGCTATGAATCTTTTTGTATCCAAGATCCAATTCCTTTACTAGTTTTTTGGCTTCATAACAAGATGTTGGTAAACTAGAACCTTCAGAAAATGCATCCTTTAATAACTTGAGCAACATAGTAAAACTCTTGCCAAACCATCCATTCAAGTATTTTATATAAAATAAATAGACAAGAAAAGAAATTTTTGAAAAGTTCTTACAACCAGGATATAATTTTTGATTTGCATTTCTTATCAGCTTCTGATAACGATCTGTTCCAACATTAGTTGTGGGTATCAGCTCCCCATTATGTATAGATTCAGTAAATATAGGATCCTTAAGTAGCCCAGCTACTACTTGTCCTCCACTACAATCTCCAGGATGTTGAGCACCATATTCAAAAGCATCTCTGAGCAAATCCCTGATATCATCATCTCTTGCAAGTTTTTTCTGTTGATTACTGGATTCAAAATCAGGTATATGTTCCATGTTAGAGGTTTAGTTACATGTAGATGGTAACCTTGACTCTCCATGAAAAAACCACTCTATATAACCTCTTCAAAAATCATTCCATATCAAATATTCTTCAACATTATTTGGATATAGAGAACTGGAATTTACACATTTTTTGCATGGACATAAAATCTTTCCATTGATACTACTTCTCTCTATACCAAATTTAATGAAATTTTGTGCTCCATCCAGATATTCTTTGCTATTCCTCGGTTTAGTTATCAAACTCTTATCCATTGTAAGATAAAACTAACTGAAATAAACAAATATTTATAAGAACAGAATAAATTTAAAATAAGTTTATTCAATAGATCTATTATAGTATTATTAAATGTACCCTATAATCAACTAATAGGTATAGAGGTCCTATCCCATTCAAGAATTGCATTAATTTTATAGGTCATTTACAGTAACCAAAGGATACGTAATAAAAGTTCCAGAAAAATTTCGATAGTATTTTTCCTTAGTTCTCTCCTACAAATAAATATGTATGAGGATAACTAAAAGGAAATGCTATCCGAAATATATCTGGAACTCTATCCATATCGTTTGATTACTGTAAGCACCTATAAAATTATTTGCAATTCTCAAACTGTCCAAACTGGACAATCATTTGACCACTATACATATTTCTCACATCCGTACAAAAATAAAATAATTATACAGATGCTGTAGAATATATACTTTAATCAATTGATGGATCTATGTTTCTATGCAATGCAAGTTTTTTAAAAAATATTAAAAAAACCATAATTGGTCATAACAAAGCTATAGATGGTATTGAAATAAAAGATTTGCAATAATGAAACTAACCTTAAAGCATAACATGTTCAGTAAGATGCAGGTATATATTAAAAAATTTATAAAGAAACAGAAATTATCTACTAAGAAAAAGAATAATAAATAATCAAAATTAAGGAGGAGGCTCAATTATATACTATTTAATCTGTAACTAAATCAAAATGACTACAATCAGTTGCCTACAAAAGAAGGCCATCCAAGATTGTTGCAATTGGAAACAGTTGAATCAGCCAAACATATATCGTATAATCATCATAGCCTTCATATACAAATCTTAAACCAATTTTAAAATTGGTTACAAAGCTTCTTTACTCTCCAAGCAAATACCTGATAACAAAATGGCAACAAAACAGATAGTTCTACATGACATAAAAACTACCAACAACAAAAAGATCATGATTCGTAGATAGGGTTAACTTAGAACCCAAAATGAAAGATTAATTTACTGAATTTATTTTTTATTTGTCTCATTAAAGACTACGTTTCAAGTTAGTTCTACAAAAGGTTAGTAGGTTATACATAAATTTCTAATATAGCCATCCATTCTAAGGTTATTAATTATGACCACAACCGGCCATTACTATTATCATTTTTACTTTATAAAAAATACTTTCATGCACATGCAGTGCAGTGTAGGTGGGCCTAGCCAATCAAGTGGACTAGGCCAATCCGGGCCATAACATGATTTGTCTCTAACCTAAAATCATGACTTTTCTCATCCTTTGTCATTTTATTTTTTTCCTACATATCCACTATTAATCCTTTTCTTTGATCTTTTGTTTAAATATATTTATATTTGAAAATCCTGCTCCATTAAAGTTTTAATGGATTTATTCATTCTCTATTCATGCATTTAGAGAGACTCTTAATTAGGGATAAGTTGCTTAGATCTTTAGATTCCTCAATGGTAGCAATAACAAAATAAAATTTAACTCTAGATATACCAGATGCAACCCATACATAAAGTTTAACTCTGGATACAGACCAATAGGCCAACTACATAGTGCTCTTTACCATCTTGAAAAATATTAATATATCATCTTTATATTGTAGAATCTTAGTATCTGCATATCCATAGGATCCCTAAGCCCTCAAAGATTCTCTTGAGCATTTTACATAAAGAAATAATAGACAAAACAAAACAAAACAAAACAAAACAAGTAATAATAGAAAAATAAAAATAAAACAAATAGAGCAAACCTACGGATTTGATGAACAGAGAGGGATCAAGGTGGCTGGCACGCGAGGAGTTGACGGAAGAGACGGAAGAGACGGAGGAGGGAGGGATCATCGGAGGAGCTATCGACCGATCGAGTAAGAGGAGGAGGGAGGGATCAGTGGAGGAGGAGGTTGTGCCGACGGATCGAACGTGGGATCTAGGGCACGGATCGGAGGAGGAGGAGCTAGGTCGGTGGATCGAGCGGAGGAGGAGGAGCTAGGTCGGCGGATCAAGCGGAGGAGGAGTTAGGTCGGCGGATCGAGCAAATGGCGGGATCTAGGGCTCGGGTTGGGAGATATGGAAATTTCAGAAATCCGGCGACGCTTAGAAGCATCGATAATTCCAGAATTTTAATGACGCTTTTAGAAAGTCCGGCGATGCTTAAAAGCATCGATAAACATTGATACATCGTGATGTTTTAAAGCGTCGGAGAATACCGACGCTTTTTAAAAGCATCGGCGGGTTTCAAATTCTCCCGACGCTCCACAAAAACGTCGGAAGAAAACCATCATCGTTTGCCCATTTTCCTGTAGTATTATTATAATATAATTATTTGAAAAAATATTTATAAAAATTAGGTTGCTCGGGAAATTTGAATGCTACGTCAGGACTTCATTTTGAATGACGCCACAAACACAATCTATAACTTCAAATTTTAAAATAAAAATTTAAAAATATTTAAAATATCATAATAAAATAAAAAAATAAAAAAAATAAAAAAAAAAAAAGTAAAGTTGCAAGTTGTTACCTCAATAATATTATAAAATAAACTTCATTGTAATATATAATAAATATAATAAATATTTTATAATATAATATAAAAGTTATAATTTAATATATTTATTATATTTATTATAATATTTATATTATTTATTATATATTATAATAAATTTTATTTTAAAATAATAATATTTTATAATATTATTAAGGTTATAACTATATTATAATAAATATTTTATATTCTAAAAAATAATTAATATATTATAATATATTAAATTATAAATTATATATTATAATATAATTTTATGATGTGCATGTACCGGTCATGATAGTGGCGTCGTGCTCCGTGAGGCCAGTGCGGTACAATGGGATAGGCATCCGTTGAGTGGCGGGGCTGGAGGTGACGGTGTGCGAGCACGGGACATCGGTGCGAACCTAGGGTATGATGGGTACCTGCCTACCCGTGCCCCCCAAGACTTGATCGTGCTATGCGACAGGTCCGGCCACCAGGTTAGTGCACGACTCCCCGCACGCAACATTCATCGATGCGACAAGGCTAACTTAAAGTAACCAAATTTTTATTGATCAATAATTCAAAAAGAAAATTACTGATCAATAATTCAAGAGAAGGCAAGAGCAACTTTCACAAAACAAAAATTTACTAATCAATAATTCAAAGATCTCGTATATAACTACAAGTGGAGCCCTAAGGATATTTATAAATAATACAATGGAGCAACAATAACGAGAGAGACTACCTAGAAACTTAAGACAAAAATGAGAGATAAGTATCCACAATTCTTTGAACTTTAGATACGTCAATTTCGAGAATGAAATTATTTTAACAGGAAGAATGTAATATATGGCTCATTCAAAAGAAAGAAAGATGACTTCCAATAGGGGTCTTCTTCTCCGAGTAGACTCCCGACTGGAGTTTTAAATGCAGTGAGGAGGGAACCTAGCTCCTCTCATGCAGCCCAATTTTAAGAGGAGAGGACCTTTCCATTTCATCCATCGAACATCAAGACTATAGAAGACTCAACCCTTCTCAATGTCATCAGATGGGTGGCATCGCCGGAGGCCAAGGTAAGCCCACCCATCCTTCCTCTCCCTATTTCTTTCTTTTTCGTGACCTCATGCCTTGTTTTCGGCTAGCAATTGCGATATTATATCGTGAAAAAAGAAAATCTTGTTCCACCTCTTTTCCCTTCCTTTTCTGGCATCATTGGTTATCGTTGAATATTAGACTAGCCCGGTGGCCATGCCTCCATGAACCCTAGCCACGACCAACTCCTCCTGGTGAGATCCCCCAGGATTTAAAGGGAGTAGAATGAGAAGCTTAGGTCCCTTATTATACCGAGTAGAAGAAGAAGAGAAGAGAAGAAAAGAAAAAGGAAAAGAAAAAAGATTGAAAAAAAATAAATTCTTTCTTTCCTCGTTTATCTCTCTTCCCTCTCTAGCTTCTCTCTCCACTTTCTTTCCAATCTCTTTCTACTTTCTCTCTCTATAATTTTTTCTTTCTAAAAGTTTCTCTTCTGGAGATTGGGAAAGTTATAAAGTTAGGGTCAGGGATCAGTGGATGGATTGCTGATAAAACCTGGATAGATGATTCTAGACCTATAACTACCATACCATGAAATTATTTATTAAAAATAAGATTATTATGTAGAAGGATAATTTTTCAGGTAGGAGGATATTAAGCGAGTTCCGTAGCACCTAGATTGATGATCCAGGTGTAAATTGATATCGGACATATTAAATCTGTCTCCAGTAAAGATAAGGATTTCTAGACATGATCACCGATTTATAAATATATTTTACATGGTATAATTTTAATTCTTGGACATGAGCATTGGCGTACATGATTATTTATACATATATATTTTGACTTTTCATGATGGACATTTGTGATTGTCGATATTATTACTTATATTTTTTATATGATATGTTCCTATCAAACATGATTATTTTTAGATGATTTGGATTGTGATACCAGTTATTAGAAATATTTAAAAGAACATGATTTGACAACATGTTTGAGATTTGATAAAGTAATAATCGAGAAAAAAGTATGTTTGGACTAGCCATGCCACAGGCAGGATTATAGTTACCGAGATTATTAGTCATAGGCTGAAGTATGATATGAGATTGCCAGTCATAGGTTGAAGTATGAAACCGAGATTACCGGTCACAAGCTAAAGTATGATATTGAGATTGCCAGTCATAGGCTGAAGTCTGACTGTAATTAGTCCAAAATCCTAAAAAAACCTGATAACTAAATTGGAACATAAAAATGAGTATGGTTTTATCAAATGTGATGGGTGGGTTATTTTGGTTGCATGATATGATATTTTATGATTCCTTGTTCTATTATTATTTTCTTATTATTTTTAAATCCAATTATTATTGGCGTGAGTGTATGGAATCTTTACTAGGCTGTAAAGCTCATCCCCTATTTTTCTTTTTCTTTTAGAGTTGCAGGATGCGTAGTATGGATCGGGTTGAGCATGAGATTTAAATACAAAATTTATTAGATTAATTAGTTAGTTATATTTCTGAAAACAATGTAATCGAACAGTTGATTTTTTAGTTATTATGAATTTATTTTTATGATATTTAATTATTTAATTTTTATTTTGAAGATGATGAGATTCTGGTATATTTTAGATCTAGCACGATCTCTAAGATGATGCCCAGAATTTGTACAGGTGATCACATAGTCGACCCAGGTATTAGATTCGATGCATGACACTATCCCTTTTATAGCCTCTGGAATGTCTCCCTATTAGATTTCAATAGTCCAAACCATGTCGGAAAGGACTCCAATTCCTTTTCAATTCCTGTTTGATCCATTGGCCATCCGATCGCCATCAATCATACCACAAATCATTCTGATCAACCCCAATCGGAGTCAAAGACCTCTCCTAGCCATTGGATGCGTCGGAAGTAAGCGAAGCTGTCCAATCGTGCAAATCATGCATGTCTACCTATAGACCGCTGTATAACTCTCTATAGATCGCAATATCTCTTATAAGGACTGTGCCATCTTGCTCGGTGGACCTCACCTGCAATGGATCGGGTAGACTGCACACTAGCCTGGACTATGCACCCTTGCATGCCTGGGCCACACGCATGTGGGTTTAGGCCGCACTTGCTTGGGCCGCGCGTGCACCTACGGGCAAGGCTTGGCCTACTGCGAAACATGGTCTGGGTTCCGCTGGATCTTGTTCTTGACTTTTTTTTAGACTAAATCGAGATATTTTTCTTCAACATATGTAATATAAATTTTGTAATTTATTATTTTGTATAATTTAAAATCTTGGTTATTTGGCACTTGGTAGAGTCTTCCGGTATAATTGTTGTTTTCTCAAACTGAACTTCCCATTAAAGTTGCAAAAGATAAATGTCCGCACATGTTAACATGGTTCCCAATTTTCCAAATATCTTGATAAAGAATCTATTGGCGTAGAACCCTCACCGACTGGGCGAAGCCACTGGATTGCCGGTTCGCTCTCCTGGATACCTGTAAAACAGGTCCCTGATCAGATTTTCTTCGGTGAGGGACACTCCGATGCCTAAGTTAGAAAGAGGTTCCAACAACAGAATGGAGAGCTTTCTGAGGAGGATGAAAGATGGTGAAAGTGTTCCCAGAGAATGTCTTGGCTTAGCTTTTCTTTGCTTTTGCCAGGCTTACCTTGAGTGTCCCCTCTTACCAGTATTTAAAGTGGTTGTTGTGCCAGTATGTAGTTAGGCTCACTCACCTATGGTTAGGACGGGGTTAAATAACTTTACCCCTCACATAACCATAAGTGGTTGCCAATTGATTCTGGCCAGTATGGAATCTTTGGAATTGGAGTTAGTGGCTATGTGGCTACTCTAATATGATTGAGGTTGGAGATAGTGGCCACGCGGTTGATTGTAATAATTGTATCCACATTCAAAGATTTGAGATCAACCGGAAATTCATTTCTGGACCACTTCTTCAGGAGGGACCGATGTTGAATCGGTGAAATGCTTCAGGCCCTCTCAGGAGTAAGCCGAAGACACCTTTATCATTTGCATCATAGCTTTTTCCTTCGGAGTGGGTTGTGGAATGAAGCTGGCATCGTCTTTGAACTAGTCTTCTTCGAATCGGCCTTTTTCGGCTGATGTGAAGGAGACCGGTCGATAATCGGATGTGTTGTGGATTGGAGGTACTCTTCGGGACCAACGCCTTCGACTAAGACCGAAGACTGACCCCATGTATGACTCGGACAGCGATGCGAGGTCGTTGCTTCATCTACCCACGTAGCTTCCTCAGAGTGCTTCGGTTCAAACGACTGGTTCAGAAGGAACTTAATTTTTTCGGCCAAGACGAGGGCCGATGACCCACCATCCATAGCTGTGGAAGTTTCTCTTTAAGATGAAGGGGGAAGTGAATAGACTGGTCCTAAGCCTCACATTAGCTATGTGGCATCGAACCAGAAATCCACAGATATTCCGAATACTATGTAAAGTCAGCTGTGCATGAACAATCTGATACATACTAAAGATCCTAAGAAAAAAGTAATGTAATGGAAAATAAAGACCGGCTTTCAAATGGTCTTCGTATACAGCGACGGAACCGACGGGAGGCCTATTTACTCATTTTTCAGGCTTTGGGAGCAATAGAAGAAAGCCTTCAAGAATATGATAATGTTCCCGAAGGTGAGCTATTTTTCTAAGAGAAATAAAACTGGGAACCAGCTCCCACCTAACTCGACAACGACATCCCTGACAGGACTTGAAGCACCCGAAGGCCCGGCTTCTCCCCCGCTGGAGGGGGCCCTGTCAGTGGTGGGGACATCTAGAGATCTAACTATGCTGAAAAAGAAAAAGGGAAAGAGCAAGGAGACCCTACCTGCGGAGGAAACTGGGGACTAGAAGCAAGAAAAGGCTAGGCGAGAAGCAAAAGCAAACAGAAGCGAAGAAGCTTCTTCGACCAGTCCCTCCCCCTTTTATATAGGGGGGCAGGAGGTGCTTCAGTTTGCCTCCTCGAAAGAAGAGGCGTCCTCCCCCTGATTGCGCCACGTATGTAGGCGCCGGAGACAGGTGCGAAACTCCAAGCGATGCCAAGCTGATTCGACGCGGGAAGAACCAAACTGTCAGTCCTAATCCGTGTGACCTCACTTGATAACTGAGATGAAGCCCATACCTTATATCCCAGGGGCAGGATGAGGCCGCGTCCTCTACCCAGATCCCAATTAAAGAATCGACCGAGTCGCTGTAACGGAAGGAATAGATACGACCTGTCGACTGGCCCTTTCCTTTTTCATGTTCCAATAGGAAGGCGATACATGTCTTCAACTTGATCTTCGAATCAGATATCAGTTATGGCGAGTGAACGGATCGAAGATTTACCATCATTGGTTGCGCTTTTTCTGGCAAAAAATGACAATCCATTAATACTCCCACTTTTCAAGACAAATCATTGCTTCGAAAATTAGAAGTGGGGGGCAACTGTTATGATATGCCGGCTTAGTACAAGCTAATTATCGGTTCGGCTGCTCAATCAAGCTCCTTCTGAACCAGTCGTCTGAACCGTAGCGCCCGGAGAAAGTTATGTGGGTAGAGAAGCAACGACCCCGTATCGCTGTCCTAGTCATATCATGGGGTCAGTCTTCGATCTTAGCCAAAGGTGTTGGTCCCGAAGAGTACCTCCAATCCACGACACATCTGGCTACTGACCAGTCTCCTTCACATCAACCGAAGAAGGCCGATCCAAAAAAGACTGGTTCGAAAACGATGCCAGCTTCGTTCCACAACCCACTTCGATGGAAAAATCTCTGATGCAAATGATAAAGGTGTCTTTGGCTTACTCCTGAGAGGGCCTGAAGCATTCCACCGATTCAACATCGATCCCTCCTAAGAAGTGGTCCAAAAACGAATCTCCAATTGATCTCAAACCTTCGAACATGGATACGGTTATTACAATCAACCACATGGCCACTATCTCCAACCTCAACCATATCGGAGTGGCCACGTGGCCACTAACTCCAATTCCAATGATTCCAGACTGGCCAGAATCAATTGGCAACCACTTATGGTTATGTGAGGGGTAAAGTTATTTAACCCCGTCCTAACTATAGGTAAGTGAGCCTGACTACATACTGGCACGACAACCACTTTAAATACTGGTAAGAGGGGATACTCAAGGTAAGCTTGGCAAAAGCAAAGAAAAGCTAAGCCAAGACACTCTCTAGGAATATTTTCACTATCTTTCTTCCTCCTTCTCAGAAAGCTCTCCATTCTGTTGCTGGAACCTCTTTCTTACTTAGGCATCGGAGTGCCTCGCCTCCCACCAGAAAAAATTCGGTCAAAGATCTATTTTGCATGTATCCAAGGAAGCGAACCGGCAATCCAGCGGCGCTGCCCGATCGGCAAGGGTTCTATGCCAACAGAATCTATTAATTTTTATGATGAGGATGAGGTCTTACAGATATAGAATGTTCATTCTTTTGATTCAGATGTTTGATGGTTTCGATGGCCGACATAAAATCCTCGCAGCATATTTAAATTTGAAAAGCAATAGAAAGAGCTAATCCTTGTTAAAGTTTTAGGCGTTTTATGCCTTTACCTTCTTAGATGCATCCATCTAATTGGCTGACCGGCACCACTCCTGTAAGCATCCAGATTTGTGTTGTATCTTTCGTACAAAATAACGACCTTTATTACACTATATGCATCATTGGATAGAACAACAGTGACTACAAGATTATGCAAGCAAATGAAAGAAAAAAAAATTAAAATGCTTTATGATCCGTACAAGACATGATCCAATAATTGATATCACGAATAAAGATCGATTATTTTTTTAAAAAATACAACCCGAACCCGTAGGTGTTTCCGCCTACTGTCATCTAAGATAAAAGACGGGCCACTTGATCAGTCTCTTAGTATGAACAAATTTTCCACAACAGTACTATAGTATATTTTAGCCCTTTCAACAGCTTGCTTCTTTTGCTATTTGGTTCATGGGTTGACCTCCCTTTCCTCAATCAACGCACCGGGAAAATTTCAAGGTTTGGCATCCTATGGTTGCTTAATTTCCACTGAGAATGGTGGAGGCTCCTGGGATGTCCACTAGCTCCTCAAGCCTACGTGGTCTGTTACAAGCCTTGCGCTTCATGTGGACTCTTTTAGTTGATCAGGATATCCGAATGCTTAGGTCTGTCAAGACGAAGACAGGCGACGTTAGGGTTGCTGTCAAGTATTCGGCTGTCAAAGTCCATGGTCTTCTAGTTAGGTGCCTCATCTGCCGACCATTAATATCTATTTGGATACTGCTATAAAATTAGACAAAATTATAAAGACATCCGGTCAATTAGCCCATTAATTAGCTTGAATTTTCTGAGAGCCCTTTATCCAGATCTAATCCAAATCTTAGCTTTTAGGTTGCAGGAAGATAAAAAGGCTTAGGAAAATCTTGTTTCCTCTTCTGACCGGATTTAGACCGGAGGATTTTTGGTTAATACAGGATCATGCTTAAATGAATGACTTAATTCACGGATCCTACGGAATTTTCGACTGTCCTACGATAGTATTTGGATGCCTTATTCCTAACCGGAACGGGACCTTATTTTATATTATTCTCCCAAACAGCCCTAAAAAAAATAGGTGGGCCCTGCTGAAATCGGTATTCCAATCAACGCTCCCTATTTCCGTTTTCTTATTCCATGCCTCCCATGAAATAGGCATATTCCAGCTTTCCTTATTCCAAGGATATTATTGAAATTTCTAAAAATTAAGTAGTATGAAATATTTTTAATTATTTTAATATATCATAATGATAAATTAATTAATATAATATAATTTTAATATATCATAATAATAAATTAAATAATATAAAATATATATTTGATTATTTTAATATCATACTAATAAATTAATTAGTATAACATGATTTTAATATATTATAATAATAAATTAAATAATATAAAATAAAATAATTTATTATTTTAATCGATTATAATAATAAATTAATTACTATAACGTAATTTAAATAAATCATAATAATAAATAAATTAGTATAAAATAATTTAATTAATTATTTTAATAGATCGTACCAATGAATTAATTAGAATAACAAAATTTTAATAGATCATAATATTAAATTAATTAGTATAGAATAATTTAGTTAAGTAATTATAAAATTAAAAAAAATTCGATAACTCATTTTACCTTATTATTTGGTCAGGGATATTATTGGGATTTCTAAAAAAATTCTTATCTATTCCTAATAGAATATAGGCTTATTCATATGTTATCCAAATATAATTTGGAATAACACTGCATTAATTATACTGGAATAAAGTGGAATACTAGATTTCAAACCAGAATAAGTTATTTCAGGAGAATTCGTATTTTTATTTCTATAATAATTTTTTGCCATCCAACCACTACTACAAGAATATCCAAACATTCTTTTATACGATAAAGACTATTGTGAGAATTTAACAATTATGCATCTAGTGATAGACGATAAAGACTATTGTGAGAATTTAACAATTATGCATCTAGTGATAGCCCGCATCTGGTTTCATTGGATGTTGGAGATCACTCGATGACGTGTCTACCTCGCAGAAGTGGTTGACTGCATTTCTTTTCCAAGCAAGGAAATGCTATGCATATGCTATGCATAATTAATAATAGTTAGAAATGGGTTTGATGGGTTCCAGGTATATTTTTCATGCAAAAGAATGTTCGGTCTTCTGTCACAACATCAATTGTTAAATCGTATCTTGCATAAATCTCAAAATATTCTGAACCTCTTGATTCATTGATCTTGAGGTAGACATTGCACGATCTAACAGTGGATTCATGCAAAGGAAAGTCAATCCTTCACACAAAAGATATAACCCCAGATTTGAAACACTTGTGGACTGTCACTGCGTACAAGCACGGTCTAGGTCTATCAGCAAGGATCTTTCTTTCAACCAAAGCCCTGGTGCAACACACGGTGAACTTGGAGTTTATGCATGGTCCAAGGGAACCTTTTCCTACTTTATTGACTAGAAACAAATACAAAATCCTATCTTGCGTTGCTCCTGATCCTATAATCGAGACCTAGATCCCACCCAAAGTTTAAATCCTCTACAACACTTGAGTCCAAAGTTTAGAAGAGAATTGAGGATTGTCTTTGGCACATGAGTTGCCAGCTCTAAACTCAGGAACGTTTAGTTAGAGATTAAGAAAAAAAAAAAAAGACAATAGGGAGGCCTATACTATTGAATCTTTGAGGAAGTTACACAATATAGATATTTTATTCTGCAATATCCAAAAACTACTTGCTAGCCTTACGGAGCCTCTTCAGATAAGGGTGTTATATTGGATAGAGATTTGTCGTGATGGGCCGGTTGGACTAATTAACAAAAGATCGTGACATGCCCAAAAGTTAACAAGCCGATGATACGATATTTGGCCGACTCATCTTCAGAGCATATTAATCCAATCAACTTATAAAGACTGACCGACTCATAAAGTCCGATCGACTTAAGGTTAGAAGAATGGATCAGGGACCAAATTCGTCGGCCGATTCAAGAAGAATGGGGATGGCAAGAAAAGATATAGTTATTCTACCAGAATAACAACCGACAGTTATAACATATCCAAGTTAGTTTTTAACGGAATAATATTGAGACTAATTGTAAGAAACCCTTTCTAAGTAAATTCTGTTAAGGTAAATATCTATAAATACCGGTAAGAGGGGACCTCTGGAGGTAAGTGAAGTGAAGTGAAAAAAATCTGGCTGCAGTATTCCTGATCCTACTTGGCTTCTCTAAGATTCTATATCTGTTGTTCGAACCCTCACTGACTTAAGTATCAGAGTATCCCCCACCAGAAATCCTCCGGTAAGTGGGTTTGTTTTGCAAGAGCTCGAAAAAAATTGACCGGTGAATCTTGGGGGTGCGAAGAGATCACTAGGGTTCGGTGTCAATAGATTCGCGCACCAGGAAGAAAAAAGATTATCTTGGAAAAAAAATCTTAAATGAGAAGATGGTGAAAGAAAAAGTGCAGAATACTTCATCTTAGAAAAAAAATCTTAAAAGAGAAGATGGTGAAAGAAAAAGTATAGAATACTTCAGCCAGGAAAGATCGTCCGCCATCCAAGAAAAATGACCCACCCTTGGAGGACAATAATATAGCCTCCATGATGAGTGTAGGATAACAGCAAATTAACATTCTCTTGGATAAAATGCAGGTTCTGACTGCTACTGTTCAGAATCTTCAAGAAGTTGTAATCAGTAGACAACAACGACCAATCGCCTCTAGATGTAGTCGACGGTCTCCTTTGGGAGAGGTTTGGCGATGAGAGCCGAGTTAATGTTCTTGATATCATCATTCCTTGAATCGATATTCTCCCATGCAACAAGGTTCTCGACTCCATGAATATGGAGAGAGCTGACTTAAAGGGAAATGCCAGAAATCCTTTTTTTGAATCTTTCAGTGATTATCCCAAGAAGTTCCCACCGGAGCAGGGGAATTCGACGACATGATGACTTCAAGAATAAATTCCGAAAGCTGGAGCTACAAATCGTTAAGCTCGATAATCAGCAAATGAGCGACGAGCGACTCATTGCCTATGATTGACGACCTCCATTTTTTAGGAGAATTATGAAAGAACTAATCCCACCTCACTTCAAGATCCTACAATTAAAACCCTATGATGGAACTACTAACTCTCTTGACCACCTAGGCAGTTTTAAAGTCCACATGATGATCTAAGATGCACTTTTATAGACCATTAGTGACTTTTCTATATATGGCATGTTGTCCAGATGGAGCACACATGGGAGATTATCATATTCTTATTATATAGAGCACACTAAGGCATTCGTCCTAAAAAATAATGGCAAGGCATTATTTTTTGACTATCATCATTAATTTTTTTCCCTTGATCATCAATACAAGAGATAATGGGATGCTTTTTCTCGTAGTTGAGTTGAGAGAGATATACCCCTCCTCAATTATTTGGCAAAGAAATATTGAACAAAATGTATATACTTCTATATATCACATTTGGCACGCAACATGCCAAACAAAAGCTACATGGATTTGGTGTTGAACATAATTGGATAAAAAAAGTATATTATGAAATTACCTAATTAGCACACAAATCTTATTAGACATAACCTTGATATCATGCCCATAGAGAAAAATATGTTTGAGAATGTCTTTAACACGATAATGGATACTAAGAGCAAAACCAAAGATAATGCAAAAGGCAAGGTAAGATTTGGAAAGGTATTACAATAGACCTTATTTGCACTGGAAGTTATATAATGACAGGCTTTGCAAACCTAAAGCCTCTTATACATTGACCATTGAACAAAAAAAAAAAATATATGTAACTAATTAAAAATGTTAAAATTAGAAAAGAGAATAACTTATTTTATATTGTTTTCCAAAATATCATGCATAGTCTTAATCCTATTAGACGTATTACTGTAGTCCTATTAGGAGTCACATATTATCATGATTCTATACTCTATTTAAAAGCCTCTATGGCCCTAATAATAAACAATCCTTTTTTTCTCTCAACTTGGTATCAGAGTACCACATCCCCGTTGCTACATCTTAACCCTAACTACCGCCCACCCCTCTCCCCACCCCCTCACCACCCCACTCTTCCCTTCTTGCAGACTACCCCCAAAATTTTCTTTATAAAAAAAACACTTGTGTGGCCTTCCCCTCCGTCGTGAAGCCTCTCAATATTAGATCGCTCGAAGCCTCCCACCCACGATCTTCTCCCTGCTCATCATCGATAGCCATCGTCCGCCACTGCCCACAACCACTATCGTCCTCATTTGCCATCGCTTGCAACTGCCCCACTCCCATGATCTCCTCCCTGCCTTCTCTTCTCCTTACAGTGGTATCACCACTTGTGGATTCCACCACTCGCAACCGAGGAATCCGACCACTGCCCGAAGCCAAGGAATTCACCACTGCCTATAATTGTTGTATTCTCTCTCAGTCATCATTTGCCACCACTAGCCACCATCATCAACAAATACAATGCGACGAAAGGTAGGGGAATCACCATTATCGGAGCGATCTTTGCTGAAGCCCCTCACCGTGACTGCCTTCACCATAGCTGGATGCCATCGCTTGATCTGCTGGAGCTGTGGAGGTTAGGGACATCTGTGGAGGCCAAGGACATCCATCTGTGCCTTCATCATAGGACATGCGCCTTCACCTTCATCATAGAACATCCACATTCACCATAGCTAGACATCATCACTGGATCTATCGAACCATCTCATCATTGCTGCCTTCGCCATCGCCAGATCTATGGATGCAATGGTCCTCATTGGGAGAGAGTGAGGCCGATAAAAAAGGAGACCAAACCCCCTTCTCTCCTTTAATTCAATCTAAAGGCCTATTGTAGACCCAGTCCATAAGACAAAAAAAATCTAGTAATAAAGGTTGTTGCTGCTAGATTTATGCCTTCATATATAAATGAGAGGTTCTCTTCCCTAGTCTTTCTTTCATCTATGCTGTAATCCAAAAATCTTTCCTATATTACTATCATCGGTATCTTCGGCTCTACATGGCATCATCTTCGAAAGTGCAAAAGCCCATCCCTTTAGGCACCACGATTAAGTTAAATGGTGCTACTTATGTTTTATGGGCTCAAGCCTTCCATTTCTTTGTTGGTTTTTAATACAAGTTGAAACATCTTACCAACACCTCTCCTATTGCCTCTTCCTCTAAGTACTTTGATAATAAGATAGCGACTAATCCTGTGGACAAGTAGTAAGACGATGATTATGCAATTATCACCTGACTTTTGAATAGCTATGAACCATCTGTTAGTATAAATATTATATTCCTCTCTATGGTGAAAGATATGTGGAATGCTCTTAGATTGCATTTAGTGCATCACCAGGCAGTCTTGAAAGGTAATGTGGATTGCTAATAATATTGATTACATATAATATAGATTATTATATTTGATACATGTAAGTAATGTTGCATAATATAAAATCAAAATTTTAAAATATTCCTGAATCAAATCTATATTTTATTTATAAAATATATTTTTTTATATTTTATCCATTTATTAAAAATATTTTTTTAATATTTTATATTAAAAATATTTTTAAACAATATTATATTTTATATTTTATATACAAAAATAATTTTATATTAAATAACTTTAGTATAAAAAATATATTAAATAGATGATATATTTAATATATTAAATTTATATACTATAATATTAAATATAATATAATATTTTTATATTATAAAATATAATATATTATAATATATTAAATATAATATATATTTAGTATAAAAATTATATATTAAATAAATGATATATTTAATATGTTACTTAAATATATTAAATAATATATTAAATTTATATATTATAAATTACCATCTAAAAAAATATATCATACACAATAATATAGTGGGATCCCATTAAATTGCTAGCAATCTGGATAGATTGCCAATTACTAAATGTAACCTTAAGAAAATGTATGGATATGAGAAGAATATTAGCCGGGTTTACTCCCTTTATGGGTAGATTTTTATACTTCATAAGATGGGCACTTTGCAACAATTATTTTGTAGCACTTAAAGGAAAGTGGGATGAACTGACTATTCACCATCTTATTACTAATGATGTGATTGTTTTTAAGCAACAACATGAAGAATTTCTTGTAACCAAGTTTCTCTCATGATTATATGATAGTTTCAATCATGTTCGACAATCCCTCTTGTCTGACCCTACTATCCCATCATTGTTTAGTGCTCTTACTCATGTGCTCTGCATATCTGTGACCACTACTACTTTTGAATTTTATGCTATACTTGTTGATTAGTCTGCTCATGCTGTTTCTAGGGGACATGATCAGGGTTGTGGCAATAGCTATGGTCGTGGTTGTGGTTTTCCTCCATGTCTTCATTACATCCACATCAACCATCCTTCTGAATGGTACTGGCAGAAATTTAGTAAACTTGAAACTATGAAACTAGCTATTGCTTCTCTAGCCACTGCTGCCATTATTATCTCTACGAGTACTGCCCCGGTCTCCACCTTCATGAGTGATATTGTTATACTTACCAAGACGAAGTCTGATAAATTATTACAGATATATGCTTCTACTTTTCTTGCATCTCCATCTTCTAAATCTACTTCTGCTGCTGCCCATGGTAAATTATAGCTTCTCGACTCTGGTGCCTTCACATATACGGTAGATAACCAATCTTTAGTCTCCACTCTATTCTTTTTTCCAACTCATCCTCCTATATCTATTGCTGATTGCTCCTTCTCTCCTGTACTAGGCGAAGGAAGAGTGGTTGCCTCCTCTTTATCTCTTGATAAAAATTTATAGGTTTCTAATTTTTCTGTTAGTCTTCTCTCTATAAATCACCTCACCCATCCTTTGGATTGTTCCATTATATTTTTTTGTTCCTATTATGTTCTTTAGGATCTTCAGACCGGGAAGCAGATTGGTGGCAGGCATGATTTGCGAGGTCTCTACTATTTGGATGCGGAACCTACTACTGCTATTGCTTCTCCTGCTACTCAAGATTCAGATATCTTACTTTAGCATTGCAAACTCAACTATCCTGCATTTTAATCCTTGAGTCACTTTGTGTCTATTTCATCTACATTATTCTTTTTGTCCTATGTTGCCTGTGAGTTTGGCAAGCACTATCGAGCTTCTTTTTTCTCTAATATCTATCGAAAGTGTACACTCCTTTTGAGCTTGTATACTCCAATATTTGGGATCCCAGTCATGTATCATCTTGTCTTATGTTTCGATATTTTGTTACCTTCATTGACGATTGTTCTCGAGTCACTTAGATCTATCTCCTTCAAAGTTGGTCTAATATCTTTTATGTATTCTTAGAATTCTATATGAAAATAAAGATTCGATTTTCTATGCCTATTAAGACTCTTAGAATTGATAATGTCTTAAAATTTATATGTTCCTTGTTTAAACAATTTTGTGCTTCTCATGGTATTATTTATCAGACTTCTTACAGCTATACTTCTCAACATAATGAGGTAGTTAAATGTATGAATTGTGTACCCTTCTGAATATGTCTGGTACCTTGATGTTTTAGATACATGTGCTTAAACTATATTAGAGGGATGTTGTTCTTACAGCCTACTATCTTATTAATCATCTTCCATTCTCCGTTCTTGCAGGTCGAACACCATTCTCTTGTTTTTATCCCAATAGGTCTCCATTTTCATTAACTCCTCGTGTGTTTGATTGTGTTTGTTTTGTTCATTTACTTGGTCCTAGACTTGACAAACTATCTCCTTGGTCTGTTAAGTATATTTTTTTTGCGTTACTCTCGAACACAAAAGGGTATAGATATTATGATCCTATCATCCAATGTCACTTTATTTTGGCTGATATTACTTTCTTTGAGACTATCTCATTCTTCTCTCCTTCTGAGACTCATTTAGCATCATTGTCTAAGTCTCCTCTTCCAACACTAGCTCCATCCCTACATGGTGTTCCTCCCACGGTTCCTAAGCAACCTCTAAAGACTTTTCCAATAGTTTCTCTTGATTTGCATGATTATCAATGCTACCAAAAATCCACAACTCTTGTTCACTCTAGTTTATCTTCTCTAGCTCCAATTTTAAATCCTGAGGTACGTGATACTGATCTTTCCATTACTCTTTATAAGGGTAAACATGCATGTACCATGTATTCTATTGCTGATTATATCTTCCTTGAGCATTTTAGTCTCTCTTTTTGATACTTTGCTTTGTCTATCTCGTTTGTGTTTATTCTCCAAACTTATTTAAAAGCACTATCTGATCTATCATAGAAAGCTACTATGGATGATGAAATGAATACACTTATCAGCCGTGGCACTAGGGAGCTTGTGCCCCCTCTTATGGGTGTTCAGCCTGTTCAGTGCAATGGATATTTGTTGTCAAATATCTGCCATATGGATCCATTGAGCGGTACAAGGCTCACCTAGTTGCTAAGGGCTTTACTCAGACTTATGCGATTGATTACCATGAGATATTTTCTCCTATAGCTTGAATGAATTTTGTTTGGATGGTATTCTATATTGCTGTTAATCAAGATTGGCCCATCATCCAGATGGATGTCAAAAATACATTTCTCTATAATGATCTTCTTGAGGATATCTATATGGAGCAACCGTTAAGATATGTTGTTCGGAAGGAGTATCGGCTATACATGCGTCGCACCTTCTAACAAAACCTGCAGCGTCCTTTTGGATGGTTGGCCAGTAGTAGCCTTGTCAGATAATCTTGTAGGCTAAAGATCTACCTCCCAGGTGGTCGCCACATATGCCTTTGTGTACTTCTCTGAGTACGTAATCGACGTTCGACGGCCCCAGACACTTGAGTAGTGGCTGTGTAAATTACCGTTTATAGAGGATTCCGTCGAGGACGACATACTTTGTGGCCGTCCAGTGCACACGTTTGGCTTCGACTTTATCTTCAGGCAGGGTTCCTTCATTAAGGAACGTGAGGATGGGGTCCATCCAATAAGCTTCTCGCTCCACCTGGTGGACCCCTGATGTCTACTCAGCAATGCTTGGGCTTTGCAGGTGCTCCACGAAGGTCCGATAAGAGGGGTTGGCGACCATGGTGGCCAGCCATGACAAGGTGTATGCCCGAGAATTTTATGCTCGAGGTATATGGAGAATCTCGAAAGATTTGAGTCGAGTCACGAGGCTCCGTACCTTACTCAAGTACTTGGCCAGGATCGGATCTCTCGCCTTGAATTCACCCCTCACCTAGTTTACCACCAGTTGGAAATCAGAGAAGGCCCTGATCCAACCGATGCCCAACTCATCGGCAATCCTCAGGCCCGCGAGGAGGGCTTCGTATTCAGCCTGGTTATTTGATATCTGGAATGTGAAATGCAGGGCATACTCCAGGCTCTGTCCGTTGGGATCGGCTAGGATCAAGACTGCTCCGCAACCAGCAAGGTTAGATGACCCATCTACATGGAGTGTCCAGGCGAGGTCTAACTCTCCAGCAATATCATCCTCAGGTATGTCGGCCATTTGCAGAGATGTCTCCTATCTCCAGGTACACTCTGCTATGAAGTCGGCGACCACCTGAGCCTTCATGACCGATCGAGACCGGAAGGAGATGTCGAATTCGCCAAGCTTGATGGCCTACTTGGCAAGTCACCCCGAGATATCGGAACTTCTGAGGATCGCCTTGAAAGATCGATCAGTCAGGACGATGATCGGATGTACCTGAAAGTAGGGCCGCAGTCGCTTGGCTGCCATAACCAGGGAGTAGACAAGCTTCTGCATCTTGGGATACCTTGTTTCGACGTCGTGGAGTACCTTGCTGATGTAGTAGACTGGCTTTTGCTGGTTGTCCTCTCCTATCCAGACGAGGATGGAGCTCACTGCCTCATCCGATGCCGACAGATATAGATACAGGGACTCTCCCTCCACATGCTTAGCGAGTAAGGTAGGCATTTCCAGATACGCCTTCAGTGCTTCGAAGGCTGACCGACATTCATCGGTCCACTGGAAGCGATCCGGCCGCCACAGAGTTTTAAAGAATGGGAGACATTTTTCGGTCGATCTAGAAATAAAGCGGCTGAGAGAAGCTATCTGACCCGTGAGTTCTTGTACTTGTTTCTTGCTGATTGGATACCCCATGTCGATGACGACCTTGATTTTATCAGGATTGACCTCAATTCCTCGCTGTGTGACCAGAAAGCCGAGAAATTTCCACGAGGTCACCCCGAAGGTATACTTGATGGGGTTCAGCTTCGTCCTATGGCGCCTCAGGGCATCGAAGGACTCTTTCAGATCTTTGATATGATCAGCTCTCTAGAGGCTCTTAACTATCATGTTGTCAACATATACCTCTATATTTCTTCTAAGTTGTCCCTCAAAGACCTTATTGATCAGCCTCTGGAAAGTGGCTTCGACGTTCTTTAGGCCGAAGGACATCATCCTATAGCAGTACAGCCCTTTGTTAGTGACAAAGGCCGTCTTCTTCTTATCTTTCAGGTCCATGCTGATCTAGTTGTACCCGAAAAAGGCCTCCATTAAGCTCAGAAGTTGATGACCCGCGGTGGCGTCGACCAGTTGGTCGATCTTTGGTAAGGGAAAGCTATCCTTTGGGCAGGCCTTCGGTGTAGTCTACACATATCCTCCACTTCCCGTTGGCCTTCCTCACCATCATAACATTCGCCAGCCAGTCAGGGTAGTTGGCTTCTCTGATGAAGCCAACTTCAAGGAGCTTCTTGACCTCCTCATCAACCGCCCTCTATCTTTCGGGGGCAAAGTTCCTCTTCTTTTGTAGAACAGGCTTGTAGGTGGGGTCTACCTTAAGTCGATGACTTATGACTTCCAATGGGATGCCCGACATGTTCGACCAGGCGAAGACGTCGGCATTATCCCATAGGAAGCTGACCAGCTCTGATTTGGCTTCTTCATCGAGTGTACTTCCGATCTGCAGGACCCTAGTGGGATCATCCTCCCTAAGAGGTACGAATAGGATCTTCTCGATCGATTCTCTGCAGCAGTCGGCTTCGGACCTGGGATCAAGCTATTCCAAGGTGGAATGGTCTTCCGATTGCCTGTCCTGAATGGTCAAACACTGCCTGGCCATCCTACTATCCCCTCTCATCACTCCGACCCCATTCCGAGTTAGAAATTTAGGCATCAAGTGGTAGGTAGACACAATGGCTCAGAATTTGTTAAGGACAGGTCGTCCCAATATGGTGTTGTAAGCTGATGTCGTGCGGACGACTACAAAATTGATAGGGAGGGTCTTCTGATAAGGTTATGATCCGATGGACACGGGCAGAGTTATTTATTCTTTTACGCCGACGGAGTTTCCTCCGAATCCAGTCAACGATGTTGGGGATTCCTGCAGCCTAGTTCTAGGCAGATTCATTCTGACAAAGGCATCATCAGCAAAACTTCGATGGAGCTTCCATTATTAATAAGGATCCTTCTTACATCATAATTGGCAATTACTGCTGACACGACAACATGATCATTCCCGGAGACCTGGGTCTTTGGGAGGTCTTCGTTGGAGAAACTAATTACATTAGAATCCCAAGGCCTCTTTGAAATGTCCCAACCTCCTTCGTTTCTCCAATCGGACTGGCGGTGAAGCATGCCAACATTTCTATCGGCAGGGCATTAGTTGGGCAGCTCCGTTTCTTCCGGGGGATTCTTAGCAGTGGAAGTTTCAGCCCGTTTCCTCTGGGGTCGGACGTATTTGTGCAGGTACCCCTGTCTGATCAAATCTTCGATCGCGTCCTTCAACTGGAGGGAATCTTCTGTGCTGTGCTCATGGTTGCGGTGGAATCGGCAGTACTTGTCCTTGCTCCTTGACGTGGAGGGACTCCTCATCGGGCGAGGCCTTTGCAGGAAGGTCTCCTTCTCTATCTCCATAAAGATTTTCTCCCTCGGGAGGGAGAGAGGTGTGTAAGTCTCGAACCTCCTGGGGAAGTCCTTCGATTTAGGGCTGCGGCATCGGGCTGAGTTGGTGCCATCGCTGGGAGGTTGGACTTCGGGAGCCATATCGCTCCTCCACTTGGGAGCCGACCTCTCTTCAGCCTGGCGTCGGCTTACCTCTTGTTCTTCTGCCAGGACATATTTTTGTGCCCGGGCTAGTAGTTTGGAGTAGCTTGTCGAAAACTTTTTATCTAGTGAGAAGGTGAGCCTGGACAATCGCAGCCCCTTCTTGAAGACCGACATGGCTACGTGTTTGTTGAAGTCCAGGATCTCCATGGCCGCCGAATTAAATCAGGCCATGTATTTCTAGAGGGTTTCCCTCCTTTTGCTGCACGAGGAAGATGCAGTCCGTGTTCCTCGGTATCTGGCTACATGTCTTGAAATGGGACAAAAAGAGCTTTTCCAGCTAGGAGAATGAATGAATCGTACCTAGTCGAATGGCGGAGAACCACATCCGAGCCGCCTTCCTAAGGGTTGCGCGGAAGGCGATGCAGTGGAGGACGTCGGAGGCGCCCTACACCATCATGTGGGCTTTGTAAGTGCCCAGATGGTCCAGAGGGTCGGTGGTGCCATCGAAAGCATCCACCTGGGGGATCTTAAAGTGACGGGGGATAGTTTCCCCCATAATTCTGGTGGAGAACGGCAAGTGGGAGTCATACACCAGCGCTTCTTCTCCTTTTTGCCGATCGACGAGTTCGGCAATCTGCTCCTCCATGCACTAGAGCTTGCTGGTGTAGTCCCTCGGATCTTCCTCGCGTCGCTGGTCTGTCAGAGATTGAATCCACGGAAGAGTGTGAGATGGACCTCACTCTTTTCCTGTCGGCGTGAGTCCTTTGTAACCTTCGGGGCTCCGGGGTCGCGTGGGAGCAGTGTCGAGGGACTCCTTGCTGTCGGCTCCCTTCGATGGCAAGTGGATGACTGGTTCTAGATGCCGCGAGTGGCTGCTGTCTGTCATTGGCCACGTCTTGAAGATTCTGAATCGTGGCGGCGAGAGTGTCGATGCGGTTCAAAAGAGTCTGGAACTGCTACTATTCCAGGATGATGGTAGGCTGGGCGGTGTCGTTCTTCCCGAGAGGTTCTCCTGACCTAGATTAGGAGCGGCCTCCCCTGTTGGAAGTATTCTGAGCTCTTCCCTTCGCCATCGTTTTACTTAGTAGTAGATTCCTCCTTTTGAAGAAGGGTAACAGGAACGAAGGTTCGGGCTCTTCCTCTAGTACCAATCTGTTGCCGCTGAATCTCCCGGACTAGGTTCCTTGACCTGGCTGGAGTGTGCGTCTTTCCGGTTCCTGCAAAAACATTCCACAGACCAAAGGTATTCCGGCGGGGACCCTCCGATGGTTAAGTCAATGGGAGGCTTAGAGCAACAGAATGGAGGAATCAATGGAGATAGCTCGTGGGAAGTAAAGAGCTCTCTTACCGTTCAGGGTCCCCTTTTTATCTTATATAGGTGCGGAACTTCACCAGAATCTGTTAGGGGGCTAGGTGGCACCGGATCGTGGCACCTGTAAAGTAACGACGCCGAGATCGTGGAATTCGCAGAGTAATGGCACCGAGATGTCAGGATTCTGTCGTAACAGAATCCTGACACCAGCTGGAAGGAGCCTCTGGAACCTCAAGGCCGTCCTTGGAGTGGCCTGCCTCGGGCCAATATGGGCTCGACTGAAATTGATCGGTCGGATCTCTGGTGGATCGGTCGGACCCTTGGTGAGTCGGTCGGTCTTTCGATCGGTCAGCCTGACCTTTGGTCTGACCCAGCCGAAGGGCCGTCGGCTACGATCAGGTTAAAAGGAAAGCCGATTGGATATAACAGTACTATACCATACCAATATTGTAATAGAATGGTATTGGTATGAAATCCGGTACCAATATAAAATCCAATACCAAAATGATGAATCTTGATCCACCTCCAGCTTATGCATGTACTTCCAGACTTTACAAAGCATGGTACAGGGTCCAACTAAAGTAGTTTATGCATCTATTCTCTACCACCGGTTTCCTCAGGATATAAGCAAATCATGCTCTATTCATATTCAGATTTCTACTTAACCATAAAACTTGAAGTTGTACAAGAATCCATAACCTTTTATATTGTTGTACAGAACTTTAGAACCTTCGTATCCGTTTACCTACCGTTTTGGTTTTAGATTTAGATTTCTGAGGACCTCTCCACCTCCCAACATATGGCTTTTCCAAACCTGGTTGCTCTTCCACCTTTGGTATCGGAGCGGGAGCAATGGACAATCAGCTGGTGCAGCATCTGATATTCCTTTATGATCCTGCTTAAACTCACTTCTTTTAATAAGTGAGGAACATATAAAACACAAAAAAGAAACGGGCTATATGTTGTGCTGGCAGGACCAGGCCACAGATCATCCAGAACTTCACCTGCATTGCTGAAGCCTCAGTCCAAGCTCAGCCTGCCTGTCTTTGGCCAACATATCACAGCCCAGGCACAAGACAACAATGTGTGAGTTGAGCTCAAACCGGCCAAAGTAATAGACTGAGTATTTAAATTTGAGATGGCCAATTTGCGTATTTAAATTATTTTTTGACAAATGATATACGAGCGAACAAATAGTCACATAACTGCTCCTTCATTCACCAAAATACAAAATTCAAAGCATCAATTTCTTTTTTTTTTTTACTATGACCTCTGTTTGCCATGCACATACAAGATATTTGCACATGAGAATACATGCCATGCCATATTTATATTTAGGCAAAGCAAGGTTACTAAGTTCACAAACTAAAGTCAAACATGAAATTCTCGAGCCCATGTCAGCCCAAAACCAATCTATATTGCTGATAGTTTACATAAGCCTATCCGTTACTCAACAAATGGTATGACCGAAGAACAAAAAGGATGATAAAAAAGAAAAAACTTTGCTTTCTCTGGGACAGCATACTCTAGGTTGAAATCAAGAGCACCAACAATTAAATTGTCATATTTTCCATAATGCAGAAATATTTCCATTAAAATCTATTTTGAAGAAGTTAAGAAGCCAGAAGATCTACTCTCAAAAATGTTAAAAGAAAAATGGACTGAAGTCAAAGGACATCAAGGTAACAGAGATATATATGTAGCTGCTGATCTACTTCATAACAGAGATGAATGGATTTGAATGCATAGGACGGACTTGGTAACAACGAGAAAATTTTAGTCATTCATATAATAATATGAATTTTTTTGTAAGCAAACAAAAGAGACAATTGATCCTAAAGCTGGAAAAGTTACCTCCACTACTATTGTTGTGAGAGGTAGTAGAGGTGAAGATGCAGCTGCTCCTTGCGTCAGAACCTGAGTCATCCTCCTGAATTCATTTTTCATCAGTTCTTCATTTCATCAGTTCTTCATCAAACACCTGATGAGCAAACCTGCAGATCACGTTATCAACTTAACATTAAGTCTAGCTCGACGAAGAGACATGTTAAATCAATGGAAAATGTTTGATCACCTCCCAACATGAGTTGGACCTCTCCACCTCCCAACATGAAAGTCTGCTCCTAGCAAACCCCTCATATCAACCGCCTGTTCTCCATCGATCTCCACCATCGTCGATCATCTCCAAAAACCAAAAAAAAAAAAACCATTCTTTTCCATTCTCTCCTTCGCTTGAATCCCCTCCCTCTCCCAGTCCCTCTTCTTCTTTTTCTTCTTCGGCCACGAGATCTTCGCCAAATTCCTAAACCTAACAAAACTGCGCCAGTTGAAATCTTTCGTGAGCTTCTCCCTGTACATCACCTGGTTTGGGGCAACCACCTCCTCGCCATCGGAACCCCCATCCACCCGCCGTGCCAGGGAACGGAGCCGATCTCCACCATCCCCCTCGGCGTCCCTCATAATCCTCTTGACCTCCGGCTCCACATCGTCGCCGATGACCCGCGCGACTTTGCGGACGCGGGGCCAGTTGAGGAGGTGGCCGTGGAGGCGGTTCTTGAGAGCAGCGTACTCCTCCGCCTGCACCCGGAGGACGGCCACATCGAATACACAAGCAAAAGCTCGCCTTGTCGACCGACGGTCCATCGCTGGAGCCCCGGGACGGAGGCGACGCCGGGAGGGCCTCCGGCCGCGCGGAGGGAGGGGCTGTAGTGGAGTTGCCGGCCGTCGGGATCTTGGGTGAGCGTTAGTGAAAAAAAACAAAAGCACCTTTGCCTCCTCCTACTCAATTCAAAGAGCGAGGAAGTCAAAGGGGGTCATATTTTTAAGTTATGCATAAGCAGAATGCCAATCAAATCGTAATAAAATCAGTATGATAAATTATACTAGAGATAACTCAATCAACAGCTGAGTTAGTTTCACTATAAACATGATGAACTATCATGACAGTACAGCCCTATAAAAATCGACAAATATCATGGATGATAGGATGAGCCGATGAAGCTCGCAAAGACTATCTGATCCAGGACACAACAGTCATCGGGTTTCCCTCGATGATCAAGCAATCCAAGTGAAGATCTATCGGGCATACCTGATCCCCGACCAAGCAGCATACAACTCTGCCCCAAGAACAGAGGAGTTATGGAGAGAGAAGCCCCCATTGAAAGAAAGCCGAGACGTGAGTCACGGATAACAAAGGCCGCTCCTCCCCGCCTATCCCGAATGCTCCCATCAAAGCTAATCATGCAGAAGTATGGAGGAGGGGGTTCCCAGGAGACAAATATCCGGAGGGACGCTCGATGAGCGGAAGAGGAACCTCGGATCTCTGAAGACCTCACAGACGAACAGCAGTACTCCCTGGCAGAGGCCCGGGCTCTCTCAGCAATGATGCTAGGGGACATAGTGGTCGATCTGAAGACCAGCTCATTCCTAGAGAGCCAGATATAATAGGCCAGATAAGCCATAAAGGAGATAGATGAGGAGACAGTGCCCGAGGATAGCAGAGTCATAAAGAAACTCTCAGGATCCTCCTCCTGTAATAATAGAGTCTGAAAACTTGCCATCTGCCACACTGATCTAGCCCTGCTATAAAGAAAGAGCGCGTGGGCCTATGTCTCCTTATCCAAATCACAAACAGGGCATCCCGAAGGCATAGACAGACCTCTCGACACCAGAAAATCATGGGTGGGGAGATGATGCCAGACAAGCTTCCACAGGAATAGGGAGACCCTAAGATGAACCGGTAAAGACCAAATCCAACCAAGGTTGCGAGACATGGATGGCTCTGGGCTGAATATAGTCAGCAAATCAGACATCGATACATGAGAGGAGGTCGAGTGCCTCCAGACTCTAATATCCGGGCAAGGAAAGATCAGCAAAATAATGGATAGAACCCGATGACCAAGGATGGTCCCAAAAATCGAAACGACGACATCCTGATCCCACTAGAAGTGACCTGGAATGAAGAGATCAGAGATGGAGATCGTCTCTAGCGTGAGCACAGAAATGAAGGTAGGTCACCTGATCAGGGGGATATCAGAAATCCAGGGATCGAGCATAAATCTAATCGAAGTACCATGTCCAATCATCCAAGAGAGATGAGGAGTTATAAGAGATGCCCTAGCCACCATTTCCCTCCATATAGCAGAGCCATTCCTAGGGAGATGATGGGGATTATCAGAAACAACAGCAGAAATATCACCATATCTGGCTATCATAAGAGAAGACCACATGATGTCCAGGCATAATAAATATCTAGTAACATGCATTGTCAAGAGGGCCTCATGCCTTGAAAGAAGAGAATGAATCCCTAAGCCCCTAAAGCAAGTCGGCTGACAAACCACCTCCCACCTCATCAAATGAATCCTCCACCGGGCAATCGAAAAATCCTAGAGGAAAGCACGAATCATCTACTCCAACTTAAGAATAATAGTCCTGGGGATAATAGTATTAGATAGAATATAAATAGGGAGAGAAGTAAGAACATAATAAATGAGGATGATCCTTCTCATAGAAGAGAGGGATCGTCCCTACCAACCCTCAATCCTCTCCCGAAATACCGTCACTAGAGGGCCACAATTCGCCCTCGTCAGTCTGGTACCAAATATAGGCACATCCAGATAGGAAAGGGGACCATATTGCTCTGCAATACCAAGGATATCCCGAATCCTACGATGAAGTCTGGTAGCAATCTTCGAACTAAAGTACATACCTGATTTTTGCAGGTTAACCCTCTGTCCCGTAATTGAACAATAGGCCTCCATAATTCTCCAAAAACCCAGAGCACAAACGATTGAAGCCCGACCAAGAAGTAAGCAGTCATCTGCAAACAAAAAATGCGAGATCGGGAGAGCACCAGGAGTGGAGATATAGGGCTATATCATCGAATCCCGCACCGCTGCTCATAGTGCTCGCGAAAGGAAGTCAGCATAAATAATGAAGAGAGAAGGAGAAAGGGGACAACCTTGGGAAGACCACCAGTAGTATAAAAGTACTTCGTGGGGGAGCCATTAACCAGAAGAGAAAAGGAAGGATGGATAATACAGGACATAATTTTAAATATCCAATCTCCATGAAAGCTAAAGTTGTCCAGGGCCTTTATTAGAAAATCTCAATGAACGCAATCATATGCCTTCTCTATATCAAGCTTAATAGCCATCAGACTGCGGTGAGGTGGAGCTCGACGAAGGTCATACATAAATTCCTGGGCTATAAGCACATTATCTGAGATACACCGGGCACCAACAAAAGCATCCTACTCCGGACTAATCAACTGCAGCAGAATAGTCTTTATTCTGTTAGCCATCAGCTTGGCACAGACTTATAAGAGAGTATTACACAAACAAAAAATGATGCGGGATAATCCTAAGACTTATATGCATGCAGGAAAACATAAACTAAATTTCTAGAAATTTTTTAGGATTTTAATTTGCAGACTAAAGTTTCTGAAATCAAGCAAAGAATAACTAGGAAACTGGTATTGAAAGAAACTAGCATACCCGCATAAGACTCATACAAAATAATAAAAGATAGGACCTTAGAGGTTGAGAAACCCCCAATTAGGATATCATACCTTCATTAAGTCAGAAATTAGGAGGGGGAAGGATTGTACCATGTAGGGATTTGAAGATCCGATCGATGAAGAGATCGCACAGCACTCTAAATCAGCGCCTGGAAGACAAGCCTTTAGACCTCGAATCAGTCAACTATCTGGGATCGGTCCTAGAAGCAAAGAGGGCCTCCTCCTTGAAGGTGAATACCACGGGGATCCTATAAGCCTCAGAGGATTGTTAGAAAACAAAAACGAAAACAATAATATTGAACTAGGGTTTGGAAGAAAGCTGGGATTTAGGGTTGATAGAGCTGGTGGCTAGAAGGGGAAGATGAATTCTATGCTTGGGCGGCCTAGGGCTTCCTTTTCCTTGACGTCTTAGGGCTTGAAGGCAGTAAGCTTGGTTGGCTAGGTCTTGGAAGACTAGGGCACTCAAGGACACTCACACCTCAACACAAGAATAAAGAACACAAGAACAAAAACAATCTTAAATAATATCACCAAAGTTTTGATATCATGAATAAAGATTACTTACAAGAGGGGGAGGGGTGGGATAGTTATAGATGTTCCCTAAGTCCTCTTCTAGTTAGGATAGGAATACGAAGTAGAGAGGGAAAAGGATTACAAATTTGATTAAGATTAGGAGAATACACTTTGAATGAAACTAGTTCTCCTTATTATACTTGGATTTCCTTCCTCTTTTAAATTGGTCAAAGGCTTGGACTTGGTCAAAGGGCTTGGATGCCTACATGTATTGGGCTTGGGCGTGTGGGCTTCATGGGCAGCAAGGGGGTGTCCTCCTTTGGGCCCTGATGCATAGGCTTTGGGCCCTGGAAACTAGGATGCCCTAGTATCAACATATTCCTTAGAATCTTGATTCTGGGGCTCACGGGCTTGACTCCTGGTTTGGAATCTCTTGGCCTGGGTGCTGGCATATTCCTGAAATTATGAGGTACCCTGAACTGGAAATATTCTTTGGCATCTGGAGGGTATCAAGATATCTGGAAGGCATCTGGAGGGCATCTGGGGCATCTAGAAGGAATCTTGGACCCTGGGATGGCAAACAAGGCCCAATAAGCTACTGTGAAGCTTCTGGCTCCTGGATGAGGCTTGGTGAAACTTTAAAATAGGGTATCCTCTTCTCTTGTTCAAAAATTGAACTGGTACTGGACTAATACTCAAGTACAGGATTCAAAGACTGGACTAGGATTGAGACAAATCAACTAGCCTCAACTTATTACAGGACTCAATCTTACTTGATTATAAAATTTGACACAAGGCTAAGGCTCTAAACCCTAATCAGTAAACCATATAGGATCCAGTAATCTATGTCTGATCCTGGTGCACCCACTAAACAAGAGTTAAAAAGGGTTAAAAAAACAAAAAAAAAAGTGGGAGGTGGGAACGCACCCCTAGTTTTTTAATTAAAAAATATTATCTAATTATTATATTATTTTTTTAAATAAATTTAACCGCGATCCGATCTATTAAAAAATTAAATCTGGTTAAATCAATTCATGACCAACCTTTTTGATCCATTGAATCATATATATATATATAACCCAGCACCAATCTATAAATACCAATATAATTTAAGTTTAGATCAAATCAGGTCTAAATCTTGTAGCTAGAGAAAGATTTTAAGCTGCTTCCTCTTTCCTTCATTGATCCACATGCCATAGTATTTTGGAATGCTTATCAAAACAAAAATTATGACATCCCTTGTTTCCTTTGGATCGGGTCGGGTTATTTACCTTAAAATCCAAGTCAATTCAAAATTCTCTATGGATCAGGTCAAGTCTACAATCAATGAATCTAGATCCGATTCGAAAAAATGAATGGGTCTAATATTAGGATCTGACATGGATCCACAGGTCCTTGAAAATAGGTCAGTTCGAGCCTATGCAGGTTGGGTTGAGTCGAGTCACAAGTTAAGTCGACTCATTTACAACATTATTTTAAATATGTTAGATTTTTTTACTATGGCTATAAGTACAAATGGATTAGATATAATTGGATCTAGAGTTGTCAATGGGTCTGGTCCGGACCCGAGACCTGTGGGTATTTACCCAATGGGTTCGAGTCTGGTATTAAATCTGGACCCGTTTACCCGGACCCGGATCCAGACCCTTTTAGTTATAATTAAACGGATTTGGGTCTGGATATGTAATATCCAGACCCGACAAACCTGGAACCCGGTTATATAAAATAATATTATATATATTTATATATTTATATATATTTATATTATTAGAGACCGTTAGATCATGATCCAAGGGTTTGAAATAAAATATTATTTTTAATATAAAAGCCCTCCTCCTTGATTCAGACCATTCGATGCTTTAATTTTTTTCCTTCGTTCGACCGAATCCCATTCCCAAATCCTCCCCATCCTCCCCAGTCCCCCATCGATGGCTGACGCCTCCCCCTAATCAATGGCCGATGCCTCCGCCTCCTCGATGGCCAATGCCTCCCTCCCTCAGTGGCTCAGCCCCTCTCCAGTCCAGATCGGTCATCGGCGTCCATCGCCAACCATGTCCTTCAGCACTGCCCTCATTTTCTGTTGATCTTTTCGAAGCTCTATACGTGCATCAATGGCGGGGAGGAGGAGAGGTCAAATTGGCAACGTGCTGGAGGTGCTGGACTCGATCTACTTTGTGATCGCCCTCGTCCTCATCCTTGTCGAGCTCGGAGATGCTACCACAGCCATCGATGTCTACCACTTGATATAGTATGATATCACCGGTGTGCCCTACGAATCTCGCCTCGCTGGCCTCAATCTCCACACCAGCGCTTCACCCTTCGCTCCTGGTGCCGATATCTCCCGCACCGTCTTCATGATGCCCGTTTGGGAGCTCAACCTCATCGAGGTAAATAGCATCCCTCCCCCTTCTCCCTCCCCCCTTTCTTCGAGGTAAAACACATCCCTCCCCTATTCGGGTCCAGATCTGGATCCGAGTCTGGATACCCGGGATCCATTCGAGTTCAGGTTTGGTACTTCAAAATTAGATCCGTCGGGTATTCGGGCCAGGTCTACATCCAATAACTAAGATCGGGTTCAAGTCTGGATATCTAGATTCCGACCCGAACCTGACCCGTTGACAGCTCTAATTGGATCTTGAGTGATTCTAACCCAATCCGATTTTTTGATCGAGTCTTGATATTATATCAAAACCCAATAAATAGAAAATCAAATCAAGTCGAGTTAAAGTATAACAGCCCAATCCAAAAAATTTGAGTCTGGTCGGATCCAGATCAAATTCAAGTTGGATCTATGTTAAATATAACCAGTTATATTTTAATTATCACATAGAAAAATACTATTAACCATATAAAATAAATAATAAATAATATTATTTTTAAAATAAATTAGAGTATAAAAATAATTTTAAATCTATCTTCATATTAAAAGGCATGGTCTATACAAGTCTTAAATCATAATTTAAAAACTCGAGTAGGTTGGATCCAAATTCAATAAACTCATATCCAATCTAGAAAATAGATCAGATACAATTTAGAACCCTATTTAGATTTCTAGATCTTTGAAAATAGGTCAAATCGGGACTAAGTAGATTGGTCGAGTCAGATCAGATCATGGGTCAACCCAATCCATTTATAACCTTGACCGAGTTAAAAATCAAAAATCTAATTTATGATTATGCTTGTTTCTACTTAACTTTTTAGTTTTAACCTTAAATTTTGTAATCCAAACAAAATTTCATTATATTTTAGTTTTAATTACTTTTATATTGGATTAAAATTAGATAAATTAATTAAATTCTTTCATAACCTAAAATCATTATTTTCCATCTATTAATTAATTTATTTATTTATTTTTCTAACATATATATCCATCATTGAAACTAACCATATAAATTTGTGATGGATTTGTAACAATTTTTTTGTAGCGGATATATTCGTCACAACTCTATACTTAAATATTTAAAAAATTATATCTTTTTTCTGTCACAAATCCATCATAGATTTGTGATAGTTTGTTTGTGACAGATACATCCATCATAAAATCATCATTGAAAGTATTCAAAAATTTATATTTTTATTCCATCATAAAATTGTAGCGGATTTGTAATGGATATACCGTCACAAAGCCATCACTAAGATTATTCAAAATTCTATATCTTTATTCTATTTTTATGATAGATTAATAATGGATTGTTTGTGATGGATACATCCATTATAAAGCTGCCATCAAAAACATTCAAAAATCTATATCTTTATTCCATCATAAAATTATGACGGATTTATGACATAATTTTATGATAGATTCGTGATGGATGAATCCATCATAAATCCATTACTAAAAACATTCAAAAATTTATATCTTTTTTGACAGAAATATCCATCCCAAATCTACCATTGAAAATAATAAAAAAAAATTATTTTTATCCTATTACAAGTTTGTGATGGATTTATAATGAATTTATTTGTAATAAAAAATCTATTACAAATCTATCACTGAAGTTTCAAAATATTTATTTTGCTTTTCAGTTACAAATCTTGTAACATAATTTTTCATCACTAATACCATATTTTCTTGTTATGGAAATTCTTTAGTGAATCTCAATAGGTTTTTAACTTCATCAATAAATTTTGTCCCTTGCTCAAAGATTGATTTCTGGTAGTGTCACTTGCAAATCAGAACATGTATCTCTTTGAAATTCAAGAAGCCAAATGCTTCTCTTTTGCACATTACAAGGGAAATGCCTTTTAAGGATCGGGTCTACATGATCTATGAAAGATTATTCACATTGATGTGGCACAATTGCTGACGTGGAATCCGTGTCGAACCCAGTTGGCGGCCACGCTGAAGAGGATGCCACCTAGATGTGGTGGCCAAAGGAAGATATGAGGTCGAGCCCCCAGTCGAGGTCAGCTCCCATCCTAGGTCAAGCTTCCAATCGAGGTCGTGCTCTCGCCATCTGAGGTCGAGCCCCCGACTGAGGTCAGCTCCCATTCGAGATCAAGCTCCTAGTCGAGATCGTGCTCTCGCTATCTAAGGTCGAGCCCCAGGCCGAGATCAGCTCCCATCCAAGGTTGAGCTCCCAGTCGAGGTAACGCTTCCGCCATCCGAGGTCGAGCCCATGGTCAAGGTTAGCTCCCATCCGGGATCGAGCTCTCGATCGAGGTCGCACTCCCACCATCCGAGGTCAAGCCCTCAATTGAGGTCACTCCCATCCAAGGTCAAGCTCTCGACCGAGGTCGCGCTCCCACCATCCGAGATTGAGCTTCCGGTCGAGGTCAGCTCCCATCCGAGGTCAAGCTCCTGGTCGAGGTCATGCTCCTGCCATCCAAGGTCGAGCCCTCGATCGAGATTAGCTCCCATCCAGGGTCGAGCTCCCGACCGAGGTCATGCTCCTGCCATCCAAGGTCAAGCCCCCAGCTAAGGTCAGCTCCCATCCGAGGTTGAGCTCCCAGTTGAGGTCGTGCTCCCACCATCCGAGGTCGAGCCCCCGGTCGAGGTTAACTCCCATTCGAGGTTAAGCTCCTGACTGAGGTTGCACTCCCGCCATCCAATGTCAAGCCCCCAATCGAGGTCAGCTCTCATCCAGGGTTGAGCTCCCAACCGAGCTCGCACTCCCGCCATCCAAGGTCGAGTCCCTGACCGAGGTCAGCTCCCATCTAGGGTCGAGCTCCTAGTTGAGGTCGCACTCCCGCCATCCAAGGTCGAGCTCCCGAGATAGAGCTCCCACTTTTCAAGACAGAATCATTGTCCAGGACCAAGAGGCATCATCAACCGCTACGGGATCACCAGGAATAAGGAGAAGAAGACCAGAAGGAATTCAAACCATGGCATGAAGGTTTCAGGCTACTTGTGGCCTCCATAAGATGGCACAGGCCCAACTGGAGGCTCCAAGCTCTGCAACACGCCGCTCGCACACTCTGCGCGATGCATGCTCTACCAGGTTCCAGGTCCTACAACACGCAGCCTGCACCCTCTATCGTGCAACCAGGGCTCCAATTTCTGCGACATGCCATCCATGTCTTCTCCGAGAGGAGTGTCCTATTAAAGCACCAGACCCTGCAACACTCCGATGGTCCCTCCTGGAAAAGAAATGCTCCACCATGGCTCGGGGCTTAGCAGCACAGCACTTGCGCCTCCCATGAAAACTGCTCCACTAGAGGGACAAAACCTATAGCATATTGACAGACACCCCCAAATAGAAGGATCTCTTTTTGAGGACCAGTCCTACGAAAGGGAGGTCGCTAACAGAGAAAAATCCCATCAAAAGAGGATACCAAAGAAGTGACATCCCGATGAAGCCCCAGAGCTAGTCTAGGCCATTTCTCTCGTATAAAATAGAAGAAGGGACCTCCAGCAAGAAGGGAGACCACTAGTAAGACATAGAGAGCAAACAGGCAAGGAACCAAGGAAGAAAACCTCCCTGCTCTCTAACTTTCACTCATTTTCCATCTCTCAGATCTCAACTTTTACTCCTCTACGTGGAGATGCCCCGAGCTCTCCATCACAAAGGCTCTGTTTTCCTTGATCATTCCAACTGACTTGATCATCAAAGTATCCCTGCTGGGATCCTCGGCCCGGGTCTTCTCTTTTTTACAGGACAAGCTGTTCAAGGAGCTGACTAGAAAGAGGACCAAGCATCTAGGAGAAGCCCGATGCATGCATGACATATTAGATCTACGAGCCATGACGATCTAGGAGACAATAGATTGGCGTGCCAAGTAAGGGGGATGAAAGCGCTAACGACTGTGGGAAGTCCAACAGCAAGCCCCCCACTACCAAAAGAGTATCCATGAGCAATTGCGGCCCCATGGTGATGACGCGCATACGGGAAGCTTCCATCAGTCATGCGGGGGACCCCCCTCACCTCGGTGACTAGCAGAGCCCAGAGAAGGAGCTCCCCGCTCCTCCACTGCCACCTCTAGTGAACCCCCACATCGTCGCACTTACCCGGCGGTCCAGGCCTTGGCTATAGCAGTATATCAACTTCATCATCAACATCAGTCTCTGGCAACATAGCAGTAGTCGGGAATGCCGGTGACCCACGTCATCGATCCCCGTACTAGCCTACGATCTTTCTGGGAGGGACTATCATATGCAATTTCCCACCCACGGGGAGACCAGCAAGCGATTGAGAAGGAATAGTAGGATGGCCCGACCGACCGGGAAGAGCCGCAAACCATGGCGCGCTCTTGCACTGATGATGCCGACATGGCCGAGAACTCATACGAGAGTTCCTCCACTCTACTCTCCCTTCACCCTTGATGGCCTCCGTCGAGGGGTCCACAAATGAGGCTATCCATCATCAGGTAGAAAGGCACCTCGAAGAGTAAGAGCACAAGTGATGGGGACCCGAGAGCTATATAATGATCTAGGAGCCATCCGATGATCAGAACTAGATTGGAGCATTAGTGAGGAGCAAATCCGAGGGTATTTGATTGAGTTCTTTTTGAGTCATTATGTATTTGGATAGTTCGAGTCCTATTTGGATTACATTTGGATTGAGTCAGTTTAGTATATTGAGAGTCTAATTAGGTTGGTTTAGGCTAGCTATTAATTTGAAATTTGGGTTATATTTGAAAACCTTAGATCTTATCCATCCTTATCCAGCTTGTTTTTAAATTTAAAACCCCTTATCTTATCTAGTATGGATAGGCCTTATCTTGTGTTTAAATCTCTTATCCTTATCTTGTAATTAAATTTGAATCCTTATCTTTCTATCTTGTATTAAAATTCAAATGAGGGCTTGGAAAGGTCTATAAATACCACCCTCATTCCTTTGTAAAAAAGAATAATTTGTTGATGAAGATGAGTTTTTAGAGAAGAGAGATTCTTTTTTTTGCTCCGCAAAGAGAGGGTGAGAGGTCTAACTTTCGCTCCTCAAGGAGAGTACGAGAGGTGCATCCCTGGACATGTTGTTTCGTATCATGTCTAGTTATCCCCTTCTCTTTTGATTCCATCTTCTTTACCACCTTCATGACCTTTGAGATTCACCTTAATGGTTCCATGTAGCGAGATGGGTGAGATGTCCTAGAGGTGGAGATCTCTTCATGAGTGTGAGTCCCAAAGTCCATGAGAGTCCAAACTTATACCTTCCATATCCATTGTTTCCTTCACCACCTCCTTAGAAAAAAAAATATAAATCTAGTGGTATCCTAATCATTGGTGACTTCTCAACTTGCCAACGATCTTTCTTCGCATCTTGTTCCGCATCAATTTTTTGGTATCAGAGCCAGGTTGATTAGGGTATTCTATATCTTTCCCCTTTTTTCTCTCTCCTTCGCTTATTTCCCTTATTCTCATTATTCCCGCTATCCCGACCTTATTCCTCCTTTATTATGGACTTATTCCTGTCATATTCTTCCTAAATCTACTCGAATTGAAAGCCCAGAATACCTAATCCACCACCCATAGCCCGCCACCAAGCTCCCTCCGCCATCGCCGCCGCTCTTCGATCTGGATCTTACCGGAGTCCGTGATAGTTTCCTCCCAACCATCGATCGTTCTCTGCCCAAACCCAAGGCCGAACCCTCCACCCATCCCAATCGAAGAGTCCTCGGTCACCACAAAGCAACCTCAACCACCAAACCCCCCCCCCCCCCCCCTTTTCACCATCCGTGAGGCACTCCCGTGCTGAGCAGATCACCGGAATCCCCCGATTCCATCATCTCCGAGCCACCTTGATTCCACACAAGTCACCACTGATCACCGTTGCTGCCTGTGCCATCGCGTGTTCACCATGCCGCCACCCACCTTCCATTGTTGGTGCCAGTGAAGACCACCAGTTCCATCAAAAATGTCGATGAAGACCCCCCATCGGAGCCGCTCTCTTGATCCCCTGTTCCACGATCCAAGAAGAAGAAGAAAGTATCCACATGCTTTTCAAAGAAAAAAAGAAAAAAAGAGAGAAAAAAACTCTACTATTCTTTGGTTGATTAGGATATGCTTCATCTTTCTAATTTGATTGGATTCGGTTCCACCAAAGTCACTGCTGACCCAAACTCGACGAGATTGAGTTTTTTCCACTCTAGGGAAATGATGGGGATCCAAGAGCTATCTGATGATCCAGAAGCCATCCGATGATCAGAACTAGATTGGAGCATCAACGAGGAGCAAATCCGAGGGTATTTGATTGAGTTCATTTCGAGTCCTTATGTAGTTGGATAGATCGAGTCATGTTTGGATTTTATTTGGGTTAAGTCAGTTTAGTATATTGAGAGTCTAATTAGGTTGGTTTAGGCTAGCTATTAATTTAGAATTTGGATTATATTTGGAAATCTTAGATCTTATCTATCTTTATCCAACTTATTTTTAAATTTAAAATTTCTTATCTTATCTAGCATGGATAGGCCTTATCTTATGATTAAACCCCTTATCCTTATCTTGTATTTACATTTGAACCCTTATCTTTCTATCTTATATTCAAACTCAAATGAGGGCTTGGAAATGTCTATAAATACCACCCTCATTCCTTTGTAAAAAAGAATAATTTATTGATGAAGATGAGTTTTTAGAGAAGAGAGATTCTTTTTTTTGCTCCGCATGGAGAGGGTGAGAGGCCCAACTTTTGCTCCTCAAGGAGAGTACGAGAGGTGCATCCCTGGACATGTTGTTTCGCATCATGTCTAGTTATCCTCTTCTCTTTTGATTCCATCTTCTTTACCACCTTCATGATCTTTGAGATTCACCCAAATGGTTCTATGTAGCGAGATGGGTGAGATGCCCTAGAGGTGAGAGATCTCTCCATGAGTGTGAGTCCCAAAGTCCATGAGAGTCCAAACTTATACATTCCATATCCATTGTTTCTTTCACCACCTCCTTAGAAAAAAAATATATAAATCTAGTGGTACCTTAATCATTGGTGACTTCTCAGCTTATCGACGATCCTTCTTCGCATCTTATCCTGCATCAGCAAGCTGGCTAATATGTTCCACCGGTTTGCAAAGATTCAGGGCTCCCCCGATGAGCCTGTGGGTTACGATACCTGTCCACCTTTCTCTTGTAGAATCCAAGAGAAACCAATTCCTAATCAGTTCTAGATGCCTGAGATTGATCCCTACATTGGGACAACCGATCCCTTGAACCACCTTGAAAGCTACAAGACCCTCATGAGAGTCTAGGAGGCTATTGATGCCCTCCTCAACATCGCCTTCCCAGCCACACTCTGCAAGGCTGCTCGAGCCTGGTTCTCCTGACTCGAGTCTGGGAGTATTGACTCCTTCAAACAGCTGGAAAGAAGGTTCGTGGCATACTTTGATGCATGCAGGAAGGTGCCGATAGCCTCATTTTATCTGATAGCAGGATCGAGAACCCCTCCGAGATTACGTATCTTGATTCAAAATTGTCACCCTGGAGATCTACCACCTCGACAAGCCGGTCACCATGCTGACCCCTGAAGAGAGGGCTCAGGACCTCTCACTTCACCAACTCTCTTAACAAGAAGCCTTCGAAGACCTACTCGAAGCTCCTTCTCTGGGTCCACAAGTATATCTACATGGAGGAGGCCAACTATACTAGCAGGGAGTTGGACGGGAGGTCACTGAAGAGGCAGGAATGGGGGAAGCAACTGGCCCCCCAGCCTTGAAGAATGTGCCGGCCCTTAGACCGGGCCCCAGGCCCAGGGCTGACCCGACCAAGGAAAAAAAGTTCACTCCTCTTCTCATCCTGAGAGCAAAGATCCTCATGAAAATCGAGGGCAAGCGCTTCCTGCATCGTCCTCCCTCACTGAGATCATTTGCTGGGCATGACAAGTCTCGTTACTACCATTTTCACCGGAACCATGACCATGATACCGAGGAATGTCGCCACCTGAAGAGAAAAATAGAAGACCTGATCAGGCACGACTACCTTGAAAAGTATGTGGAGGGAGGAGCTCTCCCAATAGCTTGGAGTGAAGAGCTCTGGCTGCTCGCCATCGACAACCAACCCACTGAGAAGCCGATGGGAATGATCTCTTGGGGGCCAGGAAGGAGCTCGAAGAAGGCCAGGGGGAGGGAAGAGAGTGATGATGTACTTCCCTGCAAGGGAGAAGGGTCGGCTAGGGTGGATAACCTAAATAATGATACTGCCATTATAGAAATGATGATAGCTAAACATCCTGTAAAAATAATCATGGTTGATAGTGAAAGTTCTACTGACATCCTTTTTTATGATGCTTTTGCAAGGATGAACTTATCCACTGATCAATAAAGCTAGTGTTCATGCCCTTGGTAGGCTTCACCAGGGATTCATCGAAGTTGAAGGAAAAATTACCCTCCCAATAACTATCAGAACGCTACCTCGATTGAGTACCGTGTTGACAACATTCACCATTATAAGGCATTCCTCATGGTACAACGCGATCTTGGGGTCTCTGGACTCAATTTGCTCGACGCCACCATTTCCACCTGAAGCCTTCTCGTCCAGTTCCCAACTCCTTCAGGGACCGAGGAGATGAGAGAGTCCCGACAGCTAGTCCAGCATTGCTTGCAGACCATCCCAGGAGCGTGAGAGGCTAGACAGAGTCCATCCATTGACCAACCAAGTCTGACAGAGCTGGAGCCGAAGGGTAGACCGATTGAGCTCCTGTTGTCATTTCCTCTAGGAGAGGATGCCCTGAAGACTATGCAGGTGGGAGCCCTACTGCCCGAGGAGGAGAGATCTTGCCTGCTTAGCTTCTTGTGGGCCAATACGAATATCTTCACCTGGACCACGATAGACATGCCCGGGATCCCTCTAGAAGTAATCACTCATAAACTGAATGTCGACCCTAATAGCCACCCGATCCAGTAGAAGAAGAGGAGCTTCACCCCGGAGAGGCAGAAGGTAATCGATGAGGTCAAAAAGCTTCTCGCTGCAAGTTTCATCCATGAGGTATGATACCCTGACTAGCTAGCTAATGTAGTGATGGTTAAGAAAGCCTCTGGAAATGGAGGATCTGTGTGGACTACACCAATCTCAACCAGGCCTGTCCAAAGGACAGCTTCCCACTTTCCAAGATTGACCAGCTAGTGGACGCGACCTCGAGCCACAAACTCCTTAGCTTCATGGATGCATTATCCGGGTACAACCAAATCTATATGCACCTGGAGGATGAGGAGCACACGGCGTTCATTACCGATAGAGATACGTATTGCTACAAGATGATGCCGTTCAGTCTCAAGAATGCATGGGCCACGTTCGAGTGCCTGGTCAGCAAGATCTTCAAAGACCAGATAGTTCATGATAGAGACATAATTGCATATTTTATTTCTCCTTATACTTAGTCTATTTGATATATTTATTTCCTTATTCCGATGATTAATGCAAAAGTTTACGTATGAGGATTAATTTTCAGCATTATATGATTTCACCCCTCTGGATTCTTGCAGGTTTTTGATGATCTTAGCATCAGAATTGGAAGAAATGGTTTTCAATGAAGTTGTAGGAGACATCTTGAGCTTTCCATAGAGCTATGTTGCATTAAAATCTAAATTCATATGGACCTCCAAACTGTGCTTCAAATTTAGATCTAGAAACTAGAACTGTTGTTTGAAGGTTGAAGCTTTGAAAGGGGATATTTTGAGCTTCCAAGGGTCAAATGATGAAATCCAAGGCCTAAATTCAAGTGCATTCGATCAACTACAAGTTTCATGAAGAGTCAAAGGCCTAAAAATGTGGCTATCATATTAAAAAAATTGGTGCAACAAGTTTTGTTTAGGATGTGCTGGGCTTCAACGGTTCACGAGAAGACCACTCAAACAAGTAGGCCAAATTAAATTATTCATCGAGGAACCCAACTGAAGCTTTTCCAAAACACCAAGGAAAATGGTTTATTGAAGCAATGGAGTGGTCCACTAGCCATTAACCATTGGTCCATGAATTTCACATGGACCACAAGCCAAATAATGCTAGCATCGGTGTGGAAAGAGATTGGAATGCTAGGATTCAACATGAAGATGGTTGGAGTTCGGTGCTAAGCAAGTAAAACAAAGTGGCTGGTTGTTGGAATCAGTTGGAGATATGCTTATTAAAATAGAGGAGGGTGGGAGGTGAAGCTAAACACTGGATTCGCTAGGAGCTAAAAATTTTGCTATTGGAGCCGCTGCAGATTGGAATGATGTGGAGATGATTGGACTTGATGGGTAATCATATTTTTGCTGGATTTACGAGCAGTTGGAGATGAGGAACTGTTGTGGGATCGCTAGAACAGAATCCCTGTTTACTGTTGTGGGATCGCTAGAACAGAATCCCTGTTTACTGTTGTGGGAAGACTAACGAACGCGGAGCAGATGCGAAATCGATTATTGAGGTAGTCACGGAATAGAGTTGTGTTGTTTGGTTTTGGGGAGACCACGAAGTTTTCTATAGAAGAGAGAAGCAGCAGCAGAGTTGGAGGCAGCGAGAGTTCTATTTTGGAAGAGATTGTTCTGCAACAAAGAAGAGAAGAGCATTGTTTTCTGCTGGAAGGAAGAAACAGAGCATCTATTTTCTGCTGGAAGGGAGCTTTCTTGGCTGCGGCTAAAAGGAGTTCTGAGCTGGAAGAAGAGGACTTGATTTCTACTATGAACAAGGAAGGAAATCAGATCAATTTTATGTTATTTTCTTTTCTCATGAGTATTTTTTTGTTTCGATTCAAGGGACTATGTTAGCACAATTGTGAGGTTAGATTTATTAATTTGATATTATTCTTTTGCTGAATATATGTATTTCCTTGTTTTTATTGTTGATCTATTGTGTAGATTAATTGATTAAGAGGCCTATTAATTTATTGTCTACATGATTGATTACTAAACTAAGTTTTTAATCCGTAAGTGTTATGCATCTTGGTTAAAGTAGTATTTAGGCAAAATGATTATGATCCCAGTTTTCATTCTTGTCTAAAAGAAAATATAGAATGAATTAAATAAGTTATGCTTGTTAAATTATTGTTCATTCTTAGCTTCACCCTAGTATGTAATGCTATCAATGAATTCATGAGGATTGCTTAATATCAATTGGTTCATTGATAAGAATTTAATTTGGGCGCTTGACTTGAATTAATGAATGTAGGGATGATTAGATTTATCTAGCTCCTAGGTAAGTCCTTGGCTAAGTATTCAGAGAGAGAATGATATATTATATACCGATGATCATTTTGCAAACTAGCGCAAAAATCCCTTGAATCGAACTTGAATTGAATTTGAAACAAATCTACATTGAATTAAAGTTTTCCCTTATTTGCATAATTATTTAGTTGATTTTATAATTATTCAAAACCCCCCGTCTAATTGTTAATTTGATCATCATATTCGGTCTCTAGGGTTCGACCTGGACTCACTAATACTGCAAGAAAAATTACAAGAATTAGTGAAACAGTAATTAATTTTGGTGAATTTGACAAGCATCAGGTCACAACATAAAGGTCTATGTGGATGACATGCTCATCATGAGAGGCCAGGAGTTAGATCATATCATCGACCAGGCGGAGACCTTCGATAACCTCCACCTTTATCAGATGAAGCTGAACCTTGCCAGATGCGCATTTGGCATCGTGGTGGAAAAATTCCTGGGATTCATGGTCACCCAATGAGGGATAAAGGCCAATCCCAAGAAAACCCAAGCAATCATCGATATGAGACATCTCGTCTCTAAGAAGGAGGTTCAGCACTTGACCGGACATGTCGCAACATTAAGCCATTTCATCTTGCATTCCACCGAATACTATTAGCTATTCTTCAAGGTGCTGCACAAGATGCACGACTTTACCTGGATGGAGGAGTGTCGGGAGGCTATACACTAGCAAGCTGCTTCACGATACAGAAACCAAGTACACTCGATCCGAAAAGATTATCTTTGCACTCATTATGTCTGCACAGCATCTCAGGCCCTACTTCCAAGCACATCCGATTGCGATCCTCACTGACCAGTCTCTAAGGGCCATTCTAAGCCACCCTGATACATCAGGGTGCTTGGCCAAGTGGGCGGTGAAGCTCAACGAATTTGACATCACTTACCATCTAAGACCAGTGCAAAAGGCCCAGGTCCTTGCTGATTTCCTAGTGGAATGCACTTGGATAGTCGAGGATCTGGAGGAGATGGACAAGCAAGCCGAGCCTAAGCAGGACTTAGCCCTGGAAGTGATGATGTGGATTCTCCACATAGACGGCATGTCCAACATCGGAGGGAGTGGAGCTGGGCTCATCCTCGCCAACTTCGACGGAGTCATCATCGAATACGTGCTATGCTTCCTCTTCAAAGCAACCAACAATCAAGCTGAATACGAAGCACTCCTCACGGGACTAAAGATGTCCCGCGAGCTGGGCGTAAGGTGCCTGAAGGTCTTCATCGATTCACAGCTCGTGGTGGGCCAAGTCTCTGATAAGTATGAGGCTCGGGATCCCATGATGACAAAGTATCTGGACAAGGTACCCTCATGCATAGTGAACTTGTAGCACTTCAGCATCCCCACATCCCTCGTGCAGAGAATGCTCGGGCCGACATCCTCTCTCAGCTGGCAACCCTACCAGATTCATTACTGGGGTGCACTTTCGTTAAATATCTGGAGACCCCTAGCTATAAGTCTGCAGCAGAGATCCAGCAAGTTACCTCCAAGGCGAGCTGGATGGACCCTTACATCAAAACATTACCATTGGCACATTTCCCGAGGATCGCAAGGAAGCCGACCTCCTCAAGAAGAAGGCCGCATGTTTCATGATGATGGCCGGCCAACTTTATCTAAGGTCTTATTCCTATCCCTTACTAAAATGCTTGAGACCCTCAGAATCTGCCTATGTACTCCGAAAGATACATGAAGGCGTCTGCGAGAATCATGTGGGGGGCAGGACTCTGGCCTACAAGGCACTCAGACAAGGATACTTCGAGAGACCATGCGAGAAGATGCCGCTAACTTCGTGAGAAAGTGTGACATCTGCCAGCATCATGCCTACATCCAACGTCAGTCGGCCACATCGCTCTCCCAGCTCTCTGCTCCATGGCCATTCGTCCATTGAAGAATGGACATCTTGGATCCCTTTTTCCCTATGTTAGATCAATGATTATGGCCATCGACTACTTTACCAAGTGAGTCAAGGCCGAGCCCCTAGCACGGATCACTGAGGCCAAGGCCAGATCCTTCTTTTGAAAGTCACTCATCTACCATTTCAGACTCCCTTACTCGATCATCACCGATAATGGACGATAGTTAAATAACCAAGCTTTCAAAAAATTATGTACAGACCTCAACATCCGCCATCGCTTCGCGTCGGTGGCTCACCCTCAGACCAACGAGGAGGCCGAGGTGACCAACCGAACCATCCTGCAAGAACTCCATCCAGACTGGATGAGGCCAAGGGATGGTAGGCTGAGGAGCTTCCCAGTGTACTATAGGCCACCATACCATACCTCAGACGGCAACAGGTGAGATGCCATTCAGCCTCATTTTCGATTTCAAGGCTATGATTCCGGTGGAGGTAGGTCTACCCACATTGCGGGTGGAGCAATACAGCGAAGTTGAGAATCTGGCCCGCCTTCTCCTCAACCTAGATCTGTTGGACGAGATAAGGAATAAAGTTTGACTTTGAATGGCAGCATACCGGTAGTGGGTAGCCTATTACTACAACTCCCGTGTCAGGCCCAAGACGTTCTATCCAAGCGACCTGGTTCTCAGGAGAGTAGAAATATCCCAACCAAGAAAATGCAGCAAACTTTTCTCGAGCTGGAAAGATCCCTATAAGGTGGTCGAGGTTCTGCCAAATGGAGCCTGCTACCTAACTGGACTCGATGGGGCCCGGTTCCCCCGGACATGGAACGATAGCAATCTGAGGATGTACAACCAATAATGTAAGACTCTTCCTCGATAATTTAAGTTTCTTTTTGGTGCAACACTATTTTCCACCTATACAAAGACTTATCCGTCTAATTCCAAGTTCAACGAAGAAAGCCAGGAAACTTACGAAGTCTCACATCCAAAGCTAAAAAATTTCAGAAGTCCTGTACTCATCCGCCCGACCCCAAGTCCAGCGAAAAAAGCCAGGACACTTAAGAAGCCCCACATCCAAAGCCGGGAAACTTTAGATTACCCATACTCATCCTCCTGACTCCAAGTCCTGTGAAGAAAGCCAGGAAACTCCAGAAACCTCTCACTCATCCGCCTGACTCCAAGTTCGACAAAGAAAGTCGGGAAACTTACGAAGCCCCGCATCTAAAGCCAAAAAACTTATGAAGCCCGGCATCCAAAGTCGGGAAACTTACGAAGCTCCGCACTCATCCGCCCGACTCCAAGTCCGACGAAGAAAGCTAGGAAACTTATGAAGCCCCGCATCCAAAGCCAAAAAACTTATGAAGCCCCGCATCCAAAGCCAAAAAACTTATGAAGCCCTGTACTCATCCACCCGACTCCAAGTCTGGTGAAGAAAGCCAGGAAACTCCAGAAGCCCGGCACTTATTATTCATTCATCTCATTCCTCCAAACCGGAGATACAAGCTAGGAAAACTCCAGAAGCCTTGCACTCATGTCTGCATGACCTCAAAACCGATGAGGGTGCCAAAGGATTTCCAGGTTCCTTGCCGCCAGTCACAAGATTTTAGGCTTAGCTGAAAACAACCAGGACCCGGGAAGTCTTACACTTCCCTGTCATGAAGTCCATCTCCCAATCATGAAAAGGGTTGAGAAGCTAAAGGGAGAAAAACAAGACAAAATTCAGTGGCAAAGTGAGGCTTACACCTCAAGGCTAAAATGAGTCCTCCACAATGTAAAAGATCCTTACTCGCTAGGGACTTTTTCAGGAAACAAAAAAGAAAAAGACACATTAGTTGGAAAAAGTTGTATTCATTCATCAAAGTTTTTTTTTATATTTTTATCAAGACTCCCAACAGGCCGGGGAGTCCTTTAGAAACTTAAATACAAAAGGAAAAAGAAGAAATCCTAACTAAGAAGAGGTGGCCGGCTCCTTCCCGGGCTGGCGGGTCACCTCCTCGGGTGCTGGCGCCACCTCGATCGGTAAGGTGTCCTGGGCGGCAGTGACCTCGGCTTCAGCCTCCTCTTTGGTCACCAGCTCCACATCTGGCCCTGGTTCGGCCTCGATGGTAAGTGATCTTGGCACCTCGGCAACGACGGGAAGTTCTAGGAGGATATTCTCCAGACCCTTCAGCCCGAAAAGCCGCCTGGCCTTCCCCGGAAAGTCTTCGAACCCCTTCTGGTAGGAGTCCAGGACTGTCTCGAAGACCTCATCTATAAAGGCTTCTGACACCTTGAACTTAGGGACGGCTTCGATGGCCTCCTTCTTTGTCGCCTCCATCAGTGCCACCACCATCGTGGCCTTCTCCCCTGCCGCCATGGCCTAAGCCTCCTCCTCGTCGAGCCACATCTGGAGGGTCTGTGCCCTTCCCTCTAGGCATGCCGCCTTCACCATGGTGCAGGCCTCCTTCTCAACCAGGTGGAAAGCCTTCTCCTTCTTCACCTTCAGAGCCTCCCCGAGGTCGACAGACTTCTTTCCTAGCTCAGTCGCCATTGCATGGGAGCTGGCCAACTCTGCCTGGAGGGTCTTTACTCGATCCTCCAGCTCTTGCACCTGGGCTATCTGAGTCCGGGCTTTGGCCTTGGCGGCCTCCTTCTCCTTGCGAAAGCAGTGGCCCGCTTCATCAACCCTAGGCATGAGTCCCGGACGAGCAGAGTGTCAACGACCACCTGCAACAATACCGGGAAATGGGTTAGTTGGTATCTTCATAAGTGAAAAGGAAGTAAGGCAAGTTAACATTCAGCTTATCGACAGAAGTTAGGGAAATATGCCAGTAAGGACCTCCACCAATGGTTGTCCGCCCTTCTCCGATGGTATTGCAGCTGGATGATGATGTTGAGAATTTGTTCCACCAGCTTGCCGTCTCTCATCACCATCACATCCGGTGGCAAGTAGGTCATCATCCTCTGCACCCCTAGGCTCGGCATCGTGAAAGGTGCTACGGATCCTGGTGTGGCAATCGACAGGGCCGTGGTGGCCGCAGGATGGGTGCCGGCTCCTCTGGACGTTGGTGGCGGCACCAGCCTCCCCACGGCGATGTCATCCTCCCCGCGACGGCGATGTCTGCCACCTCCACCACCTCCGGTTGAGGTGATGCTCCAGTACGGGGAGGGGCCACCGAGGCTACGCCTCCTCCGCTCTAACCTCTCTCCCAAGCCTGCAAGCCTGGGGCTGGGCTACAGACTCAAGTGCTGCTGGCACTGCAGTGGGCCCCCTCTCTGCTGGCCCGTCAGAAGGCCCCCTACTAGGCCTTCGCTCCGGCTCCTCCCGGGCCTTCTTCGAGGGCTCCTCCCTGGGCCCTGTAAAGGCGGCCCTCTTCTTTGACATTTGGAGGAGTTGCCCCATTGTAAACTTCATCCTTGCAGTAAGAGAAGAAATTGCTTAGTTATCAACTAAAGCAGAATCTACCTTAAGGAAAAGAACCCCCAGTGTCGAGCCTTATCCTAAGGTTGGGCCGGGCTGACCCCGTCATCGGCAATGTTATGCTCGATCAGTAGGTCTCAAAGAGCTGGGACCTCGGAGGTGATGAGCTAGTTGTACACCTCCTTATCGACCAGCTCGACAGAAGATAGCCGATTAGGAGAGTGGTCTGGGTCACTCCAGACCTAGTCCACCCCCTCAATTGAGGCGAAGAAAAATCTGTTCTCCATCCCTTGATGGAAAAGGGTAGGTCCAGTTTGATAGCCCCCGAGCAGGAGGTCACAAACCACCATCCGTTATCGGTCGAGTGGCACTTCAGAATGAAGAGAGCCCTGAACAAGAAGAAATGGGCAATAATCCTATGGAAATGATAAAGGACAATGAAGCAAACAATGGTTCTAACGGTATTAGAAGTAAGCTAGGCCGGGACCAGATGGAAGTTACTCAAGAAAGACAGGAAGAAGGGATGGAAGGAAAGATGGAGGCCCTCAAGGAAGAAGTCTCATACAGGATAATCTGACCCGGGCCACTGGAAGTAACCCTTTCCTCCGATCCCGGAGCCGAGAGCTGGATGGCATTTGAGATCCCATTGTGCTTCGGATATGGAGAAGGTCCTCCCCGATCATCATCAAAGTAATGCCGGAGGGACCGACCGATTCACGGATTGGAGGAGAAGGAGGAGGAGGAGCCGTAGGGGGGCCATGACTATTCCCATCTGGCAGGGACCCCTACAGACTACTAAGAGAACCTCATCCTCCTCGCTATCCGAGGAGGGAGGTCTCAATTGAGATGGCTCCACCTCGCCAGAATAATCTGGATGGCAGTGCCCCCTACCGAAGGAACTCATCAGAACGAAAAAGGAAAGACAAAGGAAGGACCGAAGACCTAAAGACTCTAAAGGATCCCCTTCAACACAGGCCAAAGGAGAAGAGAGAGAAGGGAGAAGGAAGAAGGGAAGAGAAAAGGAGGACTGACCTACAAGGACTCTGGATCAAGGAGACGAAATGAGAGGAAGGAAAGCTCTGTAGAAAAACTTTGCCCTCTTCACTCGAAAAGTTCTTAAGGAGCGGAAGGACGAACCAATTTCAAAAGCCTATAGACCCTTGTCGCATCGTACTGGTTGAAAACATGCATCTTTCTTTTTCCCGGCCAACGAGAGTCTGCCACGCGTCAAGATTCGCTGGAGGTGATGCTTCGATTCGAAAAAAATTGCTTTAGGCTCGGTGTGGCAATTATGTTTCTCCCGAATGGGCTGACGTGGTGTCTCCTCGTTGGTGCGAAAGTGCAACCTCCAGGGCACCGGCTCTCGAGACATTAATGGTGCAGAATGAGCGTCCTTTCATGTCAGCATCATCATTACTCCCTTCACCCCGAGCACTATGACGTACTCTGGGCTCGAGAGTGGGGGGAACCTGAGTGGCATAATTGCTGACGTGGAACCTGTGTCAGATCCAGTTGGCGGCCACATTGATAGAAGATGCCACCTGGATGTGGTGACCAAAGGAAGATTCGAGGTCGAGCCCCCAGTCGAGGTCAGCTCCCATCTGACGTCGAGCTCCCGATCGAGGTCGTGCTCCTGCCATCTGAGGTCGAGCCCCCGGTTTAGATCAGCTCCCATCCGAGGTTGAGATCCTGGTCGAGATCGCACTCTAGCCATCCGAGGTCGAGCCCCCATCCGGGGTCGCACTCCCGGCCAAGGTCGCGCTCCTGCCATCCAAGGTCGAGCCCCCGGTTGATGTCAGCTCCCATCCGAGATTGAGCTCCTGGTTGAGGTCACACTCCCGCCATCCGAGATTGAGCCTCCGGCCGAGGTCAGCTCCTATCCGAGGTCGAGCTCCCGATCGAGGTCGTGCTCCCACCATCCGAGATCGAGTCCTCGGTTGAGGTCAGCTCCTATCCGGGGTCGAGCTCCTGGTCGAGATCGAGCTCTCGCCATCCAAGATCGAGCTCCCACCATCCAAGGTCGAGCTCCTGGTCGAGATCGAGCTCCCGCCATCCGAGGTCGAGCTCCCACCATCCGAGGTCGAGCCCTTGATCGAGGTCAGCTCCCATTCGAGGTCGAGCTCCTGGCCAAGGTCGCACTCTTGCCATCCGAAGTCGAGCCCCTGGTTAAGGTCAGCTCCTATCCAGGGTCGAGCTCCCACCATCAAAGGTCGAGTCTCCAGTCGATGTCAGCTCCCATCTAGGATCAAGCTCCCGATCGAGGTCGCACTCCTACCATCGAAGGTCTAGCCCCCGGTCGAGGTCAGCTCCCATCCGAGGTCTAGCTCTCGGTCAAGGTCGCGCTCCCACCATCTGAGATCGAGTTCCTGGCCGAGGTCAGCTCCCATCCGAGGTCGAGCTCCCAGCTGAGGTCACGCTCCTACCATCCAAGGTTGAGCCCCCGATCGAGATCAGCTCCCATCCGGGATCGAGCTCCTGGTCGAGGTCGCGCTCCCACCTTCCAAGGTTGAGCTCTCGATAGAGGTTAGCTCCCATCCGGGGTCAAGCTCCCGGTCGAGGTCGTGCTCCCGCCATCTGAGGTTGAGCTCCCAAGATAGAGCTCCCATTTTTCAAGGCAGAATCATTGTTCAGGACCAAGAGGCATCATCAATCGCTAGGGGATCAACCAGGGATAAGGAGAAGAAGACTAGAAAGAATTCAAACCATGGCGCGAAGGCTTCAGGCTACCTGCCGCTCCTAGAAGGTGGCGTAGTCCCAATCGGAGGCTCTAGGCTCTGCAACATGCCGCCCTCACACTCTACGCGATGTGTGCTCCACCAGGTTCTAGGCCCCGCAGCACACCGCCTATGCCCTCTACCATGCAACCGGGACTACAATTTCCGTGACACGCTTCCTATGTCTTCTCTGAGAGGAGTATCCTATTAAAGCATCGGATCCTGCAATACTCTGATAGTCCCTCCTGGAATAGAAATGCTCCACCATGGCTCCAAGCTCAGCAGCATGGCACCCGCGCCTCCCATGGAAACTGCTCCACTAAAGGGACAAAACCTATAGCACGCTGACGGACACCCCCAATAGAAATATCTCTTTCCGAGGATTGGTCCAACGGGAGGCAGGCCGGTAACAGAGAAAAATCCTATCAAAAGAGGGTACCAGAAAAGTGACATCCTGATGAAGCCCCAAATCTTGTCTGGACTATTTCTCTCGTATAAAACGGAAGAAGGAACCTCCGGTAAGAAGGGAGACAACTGGTAAGACATAGAGAGCAAACGAGCAAGGAACCAAGGAAGAAATCCTCCATGCACTCTAAGTTCCACTCATTTTCCATCTCTCGAATCTCATCTTTTACTCCTCTGCGCGGAGAGGCCCCAAGCTCTCCATCACAAAGGCTCTATTCCCCTTGATCGTCCTAACTGACTTGATCGTCGGAGTATTTTCGTCGGAATCTCCGGTCCGGATCTTCTCTTTTTTGCAGGACAAGCTGATCAAAGAGCTGACTAGAAAGAGGACCAAGCATCCAGAAAAAGCCCGACGTACACGTGACACGTCAGAGCTATGGGCCACGGTGATTTAGGTGGTAACAAACATCAACTTGTCAAATGTAACATACTTTTTAAAGAAAAAAATGGTTCAATGTATCCTTTATTTATCAAGCCCACAATTATGGCTTTGCCGACTCCATAATCAAGCAATATTTGTGCTTAGTAACAAAACCTAAAAAATTGTTCATGTACATGTACAGGGAGGGAGAGCGACATGGCATTACTCTACCTTAAAAAAATTGTTGTTAGTCTACCGAAGAAGATGAGAGAATTCCTACGTCATCTCATACAGGATAAGACTTTGCCATGCATGCACCTAGATCTAATCCGAATGATCTGGTATAGATTATACCTTTCGGCCCTGTTTGGTTACGGAATACAGTGGAGAATAAGGGGAATAAGCCTCTTATTCTTCCAAACGGCTTCGAAATCGAGGAAGAATAAGAGTTATTCCTTATTCTGGTCAAATCTGGAAATTTCAGAATTCATATTCCATCTTTTTCGTGAAATAGGGTAATTCCTGTTTTCGGATTCCAGAATGATTTGATCTTTTATATAAATTTATTTTTAATTTAATATTTATATCAAAATTTAAATTTAATATTAATAAATTTATTTTTAATTTAATATTTACATAAACCATACTAATAAATTATTTGGTATAACATCTTTTTAATATATCATATTATTAAATTATTATTGTTGCCGCTCTCGTCGCCGCGCCCGTGCCACGGATCAGCCGATCCTTCCTGACCGCCTGGCGAGGGAGCCTCCCTTCCTGCGGAGAACCTGCAACAAAGGGGTTAGAAGACCCTGGCCGGGGATCCCGGCGAGGGGGCTCCGACGGTCAAGTCAGTAGACGACGAGAAGGAACAGACTCTCCCACCCGGGCCCTCGAAAGGGTCCCAGATTTAGAGAGTTAATTGGTGAAGGAAATGCTCTGGGGACCGGAATCTCGGCTGGGCCTGCTTGTCGAACTCATGCCCAGTGTTCCCCTCTCGGGATCTCTGGTTTTTCTCTCGGTGTGAGGCCTTGTGCCCGTGCTTCCTCCTTGTCCCCAGGCTAGTTTGGCTTACCTTGTCGTCCCCAGATTCTTCCTTCTTTATCCCCTTCCGTCGCGCGTTTGTCTTTTTCTGCCTCGGGAACCCTCCTCCCCCGTCCTCTTCCCTTTTCCCTTTTTGGTGAAGGGTGCTAGGCGGCTTTCCGACCTCGTCCGCCGGGCCCAGCAGGGAAAAGGCAAAGACAGAAGAGAAAAAGAGGGAGGGCGGCGCTGGCAGAGCGGCTGGTCGTCAGGCCTCGGGCTCCGTGAGAACGCTATCTTCCCCGAGCGTGGGCGCCATCCGTTTATGGGGCCTGTTCCGTCAGGATCGGGTCTCTCGGCTGCGGGACCTGTCGGGCCGATGCAAGTGACGTTCCGCGTGCCGCCGCCCTCCGTACGGGACGCCGTCTGGGGTCGGTACGGCCCGAGGGATGGCCTCGGGACCTGTCTCCTTCCCCGGGGGCCTCTCCGTACGAGCGGTCTGACCTCGGCTGAGTTGGACCCGTCTCCGGGGGCCAACTGGCGAGGGGCGAAGGATCTGCCAACCTCGGCTTAGGTGGACCCCTCCTGGGTGGACACCTGGAGAGGTGGCAGGAGGTCGCCTGGCTTCGGTCGAGGTGGACCCGTCTCCGGGTAGCCACCTGGCGAAGGGCGAAGGATCAGCTGACCTCGGCTTAGGTGGACCCCTTCTGGATGGACACCTGGCGAGGTGGCAGGAGGTCGCCCGGCTTCGGCCGAGGTGGGCCCGTCTCCGGGTGGCCACCTGATGCAGGGCGAAAGATCTGCCGACCTCGGTTCAGGTGGACCCCTCCTGGGTGGACACCTAGCGAGGTGGCAGGAGGTCGCCTGGCTTCGGCCGAGGTGGGCCCGTCTCCGGGTGGCCACCTGGCGAAAGGCGAAGGTCCAGCCGACCTCGGCTTCGGTGGACCCCTCCTGGGTGGACATCTGGCGAGGCGGCAGGGGGCCGCCCGACCTCGGCCGACCTCACTCGGGCGGACCCCTCCGGGCCCGGGCGCCAATAAAGTGGTAGAGGAACCCCGGGCCGAGCTCGACCTCGGCGAGGGCGGTTTGCTTCAGACAGTCATCGGGTGGTGCGGTATGCCGATCCTAGCTTTGTGGACGTGGCGCTGACTCCGGCGGGGAAACTTACACGTGGCTTGCTCTCATTCGGCGATATCTGAGCCTGGCCACGTCACTGTCACGGCTGTAACAATTATTAATATAATAATATATTTATTTAAATATAAAATTAAAAAGAATTTTATAACTCATTTTATATTAATATTTGAGTAGGGGTATTTTTAGGATTTTAAAAAATTCCTTCCCTATTCTTGGTGAAATACCGGCTTATTTCCATCTCATCCAAACATCATTTAGAATAACACCGCATTAATTACACTGAAATAAGGTGGAATACCAGATTTTCATTCAAACACAAATCAAAAATAACAACAAGAATAATCTATTCTTAAGAAATACCAATTCCTATTCCAAAAATTCTTATTCCGTTGCCAAACACTACAGAGTGATTGATGTTCTCTCACGGCATCAATAATTGGTTTGCATGTTAAACCTCTTAAAGCATTCAACACTTCTCTTTTCCATCAGCATCTATGGATCTCGGAGCGGCCACCGCGCAATCGAATAATTAATTGGCGTCGCGTGAATTATATACTTCGCGCGGAAGGTACAATCTGCGCCCCCAACCCCAAGAAGAAACATTCTTTCCGCCATCAACCCAAGAGGAAACATTCTTTCAAGCTCATGAATATAGATGGTGCCACCACCAACCCCGGTCCCAACCCTCCCGCCACATCCGGAGAGTTGGCAGGGGACCGCAAGCAGGGAGGAAGAAACTGGAAAGACGGGACGGGGACGGGGACGGGGACGGCGACGGCCGCGAAAGGCCTGGGCCGGTACACTCCCTCGTTGCGGGGTCCACCAGAAATCCCACCACATGACCCCCAGCCAATGGCATTCCAGAGAAACGGATGGCTTTTTCCCGCCTGCCCAATCTCGTTCGAGATAAGGCCCCTCCGTGGGCCCCAGAATCCGCCCTCCGTTGCTTCCTATGCGCCACGACGCCAAAAGCGTACTGGTGGACCACTCCTACCACCATTCCGCCCCACCCACCCCCACCTCCACCTCCACCTCTCGCGGTCCCGACTCTTCCTCCTAAATATGACGAGAACTCCCGGATATTTTCCATACTAAACGGTTCCCCCTTTTTCACTCACTTCTGGCGTAGCATAATTGCAGTAGGAAAAAAAGCACGTCTACCATCCGTTGGCCAAGCCCATGAGCAACCACTCCGACGAGCAGCTCTCCGCCGGCGCCCCCGGCTCGAAGACGGCGCGCGCTTGCGACAGCTGCCTCCGTCGCCGAGCCCGGTGGTACTGCGCTGTCGACGACGCCTTCCTCTGCATGGCCTGCGATGCCTCCATCCACTCGGCCAACCCCCTCGCCCGCCGCCACCACCGCCTACGCCTCAAAACCTCTTCCTCCTCCTCTCCTCCTCTATCCTCTAATTCCGACGATGCACTCCCGCCTTGGCTCCACGGCTTCAAGCGCAGGGCCCGCACACGTCGCGTCAAGCCATCGCCGGCCGGACCTCCGAAGCTAGAGCCACTTGTGCCGGACCTCGAGGCAGATGAGAAGCTGCATGCCGAGGAGGAGCACCTCCTTTACCGCGTGCCCATCTTCGACCCCGTCGTCGCCGAATTCTGCTTCCCACCGGCAATCCATGACGCTAACACTCTCAACGACGACCCAAAGCCGGTAGTGCAGCTGCCGGAGCATGCGCATGTTTCTGCTGCTGACAGTCTCGCTGGGTTCCAGCCATCCGACCTGGACCTTGCCGCGTTTGCAGCCGACGTGGAGACGCTCCTCGGTCGAGGGCTTGATGACGGCACGTTCTCCATAGACGGGCTGGGCCTCATGGATTCAACAAAGGATGACGACAAAGGCCGAGTGAAGGTGGAGGTTGACATCGATGCGGGGGGCGGCAGCGACGTCATGGTCTGCAACAGAGGTATGGATACTGATCTTTCTAGGGGGACGCTCGACCTTGACTTTGGCTGCCGGTCGCCAAGGGAGGAACTTGAAGAGCAGAAAGTTGCAGAAGAGACGAACATGGCATCAGGTGGTGGTGGCGGAATGGAGACAGTAGCGGCACGGAGGGGGATGATACTGAGGCTGGACTATGAGGCGGTCGTTGCCGCGTGGTCTTGCAACGGCTGCTCGCCATGGACCAACGGGGAGCGGCCTCAGTTCAACCTCGACGACTTCATGGTACGCCTACATTTCCAAACAAGAACAGTAACAACTTTCACTACTGGTAGTAGAATATTTAAACATATTAAATTTAGTTATTATTGATTTGTTGTTGTTGTTGTTGTTGTTTTCAATGTATAGATGATGATGTGCAGCGGCGGCAGCGGGGAAGGTGGTGGAAGGAAGGTGGCGCCGGTGTACGGAGAGATGGTTAAGGCGGCGGGAAACGGTGGGAGGGAGGCGAGGGTGACAAGGTACCGGGAGAAGCGGAGGATGAGGCTGTTCTCGAAGAAGATCCGGTACGAGGTGCGGAAGCTAAATGCGGAGAAGCGGCCGCGGATGAAGGGTCGCTTCGTGAGGCTCGCAGCGTTCCCGGCCGCGAGGCCCGCGGCAACTCCCTTCAGTTTTTGACATCGGTTTCGGGGAGCAAAACACATGCAAAGGAGTGTAAGGATTTTATTTCCTTGGATCTTATGATTAGAATACAGTAAGATGATTGTTTAAAAAAAAATCTGGACGTAAAACAAATTTATAAATTTTATATAAGTTAAAAATAAATAATTATTTTAGATGTGTGATGATTATTTATATTTATCATTAATTTTTAAATTTTCAATTCCAAATGCTCATGCAAATATTAAAAGCTAAGACCTCTCCCACTCCTCCTCCAAGCGCGGCTATTCTATGAAATAAGCCATAAAAGCTAATCGCTACTATATATATATATATATATATATATATATATATATATATAGTAGAAGTAAAACAGGAACCCAGCATGATATATATATACATAGTAAAAGTAAAAAAAGAACCAAGCTATTAAAACAAAACCTCAAGAGACCCTTTCATTATGGGCCAAAATTTGGCAAAGGCCTACACTGTACCAGCATAAAAATTTGAATCAAAGATTTCTCAACATTTGCCTACCACTTAACCACTATGATAATATTAGCTTTAATTATTAAGATATTATTTATTATATTTATTTAAAACTTCTTACATCATAAAATATACTCATTTGAAATATTTTAGGATAATTTTTTTATTAATTATTTTTTATAAAAAAATTAATCATTTTTTAAAAAAAATAAAAATTTATAAAAATATAAAATTTTAATCATGATATAATAAATCATCATTATATATAAGCTTTTGATATGGCTACATCGCTGACGTGGGGCGCATGTCAGGTCCAGCTGGACACGGTCAGTACCACATGAATTTTTTCTTTCAAAAGATCCCCGTTCGGGAAGAAGTGCTCCTGCTCCTTCGCCAGGTGGCACCCGAAGACGGGTCCACCTCGGCCAAAGTCGAGCCTCTCTCTGCCACTCCGTCAGGTGTCCGCCCAGGAAGGGTCCACCTCGGCCGAAGCTGGCGGCCCCTCGCTCCCTCGCCAGGTGGCACCCCAAGACGGGTCCACCTCGACCGAGGTCGAGCCGGGCCCTCCTGCTCCTTCGCCAAGTGGCATCCGAAGATGGATCCACCTCGACCGAAGTCAAGCACCTCCCTGCCACTCCACCAGGTGTCCACCCAGGAGGGGTCCATCTCGGCCGAAGCTGGCGGCCCCTCGCTCCCTCGCCAGGTGGCACCCCAAGACGGGTCCACCTCGATCGAGATCGAGCCGGGCCCTCCCACTCCTTCGCCAGGTGGCACCCGAAGACGGGACCACCTCGGTCGAAGTCGAGCCTCTCGCTGCCACTCCGCCAGGTGTCCACCCAGGAGGGGTCCACCTCGGTCGAAGCTGGCGGCCCCTCGCTCCCTCGCTAGGTGGCACCCGAAGATGGGTCCACCTCGGCCGAGGTCGAGCTGGGCCCTCCTGCTCCTTCACCAGGTGGCACCCGAAGATGGGTCCACCTCGGCCGAAGTCGAGCCTCTCTCTGCCACTCCGCCAGGTGTCCACCCAGGAGGGGTCCACTTTGGCCGAAGATGGCGGCCCCTCGCTTCCTCGCAAGGTGGCACCAGAAGACGGATCGACCTCGGCCGAAGTCGAGCCGGGCCCTCCTGCTCCTTTGCCAGGTGGCACCCGAAGACGGGTCCACCTCGGTCGAAGTCGAGCCTCTCTCTGTCACTCCGCCAGATGTCCACCCAGGAGGGGTCCACCTCGGCCGAAGCTAACGGTCCCTCGCTCCCTCGCTAGGTGGCACCCCAAGACGGGTCCACCTCTGACGAGGTCGAGCCGGGCTCTCCTTCTCCTTCGCCAGGTGGCACCCGAAGACGGGTCCACCTCGGCCAAAGTCGAGCCTCTCTCTGCCACTCCGCCAGGTGTCTATCCAGGAGGGGTCCACCTCAACCGAAGCTGGCGGCCCCTCGCTCCCTCGTCAAGTAGCACCCCAAGACGGGTCCACCTCTGCCGAGGTCAAGTCGGGCCTCCTGCTCCTTCGCCAAGTGGCACCCGAAGACAGGTCCACCTCGACCGAAGTCGAGCCTCTCTCTGCCACTCCGCCAAGTGTCCGCCCAGGAGGGGTCCACCTCGGTCGAAGCTGGCGGCCCCTAGCTCCCTTGACAGGTGGCATCCCAAGACTTGTCCACCTTGACCAAGGTCGAGCTGGGCCCTCCTGCTCCTTCGCCAGGTGGCACCCCAAGACGGGTCCACCTCGGCCGAGGTCGAGCCGGGCCCTCCTTCTCCTTCGCCAGGTGGCACTCGAAGACGGGTCCACCTCGACCAAAGTCGAGCCTCTCGCTGCCACTCCGCCAGGTGTCCACCCAGGAGGGGTCCACATCGATCGAAGCTGGCGGCCCCTCGCTCCCTCGCCAGGTGGCACCCGAAGACGGGTCCACCTCAGTCGAGGTCGAGCCGGGCCCTCCTGCTCATTCGCCAAGTGGCACCCGAAGACGGGTCCACCTCGATCGAAGTCGAGCCTCTCTCTGCCACTCCGCTAGGTGTCCACCCAGGAGGGGTCCACCTCGGCCGAAGCTGGTGGCCCCTCGCTTCCTCGCCAGGTGGCACCCCAAGACGGGTCCACCTCGGCCGAGGTCAAGTCGGGCCCTCCTGCTCCTTCGCCAGGTGGCACCCGAAGATGGGTCCACCTTGACCGAAGTCGAGCACCTCCCTGCCACTCTGCCAGGTGTCCACCCAGGAGAGGTCCACCTCGGCCGAAGCTGGCGACCCCTCGCTCCCTCACCAGGTGGCACCCCAAGACGGGTCCACCTCAGCCGAGGTCAAGCCGGGCCCTCCTGCTCCTTCGCCAAGTGGCACTCGAAGACGGGTCCACCTCGGTCGAAGTCGAGCACCTCCTTACCACTCCGTCAGGTGTCCACCCAGGAGGGGTCCACCTCGGTCGAAGCTGGCGGCCCCTCGCTCCCTCGCCAGGTGGCACCCCAAGATGGGTCCACCTCTACCGAGGTCGATCCGGGCCCTCCTGCTCCTTTGCCATGTGGCACCCAAAGACGGGTCCACCTCGGTCGAAGTCGAGCACCTCCCTGCCACTCTGCTAGGTGTCCATCTAGGAGGGGTCCACCTCGGTCGAAGCTGGCGGCCCCTCACTCCCTCGCTAGGTGGTACCCCAAGACGGGTCCACCTCTGCCGAGGTCGAGTCGGGCCCTCCTGCTCCTTCGCCAGGTGGCACCCGAAGATGGGTCCATCTTGGCCGAAGTCAAGCCTCTCTCTCTGCCACTCTGCCAGGTGTCCACCCAGGGGGGTCCACCTCGGTCGAAGTTGGCGGCCCCTCGCTCCCTCGCCAGGTGGCACCCCAAGATGGGTCCACCTCTACCGAGGTCGAGCCGGGCCCTCCTTCTCCTTCCCTAGGTGGCACCCGAAGACGGGTCCACCTTAGCCGAAGTCGAGCCTCTCTCTCTGCCACTCCGCTAGGTATCCACCCAGGAGGGGTCCACCTCGGCCGAAGCTGGCGGCCCCTCGCTCTCTCGCCAGATGGCACCCCAAGACGGGTCCGCCTCGACCGAGGTCAAGACGGGCCCTCCTACTCCTTCGCCAGGTGACACCCGAAGATGGGTCAACCTCGGTCGAAGTCGAGCACCTCCCTGCCACTCCGCCAGGTGTCCACCCAGGAGAGGTCCACCTCGGCTGAAGCTGGCGGCTCCTCGCTCCACCACCAGGTGGCGCCCGCTAACGGGTCCATCTTGACCGAGATCAGCCCTACTCTACAAAGCCTCGGGGAAGCAGAGACACGGGTTACAAGGTCGCCACTAGAGCCGGCGCGTGCAAAACCTCGTTTACACCAGTCAAATAGGGCCCCGCAACTGAGGAACGGAATCCTTGCGGGCAGGAGCCTGAAACGGCTGGAAGCCCACCGTCAACGCCTCGAAAGGAGAGCTCCCGTGCTCGATCCAAAGCCTCACCAGTCTTCCCCCTTTCGTGATACACGGCAGACGAGGCGGTCCGGCCACTTAGCTCCCGGACCTAAAGAAGAAGCGGGAGGAGAAGGTCCAGAGGTCTCAGGAAGCCTCCTGGAAGGAACGTGGGCTGAGGGCAGTTCGATGATATAAAAGGGACGGTAAAAACGGGCAGAAAGGTAAGTCAAAAGAGGAAGAAAACACCAAGAGAACGATCCTAGGAGGCCTCAAGAAGTCCTCTGGCATGAGCTCGGTGTACCCGGTACAGGAAGCCGGGCTTCAACTCCCCTCTTCCCCACACTTCTTTTGTTTACATCTCCTCTAAGCACGGAAATCCTTCGGGACCCGCCTTAGGGGATCTGTTCCATCTTGCCGCTCTCTAACTTGACCGTCGAAGTGCCCTCGCCGGAATCCCCGGCCCGAGTCTCTGTCTTTGTTTTGCAGGTCCGGGAGCTTGGAGATCTTGAGGTGAGAGAGTCCGAGACCGGTGCCAGCTCAAGAGCTACAGGCCATCGCGGTGAGATCGGCAACAGCTTTTAATGACCATGATATAAGTTCATCATTAATGGTGCATATGTATAGTGACTATTTTAAAATATCATTATTTAAGATATATGCTTTTGTGATGAATAAAAAAATTATCATTAGTATATTAATCAACATCAATTTTGGTATAATAAATTGTGATAATATATTTTATCATTACTAAAATATAAATTTTTGATGACCACTCTATCAGTACATCATGAATAAATATGTACCTATGATGATCATTTTAAAATATCATCACTACAAGTATAAACTTTAGTATTAAATTATATAAACGTCACTAGCAAGTTTACCAAAACCAACTTTAATAGTAAAATTGAGACCAATATTATATATTGTCATTAAAGTTAGAGACTTTTAATAACCACTTTATGAACTTGTTGTTGCCACCTACACCGCCGTGGTCTATAGCTTTGGAATGACCTGGGTGCCGACCTCGTCGCTGGGGAGCCAAGCGCGCACACCCGAACCTACAAAAGAGAGGAGAGTTGGGCCGGGGATCCCGGTGGAGGCACTCTGACGATCAAGTTAGTGGTGATCTAGGGGAACAGATCCTTCCCTGTGGGCCCCTTAGTTTGGACTCCACGCTCAGAGGAGGTTTCAGGAAAGAAAGAGAATAGAGTGAGGGATGGCAGTGGTAGAGGAGAGCCTGAGCAATGGAAGCTGTGTCCGGCGAGACCTCTCCGATGAGTTTCCGATAGCCCAAAGCGCTTTGCCTCTCCCCTTCTTGCCCGTTTCTTGACTTACCTTTTTGAAAACCTTGGGAGAGCCCATTTAAGCCAAGGACCCTTGTAGCAATCTACCTTGGGATCCTCACCCTCTGCAGGCATCGGTTAGTCAACGTCCAACACCACCCCCTGCCGTGCACCCGAGTGCTTTTCCCATTCATGATAGGGAGTCATGCCGATGGATCTGACCTCCTCCCTGGTCGATCCATTTCGGGAAGTTTGGTAGTGCCTCGATCATGGGGTAGCTGCCTCCTGGATTTGAATTTTCTAGGAGACTTTCCTCTTCCGGGTGATGCAAACTGTCGATCGGGAGTGCAGTGCCTTGGACAATGTGCCCTTTCTAGTTTGGTGAAAGTAGCCGCAGAGGTGATCATAGCATCCCTAGGGGTGCTGCTCCATAGCCTTTGGATGACAGTGCGCAGTCCAAAGAAGGTAGCACCGTGGGTCCTAGTTGCTGGGCACTTCGCCTGAAGAGAACCTAGCAGAAGCTCGACTTCGGTCAATATGGGCTCGACCTCGAGAGAGCCACTTGGTGAAGGAGCTCAAAGAGAGCGGGAGCTCGACTTCGACCGAGGTGGGTTGGACCTCGAGGGAGCCACCTGGCGAAGGAGCTCAAAGAGAGCGGGAGCTCGACTTCAGCCGAGGTGGGCTCGACCTCGAGGGAGCCACCTGGCGAAGGAGCTCGAAAAGAGCAGGAGCTTGACTTTGGCCGAGGTGGGCTCAACCTCGAGGGAGCCACCTGGTGAAGGAGCTCGAAAAGAGCAGGAGCTTGACTTTGGCCGAGGTGGGCTCGACCTCGAGGGAGCCACATGGCGAAGGAGCTCGAAAGGGTTTGGCCTGACGTGGAAACTTCTGGCCACGTGGCACCTAGCTAGACCTGACAAAGACTCCACGTCAGCGATTTTGCCATATCATTTGCCCCCTACTTCCAAGTCCCATTGGCGCGCTGCGCTCGGGATGAAGGGAGTAATTACGAAGCTAACGTGGAAAGGTAAAAATCGTGCGCCATAAATATTGCAATTGTCGGTGCCTCGCTGAACGGTCCTTGAGGCCAATGAGAGGGTGATGCGTCAGCGCGTCCGAGGAAACATTATGGCAAGATGCAAAACCCGAAATGGCTTCGGTCAAATCGAAGCACCTCGCCTCTCTGATCTTGACATGTGTCACCCATCGGATGGTGGCAGTTCTGGGGTGATGCGGTTGCAGTCTGGTCTTTTCAAAAAGAAAGGAGGTTTTTGAAAATACCTTCTTTCGAATCCTTTGAGCCTGTCGTCAGTACCAGAGCCTTCTCTTCTTCCTCCCCATAACTGTTCCTCCTTCAGAAGGTTATCATGTTCATTCCCTTCGGTACTCCTCCTTTCCGGTTGGTCAGAGTCCATTCTTAGGGCGTCTTCGGCCCTCGTCCCCTGTTTTCTTCCTTTGTTTCTTCTGTTTCTTCTTAGGATGGCCCCTTCAGGCTGCAGCTTCCGTCCCTCGAGCAATCCTGATAAGGCAGGGCCTTCTCGACCGAGGACTCTATCCTCCGATGAAAAGGAGGAGATTCCTCTCGAGGTTCGCAGGAGGCTCCGCCCCAACTGGATTGTTATAGGAGAGCCTAGGGCTCGCCTTCCTCCCCCTTCAGTCCCTGAGGTTTCTTCTGATCCTCCTTGCTCGACTGGTCCTGGCGGAGTCGTTCCGACGATAACCAAAGAGAACTTGTCAAGGATCCGGGAGGCCTTCAGCATCTCGGACTCTATCCGACTCTCGGTCCGACGACCAGGGGAACCGGTCACCTCCAGTGGCCCGGGCCGGATAGTCCTCTACGAGGAGTCCCTCGTAGGGGGTCTTCAATTTTATTTTCATCTTTTCTTTCTTTCTGTACTGAGCCATTACCATCTTTTCCCAGCTCAGTTAGTCCCCAACGCAGTTAAGACAATTTTTTGCTTCATCATCCTCTGCCACTTCCATGGAATTGTGGCTCGATTTTTTTTATTCTGGGCCTTCTTTACCTTGAAACGCCATCCGATCGAGGATGGGTGGTGGTTCATTTCTCTGTGCCTGAAGGGCATCAAGTTCGAGCTCCCCTCTTCCATCAAAAGATGGAAGAGTAAATACTTCTTCGCTTCTGTTTGATGGAAGAGTAAATACTTCTTCACTTCCATTGAAAGAGTTGACTGGGTCTGGAGTGATCTGGACTGGACTTTGATCCGGAACCCGAAGATTGATGAGGTTGATCGAGAGGTCTACGGCCAGCTCGTCACCGACCAGATTCCATCTTGGGAGGATCTGCTATCAGAGCAGAACCTTTCTGAAGCTGGAGCCAGCCTAATCCAGGAGTCAGGTGAGTTCGGCATACACCTTGTTTACTTCTTTTGTGAGTCTGCTCGACTTTGAGGCTAACCTTCTTTTTTGCAAGCAAGAAGTACTCCACGGATCAGCTCATCGCGCTCTCTAAGAAGAGGAGCGCACCGGCGGGGCAAAGGGAGTCCCCGTCGAAGAGGCCACGGGGTGAGTCCGGTGTAGGGCCTGTGCCTGCACCCCCCAGGCCAAGTAGAAGGCCAGCTGAGCCGGTCGCCAGTCCACCAGGCAGCGAGATCCATCACCGGTCCGGGAGCCTGAGGTGGTCGCTCGAGCCCGGTCCGCTGCCGCTGTCGCTGCTGCGCCTCCACCCCCCGAAGTCATCGAGTGGAGGAAGCGAAAGAGGAAAGGAGGGAGTCAGAGTCAGCAGCGCTGGTCGGGGTGGCAGCGAGCCCCCATAGGGCCTCGGAGACGTCCTCAGCCACTCCCGAGGGCACTGCGGTAGCTCACAGGAAGAAGAAAAAGGATAAGTCCCGGAAGGCGCCAGTTGAGCCGGTGCCGAACTCCTTCGTGATCCAGGATCGAGAGTTGGTCGAATGCATGATGGAGTATGCCATCCAACCGTGCGACCGGCGCGAAAGGGGGAGAATGCTCCTTGCGAATGCCATCCTTGGCACTTTCCCACAGCTCTTCTCGGTAAACCCTCTTGTCCTTCATTCTATTTTTCTCTCTTCTTCTTTCTTCTTTTTTTTTGCACGACTGACGTCCATCTTGATATAGCTCGGGATGGATCTCCTGCCCATCTGCGACTATTGCAAGCATTGGGTCAAGAGGGACCAGCTGAAAGAGCAGGAGATCGCTTCGCTAAGACAGATAGGGCTCAGGAGGTGGAGGAGAAGTACCGGGAGCTGAAGGCTGAGGTGGCGGGCACCAAGAGGCACGTCAAGGACCTCAAAGCATCCCTGACTCAAGAGAAGGACCGGGTCAAGCATCGGGCCGAGGAGCTCCAGGCAGAGATGGCCCAGGCTAAAAGGCTCAAAGTCGAGGCTGCTCGGGTGATAGAAGAGCTCAAGACCGAGATGGCTCGGTTGGCAGGATTGACCGAAGACCTCCAAGCAAACTCGAGATGGCGCGGGCACGGGCCGCTGCCATCGAAGAAAAGGCCGTAGGGGTGGTGGCCTTGATGGAGGCCACGAAGAAGGAGGCCGCCAAAGCAGTACCAAACTACAAGGCCTTAGAAGAATTCGACGCGGAGTTCCATGAGTTGGCCGCCGACTCCTTCTTCAAGGGGTACGAGTTATGCCGATCTAGGGTGGCGCAACTCATCCCCGACATAAATCTGGAAGGACTCGCCTTCCCCACCGATCAGATTGCGGTTGTCACTGAAGCGGAGGAGGAGCCCGAGGTCATTGCCGATGCAACTCCGGCACAGGAGGCCCAGGAGGATGCCTTCTGTTCTCAGCGCCGTCGTGGGAAGGAGTCGACGGAGTAGGATGGGAGCTCCTCTCTTCTTCTTCCTTGTATATTATTATTTTTTGCTTTCTTTTTCTCTCTGGATCGCCCAGCCTGTCGAGGGTTCAATGAAAATGTAATCTATTTCCGAATCCAATAAAATATCTTTCATACTCCTCATTCATTGTCTCCTTCTCTCTCCTCTTCTTTTTGGACTGCCCATGAACGTACCTCTACTGTGTGGTTTTGCCTCAAGCGGCTATGTCTTTTGGCTCTTTCCAGCTGAGCTCCGGTACTGAGGGTGGTTGAGGAGAGAGGCTTTGAGTTGAGTTGCCTCCATCATGTCGAAGAAGGGGTAATATGGTTTCATGAAACTCTTTGCGGGAGTCCTGAGCGATTTCAAGTGAGGCTATCTCCAAGTACCTTGAATGCAGCCGGGCTGAGGGGTCGAACTCTTAGAGTCCGCCGGGTGACCTCACCAGGCCAAAACTTGGAGAGACAATGCGAGGCTTCTAGAGTTTCCTGGCTTCGAGGTGCAGGGCTTCAGGAGTCCCTCGGCTTTGAGGTGCGGGGCTTTAGGAGTTTCCTGACTTGAAGGTGCAGGGCTTCAGGTGTTTCCCAGCTTGAAGTGCAGGGCTTCAGGAGTTTTCCGGCTTCAAGGTGCGGGGCTTCAGGAGTTTCCCGGCTTGAAGGTGCAGGGCTTCTGGAGTTTCCTAGCTTGATCTGCTGGACCTAGGGTCAACCAGCAAAATTCCTGCGAGGCAAAGAAAGTTTGCACCAAAAGGAATTCTTTTATTAATGGAAAGAGGTCTTACATTATTAGTAGTACATCCTCAAATTATTGGCATTCCAGGTTCGCGGGAACCGAGCGCCATTGGGCTCAGCAAGGTAGTAAGCTCCATTGGGGAGAGCCTCAACCACCTTGTAAGGGCCCTCCCAGTTCGGAGAGAGCTTGCCACACTCTTGAGGCTGAGAGGCTTCAGCCCGTCGTAGCACCAAATCACTTGGGCGGAAAATCTTTGACCTTACCCGCGTGTTGTAGTTCCGAGCTACCCACTGCCGGTAGGCCGCCATCCGAAGTCAAGCCTTATCTCTCGTTTTCTCAAGGAGGTCCAAGTTGAGTAAAAGGTATGCCGAGTTTTCAGCTTCATCGTATTACTCCACTCGAAGGGTGGGCACACTAAGTTCAACTGGGACCATGGCTTCGATGCCGAAGACAAGGTTGAAGGGCATCTCATCCATGGCCGTCCGGAGCATTGTGTGGTAGGCCTAAAGGATACTGGGGAGTTCCTCCACCCACCTGCCCTTACCTTAGTCCAACTTGGTTCGGAGCCCCTGGAGGATGGTCTGGTTGGTCACTTCGGCCTCTCCGTTGGTCTGGGGGTGGAGCTACCTAGGTGAAACGGTGATGGATGTCGAGGTCGGCGCAGAACTCTTTGAACTTCCGATTGTTGAACTGTCGTCCATTATTAGTGATGATAGTGTGGAAAAGTCCGAAGCGATAGACTATCAACTTCCAGAGAATTGCCGGACTTTGGCTTCTATGATCCATGCTAGTGGCTCTACCTCCACCCATTTGATGAAGTAATCGATGGCCACTATCAAGAACTTGCGCTGCCCGGGTGCAGGAGGAAATAAACCAAGGATGTCTATCCCCCACTGGGCAAACGGCTAGGAGGCGGAGAGCTGGAAAAGTGGTGCTGCCGGCTAACGCTGTATACGACCATGGCGCTAGAAGCGATCGCACTTCTTCACGAAGTCGACTACATCCTCCCTCATGGTCTTCCAGTAATATCCCTAGCAGAGGGCCTTGTATGCTAATGTTCTGCCCTCTACATGATTCCCGCAGAGACCTTCGTGTACTTCTTGGAGCACGAGGGCTGTTTCTGTCGGTCTCAAGCATTTCAAAAGAGGGTAAGAATAGGACCTGCGGTAGAGCTGCCCGTCCATCAAGATGAAGTGCACGGCCTTCTTCTTGACGAGGCTAGCCTCCACACGATCCTCTGGCAGGGTGCCGTTGGTGATGTACTGGATATATCTGTCCATCCAGCTGGGCTCTAGAGTGACATGCTGGATCAACGGCAAAGTTTCATAGCTCGGAGAATCCAGGTATTCGATGAGGGTGTGTCCCGTGATGAGTCCGACAGGGTTGTGAGCCTTGAGAGAACATCGATGCGAGCATTCTTGTCGCTAGGGATGTGGGAGATGCTGAAGCGGCGAAAGCCCATCATGCTCAAGCATACCTATTTCAAATACTTCATCATCTGGGGATCTCTTGCCTCAAACTCTCCCGACACCTGCCTAGCAACCAGCTGGGAGTCGGTGAAGACCTTCAAGCTGGGCACAACTAGTTCATGAGAGAATCTTAGTCCCACGAGGAGTGCCTTGTACTCCGCCTGGTTGTTGGTTGCTGCAAACTGGAAGCGGTGCGCACACTCGGCCGACCCCATCACCATTGGCAAGGATGAGGCCTGCTCCGCTCCCTCCCGAGTTGGATGTGTCATCAATGTGGCGCACCCAGACCTCCTCTTCGATTTCGAGCTCTGCTCGGTGCTCTGAAGTGGTCCTTTCTGGCTCCTCGCCCATGCCCGCGCACTCGACCAGGAAGTCAATCAACACCTGGGCCTTCTAAGATGGTCTCGACTGGTACACGATGTCGAACTCGCTAAGTGTCAGTGCCCACTTAGCCAAGCATCTGGAAGTATCAGGGCGACTGAGGATGGCCCTCAGGGGTTGGTCCGTCGAACCATAATCGGATGCGGTTGGAAGTATGGCTTGAGGCGCTGAGCAGACATTATAAGGGCAAAAATCAACTTTTCAGAATGGGTGTGCCTGATCTCTGCATCCCGGAGGAGCTTGCTGGCATAGAATATCAGTTTCTAGGCTCCGTCCCCATCCGTGCGGACAAGGACCAAACTGACGGCCCTTGGGATGACCGCCAGGTATAATAAGAGTTCTCTCCATCTTTCAGCCTGGAGAGTAGTAGAAGCAATGCCAAGAACTTATTTAGCTCCTCAAAGGCTTTCTTGCACTATTTTGTCTAGGTGAAGTCATGGACCTTACGCAGTGCCTCGAAGAATGGCAAGCAACGATCAGCGGACTGCAAGATAAATCGACTCAATATGGCAATCCGGCCCGTGAGGCGCTAGACCTGATTCTTCGAGGTGGGTTGCTCCTTGTCAACAATTGCTTGGACCTTCTCAGGATTAGCTTCTATTCCTCTATGGGTGACCATGAAGCCAAAGAATTTTCCTGCTGCTATCCCAAAGGCACACTTCGCCGGATTCAGTTTCATCTAGTGCATGTGAAGGTTTTAGAATGCTTTTGCCAAGTCGTCGATGTGGTCTGACCTCGGCTTGCTCATAACAAGCATGTCATCCACATAAACTTGCATATTTCGACCAATCTGGTCCTTGAAGACTCGATTGACCAGCCTCTAATATGTAGTGCCAGCATTCTTCAGCCCGAAAGGCATCATCCAGTAGCAATATATCCCTCGGTCAGTGATGAAGGCAGTGTACTGCTCATCTTTTGGATGCTTCCGGATTTGGTTGTACCCGAAAAATGCATCCATGAAGGAGAGTAAGCGGTGCCCCGAGATGGCATCTACCAGTTGATCAATCTTTGATAATGGAAAACTGTCCTTTGGGAAAGCCCGATTGAGGTCGATGTAGTCTACGCAAATCCTCCATTTTTTATTGTTCTTCTTCACCATGACCACATTCGCCAGCCAGCTGGGATACTCACCCCACGAATGAAGCCTGCTGCAAGGAGCTTCTCTACCTCCTCGTTGATCGCCCGTTGCCTCTCCGGAGCAAAGCTTCTCTTCTTCTGCCGGACAGGATGGTGCTTCGGGTCGATGCTTAGCTTATGAGTAATGATGTCGTGGAGAATGCCGGGCATGTCTACCGCTGTCCAGGCAAACATGTCGGCCTTCGCATGGAGGAAACTCAGTAAGTGGGTATGTTCCTCCTCTTGCAGCTAGGCCCCAATCTGTATTGTCTTTGTTGGGTCTGCTCCGAGTGGATATGTCAACAGGCGCTCGATCGGACCACCTCTGGGGTCCTGCACCCTTTGGTCGATGTCGTCGATGCTGGGATCCTCCTCGGAGCTTCTGGTCCCTAGGATAGCTTGAAGGCAATGCTGGATCGGCTGAGGTGCCCTCCTTATTTCTCCCATGCCATAAGAAGTGGGAAATTACACCAATAGCCATCGGGTGGAGATAACTGTATCAACTAGGTTGAACTCGGGGCGACCAAGGATCATGTTGTAGGCCGAAGGGAGCCTCACAACCATGAAGGTCATCATGACTATGCTCTGCCGAGGTGGTGACCCGGCAGTAACGGGGAGAGTGATCTCTCCTTCAACTCTCTTTGAATCCCTAGTAAAACTAACGAGGGGAGTGTGCACAGGCTTTAGCTGAGTAGGGGATAGGTTCATCCTTGAGAAAGCATCATAAAAAAGGATATCAGTCAAACTTTCACTATCGACCATAATCTGTTTTACAAGATGCTTGGCGATCGTCATCTCGACGACCACAGCATCATTATTTACATTAGTATTCCCCAGTCCCTCCTCCCTCATAAAGGGGATTACATTTTCCATATTTTCTCCTCCCCGGGTCCTCTTGGGAGTGCGCTCGATTCCCCAGCATATCATACCCACAAGCTTCTTGGTGGGCCAATTATCAACTGCAGGGACATGGGGAAGAGCAGTGAGCGCTTGAGGTTCCGTCGGGGTTCTGCCCCCCATGGACTTCCCGAGGTAGTCCCTCCTTATCAGGTCTTCAATCTTCTTCTTGAGGTGGCGGCACTCCTCGGTGTCATGGCCATGGTCGCGGTGGAATTGGCAGTACTTCATCTTGTCGCGACCTTTGGATGGCCTCAGCGGGGGAGGACGGTGCAGGTAGCGCTTGCCCTCGATCTTCATGAGAATCTTCGATCTCGAGACGATGAGTGGTGTGTATCTTTCTTCAGGAATGGGGCCGCTCTTCGGCTTCAGCCCCGGTTGATAGCTTGGGGTGGTCGGTCCGGGCTTCTGCCCCCCGAACATCTCCCCCGTACGGTCTACCTCCTCATACGGTCTACCTCCTCGGCCCGGATGTACTTGTTAACGTGGAGGAGGAGGTCGAACTACGTCTTCGGTGGCTTTTTGTCCAGGAAGTAGGTCAGGCGGGAAGTCCTGAGCCCTCTCTTCAACGCCAGCATGGCAATGGGCTCGTCTAGGTTATAGATCTCTAGTGTGGTGACTTTGAAACAGGCCACGTAATCCCACAAGGGCTCATGGTCCTGCTGCCTGATAGAGAAAAGGTTGTCCGCTTCTCGTGACACCTTTTTGCATGCATCAAAATGGGTCACGAACTTCCTCTCCAGCTGAGTAAAGGAGCTGATGCTTTCCGGCTCAAGGTGGGTGAACCAGACTCGAGCCACCTTTCTGAGAGTGGCTGGAAAGGTGATGCAGAAGAGGGCGTCGGTTGTCCCTTGGACTCTCATAAGAGATTTATAGCTCTTAAGATGGTTCAGGGGGTCGGTGGTCCTATCGTAGGGATCCACCTGCGGCATGTGGAACCGATTTGGAATTGGCTCCTCTTGGATTTCTCAGGAGAAAGAGGGACGGGCGTCATGGCCCATCCACCCTTAAATGCAAGGGCCCAAGGTTGGCCCGACTGCCCTTATCGAGGCCAAGGGCCAATCGGGCTGAGGGGTTCAAGGCTTGGTTCTGCTCTATCGAAGGACGGTGAGTCTTGGCTACCGAAGATGGAGTTCAGCTTGTAGATCCTCGGGATACCAAGGGTAGAGGTTTAGCCCCCCACACCAGGAGGTGATGAGTTTACACATAACTTTTCATTACAATTTGGTAGTGACCATGGAAGATACAAAGAATACTCATCAAATATTATTCATAGTTGGGTTTTCCAAGTTCTTGATGGGAAAATTTCTTCATCACCTTCAAGCAAGAGTGGTGGGCATCGTAGAGGAAGCAGATACTTTTAACTATTTCAAAATCTAAACTCATTATTCTGACATGTAAGCACTGTCTTGTTGTCAGCACAATTTATGCCTTGTTGGCGATGGCCTAGATTGGTTGATTTCCTATATACTTTCACGTTGCTTTAGATTATGATGTTACATAGCCTCTTAATAAATGAGGCAAAACTTACTCTATCGTGCCACAATATTAGAAGAGTGACATGTCAATATTTTCAGAGATGGGAAGAGAAAAAAAAAAATGGTATATATTGCATTTCAATTTGATTATTTGGCTTATAAGCTGTGCCTTGAAAATTAAGATAGCTCCTTAAGTCATACCTTATCATCTTTCGATCCTGTATATTCCCCTAAATTTTTTTTTGCAGGTCCACTGAAACTTTGGAGAGTGTCTCCCCGGTTGCATGTATTTAAACTACGAGTACGAAGCTAGAATCGCTTATGTCAGGGCTTTGATGTCTTGTGGATACACTCAGGGAGGTACCAGTTGTGCTCATCGGAGGGAAACAGGATTAGATATTGACAGTAAGGATGGAGTAGTGTGTTCGGTTAGCAACCATTGTTGCTTCGGTGAAGGGATATTGATAAGCAATGATCAAAATTTTTGCTTCAAGATATCGTCGCACCTCATGGGATCAATATTTTTTTTTTCTAGCTTCTGGCTCTAAATAACATCATGACAAACAACGATATGTATAAAAATAAAAAGACAGCAGGATCCAGATATTGTATTCTATATGATTAGAGGTGTTGCCACCGATCTCTAAGGATAATGTATATCTTAGCTCTCCGGTGAGGTGTACCTACATAGAAACCCTTTATCAGAGAAGATAGGGGGTTCTCCAGTGAAAGTGTAGGGCTTTGGACCAAATTTTAAGCATATTGGACTAGTCTCAGGACTGTAAAATAGAGTCCATTTAATTTTTGGGCCAAAGGGATGCCCGGATTCGATCAAAAAAAATTTAAAATATATTTTTTGGGCCGGTCCAAAGTCCATTAGGCTGGCTCATTTCCAGCCCTACATGAGCGTGTGGTTTTCCTCGCATGGGCCTCACTTGATCTTGGTCGGTTATGCTCTTGGACCGGTCCAACATAATTGATTAGAATACTGGGTGGTTGGGCTAACCAACTAATCCCCTAACCATCTAACCAATTAACTAATTAGCCCCTTTCACAGCAAAGAAGAAACAGGCTACACCTCTGGACCTGAAATAAAATTTCATAACCCAATTGGGTTATGATACAATCTTTTAAAAACTCTCCCAACAAGTCAATTGAGAAAATTCTTGAACCCGAGCCCATGTACACCAATGTCTCAATAGTTCTCTCATCCATGGGTCAAGCTTTCTGTCCCAACATGATTCTGGGCCCTGTGAACTTGGAACTCAAGCTCCCAAACCTGTGTGGACTTTGGATGCGCCACACATGAGCTTACAGAGAGACCCTCCAACGTTTAAGTTAACCAAAGATCATTAACAAATAGAAAGTGGATATAATTATCCTTTCGAAAGCTCTATTGTGCATACCTAGGTTTCTCTCGCCATCCCAATTTATAAAAGATGCCTTTTCCGTTATCTCCTCGAACCATGCCACCAAGGACATGAGGCAACCACCCGTATCATGGCATCAAAGTCGGTCAGTCCACTGCTCATACCCATGATTTTTCATTAACCGTGTAGAGTGGGCTTCCTAGGGGTAGTTGCCGACCCGTTGATCGTTGGAGCTCGATCGAAGGCCATGACCAAGAATTTCTTAAAATCTTCTTAAAGCTTGTCAAGATATAGCCTTCTTGGCTATTAGCCGACTAGATTGAGAAGCTGCAAGATCCGATCACCCGTGGACCGACTAGATTGAAAAGTTATGGGAACTTGTCATCTATAGATCAACTAGATTGAAGAGGTACATGACCTGGTCATCCGTAAGTTGACTAGCAGTCTTCTCGGAGGTTTGTTGAATCTAGTCGGCCCATCGCCGTATAGGTTGTCTTCTTTTCTGAGTCGATCAGATGGCTTCTCCGTTGGAATTACGCGTTCAAAGATCTATCGCCAAGCTTTGCAGTCCAACCAAGGTCGAGAAGAATGTTAGCTTCGAACTACCTACCAAGGGACCAAGTAGTCGAGTTGCTAGGGGCGCTCGGCAGAAGCCCACGCCGGGTTGTTTTCATTTTGTCAAGTTAAATTTTCTTCTCTTTTTATATAGATTGTCGTGCACCCTAACAAGAAGCATTTAGCTATAAATCAGATTAGGTTCCAGTTCTACCTACGTTTTAAAAAATTGCTGTTTAAACCATCACCTTGCAACCCTTTATCTGTCTAGCTGATAAAGTTGAAAGAGAATGATCGAATATTAAGCACTCTGCTCTACGGCGAAGATGCCGACAGTAAGCTAGGACTACTTCCTATTTTGGACTGAAAGGCATTACAGAACCATCATGTCCTCATTAGCGCCAATGTTATATATATTCAATTGGATCCCATCCGAACCTCTGTTTTAATTGATCACCATCTTGAATTATTCTGTTAATGAAAATGCGGTTCCTCAAAGTTTCTTGCATGGAACGTGAAGGGAAGTCACCATGACGGGATCCCTCAAGAGCAGAAGAAGACTCTTATTTGGCTGTGGAGTATTGATTCATAAAGTACCGATTATAACTATCCTTGCCTTAAAACCTGATGTCCATAATTTCCTTTTCAGAAAGCACGCAAATATAAACCTCATCAAATCAAGTATCACTAAACTGAATTAAAAGGAAATGACAAAACTTTTTCAAAAGAATTCCTGATCAGAAGGCATTTTTTCGGTACGGGAACTTGGGAGAATACAGCAGGCGATGTAGCTCGCACGGTGACTGATTTAGCACTGCTCCCACCAGTTGTTGCTGCTCTTTTCTTGGCAAAATATTCCTCCGCTCCAGCGAGATTCTTTGCAACTCATGGCTTTTACCCACTTCTTCCGACCACACAATAAAGCGGGAGTGCAGCCAGTAGCCTCGAGCTTCTCTTTCGCTACTGCTGAAAATGCTCATGCCTTTATGTTCCACTTGACAGACAAATCTCCAGACTCTGAATATCTACAAGCAGTTAAAAGTTTGGATGAGCTATTTATGCCAGAATGTTTAAATACCTGGAAAAATCTGAGCATCTTGTATCGAATATTACCTGTCAGGATGGGAGCCTACGGGGATAGCTACACCGGGATTTATTCCCCTCCCCCCCAATCCCTATTGTTTACCAAGAAAATGCCAACCTATTATACCAATATAGAGGTGCATCCTGAACATATGAAAATGTTCCGACTCAATAGCAATAATAGCAAGAGGGAACCTCGGTTCAAGCAAAAGCAAAAAACAGGTACCATAGCTGGTCCCTTTTAAAAGGCTAGATAAAAAGGTTACATCTAGCAAATTGAATTGCCAGCACTTTAGGCATTTCAAGCTTGTGGTTTTCTGCATGTCTTGAAGGCTAGATAAAAAGGTTACATCTAGCAAATTGAATTGCCAGCACTTTAGGCATTTCAAGCTTGTGGTTTTCTGCATGTCTTGAATTTAGTTTTTCTCAAAAAATTGACAGCCCATTGTCAGATATAGTTATCAGCAACAGGGACATAGTCCTCAAATAATACAAACACTGCAAAGTTTCTAAATAACCTGATTTAATAACAGAAAAATATGTGGCCAAGACAAAACAACAAAAACCATTAAGGCCAAAAGAGATCAGTCCATGATGAACTCCCATGATAACATATACAAAGGAGATTAGGGAAAGTTTATGTCCTGGTGATGCCTGCAAGCATAGGGTATGCCCAAAGTCAAGTACGGAACATAACAAATAAATCTTAAAGGCTTAAACTGCTGCTAACAACAATTTATCAACAAGAAAAGCACCACACATATCGGTCAGATAATGTGTGTATGACAACAAGGCCATCATCCTTCATCACATGGCCTAACAATATAATGTACAATAATATAAACATTCATGCTTCTCGGTTATTTATCATATGTTTCTTAGACAAAATGCTCAAACACAATGATTCAGGCAATGCCAAAAACTTACTAAAATAATAAGTTCTCCGGCTTCACGATCTTAATGTCAGTCATCAAAGCATTATGAACAATGTATACAAGGTGTAAACTGATGCGAAAGCTGATTGTCTTTTCTATTATGAATAATAGACAAATGTAAAATATAAAATATCTTATCTCAAGTAATCCATTGAGGTCTCAGGCCAATCTCTGTGCATTAACATAATCTCTGCTGAGACTAGAGAGTATGAGTCAACTTATCTGATGCAGTGACTTCTCCGCTGTCTACATAAACTGGTTTAAATTCATAACTTCAGAAATCTCCTAACATTACCTGGATATTGAGTAGGATTACAACCCATAGAACCTTCAACTTAAATATTTACATTCCACAAATAACTGAAGGTCCACAAAGAAGGCTGCAGCATCCTCATTCGCCACGAAGCCATTCGAAATAAGGCGGGAATGCTTATTCATTGGATTCCTCTTTGCATCATATAATATAAAAGACCTGCCCTAGCATTCCAATTCTCAACATCAAACAATGGATCCACCATTAAAATCCACACATTTGGGCACCACATAGCCAAGCACATCTTCTTTATCACAAATGACTGCTGTTAAAATTCTCCTACTTGTTTGAATGCATTTCTTGCTACAGATTCTCAACTTTCCCAACATCATTCTACTTTCCATCTATTCCTACATTACCAGAGGCAATGACAGGTCCAGATATAGCTAGCACCAACTTGCCTGTACCTGATAGGATAGCTAATTGCTTTGTTACCTCATGACAACTTACTACACTTCTCTCAACTTTGTCAATACCTTTATCTTTTCCTTTTTGGGGTATTCCTTTTGTTAGTGCACTTTATATAGGTATTCCTGCACCCAAATTCATGCAAACAATTGATTTAAGAGGAAGAGCTCTATGTGAAAGATACAGTATTGAAGACACTCCTTCAGCTTTTAGGGATTGTATTTTTTCTGACTTTTTTAGATGTATTCATTCTAGACTGTTGGATGAATGATTTGCTCTACCAAAAAAAAAAAAGAAAAGAGAGAGACTCATATATATATATATATATATATATATATATATATATATATATATATATATACAGGAAGGCAACAGTTGGGCTCTCCAGCAGTGACTCCCCAATAAAAGTAATATGGGAACAAATTCTATGTCGATTCCAACAAACAATGAGAGAAGAGCCAATGGAAATAGAATGTTGGGATGATGATCCTCCAAAACATTCCCATGGATAGCTAACGTGTGTTATTCATTCTAAGGGCATCTAGATACATGCAAATAACAACGATGGAACAATCATAAATATCTTAGTACAATTAGGAATCCATGACCAGATGCTCTGCTTTTAGCTTGCATTTATATGAATTCCAATTCAGAAGAATATTAATAGCAACAACTTATGAAAAGGTGGATAATTAAATTTGATAGCAATGTAGCTGTGGATGTATTGTGTTTCTATAAAAATGTGCTTTAAAAAAAATTAAGCAGGCTTACCTATAACAAACTGTCATCATGTCTCTTCATGTAGACTCTTCCAAAGTCTACTCAAGTTTGGAGGGCTGACCGAAGGAATTTGAAATGCAAAAATAATGCCAGTCCCCTGACACAATACTCACCAATGCCTAAAGCTTCCCTATCAAGGAATTTAGCACCATCTATTAGAGGTTGCCATCAACTAGACAGGTATTAATAAAACTTTGCTCAATCCTTTACTGGAAGCCTTCTCAACTTAGAGTCCGGCTACATATCCAGCTCCATTCTAATGTCACAAAACACAGAATCATTAATGCATCCCTGATTCAATTTTATGTTGATGGAATTTCACTTCTATGTTCATGAGTTCAGCCTTTTTCACTTATAAAAGGTTAAAATAGAATGAAAAAAGCTGTCTGCTTCAAGCCTTCAACATCTCATCAGGTTTCCTTGGCCAGCATTCACCTACTATCCTAGTATAAGTTCAACCCTTCTAACGCAATCACAGATAATATACCTACTGTCATGTGATGCTATACAGATGTTCGCAATAGCAAAAGAACATTTTTAAAGATCCCATTCAGCTGCAACTGATCTAACACTAACCAATATCATGAAATTAGGTACAGATATAGGGTAGCTATGATTCAATTGTTAGTAACCTACAAAATATCAGAAAACATGAACCAAACCACCCTCCTAGACCCACCTCCCTCATAGCCCAAGCCCACACCCACGTCACCTCCCTCCTTTGGATCCCGGCCGAGCTCCAATAGCTTGAAACAGCAGATCTAGAGCTATCAAAATGGGCTAGAGCCCATAGGCCAGCTTATTTAACCCTATAAATGGACCGGGCTAGGCTGAAAAAATTTAGCCCATTTATGTAACCAGGCTTTTTGGCCCGGCCTTTATAGCCCATGGGCTCAATAGGGTTAGGACAGGGTCAGCCCATGGGTCAAGAAAAAAAAAAATTAAAAATAAATATTAAAACTCTCACCTGTTTGTTTTTCCGGTGATCCCACTTTTCTGTTTCGATTTAGTGATTCACCTGAGGCTTAGGAAAACTTTGGCAATATGGCAAAGAAGAAAAGAATATTCGATGCCGGCGGTGACAAGAGGGTGAAGGAGGAGAGAAGCAGTTGCGGTGTGCGGCAAGCTGGCGATAACGAACATGATGTTGGGTGGTGAGTCCACAATCTTCTTTTTTTTATTTTCTCTCAACGGAGCTTCAGATGGTCAGAGACAGGGGTTAGGCCATCAGTGGGGGTGCTGGCCTGCCAAGAAGGCTTGCTGGGCTAAGTCCTCTTCCTCCTTTGCCACCACATTCATTGTCCAAGACCTGGATGAGTTTAAGGCCGCCGCCCACTATCCTTGATGAAAACGGAGATAGAGATGGCCTCGACTTCAAGGTTGTTCTCACTTCTCTACTAGCTCCTTCATAGTCGACGTAAGCTGCTAGATCACCTCCCCTACTGCGATCCGGTTCACCACCGACTCGTCCAGCCGCTGGATCCTCAATGGTTTCACCGTCTCTGTGATGGATCCCATCACCTGCTTAGGCTCGGCAATCTCCATGGCAGAAAATAGACAAGAAGCTTTTGGTTGGAGGGAGGAGTGGTTTGGGAAGAGGGAAGTGCAAGTGGGTTGGCCCGGCCCTAGCCCATAGCCCATATAGGGCCGGGGTGGGCTGGGATTTCATGACCCATTTGTGCAAGTGGGCCTAGCCCTGCCCGGCCCATATAATGCCAACCCATGTGGGTTAGGGCTGGGCCGGGCCAGCCTACATTGACAAGTCTAAGCAGATTTGCCAACTCTACCATCGTCACCCCACCCCGCTCTTGGAAATAACCATAAGATAGAGGGGAGACCTCCATCGTAGAATCTTCGCCGACTTGGACCACCCATCAACATTCGATACTAGGTCAGCCGGCCCCCACCCGACCACACCAGCTCCTTACTAGGATGCCTCGAGCCAGCACCCATTCCATCCTATTCGGCCCCCTTCCTCCTAAATTTGCCCAACAACTCCGACTGAGGCAGCCATTGTCGAATTTCCATAGGCCAGGGCCCAAGGTGGCACCCACCCATGCCATCCGCCACCGCCTCTTCTTCGGCTCCAACCTCATTTGTTGCTTGAAGCCTCGTCGATCCGCCATCCTCACTTTTCGGACAGTTCTCTCCTGAATCGTGGAAGAACCTGTACCAGAAGCACACACCCTTGAGGTTCTCATAGATGAACCTCTACCACCGATTGCCCTCCAAACCATTGATCAATATCCTAGAGCATAGCGGCTGGGAGAGGTTAATCTGCATACAAATCCAGGCAAAACCCACCCGTCTCTGCTCCACCATGTACTCGTCTACCATCACCAGCTCTTCAGCTAAACAGACGATGCTTCTGAGCATCACCAACCCTGAGAGCTCCATCGGAAGCTACGGCAGCCACAACCACACAAGGGCTGGCTGGATTGTATCAACCATTGGGTAGAACCATAGCCGCCATGGTTCCACCACCAATGCCTGGCCAGCGACCACCCAAGGCCGGCCCAGGACCAAGGCACACTCTCCTGCCTCCTAGAACTGGAGCAAGAGAAACCCCTATTCCAAATTGAAGGCCGCCACCTCGCCCTTTAGTCTGACCCTTTGTTGGAACTTGCGTGCCGCCAAATCTGTTGAAACTCTCTGGCCAAGACTTCTTGCAACAACCCCTTGGCCATCCATCCCTCAATCTCTACCTTGACTTCATCCTCCAGAAGCTCTGCCACTTTGGGAAAGCATTGAATGAGCTCCGCCACCTCTTCCGATGATGGCTCCGATGCAATTCACACTGCTGGCCACTCAAAGCCTTCTTCCAACTAGAGCTCGCCCGATCCATCATATTTAAAGTTCCCCTAAGATTCCTGGTAGTGCTCGCCATCCCTACCAGCACGATTGACCACAGCAACTCGAGTAGTCACTGGCGATTATGCAGGGAAGACACCAAGCACAAATCTCAAAGCACCACCAATAGAAAATGCCCAACATTCAATAGTTCAGAACTAACATTCCTCACTGAATTTGTGTTGACATGTATGAACTCCATCCTTTGGCTATCCAATTTCTTTGTTGAGCTAACCCTTTACAACAATGTTGATGTTGCCTGCTATTTCTATTTGTAACAAGGTGACTTTTAGCAGCTAGAAAAAAGAAAATAAAAAAATGCAAACTTGTCACAATGGTTAAATTTTTTAATCATTGCACTAGAGATCTAGGTTCAAATATATCTTTTTTTTTTTGATAAAAAAAGGAGATCCATTTTCATTATAGAAAAGATATAAGGCAGTATAAAAACCTGGAACTAACTACACCCACATAGTCCCTATTACAATAAACCAACCTTATATAGTTCAAACATATCTTTCATCCAAGCTTAAGTGTCAAGGTTTTTTTTAAAGAGATTCTTCCCCATTTTATAACCCATAAGTTATTGAGTCTTGAAAAAAAATAAAAAGCCTGATTTTATTAGAAAGGCTTGATCTTGCAAATTTGTGAGATCACGGAGATTTTTCAAATTCTATGGAATCTCATAGATTTGCTAGATTCTAGAGATTTTCCAGATTTCACGGAATCTCACATATTTTTCAGATTTCAGAGATTTTTCAAATTTTATGGAATCTCATATATTTGCCAGATTTTGGAGATTTTCTAGATTTTGTAGATCATACAGATTTACTAGATTTTGCAAGCAGATCATGCAGATTTACTAGATTTCGCAAATCTCTCTGATTGTAATTTCTTTATAATTATTCTCATTATTTGGAAAGCCAGATTTTCTTCCTTATTATTTATTTTTCTTTGTTGCTGTACATATTTTGTATATATTGGATAGCAAATCAATATAAAAGTATCCAATTACTCTAGAATTTTTCTTCTTGATATCAGAGCCTAAACTCCATCCCTTTGCTGTCCACTGTAGATTAACCATGGTAGAAGGATCCAGCAAGGCCATGAAGGTGAATGCATCCAATTCAGGGGGAGCCAATAGTAAATCACCCTATCATCTCCACCTCTAAGATCACCCGGGGCAAGTCTATGTGACAAACTTGCTTGTCGGATCTAAGTATCATTCGTGGATACATTCTTTGAAGAACGCCTTGTATGTAAATAGCAAGATAGGCTTCGTTGATGGGATATTGAAAAAATCGAGTGAAGATTCTTCCACCTACCGAGATTAGATGCAATGCAATGCCATGATAGCATGGCTCACAAACTCCATGAACAAGGAGCTGTACGAGACCGTGGCAATAGCTCATGATATATGGATGGACCTGAAAGAGCAATTCTTGTAAGGGAATGCTGTTCGAGTCTACCAAATACAAAGAAATATATTAGAAAGGCTTGATCTCGCAAATCTGTGAGATCCCTAATATTTTCTAAATTTTATAGAATCTCATAGATTTGGTAGATCCCGGAGATTTTCTAGATTCTATGAAATCTTGTAGATTTTCTAGATTTTAGAGATTTTTTAGATTTTGCAAAATCTTATAGATTTTTCAAATTTTAGAGATTTTTTAAATTCCACTGATCTTGTAGATTTACTAGATTCCACAGACCTCTCTGATTGTAGTGACCTTTTAATTATTCTCATTAACCAAAATCTGGTAAATCTATGAGATTTTGCAGAATCTAGAAAATCTTCAAAATTTAAAAAATTTGTAAGATTTCATGGAATCTGGAAAATCTCTGGAATCTGGCAAATCTATGAGATTCTATGAAATTTAGAAAATCTTTAGAATCTCACGAATTTATGAGATCAAACCTTTTAAATAGGATATAAGCTTGCTTCAATAAGAAAGGATATCAGTCATTGGCTATCATAGTAAGCTAAAGATGTTATGGGAGGAGTTGTAAATATATGTCTGATTCTCTCATGCACCTGTGGCTCTCTTAGGGCTATCATGGCATTAAGAGAAAGGGCCAAGCTATATAATTTCTTGATGGGACTTGATAAAGCCTACAATATTGTGTGCTTGCAAATCTTAGGGACAGACCTATTGCCCTCTCTTAAAAGGGCATATGCTATGGTGGTGGAAGAAAAATAGCAAGCAGTAGCAGCCAATTGAAACACTAACATTGAAGCGACTACCCTTAACCAAGATATGGGAATGGGTGCGGGGGGTTAAATACCTCAAGATAGAATGTGAAGCCTAGTACAAGCCATCCATGATGCGAGCCCTGTAGGCAATTAGATCATACAAAAAATTGCTGCTATGAACTGGTTGTGTATCCATAGTTAGAAGTTGAAGGCTGGAAAATCTAACTCTATGCGGTCTGGTGATCCCGGAAACAATGGATGCTATGAAGGTTCACCCATCCCAGGCCCTTCAATCATAGATATGGGCACCTGTTGATCTTATTCATGGTGCAAAGTTGGGTCATGATGGTGGCAAGACTGTTGTAGATGATGGCAAGCTAATAGGTGTTGTCAATTTTGCTAGTAAATCAGTAAAATACTTGAGTTGGATCATTGATATAGGAGCTACCGACTACATAACTAGGTCGGTGACTCAAATTCAATTACAAAATGTATGTAAAGGATCTAAGCCTAAATAGCTCCCAAATGGATAATTGCTTGAGATGTAATAAAGTAGGAATTTGGTCCTTTCCAACAAACTGAAGTTACAAGAAGTACTCAAGATTGGTGATTTTCAATGTAATTTATTATTAGTGAGTAAATTGACAAAGGATAATAATTGTATACTCATTTTTTATCTAGATTTTTATATTTTGCAGGACCTATATATTAGATGTATGCCCTAGAAGTCAAGTTGGCATGATATATTATAATTTTTCTATGATATAATTTTATACTTAATTCATTGAAATCAATAAAACTGAACTTTATTTTTTTATTCATATTTAATGTATCTATGAATCATCTATGGAGTTAATGGATAATGACACATTCTTACGAGTTGATAATTTAAGACATGTAGCATTATAGATTAACTCTTAAAAGCTCTTAATTATTAGATCATCACAAGGATGATGATCGATGCATAATCATCTTCCTTCCAGATAGACGAGTCTTGAGTCTATAGTATAGAGATACTGGAGTGAGAGTGTAAGTGATTATTAGTGAACAACGGTACTACGCATGACCAAGTTCGAAAAGTCACATGGATGTCTACTCACTCGTTAGTTACTTCTCAAATGTTGTAGCTGTGTGAGTAATTCCTTGACTTGCGATGTCTTGACTACTCACAGTGAGATTGCTATGATTTGACAGCACATTAACATGGTCCTTACCATTCAGAATCTTGTGATGCTTGTTAGCTATATAGCTTCACTGTAGGGTAGGGTGTTCACTTATATGAGATCTATCGACTTTAGTAGTTAAAGTATAATCCTATATGATCTAATTAGCTAAGTCCTTGAATCTGTAGCTATAATAGTATGACATTGAAAAAGAATTTTTATGAAAATGTAATTAAACTTGAGCTAATTAAGTTTGACATATGATGAATCTTTAGGGTTTGACAAGTTTTCATGACCTGCTTCCTATCAAGATTTTTAATAAAAAAATTTAATCACACAATAACTATACCTGAAAATTTATTACCGGTAAATTGTGAGAACTCATTAGGATCGGTTTTAGATCAACGATCCAAGTTAAAGTTGAGCTAAAATTATTTCAGTCCATTGGAAGAGTTTCGATGGTAGTATGATAGATATTATAGTATATCACAGTACTAGATAGAATAGAATATCACCTACCAATTTTGGTACTTGATAAAATTAGCACTTGCTAATTTTAGTTTGACGGACCTATTTACAAATATTATAAAAAATTTTAACTTCATTATTTGACTTACTTAAATCAGATTTAATTATTATTAACTTTAATTAAAGTTAATTAGATTGGTAATTCAAGTTTGACTTAAATTTTTGATCTAGTCAGATCAAGTCAATAGCCTTTTCTGATTTTGGTTGAATCTAGGTATGAAAAGGGTTTCAAACTTAATCAAAAATTAGTCAAAATTGATCATTAGCTAGGAGATCTAGTTGATCGGGTTCCCCTCTCTTTTCTCATGCAAAAATCAAGAGGCACGGTAAGAAAAGGGAGGCACCAAGTTAGTGCCCTCTTTCTCATCTGGAACTCTCTTTCTTGCTAGATAAAAATAGAATCTTACTTAGATTGAAGTTTGATAAAATTAAATAAGAAATAAATTTTATCTGGATTTTTAAGGGGTATTTTTGAGAGATTTTTTCATAATTTTTAAGATGCGTCAAAATCAAGCTGCACAGAATTAATTCTAAGATAGATCCCTTTTGAAATTCATTCTATTTTTTTTCCTTTACAAAAATTATAGTATAATATCTTTAGAAAGCTAAGAGGTGAGAGTTTTTACAAAAAATATCAAAACAATACTCTTTTATTTTTCTGGTATTTAATTTCTTGAGAAAAAAGGAAAGAAGGCTGCTGAGGTCTGGTTTAGACTAGAAGAAGAAGTTTCATCTCTATATTTGAAGAAAGTCCTGTAAGGATCTAGCAATCTGGAGGTTTTGGTGATTTAGTGAGGAAGGATTCATATAGATACTAGTAAGAGCCGGGCACGTGCATAGCTCTGACGAATCCCGACAGATCCGATTGATCCAATAGATCAAGTACTAGAAGAATGAGTTAAGTGATCCAAGTAAGTGAATCCTCTATCTTATAATTTTATAAGATTTCAGATATGATATTATCATTATTCCAGTATATTAGAAGGTTAAATAGATGATTTATAATTTAATTTTAAATCAGCATGCTTATGAAAATTATTTTGCATAATATTTGCTTTCGTTGCATCTATGATTTAGAACCTAGTTCTGCATGCTAGTCATCTATGAATGAATCCTAACAGTATACTTGAGAAGGCCGATTGGAGTGGATAGGTAGCATGATGGACTATATGATCTAAACTTTGGGCAAGCAATGATTTCTGGGCATGTGGCATAGAATGGACAGCTATCTCATATTTAGCATATACGATCGAGGCACTCTTCTTTGGATTGCTGATCACATATTCCTAGTTTATGTAGTAGCATTTTTAGTAATGATAAACTAGTCTGTGATTTCTATCATTGTGCCAAACAAACTAGACTCATTTTTCTAAAGTCATAATAAAGCTGCAGCTTATTTTGACTTAATTCATTATGATATTTAGGGCCCTTATGCTACTCCTTCACACTCATAGGCGCACTATTTCTTGACCATAGTTGATGATTTTTCTCAATATATTTGAATTTATTTAATACAATTTAAGTCACAAGTACATCAATATTTGACTTTCTTTTGCAATATGGTATGCACTCAATTTGGCACATAAGTTAAATATATTCGAAATGACAATGGTTAAAAATTTAAGTCATGGGTTATGCTTGATTACATGATGCAGTTTGGGACCTAACAACAAATCTCTTGTACTTACATATCCCAACAAAATGGGAGATTAAAAGGAAACATAAGCATTTGTTAGAGGTAACTAGAGCTTTATATTTTCACGCCAACTTGCCCATTGAATTTTGGGAAGAATGTGTTGTTACTGCAGCCTACCTTATTAATTTGCTATCTACATATGTGTTATCCAACAAATCTCTATATGAAATGTTGTTTAGTTAACCTCCTAAATATGACCATTTAAAAGTGTTCAGGTATTTATATTATGCTCGATTATACTTTTCCATAAAAAACAAGTTTGGTCCCATTCTGTTAAGCATTTTTTTGTGAGATAGACATGGGCAAAAGGGATATTGAGTGTATGATCTGGCAAGTAAGTAAAATTTTACATCTTGAGATGTAATTTTTTATGAGAACATATTTCCTTTTATTATTACTGGGAGTAAAGAGAGTATCATCACTGGGAATCATAGTATATTGAGTAGCTACCTTTTTCTAAATGATGATGAGGACCACATGATTAATCGATTAGGCAACCAAGTCAGATGGGCCAAAAATAATGCAGTTCATGTACCCTTTATGTAGTGACCCATTCTTGATCCAGGGGCAACAGGCATGACCCTCCCTAAAAAATCAGCCCCCTATTATTAGGCACTCCAAGGAGTCCAGCAAGTAAAATTAACTAATCAATCGATGCCTCCCTTATTTCAGAGAAAGTTTCAACTCGTCCACATCAAGATCATACAATACCATAATGATATCAAGACTACATTTATATATTACCCAACTCTCTTGCCCCATCATGCAACTTCACACCTTCGACTAACTCATATGTAGTATATCATTTATCTTCACATTTATCTCATAATAGATTATCTGTTACTTACTCTGCTTTCTTAGCAACCACTACTTCTATATATGAGCCACACACTTATTTTCAGGCCATCAAGCATAAGCATCGGCGTGAGGCTATGAGCCATGAAATTGAAGTACTTGAGAAGAATAGAACTTGGACTATTGAACCCCTTCCACTTGGCAAGCAAGCCATTGACTCCAAGTGGGTCTACAAAGTGAAGTATAAACTTAATGGGGACATCAAACACTATAAAGCTTGATTAAATGCAAAGGGGTTCACTTAAATTGAGGACATGGACTATCATGAGACTATTGCGCTTGTGGCAAAGCTTGTAACTGTACGTTGTCTCTTGGCTACAGTAGTACAAAACTAGGAGTTGCATCAACTCGATATCAATACCTTCTTACATGGAGATCTTCATAAGAAGGTATATATAAAAATATACCTCAAGGTTATACATTCCAGCAGATGATAGCATTTGTTATCTTCACAAATCCTTATATGGCCTTAAACAGGCATCTCACAATTGGTATTAGAAGTTTACTACAGTTCTCATTCAACATGGATTTCTTCAATCCAAGGCAAATTATTATTTATTTACTATGCATCGAAGTAACTCATTTATAGCAATTTTGATTTATGTTGATGATGTGATTATTGCTGGAAATGATAAAGACCACATAACTGCTTTTAAATGCTATCTTAATGATAAGTTCCACGTCAAGTACCTAAGTCTCTTCAAATACCTCCTTAGCAATAAGCTAACTCGTACTCCATCTGGAATAGTCTTGAGTCAGCATAAATATACCTTGGATATTCTTGATGAAGCAGGGTTGTTGGAGTATCGGCCCAGTTCATCCCCATGAAAACCTGACACCACTTATCTTCTACTCTAGGGGCATGCCTGTTGGATCCCTCACGGTACCGTCGACTTATTGGACAATTATTCTATCTTGCCACAACAAGGCATAATATTTGTTATTCAATTCATGTCCTTACATAATTTATGCAATATCCCAGGTAAACTTATTTGGATGTGGCCCTCCATGTCCTCCGATATATAAAGTTAGTACCCGGTCAGGGCATCTTCTTCCCTCTATTGGTCACTCATATTGCATGCTTATTGCGATGCTGACTGGATAGGCTACCCAGACAGACATTGTTCTACTACTGACTATTTTGTCTTGCTTGGCATAGCTTCTATTTCTTAGTATTCAAAGGAGCAATTTATTGCCTCCCATTATCTACCGAGGCTGAGAATCGAGCCATGGCAACCACTATCAGTGAAATTATCTATGGCTTTGTAGATTGCTTTATGATTTCCTTATAGAGCACCTGATCTCTATTATATTGCACTGTGACAATAAAATAGCTATGCATATTACAAATAATCCTGTTTTTCATGAACATACCAAACTTATTAAAATTTATTGTCATTTTGTGCATGTTGGGTTCAATTAAATAAACTTCTATTACGTCATGTCTTCGAGTTAATTTGCAGACATCTTTACAAAGGCCCTCACCTCATCCATTTTATATGCATTACTTCGCAAGTTAAGCATTATTAACATTTATATGCCAACTTGAAGGGGAGTATTAGGAAGGCTTGATGTCGCAAATATGTGAAATCCTAGATATTTTTTAAATTTCATGAAATTTCACAGATTTGTCGGATTCTAGAGATTTTCGAGATTCCATATAATCTCACAGATTTTTAAAATTTTGAAGATTTCCAGATTTTATAGAATCTCATAGATTTGCCAGATTATAGAGATTTTTCAGATTTCAGAGATCTCGTAGATTTACCAGATTCTGTAGATCTTTCTGATTGTAATTAACCTCTAATTATTCTCATTATTTGGAAGGCTGGATTTTCTTCCCTATTATTTATTTTTTCTTGTTACTGTATGTATTTTGTACATGCATTGGATAGTAAATCAATACAAAAATATCTAATTACGTAAAAAAAAAAAAAACCTCTGATTATTATCTTAATCTAGATTCAAGCATTTGATTATAGGTTTGGTATTGAATTGGAAATGTTCAATATAGATGTCAAACAGCATGGTTGGTGAAGCTTTGAGGGTACTTAAGATTTGGACCCGAATCCCATCCTCATCACAATTTTTGGTTAAGTTTTTTCGGTCTTGGTTTTCAAAAATTTGTCAGAAGCAATCTTTCAATCATGTCCTGGCATGACAACTATAATTAATTAAGTTCCACATGAGCAGTTGCATTGCAGGAACTTTGTAGAATCCAATCAATCATGGTTGTCATGCAATACATAAAAGATCATGATGGAAAGTCCAAACCTTTCCAGCTCAACCCGAGCTAGAGAAAAAATATCAACCAGCCTTTTATCATCATCATTCTCGCTATCTTTTATCTACCCTCACCCGTACTAAAACTAGAATTACTGCATCCTACCCATGCATCTAGTATTTTTGCCTCTTGTTGCTTGATAGAGTCAACAATATGTTCCTGTTAATTCCCTTGATAAAGGTAAAGGGTTGCCGCTGAAGCATAGCGGCCGGAAAAAAACTTAGACAAATGCACCGGATTTGCAAAACTTCCAGGCTGATAATTTCGTATTGAATTGAAGTTATTCCATCCCAAGGCCGACCCATAAAATTTTGGACCATCGCTGCATTCCAAACATACTTTAGAATATAGAAGCAACTGGGGTTTTAGTGCAGGTGATGAACTGTGTGATAAATTGGGGTAGATCATAGGTGGGGTGACAGAAAAGAGAGACGAATAATAGGTGGTGGTGAGGTGGGTCTGCATTCATGGAAAGGTGGAAGACAGGAGAGAGACACAACTTTAATTTTAATTGTGGACGCTTGACTACGGTGTAAAGTCGAGTCCCAACATTAGTAGAGAAGAACCTGGGCCTTCTCCACAAATCAAAGCTGTCGTTTGTAACTTTGAGACCTTTTCTTCTCTGAAACATTCCTTTTAGATCAAACTTTTTAATTTGCCATCACATTTATAACCTTGCGTGTCACGTAAAATAGGATTAGTAATGACTTTTTCTGTTTTTTTCACTTTTATCTTTCATTATATTTTCAGAGAAAGCTGTCGGAACCTTGAGCACGGAAGAACTTTACTTGCAATAGGGTTTTCCTTTTATTTTTATTTTTATTTTTTTAATTTTTTTTGTTTGGTAAAGCAAAAGGATAAAGAGATCAGCTAGTAAAACGGAACAAAGAGAAGACCTTGACCTCTCACTAGTTTATATGAGATATTGAGATTCGTGCAGGCTCTTCCCAACACCGGCTAGTTAACGCCGGCTAATAGATAATGTTCGATGCAAGACACTCATATTCGCACGATCCTTTCCCAGTTAAGATGTTATTCATAGAAAAGAAGGAGATCCTGATCTCTTATTCATACCAATTATGGCAGATCCCAGAAAAATTCTGGGTTTAAGATTGTAAATTTTAATTTTATTTATTTATTTTTTTGGGGTAAATAAAAGGAGAGGGGGAATAATTTTAATTTTTTTTTAGTGAGCAACTCGAAAGACCGTAAACGCACTACCGGGTGTCGACTTCTCCACCCACGTGTCCCAGTCGAAGATTTTTATTGTACGTGTCAGTATCTTATTCACTAAGAAAGCTGTATGCAGATCGGAGGCAATGGAGTCCAATAGTCTGAGTTAAATACCGAGTGTCGTTCCGATAATTACCGGGTTTTTATGTTTTTGGGTTCCTCCCTACCGTAGCCCTATTCCCGAACCACCTGGACAGAAGAGGGCAGGAAGAACCATAGCTTCGCCGCCGCCGCGGAGAGGGGAGAGATGAAGATCTTCGTGAAGACTCTCAAGGGCACCCACTTCGAGATCGACGTGAAGCCTGAAGACACCGTACTATTCGATCCCCCCTATCTCTTTGCGGGATTTCTGGTCTTTCTCGACGTTTACTATTATTTACCAGTTTCTTGGGTGATTAGGGCTTGCCTTCTAGCGATCGATTGAGCCTAATCTTAGAGCAGATGGATGCTTTTTTATCTGCAGCCGTTTCTTGATCTTGAAAAGTTCCCCTTTTTCTTGAGATGCAGCGTAGATCGATCTTAGCGAATTCGATGCTTAGCGCGATATTTTAGTGAAATTGGCAGTTACTTTCTTGTTAACATTACTCTAAAAGTGGGCCTGTTCCCCGTAGTTTTAGAGTTTAATGGGCTGTGGACTGCTTTGAATTCTGGGTTATATTCAATTTGGATTATTTTTGTTTCGTGTCATGTGGAATGCAATTTCATAATGAATCGTCTGATTTCATAAATAGTCGCTTGCTCTCTGCACGTCCAACTTAAGATTGGGAGCGACCTTCATGAAAGCTTGTAGGGTTGGGTACGGTGTTATGTTGTTTATGTTGATGTTTAGTGTGATATGATAGTGAAATTGATCAGTATTTTCTTATTATTAGACTAAAAGTGGGACATTTTTTTTCCAATTCTTAGCGGGACTTAGACTAGACTGAATTCTGGGTGCTTTTCAATTTGGATTCTTTTTTGTTTCTTGTGATCTGATAAGTGATTTCAAAGGAAATCGTATGTTTTCTGCTCATCCTGCTTTAGATTAAGAGTCCTTGCGTGATGTTCAAGAAAGCTTATACGGCTTTGGACGGTGTTCTGCTGTTTCATAGAGCAGTTAAGAACATTGTTAATGTTTCAATTGCTATAAAGTTCTTGCTTTTGTTTTGTTACATAGAAATAGGGGTAAATCTGGATTTTACCTCCTTTTGTACAAGTCGAAAGACATCCTGTGAGCAGCGTGAATTAGACTATAATGCAGAACTTCTTAAATCTGAATTAGTTGGTAGATATAGTCATTGTTGCTGTTAACCATGGAACCAAATAGGTATTAGAAACAATGTATCAAAGGGAATCCTAACTTTTTAAATAATTTTTATATTAGATCGAGTTGCAATCAGATACATAGAATCAACACAATGCTACTAGGATATTTCTTGCCTTGATTTCATGCATGCCTGGTTTATGCCATGTACTATCGAGGAATTGGTTTGTTTTTTTTTTCCTGCACTTTCAGGTATAGATGATTATAGCTAATCATCTTGCTGATATGCAACCAATCAAGTTTGTGAAGATTTACATCAATCTCTTGATTGATAGGTCCCTTATCAGATCTAGATCTATGAGCTAGTAATGTATATATGTGACCGTGTGTTTGCGTGTGTTAACTTCCTAGTATTAACCTTATCTCCTATTCCCTTGAATGCTGATCCAAATTCTAGGTGTCATTTTTCTTCAGTGGTGTCTAGGGCCATGGAAGATAAGTGGTCTACTCTGTTGTGTAGAGCTTTGACTTCTCATTGTGGTGCTCTGTTGTGGACTGGTGGTTGCCGAGGAGCACCATAGATGCCACAAGTTGAAACCATCGTGAAGACTTCTGGGATATCAATATTATCAAGGATGCTACTTGTTTCAGATAGTTCCCACAGAGAATGTGATGCCTTTGGTCCTTCACTGGACATGTATCTTCGATGCATAAGGTTACCCCCTACCAGTTTGGACTCTTTTTAAGTGTGAAGGATAAAATCTACTTATCATCTTAGGTTTTGATGTATGTTTCAGCTGTTTCTGACTGGTGGTTGTGCCATTCAGAACTCCAAAAATTGTACGTGCCCGAGGTCCAGATGCACATATTATGAAGAGTTAGTGTAGCGGTGAATTTTTGAAAGTTATTTGGGAGAGATGATCCTTGCTTATCATGCCTCTAGTATGACTCAATATCAAGCCAACAAGTTCCTCTTGGCCTGAAGAGTAACTTATAACTGCGAGGAGCCTTAGTCCGAGGTTTAGAATCTTTAAGGAGAGAGCAACATGCTGGAAAGCATTGTAGATGGCATGCATGTATAAGTAGTAATTAGCAATTCATTTAATGAAAGTATTGTGGACGTATGAAATTTTATACACAAGTAGATCATGCAATTTACTATGCTCCACTTAATCATATTCATTACATCTAAGTTTATGTGATTCTCATTGTTGGCTCTTTCAGAAGATAGCTGTTTAGTATTTCGATTTTTTTTAGGCTGATGTAAGACTATATCAAGATCAATGTAATTTTCCAAATCATTTTGGAAAAATAACTGATGGACCATCATTAGCAAGGTTTGCCATATCAGTATTGGACCCTACATTGGTATCATCCTATTATAGTGTCAGTACATGAAACGGAACAAGACTGTGAGCCATACCAAGTGTTGATATGGTATGAGGCTGCATACCATTCAGTACTGGTACAGCATGCCTGGTATGGTATGGTATGGTATTAACTGGTATGGCAATCCTTAATTATAAGCTTCTTTCCAGACTTCATCATCGTGTAATCCTTCTGTAACTTTGTGTTTCATGTTTTGATCTTAAATGTTAGGGTTAATGCAATTTTCACAATTTCCAGACTCATCTTTCTGTTCTCTTTGTTTTTTCTCTTTTTTCCTAATGCTGGAGGTGTGCAAACAATGTCAACTCACAGATTTGTTTTTTTTGCAGGTTGCTGATGTCAAAAAGAATATAGAGGCTACTCAAGGGCAAGGTGTTTACCCAGCTGAACAACAGATGCTGATCCATCAAGGGAAAATTCTTAAAGATGATACAACTTTGCAGGATAATAAAGTTGCTGAGAACAGTTTTATCGTTATAATGTTGACTAAGGTATGGCTGTTTAGTCCTTGATTTAATGAATACTTGGTGCCCATTTTTTTGCTGCCCTATGTACATGTGAATACTATCAAAATGCTACCCTTGCTGTTCTACTTTATTATCGATATCCCACTTATATTCTGTTTGAGTGCTAACTTAATGTATTTTGTGACATATGTAAAACTGTATTATTGTTAAAGATGTAAAATCATTCTTCTGTTTAGACCTCATGTTGACAGGTACCATATGGCTGGAAGGCTTGATTAGTTTTAGTCAAGGTTTAAGGTATTTCTAATCAAGGGCTGTCACAGCATGCCTGTATTGCTGTTCCATGCCATGCAGAACCAATAACATGCTATCTCATGTCTCAGGGTGTACAGGCAAAATGGGTATGCTGTTGCTGTATGCATGGACCATTTTAGTTTGTGCCGATTGGCAAGCTTTACAGCAATTAAACATACTTCACTTCTGCTTGAGGCCTTTACACAGCAAGTGATCTATTAGTTCATTCTACAAGATCATTTGCGTAACATCATTATTTCACCTATTGAGTTTTATTGAGAAATTTTCCCTTGAGTCAGGTTACATAAAACTAGCTGCATATACGCACATTTAATGTTTCAGTTTTGGTCCTTTGGTTTTTGCTGTGACATTTTTTTTATAAGAATTAGTAAGCTATCTATTCTATGTTTTCAAGCGTATCTCCTAATTCTTTAAATATGATGGTATTTTAGGTAATTCTCTTCTACATATATCAATAACTTTGTGTTATCATAGACATAAGTAAACACGCCTTATCTGCATCATTTGGGGTTCACATTGTGACTACTTATCCATTCAACCTATTTGGAGTAATATTTATCACCATTTGCCAATTTTTTCTGTCTGCTTTCATCTATGTTATCTTATGTCCACTTGTCCTGAACATGCAAAAGAACCTCTCTAGCTTCTCTGATCTTTGATGCATATGCCTCTATCATCACAGTTGGTTGTCCATGTATATGTAGTCATATCTCACTTTGTTCCCTTGTTCTACCAAGAATCATCTTGAATGTTGTTAGTCATGCTCATGTGCTTCGACATTATTGCTCAACATTTTTTTATAATACAAGTATGTGTGCTTTATTATATTCTTATAAAAAAATACATGAGCCCCAAAGGCATGCACATGCTGAAGCATATCTACACTTCATCTGTCCAACTTTAACATTGTCAATCTGTCCCTTTGTTACAAACTTTTCTTGTTAGTTGATTTATCATTTATCATTTAACATTATTAATCTGTCCTGTTGCATGAGAAGAGGTACACCCTATGCTGCTTAAGCTGCAACGGTTAATGCTATTCATACAATAGTTGATTGGGGTATGCAATGGCCAGAAGTTATGATAAAAGGATTTGGTCAGGAATGAGATCATTTGTCCTTACCGCAACAGGGGAATCATGAATCATTTCTATAGAACCATTTTTTCTTGGTACCAATTCAATACGAAGCAAGTCTAAACTAATTGAATACATGTGATAAATTCCTTGAATTGACTTGCCAAATCCATAAAGGGTATAATTGACAACTCTAAATTGGACATTATCCGTTTCTTGCAAGAGATCCTGAGGGAAAAGTTCTGCCAAATTTATTGCGGCCGCTATTTCATATTGCCAAATTTAGTGCATCTGCTATTTCATATGTGACTACAGACTGGACCGAAACAAAATACTTTTTTTTTTGGATGGGTGTGATCCTTTGGACATAGACCCAATTTTTCAAATTTTTTGATTTCTTAGAATTTTTTTCTCTGGTGGTATCAAAATGCCACTTATCACTGTGGCTGGATATCTTATCTGCTTATCCAGGAAAATGAATATTTCCAGAAAAGATTTTTAGTTCAGTATTTTTTTCTCTATGTTTTTTTTTTCAAGGTTTGCTTTCGAGTGGGAAAATATGTGTAAAATATAATGAAAAACTTTGAATGGTATGATATGTGCAAAGTTGGCCATAGTTTTGTGTAACTTTTATATATGCATAAGTTTGATTTATTCGATGCTGTGTAATCTTTTTAGACTAAAGGTTCATCAAGTGGAGCTTCAACAACGAGCACAACACCTACGAGTCAGGTAAGAAGGCAATTCAGTAAGATTTATGTAATAGTTGTCCTCCATCATCTTTTTGTTTCCTAATTTTTTCCCCACTTTTCTTTTGTTTTGCTGCTGTTATATAAACTTGAAACTATAGTTAAGTGAAATATTATTGCAGTCTAATTAACATTATCCATAAATATCTGAGTTTTGTTACAAAAAATTTGACACTCAAGTTAAGAAACTGTGGATAGACATAATGAGGCCTTAAATTTTAAGCTTAATGGTTGCAACTATTTATCTTGAACTCTTCATGAGAAACTAGTCAGTGATATAATCTTATTAGCATAAGTAGCTTATAATGTCGAGGCTACTTTTTTGTTTTTAAGGGCACTCACTGTAATGTCTTAATTGTATTCTATGTTTATTGTTGTTATAGCATGAATTTGCTGAACTACATCAGGAGATGTACAGTGATACTGAAGTTATAAATGTAGATACTGCTATATATTAACTTCATGCAGATGCAAAACAAGGATGGAGATACATGCATATGCCCATATCTCATATTTTGTGATTTGGGCCCAATAATGGATGCCTAACGCAAATGTCTGGTTAAGGTCACGGAGCATTACATAGCGACATAGGATATCACCTGGAATTTTCTCTGTTTTTTACCTGGTTAATTTGAACTATTTATCTGTTCTCTTTTGCAGCATCAATAGTTCTTAAACATTATGAGATGCTTGTATGGTTATGGTTCAGGTGATGGTTTTGGAACAAATTTAGAAGGTGATAGATAATGATTCTTAGCATCATGGATTGTAGTTGTTATTTGAAGGGATCAAGGGATGAATACCTAGGAAAGGTGAATGCTAGTGATGTTCTGGGTCCGAACACCATTAGATCCTTGAAAGAACCTGTGATTTGTAGATGTTGCATGAAGTTTGACTTAGACAAAATCAAAGGTCATTGATGGATGTTGCAGTAAGATAGGGATATGTATGATATGAATTTGTATGATATGGACGGAGTATAGATGACAGCCTGCTTTCGATTTTCTACCTTATATCATCATTAGAAATTATGAAAACTTACAGAGGCTCTTTAAGTATGTTGCATGTGCGTCTTGTTAAGGATCTACCTTGCTCTATGTGATAAATAATAGTGAGGTAGGAGAGAGCTTCTACATATCATTACAGTTAATCCTTAGGCTATTTGTTACTGCACTAGTGGTGGACTGTTTTTATGTCAAGTGATTTCAAGCTCCTTTATCATAGTTGAGGAAAACTAGTGACCTGAACTTTGATGGTTCACCTATGGTCTTGTTTTGCTTGATAGCATTACAATATGGTGAGGTTTTAACACTAGATGCATTTGGGGTGGCATAGGACAAGTTCTTATTTCCTTTGTGAAATAAATCTCTATTCTTTTGTTGATGATAGAAGATCCTCTTATATGTCTAGAGTCTAGATTCTGGACTTCTTCATGTGTGACGTGGCTGAGAGCATGAAATCCTGGAGTTTTATTTTTTTCAATAAGCAAAAATCATGCTTAATGGTTATCTCCCCACTTCCATTTTCTTCTCTTTCATGTCCTGGCCATATATGGCTATTGGATGATAGCCCACCATCGAGTTTAGAGTGCAGAAGCTGAGATTTAGGGGTGCAATTTGCCAGCTTGGATCATGTTAAGAACCAATTTGGCCTGAAACCCTGCCAAGAAAATATCTGACCCTGACCCTACTAGACATGAGAAGGAACTCAACCTCCCAAAGAAAACTAAACCCAATGAAAATATTTTCTATAAAAAATTTAAGATCGATTGGGTTAGGTCAATTTGGGGATATGTAATAGGATCTTGATCACAAGGCTATACTACAAGTTGGGCTAGTTTTCGATTGGACTGATGATGTATGATTATGGGGACTGGTCTGTATATGGGTGGGTAGACCCAATGGGGATATGCAAACTATAGTTCAATAAATTTCCTTGCGTCCTATTACAGGAAACTGAAAAGAAATGCATATTTTGGCAGTCAAGCCTTTTTCTAACAATGGTCCTGGACAGTTTGCCTCAAGCTGTGATGTTCTATGAGCTGCAAATATGTTTTTTAAAAAAATGTTGATACTAGTTAAGGTATTCTGACATCACTTGTAGTTTCTTGGTTTCATTTTTTCCCAAAAACATGTAATTAAGGCAGAAATTGTGTTGGCTTATTTCTTCTTCTTGTTTGTTCAAAAGCTCTATGGTAGTTTTAGAAATTGTGGAAGCAGAGAAATCTAATTTCTAAAATTTTTGAAAAGTGAAACCGTCTTTGACTACCACCACCACCTTTGTTGCCACCGCTACCTCGATTCTGGCTGCTGCCATTCTCGATGGTTGCCACCACCACCTCCACTGCCACCATCCTAGCTGCCACCAAATGCAATTCAAGTCACTACCAAAGAGGTTTTAGGTTTTCATTTTTCAGAAAAAAAAAAAAAAAACTGGTTTGGTTTTTTAGAAACTGAGAACTGGATGCATGCCCGAATGCAATCTAAGGTGGTGAAAATCAACTGGATGTAGGAAGGCGCTTGGAAAATTGTCTTGAAGGTTAGCAAAAGGAGGGAGATACCTAACATTAGCACAGGTTAGTGTTATGGAGGGATACAAAAATGTTGGCAATAGGAGTGATGCAGCCTTATGAGTAGGATGATGGTAAATTGCTCATAGCAAAGTAGTTGGGTTGAGGTTTGTTTATTTTGGTTATGAAAACATAAGCTTTTTTCTTGGAGATTCTTTCACCCATTGTCTAGTGATGGATAAAGGAATTTGGTGTCAATGCATATAAATTTGTGCAAAAAACATGATATTAATACTGGACAAGCAATTTTATCTGTAAGAAGCTATTTATGATCTCAGTCATCTTAAAGAAGATAAAATATGTGAAGTATTCGTAAACTTCTTGTCCTGTTTGTAACAAGTATTGATGATTTTTTTTTAGCATTTCAATGATCCATCTTATAACTATTTAAGTATAATTACATGATGTACCAAAGTGTGGATGTATTGGGTTAATGTAGGTTGATCCGAAAGTACATGCCTGTTATAAATGCATTGCGACCGAAGCGTGTAAAATGGGAAAAATATTCTGCTTGCTATCCTCTTGAGATATTAAACAGATGGAGTGTTTACAAAAACTGTTTGTCAGCTCTTCTTTTGTTCATTTAAGTACCCTAAAGGTGCCATTTAGATTACTTATTATAGAAGCTGTTCTAAAGCAACAGCTAAAAAAATTTACCATTTTGCGTTAAGTATCCTGGCATATTTTCCCTTTTTTTTAGTGTACCTATATTAGATAAAGAAACATGCTTGCGAAAAATTTACCATTTTGCGTTAAGTATCCTGGCATATTTTCCCTTTTTTTTAGTGTACCTATATTAGATAAAGAAACATGCTTGCGAAAAGGGAGGGAAGCTGCAACATAGTTTAGCTACGAATTCCATTTCATTTCTATTTTCAGTTCCAATGTTTTGATGTTTATTTACTAAAAATGTCCAAAACTGATGCAAAATAGTTATATGTACAAATTCCATCCCTGATTCCCTAACCCATTGTCTTCCACAATAGTCCGTGAAGAAAAAGGGCAGATGCTCAACTTCTAAAATTGTTTTAATATTAGAATCATGTGCAATGTATGAATTTGTTTCTGCTTTTATTCAAACTGATCTGGGTGCCTATTCAGCAATGTTTTTAAGTTGAATTACTTTTTAGATGCATTCATTTTTAATTGGTAATGTGCATAGGATCAATTGTTGTTTTTAGTGTATCATAGTAGTTGCTTTTGTTTGCAGGCCTTGCCTCCTAGCTCCGTGATTCCTAATGCTTCAGCTCCAGCACCCACCCCAGCTGCAGCACCCGCTGCAACTTTGGCCCCGTAAGCCACCCTCCCTCCTTCCCTGCCCCCAAAACCACATCATAATGCTCCTTTTTTTGTTATATCTTTACTAAGACATACCTTTATTCAAGTGAGTTCTGTTACCTGGTCGAAACTGTGACTATTGAACAGGGTCCCTGCAACTACACCTGCTCCAAGTGCCACAACTGCACCAGTTTCTGCAGTTACCACACCGTAAGCTTCTTGGTCATTTTGTAACTAATACTATATACATTTTTTTTGCCATTTAAGTGAACTTCAGCAAAAGTTTTTTACCATTTATTGGTCTCTCATTGTATATATCCTTCTTTGTCATTGTTTGTTCAACACATGTAGCTCACCCTCAAACTTTATTTTGGCATTGTTTAATCATTTGATCTATCTTTTGTTATTTACTTATGACTTTAGTGTCACAACTTGATTAGTGTAAGGTAATGAGGCAAGTGATAAGTATAAAAAATTATGATAATAAGTTAAACTAGCATTTTTCTTTTGAGAGGATAAACTAGCATTTTCTTATTTTTAAGTTTTGATGCTTTATTGTCAATAATGTTTAATTTATTAATATTTTTATTGGATATATATAATTTTGCAAACCCGTGATTATCTAATCTCTGTTTTCTTTAATTTAGGTGTCAATCATTTTATTGACCTATATTTTTACTTTTATTTTTAAGCGACGCCGATGCTTATGGTCAAGCAGCATCTAATCTTGTCGCAGGCAGTGCCCTTGAGCAAACCATCCAACAACTTCTTGACATGGGTGGAGGCACTTGGGAGAGGGACACTGTTGTTCGTGCTTTACGTGCTGCATATAACAACCCTGAGAGAGCTGTTGATTACTTATATTCGGTAAGCTTCACTTGCTTTAAATTTCATATAATTTATGCTACTGTTTTGTGAATGCTATCTTCTGTTTATGGCATAGGATAAGTTTGAATAGGCCCTTGTATCCCACCGTACTATGAAATGATGATATGAAGTTGTCTTAAAGGAAATACCTCATGGCATGTTCTTCTTCATCTTGATCTGATTTTGATGTCAGAAAATTGATGTTCAAATAAATTATATACCTGTGATAAAGTCAGAAAATTAATGTTCAAATAAATTATATACCCAAGCAATCAGTGATATTAAAGGCTTTGAAAACTGATAACCGATGTTAGTTTTTAACCATTATTCATTATGATTATGCTATTAGTTATGATTTTGTTATTTGACGATACAAGACCAGTTAAAGTATCAGATGTGGTCAATATACTCTATCAATGATGATGGCTTCCTTTGTTTCCCTTGATTTTTATGCATTTTGGCTGTATCTATCCAAAAGGTAATGTAATATCAGAAGTTTTGGCCTAAACGTAGCAAGAAACTTGTTTTAATGTGGAAGCTTGAAAATTAGCTTGCCTACATTTTTTTTATGATTATTTTTCAGAAGCTACTTTTACTTTATGCAATTATGACATTTGTAGGATGCAGGTATGTGCTGTGTATAGTAGGATTTCTGTCTGTATAACACTTTGTTATACAAAGTGGCTTTGGATTTGTAGGTTGCAACAAATTGTTGGGTCATGGTAAAATATGATTAGGTATCTATCCTAAAAGGTCTGATGCGGAATGGAGGGACGGCATATGTTAAGCTGGTGTGGTTAACTAGCGAAACCTTGTTAATTTGCAGTCCATCGGCAATCTTTTTTTTTCCCTTTGGTTTTTTGTGGGTTGGGGGTGGGAGTGGTGGTACATATAGTTTCTACTTTCTACCCAATAGCTAATGTGGTTGTATTTGGATTCAGTGGAAATTTCTTGGCAAGACTTACAAACTATATCATGAATGAGGCCTGATTTTTTTGTCTCAGCATTCCGTTGCATTTAAAATGATTTTCTGAATATTTCTTTTTCTTTTTCTTCTCCTCTTCCTCTCTCACTCAGGGGAAAGGGTCTTTTTTCTGGATTTTTTTTGAGGGGGCGGGAGGTTAGGGTTACATGCACAAATATTCACAGGCTACCCACACCCTTCCCTCCCTCACTCACACATACACAGAGGGCATACTTGAGAATGATTTTCTCCATGTTTTCTTATATTAAAACTGCCATAAGACATTAGAATGGATTGTTACGGCTGACGTGCTTAGGATCAATTGTTTACTAAATCACAACTGCAAAATTTGACCAGCTGTTGACCTCAAAAGTGGCAGAATTAACCAATGTGGAGAAATATAAATCATATTTTCATCAGATGTTTCTAAGAATGCTACAAGCTGATAGGCAGGAGAAAAATTATTCCTTCTGGAAAGTAGCTGTGTGCTAGTAATTTGCATGATTTTCTTTCTTAGTCTAATCGGTCTGTATGATGATATTGGCAAAAGAAATTTATTTCTATATTTGCTGTATGTGTGATGAACCAAACAAGATGATGGATTTAGAATGGTGAAAGTCCATGGAGATCAAGTACTCAAAACATTGTCTTGAAGTTACATTTGGTAGCTGGTAATCTATTCAAATTGTTAGTAATTTAAAGGGGTCCCACCACATTATTGTGTTTGGTAAGATTTTTTTTATGGCAGTGCAGATTATTAAGTAATCTAGATTGCCTCTTAGAAGGCAATCTGGATTGTCTTTAGAAAAGGTGGCAATCTAAATTACCACATTCCTGGTAATCTTTTGGACAACATCACCCATCCCTTCTCCCTTCCTCTTCTCTTCTGCCTGGAACCCCCCCCCCCCCCCCCCCCGCATGACCCCTCATCGCTTGTTGATGGCGCCCCCTCGCCACCTATTGACCAGTGGAGAGGGGCCTATGGTGGAGGTGCAGGAGGCTCACGGGGGAGGAGGTCAACATCATCGGAGCTCACGGGGGAGGGGAAGCCATCGCCGGGTTTCACGGGGGAGGGGATCGCTTTTGTCAGGGCTTGCGGGGTTGGGGAAGTCGTTGCCAGGGGGTGGTTCTTTGTTGCTAGGGATACATGCCAGGTGTAGTCGAGGAAAGGGGAGGGGAATAGGGATGGCAATGGGCCAGGTTCGGGTCTGGTATATAACTATCCAAACCCAAACTCAATACTCAATAAACTATCTAAACCCGGTCCAAACACTATCGGGACTGGGTTTTTTTATCCAAATCCATCTCAATCGGGTATTGAGTAATTCGGGTCTACCCGACCCGAACCCAATTAAGTCATATTAAATATTTTTTTCATTTTTATCAACTTTAAAATAATCTACCATTTTGTAAATCATACATACATTAAATAAATAAAATTTAACTACATTTTTAGTTCAACACCGATCCAAGAGGAAGAGCCGTCGAAGAGGAAGAAGGGAGCTGGAGATTAATCGAGGTTTATCGATTACAAATTACAATTTATAATTCCCTTATTTATGAAAAATAATGATTACAGTAAAGGATTTAAGTATTTTAAAATTTAATAACTAATAATTAATAATTAATAAAATATATTTAATATAATATATATTAATTATATATATTTAAATATTAAAATAATTTGGACTGAGTTCGGGTTGGGTGTATATCTATCCAGTTCCGGTCCAAATCCAAAGTTAAGTATTCGGGTTTTATCCAAATATAGCCCAAACCCAGTCAAAACGTTGATTACCTTGTCCAATTGGGTCGGGTCGGGTCGGGCCAGGTTGGGTACCCATGGATTTGAATTTTATTGCCATCTCTAGAGGGGAAGGTATTGTGAGGTTTTTCATATATATATTTTTTATTTTTAATATGAAAAATAATTTTTAAAATTTTTTATATAAAAAATACAATTTTTTAATATTATATATTATATATATATATATAATATAAAAAATATGTTTTTAATAAATAGATAAAATACAAAAATATATTTATAAAAATAAAATATAGATTTAATTTTGGGATAGTTTGGAAATTTGATTTTATATTATATAACATTACTTGTATGTATCAAATAAAATAATTTACATTACGTGCAATCTATATTGCTGGCAATCTATATCACCTTTCAAGTTTGCTCTGCAATACACCAAACGCAACCTTAGATCAATTTTGTTGTTCAATAGTTTTATGTTTCTTGATTGATTTAATATTACTTCATACCCTTGTGAATTGAAGAATAAATGGAAGAATGTTTCTGCGAAAACCCAGTAGTTCAAATCCTGAATTTTGAGTTGCAAGATTAGACAATATAACTTAATTGGGATGGATGTAAAGACATGAGATAATTTCAGAGCATCATGTTTTGATCAAATCTCCTTCTGTGATGATGATGATGATGATGTGTTCTGTTAAAAGTCATTGCAGATGTATATGAAAAACTGCTATACCCTATAATATTCCTTCAATGTCATTCCTATCCATTAGTGCCTTTTTGAAAATATATGAATGACAATTACCCTATCTTTAGGTCAGTATTCTATATGAATGAATCCAAAGGTTGCTAGAATTGGTTGGTCCAAATCTATATCCAGATTTAGATCTAATCAATGTATGAGTTGTGAAATTCAAATTAGGTTCCAAATCCAGATGCTGCAAGGACCTTAGTTACCTAAGTTTTGATTTTCATCTCTCTCTCTCTCTCTCTCTCTCTCTATATATATATATATATATATATATATATATATATATATATATATATTATAGGATTTTTATCCTATAATATTGGCCATCTTAGTATTCTTGTTGACATTTGGACCTAAAAGAATCAAATATTATTTAATAGGTTTGGTGCTGTCTTACTAACTTGGATCCAATTTGTTATGGCCTTGGATCTAAATCTGAAAGTTTGTCAGAGTTGAATTGAGTAATTGGATCACCAGGACTTTGCTTCTGAGTTTTAAAGATTGGGTGGCTGTCATTAAACATTGCATATTTTACCCACTAAAAACAATATGACAGTCTAAAGGTCAGCCATTAGCAGGCAGAAATGAAAAGAATTTGATCGCACTTTCAATTACTCTGTTTCTTCCTTTCATGATGATAACACTAATCCAATTGTAGATTTGGTATTAGCTACCTTATTATTTTCTTTGTTTTTTGTTTTTACTTGTTGTTTGCCTAACAAATTTCCTATACCAGTCTGAGCTGTAGCTGGTCCCACATAGTTTTGTACTAAAGAAGTCTTTCTAATAAGGTCATACAACCTGTTAATAGTGCTGGGTTGCACTGTTATTGTGTTACTAGTTGCATGTGACATACACTTGCAATTCATGGACTCTACCTGCACTGAAATGGGGATGGATAGGGCTATAAAACGATCTGCTGTTTGAGGGGGTGTGGTGCAATGTCTAGGATGCTTTGGAATGAAGGGTAGAAGAGCCAGTAAGAGGAAGGGAGGGAGAGAGAGGGAGATTTGATTATCTATGTTGTGTCAAGTCAAGGTCTGATTCCAAGTAAACTTTGGCTGATGCCGCTTGTAATATCTGTTGATTTGAATTGTTTAGGATACTTTCTGTAGCAGAGAGATATGTTGGACCCTAGATTGATTAAACCAACTGCTTTGGGTTGAGTATTTTTTTCCTCTCTCTTTTTTTTTTTTCCGCTGCAGGGTGTGGGGTGGGTGTGCAGGGGGATGCTCCATTTCCTGTCATACTTTTGTACCATTAATTCCATAATGGTTAACCGCTAAGTTTGGAATACTGGAGTATGGGTTTATTGGGGGAAATTAAAGAAATACCGCACTAAGGGGGTGTACTGGTCATATATCAGTATGGTACATATTGTGGTACATCTTCGTATATACTTTTGGTTTTGCCAATACAGGATGATTCAGCACCATACATAATGCAGTATGGTCAGTTTCCCAAATTTTGTTTAAATGAAACAGCACCAAGCATGGTCAGAAGGAAAACAATGGAGGTCTTGCATATCTGAGAAGCACAATTCATTTAGACAGGCTTTTCCTTATTGTACTTAATGTAATTTATTCTACATGGATTGGCATGTTGAATGCTGGTTGGCACCAACATAGTTACCTTGCCATATCATGGAGTGCCGGTGCTTGGCAAGCTCTAGCTTGGCTGCATGCATCTCCAGATTTGCATTTCACAATGTGTGTTCTTATGTTAAGATGCTACCAGGGGATTCCTGAGCAAGCAGATGCCCCACCTGCGGCCCAAGCCCCAACAAGTGGGCAGATGGCTAACCCACCAGTCCAGGCTTCCCAACCAGCTCAGCCAGCAGTTCCTTCAAGTGGGCCAAATGCTAATCCTTTGGACCTCTTTCCTCAGGTTGAAAAATGAAAATTACTGGGTTATCCTTGCTAGAGATTTTGGCGCAGCATTTTATGCTAATCTCATTTGCTGTTGCTTCCAGCAGGGTCTCCCCAGCTTGGGCTCCAATGCTGGTGCGGGCAGCCTTGATTTTCTTCGCAACAGTCCACAGGTACCATAAATTTCCACAAGAGATAAAGACTGAAGTACCTAACCATAGTTTATGATTATCTCATTTTCTTGGTGCAGTTCCGAGCCTTGCAGACTTTGGTGCAGGCAAACCCTCAAATATTACAGGTCTCATCTTGTTCCTTACATCATGAAATGTTCTTATTATACTTTTCTTTAAGGCTATTCTCTCTTTTTTTTTTTTACAGCCAATGCTTCAAGAGCTAGGGAAACAAAACCCTCAGGTTATGAGGCTCATCCAGGAGCATCAAGCTGAATTTCTTCGTTTACTTAATGAACCAGCTGAAGGAGCAGAGAGGTTTGGAGTTGTTGTGCTATTGTATATTGCATCTATTTGTGGTATTATTGAATATGTGAGGCTTCTTATTTTTCTAATTTTTGTGACTCCAGCAATCTACTAGGACAATTAGCCGGTGCAATGCCACAAGCATTAACGGTTACTCCTGAGGAGCGTGAGGCCATTGAACGTGTAAGTTGTTCATATCCTTCTCTGTCAAGTTTTGTATGGAATACAGTCTAGCAGGCTCATTGCTGAGCAGCTCAAATTTAAATTGACAAATTGTGGATTGGGATTTGGGACATTGTTGATCTTAAGTTGTCAAATTAGTACTGATGTTCAAAAATAACAAGTGGGTATGAGCGCAAGATTCAACAGAAGTCCTATAAACTTTGATGACATTTATTGTGAATTTCTAAAAATTGATCAGAAATTAAGTTGGCAATAAGATTAAATGTTTGCAAAAATGATATTGTACATTAGTCTGGGGAGTGAGGTTTCACAGAAGGTCAGGAGTGTAGTTTCTAGTGATCTTACACACAATAAATGTTTAGCTGGGTAATGACATGATTGGTGGCCAGATTAGTTATGCCTATGATGACACATTACATCTTCTTAGTGCAATCAGATTGATTTCCATCAGATCTTGGAGATCCACTGATGGGCATGAAGATCATTAGTGCAATCTCAGGATGAAATCTATAGAGAAAGCAAGTTTTGGAGCATTTCGTTTGTGAATTCTATGAACATATATGATCATAAAATGATTAAAGCAGATTTTGTGTAAATAAAGTTTTATGAAGAACATGGGAGACCTGTTTTCCACAAAACATATTTTTGTTGGTTATATGATTGGACAGCATCGCTAAAACAGGTTTTATGAACATCAACGAAGCAAGCACTATGAGAAAAAAACTTATATGCTGATTTTGTGTAAATAAAGTTATATGAAGAATAGGGATGCCCAGTTTTTAAAATGACATGCTGTTGTTTTTTTGGTTTATTTGCAGGTGTATTTATTTGTTTAGGAATTAGGAATTTGGTTTCAACTTTGAAGAAAGAGTCAAGATGATAGTTAACTTGGATTATATTTCAAAATTTTTCTTTTTGATTGTCCATTAAGGAGAAGAATAGGTTGCTCTCGTTTCAATTTATTTTGTATAGGAAGAGCATTCTAGGTTGCCTTCAAGGGCCTATTTGGATCCTGGGAAATTGGGACTGCTGGTCAACAACTAATTGTTATGTTTTTGGGATAACAAATCCTCTCCAAGGTGACTTATTCCTAAAAACTAGGGATTGGTTTTGTTGCCGAGGAACCGCATTACAGAACTTTGCTGGAACCCTGCCGGGAAGATCCTATCAGTTATCTGAATGATATGATCTTGCCGGCATCCGAACAGGGCCTTTGTCTTTCTTTCCTTCAACTTCTTTTTGTTAGGGGCTTGTAAAGAACTAGAACTGCCGAAGAAAGGAATGAATCAGGGAACCTGTTTTTCATAAAATTCATTTTGTTGTTTTTTTTTTTTTTGATCTGTCAATATCTCTAAAACAGGTTTTATGAACATCAACCAAATAAGTACATTGAGAAAATTTATCTGTTGTAGGTTCAATTCGACTTTGGTAAAACCTTAAAACCATAAAGTCCCATGGGTATCAATTCGAGTCCATTTTGTTAATTTATGCATGGTCTTTTTTGGTCTATATCTAGATGCATCTGTTTATCTAAGAATTAGGAGTTTGGTTCCAACATTCAAAGTGGTTAAGTTGGGTTATATTTAAAAACCTGGTTTTGATTGTCCATAAAGGAGCTGAATAGGTTGCTTTAGTTTCAATTTTATTTGTATAGGAAGAACATTCTAGATTGCCTTCAAGTCTTCCTTCAATTTCTTTTTGGTGGGGGCCTTTAAAGAACTGAACTCCTTAGGAAAGGAATGAAAAGATTTCATCATGGTTGATACTCAAAAGAAGTTTTCAGATATTAAATTATCCATGCTCACATACACACACATAGTGTAAGAGAATGTTGACTTCAATGTTGCCTTTTTGTACTTTTGTTGCAGTTCATCGAAATCTTTGCCTCTTTGTTCTCATCGTTGTCAAATATGATCTAAAATTAGACTATTTCAGAAATCATATCCCTTAGTTCTATTAACAAACATCAGTCCTATTGGGGCTTGTGTAATCACTTTAATCCCATGAAATATTATGGGAGGCTTTGATGTTCAAGATGCCTTCAAGCTCTGTTACCTGTTGATGTAGAAAGGATATTTTATTGATGAATTACCTGTTGATGTAGAAAGGAGATTTTATGCATGAAGGAGAAGATAAGAGAATGCACGGAGGTGGAGAGGGAGGACAGTATGGGACTCTCCTTAATTGTGCAAATAATGCTGAACCACCATCCAGAAAACTTTAAGAACTACCTAAGTTCCATTATTAAGCAAATAATAAATTTTTACTGGGATAAGGACCTGCATTCCTGTTGAACAAGGTGTCTATAGCTAAATTAGTTAGTCAAGTCCAAGAATTTGCAAGATTCCCACTTGTTGATGCAACCAGCTCAGATCATGTTCTTCAGATTTGCAAGATCTTTAGTAGGCCTTTCTTTTGTTGAGTGAAATGATTTTTAATTCTCGGGGAAACTAGTCTATGGATCTAGCTTATAGTGTAGGCCTACATTTTTAGATTCAATTAAGGATTTTATGTAGTAATGCATTTTTTAGCCAATATTGGTTGACATTGCTTTGCTCACTAATGGCCTGAAATTATGACATCTTGCTTTTATAAACCAAATTCTTTAAGTCTGCTTTTGGTTGTTAGATAGCTAACTAGGTGGTGGAAATGTGGAATAACCATGGCCATTGGTATCCCCCACTGGACCTGTTAACCATGATGCTGAAAAATTTGCTGTCTGGTTGCTGCTTATTTAACTAGCCTTTTTCGGCCAATATGGCAAAAATGCTGTTTGGTTGAGAAAGGCATGGGTTAAGTGGTTAAATGCCACCTTTTGGGTTGTGGAAAAAATGGCAGAAGTGAGGATGGGTAGAAGGCGAGGGGGGAAGGGAAAAGCTGAGAGAAAAATGAGAGGAGGGCTTAGTTGGGTGGTCCCAACTAGCCTTTGAAATATTTTTAGCCAGGTTGAGTGGGTAAATTGACATTGACTGGCTAACTTTAACCACCCAAAAAGTGGTGCTTGGCTGGTTACTAGGATAACTAGCAATTAACTAGGGATTATCCTGGACACAAACAGGGCCTAAGAGGAGACAATGCCACCTAAGTTGGAAAATAGGCAAAAAGCAAAGAACCCTTAGATAATAGGGATTGCAGGTGAATGTTGAGGTCTGCGCTTGACAAAACGCCTGTATTATAAAATATGTCATGTAGAATGCTAGATTCTTAGAGCAGGACATGGAGGTTAAGTGGTACAATGAGATCTCATATGGTGCACCAGTTAATAGATGATCTAAAATTTGAGAGTGGAAGAAGTGGATGGCAAAACAAATAAGATCGAAACCGGACTTGTGGAAAAGATACTTGGAGAAAGATTGCTTGTTAGACAATTTTTGCTTGTGAATGGAATGATGTTGGGGTGTCATAGGCCAGGCAAGGTTTTGAAGTTTCAGTTGAACTACTAGAACACTCTGACTGAAACATTTTGGTTATGGCCAAAACTTGATGCAAAATTGTTGAAATTAAAACTTAGTGGCCTATAAATCACAATGCGTGCGGGAGCACATCTCTCTCTCTCTCTCTCTGGTGATATCCTTTTTCTTCTTCCTTTTTCAAGATATTTTATGGGCTATTGGATGTAAAAAGCTGGTGCAATTTTCCAAGCCCAACTTCTTTTATGATAGCTTCATTTTTTTGCCTGTCAGGTTAGTAGGCTACCTGGCAACATTTGGAAGAGGGTTCACAAAATTGAACTGAAATGGATGCCTTGGAAGTTTTGTTTATTAGAGCGATCATGAACTTCTAGTGGGAACAATCATGAAATGAAGCTCTCATTATCAAAAGCTATTGCACTGATTTAATTCATTCTCCTATATGTATTATGCCTTGGGGAGTAATGCGAGAGACACTCATCTTAACATCTTGCAGAAACAAACAGGTAGGACACATGGGAGAAACTTTTCCTAAATTTATCGTCTCGTGCCCTAGGAAGTTACGGGAAATTTGAGTGCAAAGTCAAGTGCTGCATGTTATAAAATGCTAATGAAATAGTTAAAAATTGGTTAAGTTGTTAGGGCTCGAAACCTGTCCGGATGGAATTCATGTGAAAAATGGGGAAGGTGCATTTACTGGGTGCTAGACCTATAGGAATGGTGGTGGTATCATTTCTTTTTCTTATATATATAAAAAACTTGATCTCGTGGATGCTACCGAAAAGGTGGCCCGTATAGTAGGTATATTTATTTAACTTGTCAAACAACATATTCTGAACAATATTGTTATTCCTTTCACACGCACAAAAAAAATAAAATAAAATAAAAAATCTTAATTTTTCTTGAAATTTCCACAAATGGTGATAATTGCCCCTATATTATATTTGCTTTCTGTGGATTTAAAATTTAGGCATGTTGAACGAAATCCACGTTCTTTTGGCACCAAAGCTTTTGAAATACAATTATAATTTTTTTCCCTTGTTTTCATTCTATCTTCAGCTTGAGGCGATGGGCTTTGACCGGGCTTTAGTGTTAGAGGTCTTCTTTGCCTGCAACAAGAACGAGGAGTTAGCTGCGAACTATCTGTTGGACCACATGCATGAATTTGAAGACTGATTGGAGGTAAAAGCTTGAACTGCAGCTTTACTGAGTGCATGCTACTCCCTGTTCACAAGAATTGTGTAATATGTGCATGCAACTCCCGGTTCTCACAGGAATTGTGTGGTTGTGGATTACTAGTGGACAAAGAATGTTTGGGCAATCAGAGCTTTTTATATGGTTTTTCCCCTTTATATATTGCTTCTTTCATGAAGACATAATCTCCGTACATAGTAAAGTATCGGGAGAATGCAATTTGTGTATAATGATTTTATTTTAGACCATATCGGCAGCATAGCACATGAATGCAATTTGTATTTCTTGTGTCGACGGCAACGCTGCTATTAGCTTTATAATTCCTTTAAATATTTATCCTCGGTAGAACGTCGCCGCCTATGTACCGCAAAGACAAGCCTTTGAAGGGCCAACACCTGCCACAAGAAAGGTCGATCACCAGTGCACCGCGCACGATATCAGGCTTGTTTCCGTCGAGCTGTTTATCGACTTCATAATTCGGAGGAATATGTAGAGCAGGGAGGTGCCCATGGGAGCAACCGTAGACTTCCCTTCGACATGGAACATGATCCCTTGCCACCGCCACTCGAGCCAGAGTGGAATGTAGCTTGGTATCGCGAGTCCGGGCAGAGACTTCTAGTCGGTGAAGCTGTCTTTCATGAGACGCAAGTCACCATCATCGTCCAGGGTTCAAACCTCGAGAATGAGAAGGTTAAACTAGGCGAAGGCCGGGCATAGATGATACCCTGACCGTGAAGGCCAAAAAATTTTAGTTTCTTGGGAGGTGGAGCAATGGCAGCGTGATTAGCCTAGAGGGATGATGATGAACTGGTCGTGGAGGTACATGTGGAGGTAAAGTAAAGTTGGGCTAGGCATGGAGCCGAAAAAGAATCTCATTTCTCCGAGTTTGATTCAAGAATAGATCTTTATGTACCGTGTGGCAGTATAGAAGATTTAAGCATCGTTATTTTTTATTGATTCATGGCGATCCTATATGACTTGATGGGACAGGGCGTATAGGTTAAAAGTTAAACGTGATATTCATTAATTATCGTTCGATTTTTTTAAAATTTCTTGTACGGACTAAAATATCTTTTTTTCTCTAGCCTATTTTTTTCACTATCTTGCTTGAATTTTGGTAAATTTAAAATATTATTTCTAGTACTTCTAGCTAAATATTTCAGTCTGAAACATGCTCTGATTTTTGTCCAAGGAATCAGTCAAAGATTGAAGGAAGAATTTTCCTCGTTCTGAAATATACTATGAGAATCCTGTCATAGGAATCAACTTTCGAATGTTAATATAAGCTTCTTTCTTGCTCTGAAAAAATGCTCTACTTTGATCTGAGGTTGGAATAAGTCATCGAAGACTTCTTCTATAATTTCAAGACAAAATATTATCTCTAATAGGAAGTAAACCAAGCCTTCATAGAATCTTGTTTAGTTTTTTTTTTATAGAAAACTTTTTTTTTAGAAATATTTTTTTCATGGTCTTTTTATCATAATTTAATAATTTTATTCAAGTCAATGCATGATTGAAATGTCCCATGATAGAGGACAAAAGCTTTCATTTTTTGTTTTGTACCGAGTTGTTCATGTTTCAAAATTTTTGATACTGAAGTTTTATCAGAAATATTTTATTACAATATGGGTGTCATATATCAGCAATGCATACTCAAACACTTCTATTACGGGGATCAAAACATCAGGTTTATGATTTTGTACAGGGATGTCATAGTTTTTGAACTGGGATTCATAATATTGTTTCAGCATATATTTATAATCCTTTAGCATCCGTAGTATGTTATGACATCCTAGGAGTCATAACTCAGTCCACAAGTTATAGGTTTTCCTAGTAATATGGGTTAATATATTTTGTTTCATATTTTATAATCGGGTGTCATAATCTTTTTAAGTAGCGTGTCGTAACTTTTGAACTAGGATGTCGTTCCTTGAAAACTCTTTTTTTAGAAATATTTTTTATCCTGGTCTTTTTATCACAATCTAACAATTTTATTCAAGCCAATGCACGGTTAAAATATCCTATGACGGAGAACAAAAGTCTTCATTTTCTATTTTGTATCGAATTGTTCATGTTTCAAAGTTTTTGATACTGAAGTTTTCTCAGAAATATTTTATTATAATGTGGGTGTCATATATCAGCAATGCATATTGAAACACTTCTGTTACAAATGATCAAAATATCATGTTTATGATTTTATGCAGGGATGTCATAGTTTTTTAACTAAGATATCGTAGTTTTTTTACTGGGATGTCTAATATTGTTTCAGCATATATTTATAATCCTTTAGCATCCGTAGCATGTTATTACATCATAGGAGTAATAACTCGGTCCATAAGTGATAGGTTCTCCTAGTATTAGAGGTTAATATATTTAGTTTTATATTTTATGATTGGGTATCATAATCTTTTAATTAAGGTATCGTAACTTCTGGACTAAGATATCATTCCTTAAAAATTATTTTTTTAGAAATATTTTTTCCTCCTGGTCTTTTTATCATAATCTAACAATCTTATTCAAGCCAATACATGATTAAAATATCCTATGACGGAGGACAAAAGCTTTCATATTCTGTTTTGTACCGAGTTGTTCATGTTTTAAAGTTTTTGATACTGAAATTTTCTCAAAAATATTTTATTACAATATGGGTGTCATATATCAGCAATGCATATTGAAACACTTCTATTACAAATGATTAAAATATCTTATTTATGATTTTATGCAGGAATGTCGTGGCTTTTTAACTAGGGTAGCGTAGTTTTTAAACTAGGATGTCGCAATACTGTTTCAGCATATATTTGTGATCATTTAACATCCGTAGCATATTATGATATCCTAGAAGTCATAACTCAGTCCACAAGTGATAGGTTCTCCTGGTAGTAGGGGTTAATATATTTAGTTTCATGTTTTATGATCGGATGTCATAATCTTTTAACTAGGATGTCGTAACTTCTAAACTAGGGCGTCGTCCCTTGAAAACTCTTTTTTATAAATATTTTTTTCTCCTGGTCTTTTTATCACAATCTAACAATCTTATTCAAGCCAATGCATGGTTAAAATGTCCTATGACGGAGGACAAAAGTCTTCATTTTCTATTTTGTATCGAGTAGTTGTTCATGTTTCAAAGTTTTTGATACTGAAGTTTTCTCAGAAATATTTTATTATAATGTGGGTGTCATATATCAACAATGCATATTTAAACACTTCTGTTATGGAGGATCAAAACATCCAGTTTATGATTTTATGCAGGGATGTCGTAGTTTTTTAACTAGGATATCGTAGTTTTTTTAACTAGGATATCGTAGTTTTTTTAACTAGGGTGTCGCAATACTGTTTTAGCATATATTTGTAATCCTTTAGCATCCATAGCATGTTTGACATCCAAGAAGTCATAACTCAGTTTATAAGTGATAGGTTCTCCTAGTAGTAGGGGTTAATATATTTAGTTTCATATTTTATGATCAGGTGTCATAATCTTTTAACTAGGGTATCATATCTTCTGAACTAAGTATCATTCCTTCAAAAAAAAATTTAGAAATATTTTTTTCTCCTGGTCTTTTTATCATAATCTAACAATCTTTTCAAGCTAATGCACGATTGAAATATCCTATGATGGAGGACAAAAGCCTTCATGTTCTGTTTTGTACCGAGTTGTTCATATTTTGAAGTCTTTGATATTGAAGTTGATATGGCGACATCGCTGACGTGGATTATGTATCAGATCCAGCTGTCTGCCAGGTGGCACCGCGTGACGTCATCTCCGGATTCTCTCGCCAGGTGACTCGTTCAGCGGTAGAGCCGACCTCGGAGCTGAGTTCGACACCTCTGCCACTCCGCTAGGTGTCAATCTAGGCGGGATCCACCTCGGTCAGAGTAGGCCCTATCTCTGCTCCTTCGCCAGGTGGCGCCCCCAAATGGGCCCACCTCGTCGAAGTCAAGCCAGGCTCTCCCCGCTCCCTCGCCAGGTGGCAACCCCAGATGGGTCCACCTCAGCCGAGATCGAGCTGGCCTCTGCCACTCCGCCAGGTGTCGATCCGGGCGGGATCTACCTTGGCTGGAGTGGCCCTGCCTCTGCTCCTTCATCAGGCGGTGCCCCCAGATGGGTCCACCTCGTCGAAGTCTAGCTAGGCTCTCCCCTCTCCCTCGCCAGGTGGTGCCCCCAGATGGGTCCACCTCGGTCGAGGTCGAGCTGGCCTCTGCCACTCCGCCAGGTGTCAATCCAGGTGGGATTCACCTTGACCAGAGTGGCCCTGCCTCTGCTCCTTCGCCAGGTGGCGCCCCCAGATGGGCCCACCTCGCCGAAGTCGAGCCAGGCTCTCCCTGCTCCCTCGCCAGGTGGCACCCCCAGATGGGTTCACCTCGGTCGAGGTCGAGCTGGCCTCTGCCGCTCCACCAGGTGTCGATCCAAGCAGTATCCACCTCGACCAGAGTGGCCCTGCCTCTGCTCCTTCGCTAGGTGGCGCCCCCAGATGGGCCCACCTCGTCGAAGTCGAGCCAGGATGATGCAGAACGGAAGCTCTGATACCAAAAATGATGCAGAACAAAGAACAAAGAAGCGTATGCGGAAGTAAATTTAGGATTAATTTATTTTTTTTATTTTTTTTTTATATTTTAGAAATTGGCTTTGACTCAAAGTAAAGCTAAACTAAGTTGAAGGAAACTAGGTAAGGATTGAAAGCACAATTTAGAAGAAACTAAATTATCAGAGTAGTTCAGAAGTAACGGATCGCTGGGGGTTGAGAAACTCCCAGACCTAGGGTTTCGCTCTGAACTTTCAACAGAACAGAAATAGAGAGGAGAGATGGTTTACCAACCAGACAGTGATCTTCTCAGAATTTGGGTGGAAGAACTCTCTCGAGCAGATTGTTGGATCCTCGGATTCGGCTATCTTCGTAATGGATCCTCCAATACTAGTCTTGTGGTTTGGTCGGCTTCTCCTGGACTCAAGATCTGGGAAGAAGAAAAACAAGTGAGGGATTCACAGACTCAGGGAAAGATTTACCAGTTTGAAGAACTTGAAGGTTGATGTCGCTGAGATCCGGATTCTCTTGAAGGCTGGTTCAACTCCCACGAGAAAGAGCTTTGGATCTGAAGTACCCGGACTGTAGCTGGATGCGGGTGGTCGGCCTGGACTTGGGGAGAGAGGCCATGGGAGGTGGAATATGCTAGGGCTTAGTGGAAAGAAAAGGGTGATGGGCGGCTAGGTTTTGGGAGTGGAGTGGCTAACCTAGGGTTTGGGTTTTGGAGTCTCACACCTCCTCAAGGTTCCTGGGGAACCCGGATTTACTCCCTCACGGAGCTCAACACCTGGATGCAAGTGCGGAAGAGAGAAAACACAAAGTTTGCTCACAAAAAAAAAATTTGGTTTCATTCATCTGATCTTCAAGAGTTACATAGAGTTGAATATATAGACATAACAAAAAAATAAAATTTCATACACTTCCCATGTGGGACTAATAGGACTAACCCACACTTTAGGCATCAAATTTTCTTCCCAAGACTCCTTCCATGAGTGGGCAACCCAAAAACTCCAAGAAAACTTGAAAATCAGCTCCAAATGGCAGGTTATGGGGGTGTCTCCTAGTATCTCTCCATGAATCAAGGATTTTCCCTTCATGGTTTGGCTCTTTTGGACACCTCCTAGTCTTGCTCCACAAGTTTAGGCTTCTTCCTTTCATGGCTTTGGCACTTTAGGAAACTTTTGGGTGCCTCCTTGATTTTCTCTCAAGACATGCTCTCTTCCCTTTTATAACTTGGGTTTTTATGGAACATTATGGGGCACCTCCTTGATCCTCTCTTCAAGAAAAATTCTTGCCATCTTGGCTTGGGTTTATCTGGAAAGAAGTTGGCTCCTCCTTGGATTGAGGTATCTTGATGGATTTCTCCCCCAAGTGGCGCATGAAAGAAGGGACCTGCTTTCTTGTGGTGTGGGGACCAAGGCACACTGGATGGAGATGTGGCACCTCCTGGACTCTGGCGTGTGGCTGGGAGTGTGGCACCCACTTGCTTGGTCCTGGGAGAAAATGTTGCATCTTGGAGAAGACCTAGACCACTACTAGGACTTGTATTGAGTCAACATGACTCAATAAAATTTAAATTGCAGGGAAATACATACTCAAACTAAAATTGAGTTGACCAAGTCAACCCTTATTACAAAACCAGAAAACCCTAATTCTTCGGGCAATGTCAATCAGAGATCCAGATGGAGCCCTGAAGTCTTCTTCTGAGTCTGGTGCCCGCACCAATTCTCCCGGGGTGGGAGGAACTCGACCCTGTCGAGTATGGATCAAGCTGGCTCTGGTATCTCTCCAAGAGGTCTGGGTCCAATTCTTGTAATTCTTCTTGGGAGATCCAAGAGTTATCAGAATCTGGCCTTCCTTGCCAGCGGACCAGGTATCTTTGGTATCCTCGATTACGAGTAGAGATAACCTGATCATCCAGGATCTTTTCAATCTGCTCTTTCCTCACAAGCCAGTTTGTTGGTGGACACACAGGGTTGGGTTCACTCTCAAGAGCAGGATTAGGCTCAAAAAGGCTCACTGGGAATCACAGCTGGCTCTCTATACTCTACTAGGTCTGTAATGTTGAAAGTGGAGCTAATGCCTAGTTCTGAAGGCAACTCGAGCACATAGGCATTGGACCCTACTCTCTTCACCACTCTAAATGGTCCAGCTCCTCTAGCATGTAACTTTCTAACAGTTCCAGGAGGAAACCGTTCAGGCCTTAACCTAATCATTACATAGTCTCCCTCAACAAAAGTTTTGACTCGCCTTTGAGAATCAGCCAACTTCTTATAAGTTTCATTACTTAAATTTATTTTGGCATGAATTTCTTTATGCAAGTCCTTTACATGCTATGCAAGTGCATCAAGAGACTTGTGTGTGTGGACTAATAGTGAAATCAGATCAAGTGGTGTGTGAGGCTTGTATCCATGAACAATTTCAAAGGGACTCTAGCTTATAGACATGTTGATCGAAACATTATATGCAAATTTAGTCCTGGACAAAATACAAATTTCAATTCCTGGTGCTCTCAATCAAACCAAAGTCTGAGCCAAACCCTAGTAAAGGATCAAGAAAAACTAAACTAGACTGACGACGCATTCCTAAAGAATGGACTTTATTCCAAAGGAACCCTAGGTCTAAACCTAACAAACTAAGGCTCTCTAGGTTTGACCTTGGGTCGGAGGAGGGCATGCAGAGCATAAAAACTTATTATGGATGCCTAGTAGGTGCCATAAGGTCTTCCAGAAGTAGGTGGCAAACCTAATAGGTTCTAAGGAGTCTTGCAACCTAGAGATCTCAGTAAAGTGTAATCCCATAGCTCTAGAAACATGAGAAGATTCAGGGAAGGGTAGGAAATAAGAATCAGAGTTTTGAGGTGGCTTATCAGAAACAAGAAACAAACCTTGGTTATTCAGGATGACCTTAAAATGAGGACATTGTTCTATAGGTGCACTCATCCAAACCTCATGATTTGCTCTAGGAGGGTCTACAAGTGCAAGTTCTAGGGTAGGCTGGGTGCTCCTAGAAGGTGGAAGGTTATCAGGAAGGTCTTTGGAATGTTTATCTAAAAAGTCCTCTAAGCTACTGTCTTTTTCTTGTTCTTGGACCTTCTCAATGGGCAATTCTTGTGAACCCTTTCCTTCTCCACACTTCTCTACCAGATTTGACTCAGGGGTGTCTTCTTTGGATTCCTCAATGAGTTCAGGGGTATTCTCACTTAAACTTTCATTTGGTATAATTTTCTCTTCTTGAACTTCCTCAAAAGGGTCTTCTCTTAGGGTTAGCTCCTGAATTCCTTGAGTGGCAGGGGTCCCCTCAATAACCCCATTAGGTAGGAGTTGGTTAATTGAATTATCGGGAGAGATATCCTCAAATTCTTCTTCTTCATATTCATCTATCAAACTTATGTCAGGCTCATATATTTCTTCCTCAATCTCACTGAAATGTTCTAATCTATTCTCCTTTGATTCCTCTTTAAGTACGGCTCTGGTCAGGTCAACTAATTTTGGGATGGCCATGCCTAACTCCTTCTCAGTGTTATCCTTCTGGTCAAGAGGTGACACAAGTGGGAATTGACAAACAAAAGTCTGGTTCACTACGGGTGTCGGATCAATCGGAACTTGACTCAAGTTGGTAGAGGTTGGCTTTAAGTCCAAAGTACTTGATTGGTTATATCTTAAAGACCACTCATAGTCTTGGGCTTCTTGGTAGGCTCGGTCTAACTTATTGGTTATTTCAAGGCATAGCTTCCTATAAATGTCTGGGTGTAACCCAACCCTAAACCTCGATGTGATCTGAGCTTCGGTCTCAATGGTATTGCATTTCATGTCGTACCACTGGAAGTCCTCGATATATTTAGACACAGGCCTATTACCTTGTCGCAATTGGTACCATTGGTCTAAAAGTCTTTTCTCATAGGATCTACCTAGGTACCTATCTCTCAACTTACTTCTCATATCTCTCCATGTATATATTTCCTCTTTTCTTTGATAACACTCATGCTCAATAGCATACCAATGCGACCTAGCATGTTTGGTGAACTTGGTTTTGGCCAACCTAACTTGTCCTAATTCCGATATGTTAGTGCACTCAAAATATCGATCCATTTGTTCTTCCCACTTAATATATGTCTCTTGTCTTCCATCAAAAGTGGGTGCATAAGGTTCGGTGTTCCTAACAGGTCCCTTTTCTGAATCAACCAAGTATGGATATAGGCTCCTAGGGTTATGCTCGGGATCATGGTATAAGGTCCTCCTAGGCTCCTGGCATGGGTGAGGTTGGGGCCTATTAAATTTTGGATCAGGGGTCCAATTTTGATGTCTACGTTTCTCAAGTCCCTGGGCTCCGTTTCTAAACTGGGCAAAACCCTCATTCATATCCTGACTCAATTTGGTCATACTTTTGGTAAGAGTTCTAATCATGGCCTCTAAATCAGGTTGGGTTTGACCAGGTTGGTAGGGTACTTCGTTCCGGGTGGACATGATGATGCAAGCAAGCACACCAAATGAGACTCGACTGAAACGACTACGGGCTAACTAGACCTAGAGCCCAAACTAGATGCCCAATCAGAGTGGCAAGCTAGCCTGTAGTAACTCGGGACTCAGCCAGGCAGGTGTAAGGGGAGTGTTAGGTCCCTAATTGCCAATCCTAGACACCAATCAGAGATTGGCTAGGTAGGCGGACCAGCACACAAGCCCTTCGGGATAGAATCCCTGAACCACCATTCTAGACACTGAGTACAAAGCACACACAGAGTAACTAGACAAACTGACTCAACATTAGCCTAGACCCGACTTGTTGGTGTCCCTAGCCCACTAGTGCAAATTAAGTCTAATAAATTTTAAAATTAGGCTTAGGATCGAATGAATGGGTGGTGGTTTTGGGCTAAGGAGAGGTTATCAACTCCTCCCCTTATCTTAGATGCTCAATTGCCCTTAAGATGAATTAGGAGATGATCACTCAAAAAAATTGAATTGCAGAAATACAAAAACAGAATTGCTGTAATTTAACTCTCAGAGATTTCACAGAAATGAATAAATTACAGTAAAATTATGTAAAATATTTTAAATTATACTGGTTCTAGCAAAACAAAAATTATATAATTTGGAGTTAACTACAATGAAAAATAATTCTTACAACAGGGCAGTTACAGACTGAAAACAGAACGCTTTCCCCGTTTACAATTCCTGCTACGAAGTTGTAACCCAGCGGATCCCCTACACGCCCTAGGAACACCCCGTGGAATGGGAAGAGGAGGTTTGCACCTCACTTCGTTCCTAGGACCGGACGTCCTGGGGAGTCTACTTCGAGCAGACAAAGTAAAAAGAGAGAGACTCAAATAAGCAATCAAAATAGAAACCCTAGACAGGGCTCTGATACCAAAATTGATGCAGAACGGAAGCTCTGATACCAAAAATGATGCAGAACAAAGAACAAAGAAGCGTATGCGGAAGTAAATTTAGGATTATTTTGTTTTTTTTTTTATATTTTAGAAATTGGCTTTGACTCAAAGTAAAGCTAAACTAAGTTGAAGGAAACTAGGTAAGGATTGAAAGCACAATTTAGAAGAAACTAAATTATCAGAGTAGTTCAGAAGTAACGGATCGCTGGGGGTTGAGAAACTCCCAGACCTAGGGTTTCGCTCTGAACTTTCAACAGAACAGAAATAGAGAGGAGAGATGGTTTACCAACCAGACAGTGATCTTCTCAGAATTTGGGTGGAAGAACTCTCTCGAGCAGATTGTTGGATCCTCGGATTCGGCTATCTTCGTAATGGATCCTCCAATACTAGTCTTGTGGTTTGGTCGGCTTCTCCTGGACTCAAGATCTGGGAAGAATAAAAATAAGTGAGGGATTCACAGACTCAGGGAAGGATTTACCAGTTCGAAGAACTTGAAGGTTGATGTCGCTGAGATCCGGATTCTCTTGAAGGCTGGTTCAACTCCCACGGGAAAGAGCTTTGGATCTGAAGTACCCGGACTGTAGCTGGATGCGGGTGGCCGGCCTGGACTTGGGGAGAGAGGCCGTGGGAGGTGGAATATGCTAGGGCTTAGTGGAAAGAAAAGGGTGATGGGCGGCTAGGTTTTGGGAGTGGAGTGGCTAACCTAGGGTTTGGGTTTTGGAGATCTCACACCTCCTCAAGGTTCCTGGGGAACCCGGATTTACTCCCTCATGAAGCTCAACACCTGGATGCAAGTGCGGAAGAGAGAAAACACAAAGTTTGCTCACAAAAAAAAAATTTGGTTTCATTCATCTGATCTTCAAGAGTTACATAGAGTTGAATATATAGACATAAAAAAAAAAAAAATTTCATACACTTCCCATGTGGGACTAATAGGACTAACCCACACTTTAGGCATCAAATTTTCTTCCCAAGACTCCTTCCATGAGTGGGCAACCCAAAAACTCCAAGAAAACTTAAAAATCAGCTCCAAATGGCAGGTTATGGGGGTGTCTCCTAGTATCTCTCCATGAATCAAGGATTTTCCCTTCATGGTTTGGCTCTTTTGGACACCTCCTAGTCTTGCTCCACAAGTTTAGGCTTCTTCCTTTCATGGCTTTGGCACTTTAGGAAACTTTTGGGTGCCTCCTTGATTTTCTCCCAAGACATGCTCTCTTCCCTTTTATAACTTGGGTTTTTATGGAACATTGTGGGGCACCTCCTTGATCCTCTCTTCAAGAAAAATTCTTGCCATCCTGGCTTGGGTTTATCTGGAAAGAAGTTGGCTCCTCCTTAGATTGAGGTATCTTGATGGATTTCTCCCCCAAGTGGCGCATGAAAGAAGGGACCTGCTTTCTTGTGGTGTGGGGACCAAGGCACACTGGATGGAGATGTGGCACCTCCTGGACTCTGGCGTGTGGCTGGGAGTGTGGCACCCACTTGCTTGGTCCTGGGAGAAAATGTTGCATCTTGGAGAAGACCTAGACCACTACTAGGACTTGTATTGAGTCAACATGACTCAATAAAATTTAAATTGCAGGGAAATACAGACTCAAACTAAAATTGAGTTGACCAAGTCAACCCTTATTACAAAACCAGAAAACCCTAATTCTTCGGGCAATGTCAATCAGAGATCCAGATGGAGCCCTGAAGTCTTCTTCTGAGTCTGGTGCCCGCACCACAGGATCTCCCCGCTCCCTCGCCAAGTGGCACCCTCAGATGGGTCCACCTCGGTCGAGGTCGAGCTGGCCTCTGCCACTCCTCCAGGTGTCGATCCAGGAGGGATCCACCTCGACCGGAGTGGCCCTGCCTCTGCTCCTTCGCCAGGTGGCGCCCCCAGATAGGCCCATCTCATCGAAGTTGAGCCAGGCTCTCCCTGCTCTCTTGCCAGCTGGCACCCCCAGATGGGTCCACCTCGATCGAGGTCAAGCTGGCCTCTGCCACTTCGCTAGGTGTCGATCCATGCGGGATCCACCTCGGCCGGAGTGGCCCTGCCTCTGCTCCTTCGCCAGGTGGCACCCCCAGATGGGCCTACCTCGTCGAAGTCAAGCCAGGCTCTCCCTGCTCCCTCGCCAGGTGGCGCCCCCAGATAGGTCCACCTCGGTCGAGGTCGAGTTGGCCTCTACCACTCCGTCAGGTGTCGATCTAGGGAGGATCCACCTCGACCGGAGTGGCCCTGCCTCTGCTCCTTCGCCAGGTGGTGCCCCCAGATGGGTCCACCTTGCCAAAGTCGAGCCAGGCTCTCCCCGCTCCCTCTCTAGGTGGCACCCCTAGATAGGCCCACCTCGGTCGAGGTCGAGCTAGCCTCTGCCACTCCACCAGGTGTCGATCTAGGCGGGATCCACCTCGACCGGAGTGGCCCCGCCTCTGCTCCTTCGCCAGGTGGCGCCCCTAGATGGGTCCACCTCACCGAAGTTGAGCCCGACTCTCCCCGCTCCCTCGCCAGGTGGCGCCTCCAGATGGGTCCACCTCGGTCGAGGTCGAGCTGGCCTCTGCCACTCTGGCAGGTGTCGATCCAAGCAGGATCCACCTCGGCTGGAGTGGTCCTGCCTCTGCTCCTTCGCCAGGTGGCACCCCCAAATGGGTCCACCTCAGTCAAATTCAGCCCTCTCTACGGAAGACGAAAGGACCAGGGGCTCGAGCCTCAAGGAGGTTGCTGAAGACGGCATGCACAGGCGGCGCACCCGATACGATGTCCCTAGGCTTGCAATGGTGTGCGGAATCTCGTTAGCACCAGTTTGGAAAGGGAATCCTACCCAAGGCACCGAGCCCAGCATTCAGTAGCCCGGCATCCTAAAAAGGGAGGGCCATGGTCAACGCCTCATGCCCGAGGATGCCTTCGTAAGGATCGGTATCCCACCAAGTTTCCCCTCTCATGACTACATAGCTGACGAGACCGGTTCACCGCTTAACTCCCGACCGTAAGGGGAACGAGAGGGAGAGGGTCGAGCCCCCCGGGGGATCGAGGTGCAAACGGGGGCATGGATCAGCGACCTAAAAAGGAAGGCCAAGGGCAAGATGCAAGGTAAGCAATCAAGAGGGAAAGCAATCTCGCAAAGAGAAGAGGTGACCCTTCTCTCAAAAAGCTCCAGAGGAACTCGCCATACCGAGTCCAACGAGCTTGGTTGCAGGAACCAGAGCGTCCTTCCCTCTCGCTCTCATTCTTCTTCCTCTCATCTAAAGTTCCTTTAAGAATGGAGATCCCGTAGGTTTCCGTCTTGGGGGATCTATTCCACTTTATCACTCTCTAACTTGATCATCGGAGTGCCCCTGCCGGGATCCCCGGCCCGGGTCTCTAACTTTGTTTTTGCAGGTCCAGGAGCATCGAGATCCCTCGACACGAGAGGCCCCAGTCCAGTGCCAACTCATAGCTACAGGCCACAGCAGTAAGGTCGGCAACAGATTGGCGCTCCAGGAAGGGGGACGAGGCCCCTGGACGAGTAAGCCCCCCTCGAGCTCGAGAGAAGCTTGATTCCAAGTATGGTGGTGACACGCGGATGTGAAGCCTCCACCAGCCGGGCGGGAGAAGTTCCCTCTCCCCCGGGCCCCCGTAGCTCGGAGAGGGAACTCCCCGCACCTGTTCCACCTCCTCAGCTACCCTCAACAGATGGCCAGTATGCTGTCATTGTCCAATAATTACAGACACTAGCCATGGCCATGAGGCAGCTGCAGCATCAGCAGCGCTCCTTGGTGACCCAACCTCAGCTAGGGACCCCCGCGGTCCAAGCCGCGGGTCCCCGCGGAAGCCCGCGCTCTATCCAGGGCAGGCCATCCCACCCGCGGGCATCGATCGTTCCTCGCAGGAGTCACCAGACCCCCACGAAGAGGAACCATTCTGGGTCGGCGAACCACGAGAGCCGATCCACAGCAGACAACCACGACGCTGCCAAGCGCAGCAAGCGTCACCGGGGAAAGCCCCCTCACTGCGACCCATCGGCACCTTCTTCTCCAGCAGCCTCAGTAGAAGGTTCCACTGACGATGCCATCAGGCGTCTAGCTGAAAGGCGCCTGGAAGAGCAAGAGCGCAAGTTGGCGGAGCTCTCACCGGTTTGCCAACATGCAGGTCTCTCCTAGCGAGCCAGTGGGCTACAACGCCCGACCTCCCTTTTCCCGGGAAATCAAAGAAGAATCGATCCCGAATCGATTCCGTATGCCTCAGGTGGATCCCTACGACGGGACCACCAATCCCCTGGACCATTTGGAGAGCTATAAGGCTCTCATGAGAGTCCAGGGGGCCACAGACGCCCTTCTGTGTATTGCCTTCCCGACCACCCTCCGGAAGGTCGCTCGAGTTTGGTTCACCCGCCTCGAGCCTGAATCCATCAACTCCTTCCAGCAGTTGGAAAGAAAGTTTGTGACACACTTCGACGCTTGTCGAAAGGTGCCGCGTGAGGTGGACAGGCTCTTTTCCATCCGCCAGTAAGACCAGGAGCTCCTGCGCGATTATGTAGCCCGCTTCAAGACTGCCCCCTGGAGATCTACAGCTTGGATGAGCCCGTTGCATGCTAGCGTTAAAGCGAGGGCTTAAGACCTCCCGTTTGACTTATTCGTTGGACAAGAAATCGCCCAAGATGTATTCCAAGCTTCTCCTTTGTGCCCACAAGTACATCCGGGTTGAGGAGGCTAACCGTATTAGGAGAGAACTGGACAGGAAGCCTTCGAAGAAGCCAGCCTTGAAAGATGCTCAGGGGACTCGCAGGCCTGGGCCGCCCACGGATTTCCGAGCGGAGCAAAAGCCCAGGAATGGTCCCACTCCGGAGCGGGGCTTTACTCCCCTCCTTGCTCCCAGAACCAAGATTCTCATGGAGATCGAGGGCGAGGGTTACCTCCGTCGGCCTTCTCCTCGGAACCCGAAAAACCATCGCAACATGACAAAGTATTATCAGTTCCATCATGACCACGACCACGACACAGAGGAGTGCCGTAATCTGAAGCGGAAGATCGAGGAGCTGATCAAGAGGGGCTACCTCAAGAAGATCATGGGAAGAGGAGCCCCGGTGGAGGACCAGCCACTCGCGGCCCTTCCCCCCGTCCTTGCAGTCGACAACTGCTCCATGGAAAAGCCCGTGGGCATGATTTCTTTGGGTATAGGGCGTGCGTCGAAGAGAGCCCGGGAGGGAGAAAATCTGGAAAATGTACTCCCCTTTGAAAAGGGGAAGGGAGGTGAAAATAAAAATGAAAATGTAAATAATAATGCAGTGGTGGTCGAAATGACCATCGCCAGGCATCCTGTATATCGGATCATAGTTGATAGTGGGAGCTCTACCGATATACTTTTTTACGATGCTTTCTCCAGGATGAATCTCTCTTGTGATCAATTAAGGCCGGTGCACACCCCTCTCGTGGGTTTCACCAGAGATTCTGTAGGGGTCGAGGGGGAGATCACTCTTCCTGTTACTGCCGGGACTCTGTCCTGGCAGAGCACGGTTTTGATGACCTTCACCATTGTTCGACTCCCATCGCCATACAACGTCATTTTGGACCGCCCAGGGCTCAACCAACTTGATGCAGTCATCTCCACCAAAAAATTGTTGGTACAGTTCCCCACTGTTTTCGGGATGGGAGAGATGAGGGGGGCAGTTCAGCCCGTTCAACATTGCCTGCAGGCCATCCCAGGCACCAGGAGTGCAAAGCTCGAATATGATGTTGACGACCTTGACCAGAGAGCGCAGGATCCCAGGGGCGGCCCGGCAGAGCGTTTGTTAACGTATCCCCTTGGCTCAAACCCACAGAAAATGGTGCAGATAGGAGCCCAACTCCCAGAAGATGAGCAGGTTCGAATGGGACTTCCTCCGGACGAACGCGAATGTGTTCGCCTGGTCTGTGACAGACATGCCAAGTATTCCCCCGGAGGTCATCACCCACCAGTTGAAGATCGATCCGAAGTACTGCCCAGTTAGGCAAAAAGCAATCAACGAAGAGGTGGAAAAGCTCCTCAACGCCAGCTTCGTATGGGAGGTGCACTATCCCAGTTAGCTAGCTAACATGGTGATGGTGAAGAAGAGCAATGGCAAGTAGAGGATCTGCATGGACTACACCAACCTCAACCGGGCCTGCCCAAAGGACAGCTTCCCCCTCTCGAAGATTGATCAGCTTGTAGACACTACGTCGGGCCATCGCCTCCTATCCTTCATGGATGCCTTCTCCGGATACAACCAGATCAGGATGCACCCGGAGGATGAGGAGCACACTGCCTTCATCACGGATCACGGGACCTATTGCTACAAGATGATGCCCTTTGGCCTGAAGAATGCTGGTGCCACGTATCAGCGGTTGGTCAACAAGATCTTCAAGGACCAAATTGGCTGCAACATGCAGGTGTACGTGGATGACATACTGATGATGAGCAAGCCGATCTCAGACCATGTCGACGACTTGGAAGAGACCTTCCGCAACCTTCGCCTCCACCAAATGAAGCTGAACCTGGCAAAGTGCGCCTTCGGTGTGGCGGCAGGGAAGTTCCTCGGCTTCATGGTGACCCAAAGAGGGATGGAAGCCAACCCGGAGAAGGTTCAGGCGATCCTTGACATGGAGTCGCCCACCTCCAAGAAGCAAGTCCAGCGGCTCACCGACCGGGTGGCAGCCCTGAGTCATTTTATCTCACGATCCGCCGATCGTTGCCAGCCCTTCTTCAAGGTACTGAGAAAGATGCATGACTTCTCCTGGACGAAGGAGTGCCAGGAGGCATTAGAGGAGCTGAAGAAGACCTTGGCATCACCGCCACTGCTCTCCCAGCCAGAGAAGGGGGAAGAGCTCCTCTTGTATATGGCGGTCACTCCAAAGGCCATCAGTTCGGTCTTAGTCCGGACGGACGACAAAGGGATCCAGAGACCTGTGTACTATACAAGCAAGCTTCTCTGTGATGCGGAGCTCAGGTACTCTCAACCCGAAATGTTGATTTTTGTGCTAATAATGTCTGCCCAGCATCTCAGGCCTTATTTCCAAGCACACCCCATTGCGGTCCTGATGGATCAACCGTTGAAGGCCATGCTTAGCCGACCTGACACATCTGGTCGCTTGGCGAAGTGGACGTTGAAACTCAGCGAGTTCGACATCGCCTATCGATTGCGGTCGGCTATGAAGGCACAGGTACTGGCTGACTTTCTAGTTGAGTGTGCAGGCCTGGGCGAGGGTAGGGAAGAGAGACCCCAGAATCAACAACCAGGGCCTGAGCCGGAGGAGGACATATGGGTCCTTCATGTGGACGAAGCCTCTAATTCCGATGGAAGCGGGGCCGGGCTCAACCTCGTCAGCAATGAGGGAGTCGTAGCTAAATGCGCGCTCCGCCTCCAGTTTGCCACCACCAACAACCAGGCGAAATACAAAGTACTCCTCGCGGGGCTGAGAGTTTCCTGCGAGCTCGATGTAACTAACCTGAGGGTCTTCACCGACTCCCAACTGGTCGCCGGGCAGGTCTCGGGCGAGTATGAGGCACGGGATCTATAGATGTTGAAATATCTAGAATTGGTGCGTGCAAGCTCAGCAGGCTTCAAGCGCTTCAGCGTCTCCCACATCCCGTGCAGTGAAAATGCCCGTGTTGATGCCCTCTCTCGCCTAGCAACTCTATCGGACTAATCGTTGGGTCGCACCCACATGGAGCATCTCCAAGCTCTGAGCTATGAGATCCCCGGAGAAATATAGCAGGTCACCCCGGAGCGCAGCTGGATGGACAAGTATGTCAAGTATATCACCGACGGCATCTTGCCTGAGGATCGGATAGAGGTCGATCTCATCAAGAGGAAGGCTGCGCACTTCGTGCTGATGGACGGGCTGCTCTACCGGAGGTCATTTTTCTACCCACTCTTCAAGTGTTTGAGGCCCACGGAGGCTGCACTCGTGCTCCAGGAAATTCACGAGGGCCTCTGCGGGAACCACGTGGGGGGCAGGACCCTGGCATACAAAGCCCTTCGTCAAGGATACTACTGGGAGACGATGAGGGAGGACGCGACCAACTTTGTCAAGAGGTGTGACCGCTGCCAATGTCATGCCATCGTGCAACGCCAGCCGGCTACGCCGCTCTCCCAACTCTCTGTTCCCTGGCCTTTTGCCCAATGGGGCATGGACCTCCTCGGTCCCTTTCCTCCCGCGTCCAGGCAATGTAAGTTCTTGATTGTCACCATCAACTACTTCACGAAGTGGGTCGAGGCTGAGCCATTAGCCTGGATTACGGAGGCAAATGTTAGTAAGTTCCTTTGAAAGTTAATCGTGTGCCACTTCGAACTTTCCCACACTATCATCACCGACAACAGACGTCAGTTTGATTGTCAGGAATTCGAGGAGTTCTGCAACAATCTCGGCATTCATCGTCGCTTCACCTCGGTGGCGCATCCACAAACCAATGGGGAAGCCGAGGTAACCAACCATACCATCCTGTAAGGGCTCTGAACTAGGCTGGACCAAGCTAAAGGGAGATGGGCTGAAGAGCTTCCCAGCATCCTATGGGCGTACCATACAACTCCAAGGATGGCCACAGACGAATCTCCCTTCAACCTTGTCTTCAGATCGGAGGCAGTAATCCCAGCGGAGCTCAGCCTACCAACGTTGTGCATGGAGCAGTATGATGAAGCCGAGAACCCAGCACGGTTGCTGCTCAACCTGGATCTCCTCGAGAAAACGAGGGACAGGGCACAAGTTCGGATGGTGGCCTACCAGCAACGGGTGGCCAGGTACTAAACTCCAAGGTAAGGCCGAAGACCTTTCGCCCGGGAGATCTAGTGTTGCACCGCGTCAAGGCTTCCCAACCTCAGGAATGCGGGAAGCTCTCTCCGAATTGTGAAGGTCCCTATCAAGTGGTCGAAGCTCTCCCTCACGGTGCTTATTATCTCACCGAGCTTGGCGAGGATCGATTTCCGTGAACTTGGAATGCCGCAAACCTAAGGATGTATTACCAATAATGTAAGATTCACTGAATGTTAACAATGAAATCTTTTCTTTGCATAATGTCTATTTCTATCTTGTAGGACCAGCGCCGCCTAGCCTTAAGTCCAACGAACGAAAGTGAGGTGAGGATCTCGCAGAGCGGTCTGCGAGAAGTGTGAGATCCTGGAGTTTAGTCCGAAAAGCCGAACGGAATACAGTTCCGACATGAGGCACCAAAGTTCAGTCCAGAAGCTGGCACGGAACCCAGTTCTCCCATGAAATTTCAGAGTTCAGTCTGGAGTGCCGAGCGGAACCCAGTTCCAGGCCCCAGAGTTCAGTCCAGAAGGTGGCATGGAGTCCACGAGGTCCCGGAGTTCAGTCCGAAAAATCAAACAGAATACAGTTCCGACATAAGGCACCGGAGTTCAGTTCGGAAGGTGGTGCGGAACCCAGTTCCCCCATAAAATCTCGGAGTTCAGTCTGGAGTGCCGAGCGGAACCTAGTTCCAGGCCCTAAAGTTTAGTCCGGAAGGTGGCATGGAGTCCACGAGATCTCGGAGTTCAGTCCGGAAAGCTGAATGGAACACAATTCCGGCATGAGACACCGGAGTTCAGTCCGGAAGGTGGCGCGGAACCCAATTTTTCCATGAAATCCCGGAGTTCAAACTTGAGGACTCCCCGGCAACTTAAGTCCCGGTGCCAAAGATCTTCAAGGTGCAAGCCAGAAGCTCCAGGGATTCCTTCGCGGAGCATTAAGGCCCCCTGAACTTTGTTCTGGACTAAGGGTCTAGGTCAAGTCATGAACTAGAGTTATAGCTTTTGGGCTCCAGTGGCAGGCAAGAAGGAAAGAGAAAAGAGAAGCTCAATGAAACGATAAAGGAAAATAGACTTTCATTCCTGATGAGAGTTCTCCTTACAAAAAGAAGGATCCCGACAGACCGGGTGACCCAGGAAAAAGAGAAGACAACAACAAGCCAAAGAAAAACCTATGCTAAGGTATGGAGTGGAATCGCTCGGCTGCTGCACCCTCCTCTGGCCGGGAGGCCTCCATGCCATCGACCGCATCCTCAGAAGGCTACCCAGGAGCCTCCTCGCCAGCGGCCCCCGATGCCGCTCCTCCTCTCTGAGGCTGCCCCCCGGGCTCACCAAGGGTGACCCCGGTCAGGTCGAGCTCGGGAAATTGGGCGGCCACCTGTCCCCGGTAGACCTCGAAGCCTTTCAGGAAGGAGTCCACGACGGCTTCATGCATCTCCTTCTCGAACTCTCCGGAGGCCCGGAACTTCGGCACGGCCTCTTGCATCTCCTTTCGCGAGGCCGCCAGCAGCCCGTTGATGTAGGATGTCTTGTCATTGGCCGCCATCAACTCCTTAAGAACCTCTTCCACCCGGCACTCTAGTGACCGGGACTGCCCCCTGAGGCGGGTAGTCTCGGTCACGTCCTTTTGGCCCGGTGCTGGCTCGAGATCCTCTCCTCGGATAGAGAGGATTTCAGTTCCCTGACCCGACCATCGGCATGGGCCAGGTCCTCCCAGAGGGTCTCATTCCTCCCCCGCATCTCCTGGCCCTTGTCCATGAGATCCTTTACATCGGCCACCAACTTGCACAACTTTCGCTCCTTCTCGGCCTCTTTCTTCGCTGAGGCGGAGAGAAAATCCCGAAGTAGCAGCATGTCGGTCCCAATCTGCATCCGAGGAAGAATTGAGGGTTCAAGAAGACCCAACTAAAACATTAAATGGAGGAGTTAGATACTTACCATGAAGAGAAGGGGAAGGGCCCCGAGCAGGGCTTCCATGTAGTCTCGGCCACCCCTCAGGTGGCAGTCCCGGGGCCACGCTACAAACTCCATCATCTTCTCTGCGAGGCCTTGGTCACGGATGACGGAGGATCCCCCATGGAGGGCGGGTGGTGCCAGCTGAGGATCGGGGGGAGACTGAGCTAGAGTTCCCCCGCCGAGTGGAGCCACAATTAAAGACGCCACCCTCGGGATAGCCGCAGCCACTGCTGGCATGGTGACTGGTGCAGCAGTAGCCGTGGAAGGTGCTGATCACCCCACCTCCCCGACCTCATCAAGCTCGACGATGTCCGCGGCGGGTGTCTATCGCTGAGGTGCCCTAGGAGCCAGACCTGTCACCCTGGCCCCAGCAGAATCCGAAGTGGGCCTGGGCCCCTGGTCCGTCTTCGTTCGAGCCCGCTTTGGGGAGCGGCCCCTTCGGGGGCGTTCCTCTTCTGGGCCCCCTCCATCAGGCTTTCAATGGAGAACCTCATCCCTGGAGAAAAAGAGAGGCCAGAGCGTCAGATGGTCCAACAAAAAAAAGGGCGGGGGGGGGGGGGGGGGGGGGAAGAAAGAAGAGCGGAGGCCTACCGATCGTCCATACTGGGCTGATCCCTGCCTCGAACAAGTTCTGCTCTGAGAGCAGAACGTCAAGGGAAGGGATTACATCGCCCAGCAGCTAGGAGTAGACCTCCTGATCTGCCGACTTGACTTGAGAATTCTGGTTCGGGGATCGATCCGGCTCACTCCAGACCCAGTCGACATCCCAGACTGAAACAAAGAAGAACCGGTTCTTCCATCCCTTAATCAATGTGGGGAGGTCAAACCGGAGGCACCTGATCCGGGGCAAAAGGTACCACCAACCATCATCGGTGGAGTATCATTTCAGGGTGAAAAGGGCCCTGAACAAGGAGAAATGGGCGACGAACCCATGGAAATGACAAAAAACTATGAAGGCGAAGATGACCCTGATGGCATTAGGAGCCAACTGGGCTGAAATGAGACGGAAGTGTCTAAGGAAAGATAGGAAGAATGGATGAAGAGAAAAACGAAGACCTCCAACAAGGAAGTCTTCGTAGAAGGCAATTCTGCTAGGGTCGCTGGAAGTCACCCGATCCCTCGGCCTTGGGACTAAAAGCTGAATGGAGTCCGGGACCCCATACATATCCCGGATCAAGGAAAGGTCATCTCCGGTCATCGTCGAGGTGAAGCCGGAGGGACCGGAAGAAGTCTCTGCCACTGGAGGAGGAAGGGCAGAAACGGGGACAGCAGGAAGGACCGGAGGAGCCCTAGAAGCCCTAGGGATGCCAATGGTTATGCCGCCCGGCCACAGCCGCCACCAGATGTTAACGGGAAGGTCATCCTCCGAAGAGGAGGGGGATGGAGTCCTCAGCCGGGAAGGACCAGCCTCGTCTGGGTTAGAAGAGAAGTGGCAATGGCGGGCCATCGAGACGAGGAAGGAGTAGATGAAGGGTCAGGTGAAGGTGAAGAGGAAGCAGACGGAGGAGACCGGGTCGCAGAGCACTCATTGGGATATTATGGAGGAAGAATGGCGATCCGAAAGAAGAAGAGGGATCGCTGCAACCGCCGGTGAGGTGCGAGAAAGCCAAAAGACCTCGTTTCCGAAAAGTCTCCTCTCTTTTCAAACCCATCAATAGCGGCCGTACAACTCCTTTTTCGCCAACACCATCGGATGAGCGCCACATGGGAAGGCACCCGACGAAGATGCTTCGGTTCACTGAAAACCGCCTCGAGCTTAGCGCGATGCAATTATAACCTACTGAACATGTTGACGTGGCATATACGTATTGGACCTCGGGCATGATGAGCGGATCGGCAGTGATCCCAGCATTTATTGCGCAGGATTTTTGTCCTCCCATGTCATCTCCGAATTAACTCCCCACATCCCTACAGCGATGCTCCGATGGGACTTGGGAGTGGGGGACAATTGATATGGCGACATCACTGATGTGGATTATATGTCAGATCCAGCTGTCCACCAAGTGGCACCGCATGACATCACCTCCGGATTCTCCCGCCAGGTGACTCGTTCAGCGGTAGAGCCGACCTCGAAGCCGAGCTCAGCACCTCTACCACTCCGCCAGGTGTCGATCCAGGCGAGATACACCTCGACCGGAGTAGGCCCTGCCTCTGCTCCTTCACCAAGTGATGCCCCTAGATGGGCCCACCTCACCGAAGTCGAGCCAGGCTCTCCCCACTCCCTCGCCAGGTGGCATCCCCAGATGGGTCCACCTCGTCGAGATCAAGCTGGCCTCTCCCACTCCGCCAGGTGTCGATCCTGGCGGGATCCACCTCGACTGGAGTGGCCCTGCCTCTGCTCCTTCACCAGGTGGCGCCCCTAGATGAGCCCACCTCACCGAAGTCGAGCCAGGCTCTCCCTGCTCCCTCACCATGTGGCATCCCTAGATGGGTCCACCTCGATCGAGGTCGAGCTAACCTCTGCCACTCTGCTAGGTATCGATCCAGGAGGGATCCACCTCAACCGAAGTGGCCCTACCTCTGCTCCTTCGCCAGGTGGCGCCCCCAGATGGGCCCACATCATCGAAGTCGAGCCAGGCTCTCCCCGCTCCCTCGCCATGTGGCACCCCCAGATGGGTCCACCTCGGTCGAGGTCGAGCTAGCCTCTGCCACTCCGCTAGGTGTCAATCCAGGCAGGATCCATCTCGGTCGGAGTGGCCCTGCCTCTGATCCTTTGCCATGTGGCACCCCCAGATGGGCCCACCTCATCGAAGTCGAGCTAGGCTCTCCCCGCTCCCTCGCCAAGTGGCACCCTAGATGGATCCACCTCGATCGAGGTCGAGTTGGCCTCTGCCACTCTGCCAGGTGTCGATCCAGGCGGGATCCACCTCGATCGGAGTAGCCCTACCTCTGCTTCTTCTCTAGGTGGCACCCCTAGATGGGCCCACCTCATCGAAGTCAAGCTAGGCTCTCCCCGCTCCCTCGCTAGGTGGCACCCCCAGATGGATCCATCTCGGCCGAGGTCGAGCTTGAAAGGATTATGCCCTATAAGCCAATATTTGTATCTCCCAGACCATTATAAATTGACAAGTTAATAAAGGCAATATTTTTTCATCATTCGCTGTGTCATTATATGATGAATCCCATAGATTAGGGCTATGGTCCTAGGGCTATGATGAGATCATACCAGTGAGATCTAAGGCCTTAAAACCCTAATCTAGAATATTCCTAGTCATAGGAACCCTGAGTTGGGGATCAGGGTTTCCGGTTAGACTGGCACATCCTATGTATGCTGAAAAGGGTGACTGCTCTCACAGTCACTTGTGTGGGACACTAATACAAGGATGTGGGTGCTCATTAGCGAATGAGTTCACTGAATAGATCCAGTTTGAGAACATCTAATGGATCCTTAGCTGCATGTCAATAGATGTTTCTCATAGTGGGAGTTGTACAAGTAGTCCTATGACCTGAGACTGCCATAATACCTTATGTACATGAACCCATGCTTTGGTTCAATCTCAATCATGACACTGGGTCATGCACGAGGTTGATGCTGGGTATGGTGAATTGTATATGAAGGTAATGAGTAGGTCAACAAGGAATTGATCACTCCTAGTAGGAGGAGATTGCATCCAGCCAAATTAGGTCAGATGATGATTCAGGAAATCTTTGATCAAAGTACAAATATTAGAAATGATTTCTAATATCGAATTAATTGAATCATTAGTGTATGACTGAGCTGGGAATGAGTATAAGCTGGTTTTGACATGTTTCCATATCCATAGTTATATTCGGGATGCAAGATGATTGAAGGATCGAATTGTACGGGAACTTTCCACTGAAGGGTAGTTTTGGGATTTCACCAGAATTTTCATATCTTCCGGGTAGACATGACACGTTGCTAGACGTCAATCTTGTCTTGTGGGTTGATCAAATTAAATGGTTTAATTGGATCACTAATTAGGAGGAGTCCTAATTGACTAACTCGAGTTAGCTCGATTTGACCTAAATCGATTAGAATGAGTTCTGATCAAATTAGGTCAACTTGCACTCGGACCCACTGCTGGCTAGGTATGGAACCCAATGGGTCACACACTTAGGACAGATAATCAAGGATTTAATTTGGAATTAAATCTCGTTTGCAGATGAACACACTAGCATGTGTTGCAAATCATGGCTTCTACTTGAATCGGATTCGAGTTAGGGTTCCGATTTAGTCTTTTTTAGATCCAAATTCATTCCGGTTTGAATCTAATTGAAGATTCAAGACATTGGGCTAATAGTAGGCTAGCAATTGGGCTAACCTAAGAGGCTAAACCCCTTTCCCACATCGCCTAAGCCCCTTCCCCTCTCTTCCCACGTGCGCGCGCAAGGAGAAGAGTCCACGCGCACGTGGACTCTCTCCAAGGGGCGTTTTTGCGTGAGAAAAGAAAAGGGGATCGGCGTTTTGGCTGAAGGGGCGTGGAAGAGAGTCCACCTAGGCGTGGACTCTTCAAAAAACGAGATTACCGTGAAAAAAAAAAAAAAACACCGAAGGGGCGCGACTCTTCTCTTCTGCGCGCGCCCTTCTGTGTTTTTTCGCGACTCTTTCTTGCATCTTCCCATCCCAAAGGCCGTGAGATTAATTCAAGGGCCGTGAGATGAAGGGAAAGGACGTGAGAAGGGAGAGAGGGGTGTGAGAGGGTGACTACAGATGGGTAGGCGCCTCTCTGTCGCCTATTTAAGGAGAAGACTTCACCATAAAAAAAAAAAAAAACTATTCCAGATTTTCTATAGCGAAGCCTTGCTTCTATTTTCCCTCTCCCTCTCCAGAAGATTGTTTCCCCCTCCTCTCTTTCCTCTTTGATTCCTTTACAGAGCCTTGGCTCTGTCGAATCTCAGAACAGAAGGAGAGTCAGAGAGAAACTCTCCGACGGTAAAGGAAGAAGGCGCCTCTCCTTTCTTTCTTACATTAAGACAATCTTGTCTTAATTTTCTTCTCCCTCCAAGACAAGCCTTGTCTCATTTTAGGACAAGGGCTTATTCTTAAGACGAGTGTCTTAAGTGGCCAAAGTTGCTAGAAGACAAGGAGAAGGGTAAGAGAGAAGGTTTAGTCCCAGTTTGGCTAGAGGAGTCCTAGCCAATAGCCCATATATCAAGTTCTTGGGGTAGAACTTGATTGGAAGGAACCCAATTAAGGAGTCAGTGTCTTGATCATCTGCCCGTGTGGATCACCATCGGAGGGCGGACAAGTGGACGCCTGGTGTGTTCAAGAGGCTACTCAATTTGGAGTTCATTTCTGCATCAGACTGGTAATAGCAATCTGAGGTTAGTATTTAAACAATGTTTAAATTTGGACATGCATGTAGTCATAGTTTTTAATTGCTAATAAGGAGATTTGGGATTAGGGTTCGGACCTGGTTTCATAAATTTTTGAAATCCACGCTTCCGCACTGGTTCACGAACCCAACAGTGGTATCAGAGCCTCCTTATTAGGATTAAAACTTATGCAGTTCAATTCATGTTTTATTAAATGATGTAGTATCATGTTAAAGTTTTTATATTGATGCACAATGCATGTCTTTGATTGAACATGAGTTTGATGATTGCCACCAGTTAGGGTTTTCCACAGAAACCCTAATTGTCTTAGAGATATGATTAGCCCTGGAGCCATCATACTGAAATAAGGTTGCCCTGGCATAATGGTGTATCCATTATGTGGTAAATGGTTGTCCTAGTATGATGGCACACATTTCACATATTTGCTTAGTTTAAAGCATGTATTAATATATGTGATAGCTTTTAATTGAATGTGCTGGCATTGCATAAATCCCTCTTAAAATTATATTAAGTGGTAGTATAGTTAACCGATAAGCATTATTAGTCATGATGGATAATTAGTCATTTCGGTGTCTAGAAAGGTGGTTCTGGGAAGGTAAAGGGAATCGTGGTTTTTTAATTCGTTCCATTGTCTGACCTGGCCAATTTTAAATTGGTGTCTAGGAAAGCAACGGGGGGACCCCCACATCTCTTCCACTAGCCTGGCCGATCTGATTGATTTAATTCTTGACTAACATGCTTGGTGTTAAAATACTATTATTGGCCTTCCTTCATGATAGGTCATTATTGTGTTACGATCTATACTAGGTTTGTTGTGTACACACAAGACCTAATATGGTGACTAACACAATTTTTGGCCTAATACAATTATTTGTTTATGGCATGATTTAATGTAATATTTTGTTGTGTACACACAAGGGTATTACTATTAAAGTCATGACTATATGGCTATGGAGGGTCTTACTTAACTGAAATATTATAGTTTGTTGTGTATACACAAGGCTATTAATATTTTAGAGGCCGGGATAAGTTGAGAATTGTACGGGTTACAATTGGAGAGAGTTTTCCTACCTATGAACTTATATAAGATTTGTTGTGTACACACAAGGTCCTTTATAAGGGATTGGGATCTCAACCCCACTAAGAAAAACTAATTTGGGTTTTCTCGATCATCGTATAGAGGGTTATGATGCTCGATAAAATAGTGGGAGACATAATTAAATTAAAGTCCTAATTTAATTATGTATTGTCATTTCATGGTTGTTTGCTTATGTATTGTTCTTTGTTTAAATGTAGATAAATGGCCTCTTCACTCTCACTCCGTAGTATTTTAGATGCCAACAAATTGACTGGGCCTAATTATGTTGATTGGCTGAGAAATTTAAAAATAGTTCTCAGTCAAGAAAGAATTTCCTATATTCTTGATACCCCAATTTTGGAACCACCAAGGGAAGATGCCTCGCAAGAGGAGAAGACCACATATAATATGTGGCAAAATGACTCACTTACTGTCAAGTGTGTTATGCTTGCCTCTATGACTAATGAGTTGCAGAGGCAGCATGATAGCATGGATACTAACTCCATACTGCTCAATTTAAAAGAGCTTTATGGAGAACACAGTAGAACTGCTAGATATGAAATATCTAAGCAGTTGTTCCGTGCAAGGATGACAGAAGGTACATCAGTACAAGACCATGTATTAAAGATAATTGATCTAATCACTCGATTAGGTCAATTAGGTTTTGTAATGGATGGGGAGTTGAATCAAGACTTGATCTTGCAATCACTCCCAGAGTCATTTTCACAGTTTGTTCTTAATTACCATATGAACAAACTTAATTCTTTCTTGCCTGAGCTGTTGAATATGTTGAAGACAGCAAAGAGCCATGTAAAGAAAAATAAGGCTCCAGTTCTTCTTGTGGATAAGAAGAAGACAGGCAAAAAGGGTTCCAGTAAGAGGATGAATCCCAAAGGGGGCATTAAGAAGAAGAAAGGAAAGAAGGCCTCCGGACAGATGACCTGCTTTCATTGTAGCAAGCCGGGTCATTGGAAAAGGAACTGCAAGGTTTACCTTGCAAGTGTGAAGCCTGGTGCATCAGAGGCACCAAAAGGTATGAAAGAAGTTCATACTATTTTGTCATTGGATTCTTCCATTTCAAATACTTGGGTGTTGGATATCGCCTGTGGTCATAACATCTGCAAATCATTGCAGGGACTTCAGGGGCTTAAAGTATTGAAGGAAGGTAACTTTGAGCTCTACGGTGCTGGAGGGGACCCCATCCAAGCAGAAGCTGTAGGGACTTATATTTTGAAGTTACCTTCAGGGAAGATCTTGGAGCTAAGGAATTGTTACTATATGCCAAAAATCATTAGAAATATCATATCTGTACCCTTGTTACTTAAACAAGGATATACTATGAATGTAATGAGCAGTGGCTGCTCAATTTCTTTATCTAATGAAATTATATGTTATGGCATATTCTGCAATGGTCTATTAACTCTTTCCACTAATGACAATATTTTTCATGTTTCTAACAAACGGAAAAGAGATGATGTAAACAATACCTTACTTTGGCATTGTCGACTTGGACATATTAGTGAGACTAGGATTAACAAGTTATACAAAGAAAATTTCTTTGATCCTTATGACTATGAGTCATTAGGAACTTGTGAATCATGTCTCATGGGTAAGATGACCAAGACTCCATTTAGTAGACATGGAGAAAGGACAAAAGAGTTATTGGGACTCATACACACAGATGTATGTGGGCCTATGACAACTCAAGCCTATGGTGGATACTCATACTTCATCACATTTACTGATGATTTTTCAAGGTATGGATTTGTGTATCTAATGAAACATAAGTCCGAGGCTTTTGAAAAATTTTTAGAGTATCAAAGTATGGTAGAGAAATAGACAGGAAAAAATATAAAGATCCTCTGATCAGATAGAGGAGGTGAGTACTTATCCACTGAGTTTCTTGATCACCTTAAAGATAAGGGGATCATCTCTGAATGGACTCCTCCTTACACACCACAATTAAATGGTGTTGCTGAAAGGAGGAATCGTACTTTATTGGATATGGTACGGTCCATGATGTGCTTCACGGAGTTACCTTTTTCTTTCTGGGGATATGCTTTGGAAACAGCAACTTATATCTTGAATAGAGTACCATCTAAAACTGTCTCTAGCACTCCATATGAATTATGGAGAGGTAAGAAGCCCAATCTTAAGTATATTAAGATATGGGGATGTCCAGCCTATGTAAAAAGAAATTTTGGACATAAACTATATGCTAGAGCAGACAAATGTCTATTTATGGGATATCCTAGAGATAGTATAGGATATCTGTTCTACCACCCTACTGAACAAAAGGTTTTGGTCAGTAGGCATGCCACTTTTATGGAAAAAGAATTCATCCTACAAAAGGGCACTGGTAGAAATATCGAACTTAATGAAATTCAACAAATAGACACTTCTCAGTCAAGTAACAACATAGTTAATATAGAACCTGAACACACTCCTATCCGTAGGTCTGATAGGGTGCGACAGGCACCTGAGAGGTATGGGTTCATAATTGAAAATAATGAAGCCCAAATCATTCAAAATGATGAGCCTCTAACCTATACGGAAGCAGTCATGAGTAGAGACTCAGACAGATGGCTGGAAGCCATGAGATCTGAGATGGACTCCATGTATGTCAACCAAGTATGGTCTTTGGTTGATGCACCAGAGGGTATTAACCCTATTGGGTGTAAATGGGTCTATAAGAAGAAGATTGGGGCAGATGGCCAAGTTGAAACTTATAAAGCCAGATTGGTGGCTAAGGGTTTCAGACAAAAACAGGGAATAGATTATGATGAAACATTTTCCCCTGTTGCCATGCTCAAATCTATTCGGATTATGCTTGCTATAGCAGCATATCATGATTATGAGATCTGGCAAATGGATGTAAAAACTGCATTCCTCAATGGTTTCCTTGAGGAAGAGGTTTATATGTCACAGCCAGAAGGTTTTGTCTTGGAGACTAAACCTAATCAGGTATGTAGGCTAAAGAAATCCATTTATGGATTAAAGCAAGCATCCAAGAGTTGGAACATCCGATTTGATAAAACAGTCAAAGAATTTGATTTTTTCAAAAATGAGGATGAACCTTGTGTATACAAGAAGACTAGTGGGAGTGCCATAGTTTTCTTAGTTCTATATGTTGATGATATACTTCTTATTGGGAATGATATCCCAATGTTACAATCAGTCAAAGTGTGGTTATCGAAACAGTTTTCCATGAAAGACTTGGGAGAAGCATCCTATATACTGGGTATAAAGATCTATAGAGAAAGATCAAGAAGGATGCTAGGCTTATCCCAGTCTAGGTACATTGACCAGGTGCTAAAGAGATTTAGCATGGAGGAAAGTAAAAGAGGTTACTTACCTATTGGTCATGGCATACGTTTTTCTAAGAGGATGTCTCCTAAGACACCTAAAGAAAGAAATAGAATGAGTTCTATACCTTATGCTTCGGCTATAGGGTCGATTATGTATGCTATGTTATGTACCAGGCCTGATGTGGCATATGCCTTGGGTGTAGCCAGAAGATTTCAGGCTGATCCAGGAGAGGATCACTAGAAGGCTGTGAAAAATATTCTTAAGTACCTGAGAAGGACTAAGGATATTTTTCTTATATACGGAGTGGTGCGGGCACCAAACTCAGAAGAAGACTTCAGGGCTCCATCTGGATCTCTGATTGACATTGATCGAAGAATTAGGATTTTCTGGTTTTGTAATAAGGGTTGACTTGGTCAACTCAATTTTAGTTTGAGTCTGTATTTCCCTACAATTTAAATTTTGTTGAGTCATGTTGACTCAATACAAGTCCTAGTAGTGGTCTAGGTCTTCTCCAAGGTGCCACATTTTCTCCCAGGACCAAGCAAGTGGGCGCCACACTCCCAACCACACGCCAGAGTCCAGGAGGCGCCACATCTCCATCCAGTGTGCCTTGGTCCCCACACCATAAGAAAGCAGGTCCCTTCTTTCATGCGCCACTTGGGGGAGAAATCCATCAAGATACCTCAATCCAAGGAGGAGCCAACTTCTTTCCAGATAAACCCAAGCCAGGATGGCAAGAATTTTTCTTGAAGAGAGGATCAAGGAGGTGCCCCACAATGTTCCATAAAAACCCAAGTTTTAAAAGGGAAGAGAGCATGTCTTGGGGAGAAAATCAAGGAGGCACCCAAAAGTTTCCTAAAGTGCCAAAGCCATGAAAGGAAGAAGCCTAAACTTGTGGAGCAAGACTAGGAGGTGTCCAAAAGAGCCAAACCATAAAGGGAAAATCCTTGATTCATGGAGAGATACTAGGAGACACCCCCACTACCTGCCAAAAATGTCCAAAACAAAGATGGGAAGGGCCTTGACTTAGGGAGGAAGAAAAGGAGGAGTCCAAAAGAGTTGATCCATGGAAGTAAAGAAATCCTCTCTTGAAGACCTAAGCAAGGAGGCGCCATCTACTTGCCTTTTATAACCCAAATCAAATTTTTTTGGTACCTTGGCCGACCATATGTGTATGGATTATACTGATTTGTAGATCCCCTCCTTTAGTGCCACATGGGAAGATGTAAAACACTACTCCCTTGTAAAGCCCTATAAATTAAACCCCTCTTGTAAGTTTAAAGGAATCAGATGAATGAAAGAAATTTTTTTTATGAGCAAACTTGTGTTTTCTCTTTTCCGCACTTGCTTCCAGGTGTTGAGCTCCGTGAGGGAGTAAATCCGGGTTCCCCTGGAACCTTGAGGAGGTGAGAGATCTCCAAAATCCCAAACCCTAGGTTAGCCACTCCACTCCCAAACCCTAGCCACCATCACCCTTCTCTTTCCACCTAGCCCTAGTCTATTTCCCTTCTCTCGGCCACCATCTCCAAGTCCAGGCCGACCACCAGCATCCAGCTCCAGTCCAGATACTGCAGATCTACAACAATTCTAAGAGGAAGTCAGATCGGCCTCCAGGAGAATTCGATTTCAGCAACTTCGGCTTTCAAGTTCTTCAACCTGGTAAGATCTTTTCTTGAGTTTCTGAATTCCTTCACTTGTTCCTCTTCTTTCCCAGATCTTGAGTCCAGGAGAAGCCGACCAAACCTCGAGACCAGTATCGGAGGATCCATTGCGAAGATAGCCGACTCCGAGGATCCCACAACCTGCTCGAGAGAGTTCTTCCACCAAAATCCTGAGAAGATCACTGTCTGGTTAGTAAACCATCTCTTCTCTCTATTTCTGTTCTGTTGAAAGTTCAGAGTGAAACCCTAGGTCTGGGAGTTTCTCAACCCCCAGCGATCTGTTACTTCTGAACTACTCTAATAATTTAGATTCCTCTAAATTGTACTTTCAATCCTTACCTAGTTTCCTTCAATGTAGTTTAGCTTTACTTTGAGTCGAAGCCAATTTCTGAAATATATATATATAAAAAAAAAGAATTAATCTTAATTTTCTTTCCGCATACGCTTCTTTGTTCTTTGTTCTGCATCATTTTTGGTATCAGAGCTTCCGTTCTGCATCATTTTTGGTATCAGAGCCCTGTCTAGGGTTTCTGTTTGATTGCTTGTTTGAGTCCCTCTCTTTTTACTTTGTCTGCTTGAAGTAGACTCCCCAGGATGTCCGGTCCTAGGAATGAAGCGAGGTGCAAACCTCCTCTTCCCATTCCACGGGGTGTTCCTAGGGCGTGTAGGGGATCCGTTGGGTTACAACTTCGTAGCAGAAATTGTAAACGGGGAAGTGCTCTGTTTTCAGCCCGTAATTGCCTTGTTGCAAGAATTATTTCTCACTGCAGATAACTCCAAATTCAGTGATTTTTATTTTGCTGGAACCAATATAATTGAAACTAATCTGAATAATTTTCTCATGATTTATTGGTTTCCGTGTGATTTCTGAGAATTAAATTACTGAAACTCTATTTTTTTGTTCTGCAATCCAATTATTTTTTTGAGTGTTCATCTCTTAATTCACCTTAAGGGCATTTGAGCATCTAAGATAAGGGGAGGAGTTGATAACCTCTCCTTAGCCCAAAACCACCACCCCTTCATTCGAACCTAAGCCTTTAATCTAAAATTGATTAGACCTAATTTGCCCTAGTGGGCTAGGGACATCAACAAGTCGGGTCAAGGCTAGTGTTGAGTCAGTTTGTCTGGTTACTCTGTGTGTGCTTTGTACTCAGTGTCTAGAACGGTGGTTCAGGGATTCCATCCCGAAGGGCTTGTGTGCTGGTCCGCCTACTTGGCCAATCTCTGATTGGTGTCTAGGATTGGCATCTAGGGACCTAACACTCCCCTTACACCTGCCTGGCTGAGTCCTGAGTTACTACAGGCTAGCTTGCCACTCTGATTGGGCATCTAGTTTGGACTCTAGGTCTAGTGAGCCAGTAGTCACTTTAGTCTAGTCACATTCTGTGTGCTTGCTTGCATCATCATGTCTACCCGGAATGGAGTACCTTACCAACCTAGTCAAACCCAACCAGATTTAGAGGCCATGGTTAGAAATCTTACCGAAAGTATGACCAAATTGAGTCAGGACATGAATGAGGGTTTTTCCCAGTTTAGGGATCGAGTCCAAGTACTTAAGAAACGTAGACATCAAAATTGGACCCCCGATCCAAAATTTAATAGGCCCCAACCTCACCCATGCCAGGAACCTAGGAGGACCTTATACCGTGATCCCGAGCATAACCTTAGGAAGCCTAACCATGATATCTATAGTGTGGATCGTGTCTATGAGAGGTCCTTACAATATTCTAGACCAGTCACTCAACAACCCAAGTCTTCTAGATCAAACCATTTAGATCCACACCCATGCCCAAGTAAGGTCTCTACTAGCTTGAAACCCAGTGTGACCCAGGTTCCTATATCTCAAGAATGTTTGTTTTGTGGAGAAAGAGGCCATAAATCTAGTCAGTGCCCATGCATAGGACTGGCTTGTGCACAGCTAAGTGGTAAGAATCCTAAGGATGACATTAATGAGGGAGAACCCAAGCCTACCAATGAGGAAGAACGGTTAGGTATGACAAGCCTAGAATCAGTTGACCCGATTACCACTAACCCGAAACCCATTGAAGATGGCATCGAGGAAGTATATGATGCTGGCTTGAGTCTAGTTGATGAATATGAGGGGGAAGAACTTGAAGAATGTGACATTGATACTATTGGTTCCTTACCTGAGGAGACCTTGGAAAGCAACCAACTGGTAGGACCTAGTTCAGAAATTCAAGAGATTTGTGAGAACCAGGTTCCTTTAGTCAAATACCCCCAGGAAGAACTCATAGTGTTAGCCCGAGCTATTAGTTCGTACCCTCTAATGACAGTCATTCCCCAAATACCAATTGAAGATCTTTGTACTGAACTGTTTAAGTTTGCCCACCCTATGGTAGATCCTCTCCTTAGGATGACTGAATCAAGCCTCTTACAATTGGACCTTGTCCCATGCCCAGCCACTAAGGTCACTCCCGTAATCTTAGTTGAACATCCTTGTCTTGAGCGGATTGATTCACCCAGTCCTGTAGAAGTCCTCCTTATGGCCCCAGACCCCTTCCTTTGCATGACTGACCTACCCTTCTATAGAGTATACCTTTCCACACCCATAGGTCAAATTTCAAGTCTTGAGGTCATCATCCATAGGCCCTTCCATGAATCATTCTCTAATCCAGTTCTTGAGAAAGTGGATCATTATTTGCTTAGAGAACAAACCTTAATTATTGCAATCACATGTCCTAGGCTACTTCCCGAACCATCTCTTGATCCATTCCTGGGAGTAGCAAATTTTTACTTTCGTAAGGATGACCAGTTGACAATCATAGATCACCATTCAAACCTTCAGGTCACCACCTTTAGTCAACAGGTAATTCGAGACCCCACCTCATATCTCCTCCCTTTCTCTAGGACTTCCAATGCTTCTTACACCATCCAAGTATACTTTGTCGAAGTCTTTAGAGTGAACCACATGTCAAAACCTATTAGGTTTGCCACCTACTTCTGGAAGACCTTATGGCACATACTAGGCACCCATGATAAGTTTTCATGCTCTGCATGCCATCCTCCGACCCAAGGTCAAACCTAGAGAGCCGTAGTTTGTTAGGTTTAGACCTAGGGTTCCTTTGAATAAAGTCCATTCTTTAGGAATGCATCGTCAGTCGAGTTTAGGACATTGTCTCAGATTTTGGTTTGATTGAGAGCACCAGGAATTGGGATTTGTATTTTGTCCAGGGCTGAAATTGCATTCAATGTTTCGATCAATAGGTCTATAGGCTAGAGTTCCTTTGAAATTGTTCATGGATACAAGCCTCACACACCACTTGATCTGATTTCACTACTAGCCCACACACACAAGTCTCTTGATGCACTTGCATAGCATGTAAAAGACTTGCATAAAGAAATTCATGCCAAAATAAATTTAAGTAATGAAACTTATAAGAAGTTGGCTGATTCTCAAAGACGAGTCAAAACTTTTGTTGAGGGAGACTATGTAATGATTAGGTTAAGGCCTGAACGGTTTCCTCCTGGAACCGTTAGAAAGTTACATGCTAGAGGAGCTGGACCATTTAGAGTGGTGAAGAGAGTAGGATCCAATGCCTATGTGCTCGAGTTGCCTCCAGAACTAGGCATTAGCTCCACTTTCAACATTACAGACCTAGTAGAGTATAGAGAGCCAGCTGTGATTCCCAGTGAGGCTTTTGAACCTAATCCCGCTCTTGAGAGTGAACCCAACCCTGTGTGTCCACCAACAAACTGGCCTGTGAGGAAAGAGCAGATTAAAAAGATCCTGGATGATCAGGTTATCTCTACTCGTAATCGAGGATACCAAAGATACCTGGTCCACTGGCAAGGAAGGCCAGACTCTGATGACTCTTGGATCTCCCGAGAAGAACTACAAGATTTGGATCCAGACCTCATGGAGAGATACCAGAGCCAACTTGAGCCTTACTCGACAGGGTCGAGTTCCTCCCACCCTGGGAGAATTGGTGCGGGCACCAGACTCAGAAGAAGACTTCAGGGCTCCATCTGGATCTCTGATTGACATTGACCGAAGAATTAGGGTTTTCTGGTTTTGTAATAAGGGTTGACTTGGTCAACTCAATTTTAGTTTGAGTCTGTATTTCCTTACAATTTAAATTTTGTTGAGTCATGTTGACTCAATACAAGTCCTAGTAGTGGTCTAGGGCTTCTCCAAGGTGCCACATTTTCTCCCAGGACCAAGCAAGTGGGCGCCACACTCCCAACCACACGCCAGAGTCCAGGAGGCACCACATCTCCATCCAGTGTGCCTTGGTCCCCACACCATAAGAAAGCAGGTCCCTTCTTTCATGCACCACTTGGGGGAGAAATCCATCAAGATATCTCAATCCAAGGAGGAGCCAACTTCTTTCCAGATAAACCCAAGCCAGGATGGCAAGAATTTTTCTTGAAGAGAGGATCAAGGAGGTGACCCACAATGTTCCATAAAAACCCAAGTTTTAAAAGGGAAGAGAGCATGTCTTGGGGAGAAAATCAAGGAGGCACCCAAAAGTTTCCTAAAGTGCCAAAGCCATGAAAGGAAGAAGCCTAAACTTGTGGAGCAAGACTAGGAGGTGTCCAAAAGAGCCAAACCATGAAGGGAAAATCCTTGATTCATGGAGAGATACTAGGAGACACCCCCACTACCTGCCAAAAATGTCCAAAACAAAGATGGGAAGGGCCTTGACTTAGGGAGGAAGAAAAGGAGGAGTCCAAAAGAGTTGATCCATGGAAGTAAAGAAATCCTCTCTTGAAGACCTAAGCAAGGAGGCGCCATGTACCTGCCTTTTATAACCCAAATCAATTTTTTTTGGTACCTTGGCCGACCATATGTGTATGGATTATACTGATTTGTAGATCCCCTCCTTTAGTCCCACATGGGAAGATGTAAAACACTACTCCCTTGTAAAGCCCTATAAATTAAACCCCTCTTGTAAGTTTAAAGGAATCAGATGAATGAAAGAAATTTTTTTATGAGGAAACTTGTGTTTTCTCTTTTCCGCACTTGCTTCCAGGTGTTGAGCTCCGTGAGAGAGTAAATCCGGGTTCCCCTGGAACCTTGAGGAGGTGAGAGATCTCCAAAACCCTAAACCCTAGGTTAGCCACTCCACTCCCAAATCCTAGCCGCCATCACCCTTCTCTTTCCACCTAGCCCTAGTCTATTTCCCTTCTCTCGGCCACCATCTCCAAGTCCAGGCCGACCACCAGCATCCAGCTCCAGTCCAGATACTGCAGATCTACAACAATTCTAAGAGGAAGTCAGATCGGCCTCCAGGAGAATTCGATTTCAGCAACTTCGGCTTTCAAGTTCTTCAACCTGGTAAGATCTTTTCTTGAGTTTCTGAATTCCTTCACTTGTTCCTCTTCTTTCCCAGATCTTGAGTCCAGGAGAAGCCGACCAAACCTCGAGACCAGTATCGGAGGATCCATTGCGAAGATAGCCGACTCCGAGGATCCCACAATCTGCTCGAGAGAGTTCTTCCACCAAAATCCTGAGAAGATCACTGTCTGGTTAGTAAACCATCTCTTCTCTCTATTTCTGTTCTGTTGAATGTTCAGAGCGAAACCCTAGGTCTGGGAGTTTCTCAACCCCCAGCGATCCGTTACTTCTGAACTACTCTGATAATTTAGATTCCTCTAAATTGTACTTTCAATCCTTACCTAGTTTCCTTCAACGTAGTTTATCTTTACTTTGAGTCGAAGCCAATTTCTGAAATATATATATAAAAAAAAAAAGAATTAATCTTAATTTTCCTTCCGCATACGCTTCTTTGTTCTTTGTTCTGCATCATTTTTGGTATCAGAGCTTCCGTTCTGCATCACGGAGGGTCTGATCTTAAACTAGAAGCCTATTCAGACTCTAGTTTTCAATCAGACCCAGATGATAGTAAATCCATTTCAGGGTATGTCTTTACCTTGAATGGTGGAGCAGTAAGTTGGAAGAGCACTAAACAGCAGACTGTAGCTGACTCAACTACCGAGGCAGAGTACATAGCTGTCAGTGAAGCCGCCAAGGAAGCTGTCTGGATGAAGAAATTCATCACAGAGTTGGGAGTAGTTCCTGAGATTGAGAGCCTGGTGCCACTCTATTGTGATAACACTGGAGCAGTTGCTCAAGCTAAGGAACCGAGAGCCCATCACAAGTCCAAGCACATTCTGAGACGCTTCCATCTTGTCCGAGAGATAATCGAGAGACAAGAAGTCTGCATCAATAGAGTGGATACAAAGAACAACATAGCAGACCCGTTCACTAAGGCTCTACCACAGCGGGAGTTTGATCGCCACCTCGATTGTATGGGGTTAAAGAATAAGAGCGATTGGCTTTAGTGCAAGTGGGAGATTGAAAGGATTATGCCCTATAAGCCAATATTTGTATCTCCCAGACCATTGTAAATTGACAAGTTAATAAAGACAATATTTTTTCATCATTCGCTGTGTCATTATATGATGAACCCCATAGATTAGGGCTATGGTCCTAGGGCTATGATGAGATCATACCAGTGAGATCTAAGGCCTTAAAACCCTAATCTAGAATATTTCTAGTCATAGGAACCCTGAGTTGGGGATCAGGGTTTCCGGTTAGACTAGCACATCCTATGTATGTTGAAAAGGGTGACTGCTCTCACAGTCACTTGTGTGAGACACTAATACAAGGATATGGGTGCTCATTAGCGAATGAGTTCACTGAATAGATCCAGTTTGAGAACATCTAATGGAGCCTTAGCTGCATGTCAATAGATGTTTCTCATAGTGGGAGTTGTACAAGTAGTCCTATGACCTGAGACTGCCATAATACCTTATGTACATGAACCCATGCTTTGGTTCAATCTCAATCATGACACTGGGTCATGCACGAGGTTGATGCTGGGTATGGTGAATTGTATATGAAGGTAATGAGTAGGTCAACAAGGAATTGATCACTCCTAGTAGGAGGAGATTGCATCCAGCCAAATTAGGTCAGATGATGATTCAGGAAATCTTTGATCAAAGTACAGATATTAGAAATGATTTCTAATATCGAATTAATTGAATCATTAGTGTATGACTGAGCTGGGAATGAGTATAAGCTGGTTTTGACATGTTTCCATATCCATAGTTATATTCGGGATGCAAGATGATTGAAGGATCGAATTGTACGGGAACTTTCCATATCCATAGTGTATAAGCTGGTCTTTTTATCACAATCTAACAATCTTATTCAAGCCAATGCATGGTTGAAATGTCCTATGATGGAGAACAAAAGCCTTCATTTTCTATTTTGTACCAAGTTGTTCATGTTTCAAAGTTTTTGATACTGAATTTTTTTCAAACATTTTATTACAATGTGGGCATTATATATCAGCAATGCATACTGAAACATTTCTATTACGGAGGATCAAAACATCCGGTTTATGATTTTGTGTAGGGATGTTATAGTTTTTTAACTAGGATATCGTAGTTTTTGAACTGGAATGTCGTAATATTGTTTCAGCATACATTTATGATCCTTTTGTATCTGTAGCATGTTATGACATCCTAGGAGTTATAACTCAGTCCACAAGTGATAGGTTCTCCTGGTAGTAGGGGTTAATATATTTGTTTCATGTTTTATGATCAGGTGTCATAATTTTTTAATTAGGATGTCATAATTTCTGAACTATGATGTCATTAGTTCAAATATCTTATTTTAGAAATATTTAGTTCTATGTCCGTATTATCACACTGTCGTGTCATATTCTATCTAGTGCATAACACATTATTTATTATGCTATAGATAAAATGTCATCTAAAACTATGTATATTAATGTTTATGATTTTTTTGCAGATACTTCTACATATGACATTAAAATTAGAAATCTAGAAAAAATCGAGGATGATCATTTGGATGAGGTTACTGATGTTGTTCACAAGAATACACCTTCTCTTATCACCCCAAATGTAGAGAACGAGTATGTTGATCCTGAAATTAGAATGGAGTTCAACTCTGTAAATGATGTTTATAATTTTTATAATGGATATGCAAGGAGAGTAGATTTTGGAATCACAATAGTGTGTAGTAGGTCCAACAATAACAAAGAAATATGCTTCAAGCACCTAGCATGTTGGAAGCAAGAAAAATCTAGAAAAATCGATAACTCCATGAATCCTTAGGATATTGGCAAAATTGATTGTAAAGCTTCGATAAAAGCAAGACTAAATTCTAAATATGGTAAGTGTATATTGGATGATATTTTTCTAGAACATAACCATGAGCTATCTATATCATTAATTGATTATCTACGGTCCCATAGGAGGATCGACACATCAAAAAAGGCAGAGATCAGTAATTTACATGCCATGAATTTTCTTACAACTTAAATATACTCTGTCATGGTTAGACGATAATTAGATTTCACAAAGAAGGATGCTGATAATTTTATCTATCAAAAATGTCAGAGTCAGCTAAAAGAAGGAGATGCACAATCAATGGTAATCTATTTCATATAAATGCAAGTAAAAAATTCAAATTTCTTTTATACTTTTAACCTGAATGATAATAGACAGCTCAGGTCTATCTTCTGGATCCATTCTAGGTCAAGATTGGTAAGCACTTACTCTAGTGATGTACTGATCTTTGACTCAACCTATTTGACAAATACATATCAAATGCCTTTTTATCTATTTATCAGAGTCAACCATCATGGACAGTCCACATTGTTTGGTTATGCATTGTTATTAGATGAGAGGACTGAGATATTTAAATAGATATTCTAATCATGGCTGGATGCAAATGATGGTCAACCACCTAATGCCATCATAACTGGCCAAGATAAGGCAATCAAGGCTGTTGTTAGGGATGTTTTTCCCAATGCACAATATAGATTTTGTCTTTGACATATATTAAAGAAGATTCCTGAAAAGATTGACCATATTTGCATTGCAAATCTCAAATTTTTGGTTGAGTTTGAAAATTCGATATATGATTCAGTTGCCATAGTATCTTTCGAGGAAAGGTGAGCATATTTAATCGAGAAATATAAAGAATGTAAGGCTGTATATTGATTAAATGATATTTATAAATGTTGGGATAAATGAATTTCAATTTATCTTAAGGATACATTCTTCACATGTTTGTAAGTTATTATGATTGATTAATGTTCATGTTTGTAAATTTTTAACAAACTTTGTATCTTTAATACTTCTATTTTTTGAATATTTATGAACAGGGATGTCAACTTCACAAATGAGTGAGAGTATCAATCACTTCTTTGATGGATTTATAAATTCGAAGACTATACTCAAATAATTCATACGAAGATGCCTTAGAGAAAAGATATAAAGCAGAAAATGAGAAAGATAATAAAATATTACAAACAAGTGCTTTCCTAAAGATATCCTCTTCTTTTAAGAAGCAAGTAGTAGGAAAATATATAAGGTACATATTCAAAAAATTTTAGAATGAGATCCTTGAAATAGATGCATTAAATGCTAAATTAGTTAAAGAAGTTGACAACTGTGATGTATATTCTGTTAAATCATTTGAAAGAATTGAAGTTGATGGAATGAAGAAGGAGATAATAAAAAATTATGGTTTCATATGACAAAATTTTGGTAGATGTTCAATACCAGTGTAGATCCTTTTAATACAAGGGTTACCTATGTAGGCATACCTTATTGGTTCTTCATCAAAGCGACGTATTTCGTGTCTCAGATAAGTATTTCTTGAATAGATGATGCAAGAACATAAAATACCAATTTAATGATCTCGAATGCAATACTCAAAATTATGATAAAAGCACACAAAAATTATGATACATAATCAAAAAATTATTTAAATTCAGATGTCTTATTTTATGTTTACATAAACCTATCATATGTCTTAAAATCCTAATACAAATATTATATTTTATTGATTGTAGATATGCTTTGATGAGTCATCGAATAATGAAGCTTGTAGAGATAGTCTCCATATCTGAAGATGTATTTAATTTAGTGATAGAAGATCTTACACCATTATTCAGAAGAGCTGTAGATGCTAATTATGCAGCTAAGTATAGCACACAACTTCTAATCCAAAAGATCCTAACTAACTTGCTATGAAAGATCGTCCAAGAAAGAATAGAATTAAGAGTGGAGTCAAGAAGAAGTTGAAGAGATCAAGAAAAAATATGGATAAGGCTTCCGTTGACACTCTTATGCAAAATGAAAGAAAAGGTAATACAAGCAAGAGGTAGGCTTCCATAATATAGTAGAAGTACCAAAACAAGTAATTGAACACATTGTATCATCTTTCAATCCTTTTTTAGATGAATTTGATGCTTATGTTTGTAGTCAACTAACACAGGAGATGATATAAAATGTTGAATTTTTGTACAGTCCTTTGTATATTTATACTATCTGGGGAAATTCAAAACATGATGTATTGGACATGTGATTGAATCTATTTATTTCGAATATGAATTTTAGTACTACTTTAAGTGCCCAAAGACTAAAATAGGGATAATAGAATTATGACACCTCTTGATATAATAGATGACATCTGTTGTCGCCAAGATCGTCGTGGCTTGTAGCTGGAGTCGACCTTGGACTGCATCCCCGTCGCCCGGGAAGCTGCTCGCGTGCCCGGACCAGCAAAATAGAAGAGACCCGGGCCGGTGATCCCGGTGGGGGCACTCCGATGCTCAAGTCAGTGGCGATTCAAAAAAACATGTCCTCCCGGTCGAGCCCCGTAGATGGACTCCACACTAGGAGAAGAAAAATGTGTATTTGGAGAGTATGAACTGGTTGAGAGTAGAGCGAGGGAAGTAGCAGCGAAGGAGAGTTCAGGTTGATTGGCTGTGTCTGTCGAGACCTTTCTAGCGGGTCTCCGGTAGTCTAGAGCACTCGGTCTCCTGGATGCTCTCCTGTGTGCCACACTTCCTCCATTCGTCACTTACCTCCTTCTTGGAACCTTAGAAAACTCTTTTTAACCAGGATGGCCGCTAGTCGCCAGCCTCGGGATCCTCTCCTCATTTGCAGATGCGTGCGGTGACGTTCCTTGCCGTGCACGAGGTGCCTTTCCCCATTTGTGATAGGGAACAGCACCGCGCGCTCTGACTTCCTCCTGGTCGCTACATTTCGGAAAACCTGGCAAAGCCTCGATCGGGGGTAGCCACCTCCTGGATTTGAATCTTCTGGATTGACTTCCTTTTTCAGGTGGTGCTGACGGTTGATTGGAAGCGTAGCGCCTCGATCGGGGGGCCCTTTTCATTTTGGTGTAAGTGGTAGCTGGGGTAATTATTATGACCTGGCGGGTGCCTCTCCATGGTCCTTGGGAGGCTAAGCGGGATCCTTCGGCTGTTGGTCTCTTCGCCTGAGGTGGGGCTAGCTCAGAGAGGCGGAGCTCGACTTCGGCCATGGCGTCTCGACCTCGAGGGAGCCACCTGGCGAAGAAGCCCGGAGAGAGGCAGAGCTCGACATCGGCCATGCGTCTCGACCTCGAGGGAGCCACCTGGCGAAGGAGTCCGGAGAGAAATGTCCAACGTGGCAGCTTCCTCCAACATGGCATCTGACTGGTTCTGACATGGGTTCTACATCAACGATCTAGCCACATCATTTGCCCCCCACTCCTAAGTCCCGTTGGCGCACGTGCTCGGGGCGAAGGGAGTAAATGCAGTGCTGACATGGAAAGACCAAAATTCGGTGCCATTATTGCCATGATCGTTGGTGCCTCGCGGGGTGGACCTTCGAGCCAATGCGGTGATGACACGTGGACCCATCCGAGGAGGCATTATTGCTGACACATAATTCAAAACAGTCATGGGCGGACCGAAGCGTCACCTTCCGTCGATTGCTGACACATGACGCAGATTCGACGACGATGGCTCTGGAATGGTACTGTTACGGTTGGTCTTTTCGAAAGAAAAGATAGTTTCACGAAAATACTTCCTGTTTCAAACTCTTCGTGCTCGCCAGTGAACCAGAGTCTCCTCTTCTTCCCTCGGCCATCCTTTTCCTCCAAGGCTAGCCAGGTTCATCCTTTTCATTCTCCTTCTTCTTCTTTTGGTTGGGTAGAGCTCTTCTCTAAGGTTAGGATCTTCCCGGGCTCCGTCTGTCCCTTTTCTTCCTCTTCTGCTCTTCCTCCCATGTCTTCTTCTTTGAGATGTCTCGCTGGGGCCCAAACTTTCGCCCTTTGACCAATCCTAATGAGGTTGGGCCTTCTCGACCGAGGACTCCCTCTTCCTCCGATGAGAAGGAAAAGGTCCAGTTCGAGATCTATAGAAGGCCTCGTCCCACAGGAATAGTCATAGAGGAACCTAGGGTCTGTCCCACACCTCCTCCTCCTGAACCTTCTCTGGAACCTCCGCGATCGACTGGTCCTGGCGGTATTGCTTTGGCTATAACCGGTGAGAAGCTTTCGATCATCCGGAAGACCTTAGATGTCCTGGACTCCATCCGGCTCTCGGTTCCATAATCGAGGGCACGGGTCACCTCCAATGGCCCGAGCCGGATTGCTCTCTATGAGGAGACACTCGCAAGGGGCCTCCAATTTCCATTTCACCCCTTCTTCCTTTCCGTCCTCAGCAACTACCATTTGGTTCCAGCTTAGCTGGTTCCGAACGTGGCTCGGACCATTTTCTGCTTCATCATCTTATGTCACTTCCACGGGATAGTTGCCTGTTTCTCCCACATCATGGCCTTTTTAACCCTGAAGCACCACCCGACCGAGGATGGGTGGTGGTTTATTTTGCCTTGCCCAAAGGGCATCAAATTCGAGCTCCCTTCTTCCATCAAAGGATGGAAGAGTAAGTACTTCTTTGCTTCCATCGAGGGGGTTGATTGGGATTGGAGCATTCCAGACCGGACCCCGAATCGGAATGCTGTTGTTGAGGCAGCTGATTGAAAAGTTTACGACCAGATCCGCACCCACCAAATACCTTTTCTTGAGGTTCTGCTATCGGAGCAGAACCTATACGAAGCCGGGGTCGACCCAATGTAGGAGTTGGGTGAGTTCGGCATAATCTTTACTTGCTTCCATTTTCTGCTTGTCTCTTCGAATTCAGAACTGATCTCGTTTTTCATTGTACAGGCATGAAGTACTCCATAGACAAACTCCTTGCACTATCCCGGAAGAGGAGTGCACCGGCAGGGGTCAGGGAATCCCCGTCGAAGAGGGCTCAGAATGAAGAGAGCGCGAGGGTCGCACCTGCCGCGCCGTCCGAGCCAAGCAAGAGGGCGGTCGAACCCATCCCTGAGCAGCCCAGGCAGCTGGACCTGCCCCTAGTCCAGGAGCCAGAAGTGGTAGTCCGAGCCAGGTCTGCTACCGCCACCATCGCCGTGGAGCCCCCACCCCCTGAAGTCATCGAGGTGGAAGTGGAAGAGGAGCAGGATAGGAGGGTGCCACCGCCAGCGGCCCCATCCGAAGTGGCGGCGAACCCCCATGGAGGCTCCAAAGCATGCTTGGCTAGCCACGAGGGTGACGTCGAGGTAGCGGGGAAGAAGAAGAAGACTTCCCTCAAGCTGCCATTCAAGGTGGCACCGGACGCTTCCTTGGTCCAGGACCGGGCTCTTGTCGAGCGCATGATGGACTTTGCCATCCAACCACGCGATCGGTGGGAGAAGACGGGGAGGCTCCTAGTCGATGCCATCTTAGGCACATTCTTGCAACTCTTCTCGGTAGGTACTCCTAACTTTCCTTCCATCTTTTATTATTTCTTTGGCTGACATTTTCCTGGTGCAGCTTGGGGCGGACCTTCTGCTGATATGGGACTATTGCAAGAGCTAGGCCAAGAGGGATCAGCAGAAGGCGTTACAACTTGAATCACTGAAAGCCGAGGTCAAGTCAAAGACAGACCAAGCCTGGGAGGCCGAGAAGAATAACAGAGGCTGAGGACCGAGGTGGCGGGCACCGAGAGGCATCTCAAGGGCTTGGAGGAATCCTTGGATCAAGAGAGGAACCTGGCCAGAAGTAGGGCCAAGGAGCTCAAGGCCAAGGATGCTAAAATAGAAGAGCTCGGCACTGAGGTGTCCAGGGAAAGGGAGCAGGTCCGATCCCTCCGGGCTCAGCTAGAGGCAGCAAAGGTGCGGGCCACTGCCGTCGAAAGGAAGGCCGCAACCATCGAGGAGAAGTCACTGCTGTAGGTGACTCGGTGGAGGCTGCGAGGAAGGAGGCCGCCAAGGCAATGGCCAACTACAAGGCCTCACCAGAGTTCGACGTCGAATTCCATGAGCTGGCCATGGACTCTTTTTTCAAAGGGTTCGTGTTCTGCTAGACCAGGGTGGCGGAGCTCGTCCCGGACATGAACCTGGATGGGCTCACCTTCCCGGCTGCTCTATGCGGGAGCCCGAGCCTGGCCTTGATCAAATTGGAGGAGCCCACGACCGTCGTCGACGCAGCCCCGACGTCGGAGGTCCTGGACGTGGCACCACCGTCGGAGGTCCTAGAAGACAATGCTCTGATCGTGCACCATCCCGGGAAGGAGCTGGCTGCGTAGCTTAGGAACCTCCTTACACTGTATTTTTTCTTTTCCTTTTTATTTCTGTTCGGGCTGCCTGGCCTGTCGAGGCCCAGAGAATGTGTAAGAACTTAAAGAATCATCAATGAAGTTCTCTTCTTTCATTGGCTTGCTTTCTTCCTTCTTGTTATTCTTAATTGCTTATGTATGCATCTTTGTCGGGGTGCCTCGCTTTAAGGCTTTGAGTCCTTAGGCCTCTTCCCGTCGAGCCGCGGGTACTCAGGCGGTTAGGGAGTAAGTCTTTGGCTTGCTAAGCTGTTCCCACCTCACGAACATCATGGTGATGGGGCTTCGCACGCTTCCACGAAAGAGGTCTGTTCGACCTCGGATAGAACCTTCACAAGCATGCACGGTGCGACTAAGCTAGGGTGCTGCGCTCGATGGGCCCGCCAGGTTACTATGAGGTGTCGGGCTTCGGGAGTCTCCGGGCTCAGAGTGCCGGGCTTCCGGAGTTTCCGAGCTTGGAGTGCCGAGCTTCAGGAGTTTCCGGGCTTGGAGTGCTGGGCTTCGGGAGCTTCCGGGCTTGGAGTGCCGGGCTTCAGGAGCTTCCAGGCTTGGAGTACCGGGCTTCAGGAGCTTGCAGGCTTGGAGTGCCGGGCTTCAAGAGCTTCCGGGCTTAGAGTGCGGGGCTTCGAAGTTTTCAGGCTTGGAGTGCCAGGCTTCAGGAGTTTCCAGGCTTAGCTCACTAGACCTGGGATTGTGCAGCAACATTCCTGCAAGGAAAAAGAGATTTGCACAAGGAGAATCTTTACCATTAATGGAGGAAGACCTTATACTACTGATAATACATTCTCAAATTTCTGGCATTCCAAGTCTGCGAGAATCGGGCGCTGTCCAGCGCTGCTAAGTAGTAGGCTCCGTGGGGAAGAGCCTCGACCACCTTGTAGGGGCCCTTCCAGTTCGGCGAGAGCTTGCCGCACTCCCGGGGTTACGAGGCTTCAGCTCGGTGCAACACCAGGTCGCCTACATAAAAGATCTTCGGCCTTATCCGTGCATTATAGTATCGAGCTACGCGCTGCCAGTAGGCCGCCATCCAGAGTCGAGCCTTATCTCTGATTTTCTCGAGGAGGTCAAAGTTGAGAAGAGGCAGGCCAGATTTTTTGCTTCGTCATACTATTCCACCCACAGTATGGGCAGACCGAGTTCGATAGGGACGACGGCCTCCGCATCGAAGACGAGGCTGAAAGGCGTCTCATCCGTGGCCGTCTTGGATGTTGTGTGGTAGGCCCCAAGAATGCTAGGGAGTTCTTCTGCCCACCTACCCTTGGCCTGGTCGAGCCTAGCCGGAGTCCCTGGAGGATTGTTCGGTTGGTCACCTCGGCCTCTCCATTGGTTTGGGGGGTGAGCCATCGAGGTGAAGCGATGTTGAATGCCGAGGTTGGCGCAGAACTCTTCGAACCCTCGGTTGTCGAACTGCCATCCATTATCGGTGATGATGTTATGGGGGAGTCCAAATCGGTAAATGATCAACTTCCAGAAGAACTGGCAGACTTTGGTTTCGGTAATCCATACTAGCAACTCCGCCTCCACCCATTTGGTGAAGTAATCGATAGCCACTATCAGGAACTTGCATTGTTCGGACACGGGAGGGAAAGGACCAAGGATGTCCATCCCGCACTAGATGAATGGCCAGGGTGTGGAGAGCTGGGAGAGCGGCACCGATGGTTGGCGTTGTATGTGGGCGTGGCGCTGGCACAATTGCACTTCTTCATGAAGTCGGCAGTGTCCGCCCTCATAGTTCTCCAGTAGTACCCCTGATGGAGGGCCTTGTACACTAGCATCCTCCCCCCAACATGGTTCTGGCAGAGGCCCTCGTGTATTTCTTGGAGCACGAAGGCCACCTCTATGGACCTCAGGCATTTTAGGAGTGGGTAGGAGTAGGACCTGCAGTAGAGTTGACCATCCATCAGGATGAATCGCGCGGCCTTCTTCTTAACGAGGCCAGCCTCCGTTCGATCTTCTGGTAGGGTGCCGTCGGTGATGTATATGATGTACTGGTCCATCCAGCTGGGCTCCAGGGCGACTTGCTAGACCTGGAGCTTCATAGCTTGGACTTTCCAGGTACTCTATGTAGGCATGCCCCAATGAAGAGTCTGGCAAGGTTGCCAGCCTTGACAGGATATCGGTGCGAGCATTCTCTCCACGAGGGATGTGGAAGATGCTAAAGTGCCGAAAACCCGTCGTGCTAGAATAGACCCGCTCTAGGTACTTCATTATCTAGGGATCTCGGGCCTCATACTCTCCTGAGACTTGTCCGGCAACCAGCTAGGAGTCGATGAAGACCTTCAGGTTGGGTACACCCAGCTCATGGGAGACTCTCAGTCCAGTGAGGAGTGCCTCGTACTCTGCCTGGTTGTCGGTCATCTAAATCAAAAATGGAGCGCACACTCAGCCACCATCCCATCGCTGTTGGTGAGGATGATGCCTGCTCTACTCCCTCCCGCATTGGATGCACCGTCCATGTGGAGGACCCAAGACTCCTCCTCGACCTCAGGCTCCACTTGACGCTCCGGGATGGTCTGCTCCGGCTCTTCGGCAAGTCCTACACACTCGACCAGAAAGTCGGTCAGCACCTGGGCCTTCTGAGATGATCTTGGCCTGTAGTGATGTCGAATTCACTGAACTTCAATGCCCACTTGGCCAAACATCTAGATGTGTCGGGGTGACTAAGCACGACCCTCGGTGGTTGGTTCATCAGGACTACGATCGGGTGCGCTTGGAAGTTTGGCCTGAGATACTGAGCAGACATTACAAGAACGAGTGTACCTGATCTCCGAGGATCTTGCTGGCATAGTACACCGGTTTCTGTGATCCGTTCCCGTCTGTGCAGACAAGGACCGAGCTAACGGCCCCCGGGGTGACCGCCAGGTATAGCAAGAATTCCTCTCCTTCCTCCGGCCTGGAGAGCAGGGCGTGATGCCAAAAAATTCTTCAACTCCTCAAAGGCTGCTTTGCATTCTTCGGTCCAGTCAAAGTTGTGAACTTTGCGCAGCGCCTTAAAGAAAGGTAAGCATCGATCGGTCGACCTCGAGATGAACCGACTCAAGGCCACAATCCGGCCTGTGAGTCACTGGACTTGCTTCTGGTGGGGTACTCCATGTCGATGATCACCTGGACCTTCTCCAGGTTCGCCTCGATTCCTCTCTGGATAACCATGAAGCCAAGAAACTTCCCTGCTGCTACGTCGAAGGTGCACTTCATCGGATTTAGCTTCATCTTGTGTATTCGGAGATTGTGGAAGGCCTCCGGCAGATCGACAACATGGTCTGACTTCGGCTTGCTCATAACGAGCATGTCGTCCACATATACTTGCATGTTTTGTTTAATCTGGTCCTTGAAGACCCGGTTGATTAGCCGCTGGTACGTGGCACCAGTGTTCTGCAAGCCAAAAGGCATCATCCGGTAGCAATAAATCCCTCGCTCGATGATGAAGGCAGTGTGCTCCTCATCCTCCGGATGTATCCAGATTTGATTGTATCCTAAGAATGCATCCATAAAGGAGAGCAAGCGGTGCCCCGAGGTGGCGTCCACCAATTGGTCGATCTTCGGCAGAGGGAAGCTGTCCTTTGGACAGGCTCGATTGATGTCGGTGTAATCCATACAGATCCTTCACTTTCCATTATTCTTCTTGACCATGACTATATTTGCCAACCAGCTGGGGTATTGTACTTCACGGACAAAGCCAGCCGCAAGGAGCTTGTCCACCTCCTCATTGATCGCCATTGCCTCTCCAGGGTGAAGCTTCTCTTCTTCTATCGAACAGGATGGCACTTCGAGTCAATGCTCAACTTATGGATGATGACGTCGATGGGAATCCTAAGCATGTCAGCCACCATCCAGGCGAACATGTCTGCGTTCGCTCGAAGGAACTCCAGCAGGTGGGCCCACTCCTCTTGCAGCTGGGCACCAATTTGCACCGTCTTCGTCGGGTCGGCTCCAAGTGGGTATGATAGTAGGCGCTCGACCGGGCCACCTCTGGGGTCCTGCGCCCTTTGGTCGAGGTCGTCGGTGCTGGGGTCTTCCTCGGAGATTTTGGCTCCAAGAACGGCTTGGAGACAGTGTTGGATCGGCTGAGGTGCCCCCCTCATTTCTCCAACACCATAAGGAGTGGGAAACTGCACCAATAATCGCTTGGTGGAAATAATCGCATCAAGAATATTGAGCCCGGGGTGGCTAAGAATCATGTTGTAGACCGAGGGAAGCTTAACAATCGTGAAAGTCATCATGACGGTGCTCTGCCGAGGTGGCACCCCGGCAATAACAGGGAGAGTGATCTCCCCCTCGACTCCCACAGAGTCTCCTGTAAAATCGACGAGGGGAGTGTGCACAGGTCTAAGTTGAGCAAAGGACAAATTCATCCTAGAGAAAGTATCATAAAAAAGGATATCAGTCGAACTTTCACTGTAGACCATAATCCATTTTATAGGATGCTTGGCGATCATCATCTCGATGACCACGGCATCATTGTTTACATTCTCAACCCCATATCCTCCCTCCCTCATAAAGAGGAGTACATTTTTCAAACTTTCTCCTCCCCAGGTCCTCTTGGGGGCATGCTCGATTCCCCAATAGATCATCCCCACAAGCTTCTTGGTGGACCAGTTATCGATTGCAGGGACTGGAGGGAGAGCAGCGAGCACCTGAGGTTCTGCTGGGGTCTTGCCTCCCACGAACCTTCCGTGGTAGCCCCTCCTTATGAGGTCTTCAATCTCCCTCTTGAGGTGGTGGCACTCCTCAGTATCGTGGCCATGGTTGTGGTGGAATTGGTAGTACTTCATCTTGTCATGACCGTTAGATGGCCTCAACGGGGGCGGGCGACATAGGTAGCACTCACCCTCAATCTCCATGAGGATCTTTATCCTCGAAGCTAGGAGAGGAGTGTATCTTTCTTCAGGAATGGGGCCGCTCTTCGACTTTGGCCCCTGGTAGAAGTTCGGTGTGGCCGGTCCGGGCTTCCGCACCCTGGATGTCTCCCTGGCAGCTTGGGCCGTAGGAGTCCCTGGCTGTTGGTGGGTGGCCAGGAATCGGTGCTGATGCTGCAACTGGCGCACCACTGCAATCAAGAGCTGCATCTGCTGGGCGAGTGCAGCCAACTGAGCATCCGCCGGAGGCGGTTACGGCAGAGCGGGAAGCTTCCTCTCTGGACTGTGCGGGTCCCCACGGGAATGGGGATCCCCTGCACGACTGGTGGAAACCTCCCTTGCACGGGTCATCACCATGCTCCTGGTGGGGTTGCTTGTAAAGGGGATTGACTTGGATCACAATGCATCTTGCCCCCCCAACCTAGCGCGCCAATCTGTTACCGCCAAGACCACCATGGCCTGTAACTGGAGTCGACCTTGAATGCATCCCTGTCTCTCAGGAAGTTTCTCGCGTGCCCAGACTTGCAAAACAGAAGAGACTTAGGCTGGTGATCCCGACGAGGGCACTCCGATGCTCAAGTCAGTGGCAATCCAGGGAAACAGATCCTCCCGTTTGAGCCCCGTAGATGGACTCCATACTATGAGGAGAAAAATGTGTATTTAAAGAGTATGAACTGGTTGAGAGTAAAGCGAGGGAAGTGGCAATGGAGGAGAGTTCAGGCTGATTGGCTGTGTCCATCGAGACCTTTCTGGTGGGTCTCCGGTAGCCTAGAGCACTCGATCTCCTGGATGCTCTCCTGTGTGCCATACTTCTTCCATTCATGACTTACCTCCTTCTTAGAATCTTAGAAAACTCCTTTTAACCATGATGGCTGCTAGTCACCTGCCTCGGGATCCTCCCCTTGTTTGCAGACATGTACAATGACATTCCTTGCATGCGTGAGGTACCTTTCTCCATTCGTGATAGGGAACAGTACCGTGCGCTCTGACCTTCCTCCTGGTCACTCCATTTCAGAAAACCTGGCAGAGCCTCGATCGAGGGGCAGCCACCTCCTGGATTTAAATTTTCTCAGTTGACTTCTTCTTTCAGGTGGCACAGATAGTTGATCGGGAGCATAGCACCTCGATCAGGGGGCCTTTTCCATTTCGGTGCAAGTGGTAGTTGGGACAATTATTGTGACCTGGTGGATGCCTCTCTGTGGTCCTTGGGCGGCTAGGCGGTGTCCTATTGCTGTTGGTCTCTTCACCCGAGGTGGGGCCGGCTCATAGAGGCGGAGCTCGACTTCGGCCATGGCATCTCGACCTCGAGGGAGCAGCCTGGCGAAGGAGCCCAGAAAGAGGCGGAGCTTAACTTCAGCCACGGCATCTTGACCTCGAGGGAGCCACCTGGCGAAAGAGTCTAGAGAGAGGCAGAACTTGACTTCGGTCATAGCATCTCAACCTCGAGGGAGCTGCCTGGCGAAAGAGTCCGGAGAGAGGCGAAGCTCAACTTCGACCACGGTGTCTCGACCTCAAGGGAGCCGCCTGGCAAAAGAGTCCAGAGAGAGGCAGAGCTCGACTTCGACCACGGTGTCTCGACCTCGAGGGAGCCACCTAGAGAAGGAGTCCGGAGAGAGACGGAGCTCGACTTCGGCCACGGCATCTTGATCTCGAGGGAGCCGCCTGGCGAAGGAGTCCGCAGAGAAACGTCCGACGTGGCAGCTTCCTCTAACATGGCATCTGACTAGTTCTGACATGAGTTCTACATCAGTGATCCGGCAACATCCATTTACAAAATTAGAATACTCTAGTATGAAACAAGAAAGTGAAGTAAGTAACTACTCCTAACAAGACTTCCCATCATCCATGTTCAAAATAATGACTCTCACAGTGTCATAAAATTACCACGGATGCTATAAGATTATTCAAAGGTCAAAATAGTATTACAACACCCCAGTATAAAAACTATGATTCCTAGTTAAAAAACTATGACATCCATGCATACAATATAAAATTAAACTTTCTAACCCCTTCTACCTATAATATATATCATTCGTGGCTTGGTTTATGACTCCTAGAATGTCAAAATTGTCACGGATACTATAAGAATAATCAAATAGCCTGAAACAATATTACGACATCCAAGTTCATAAACTACGACATCCTAGTTAAAAAACTACGACACCCATGCATAAAATATAAAATCAAAGTTTCTAACCCCTTCTACTTGTAATACATGTCATCTATTGCTTGGTTATGACTTCCAGATTGTCAAAAATTATTACATATGCTAAAAGATTACTCATATTGATCAAAACTATAATACGACATCCCAGTTTAAAAACTATGATGCTCTAGTTAAAAAACTATAACACCTATGTACAAATATAAAATAAAGATTTCTGACCACTTCTACCTGTAATATATATCATCGGTGGCTTGGTTTATGACTTCCAGAGTATTGAAAAATATCACGGATGCTACAAAATTATTCAAATTGGCTGAAATAGTATTATGACATCTCAGTTCAAAAACTATAACATCCCAGTAAAAAACTTCGACATCCATGTAGAAAATGTAAAATAAAAGTTTCTAACCCCTTCTACCTGTAACACATGTGGCTTGGTTTATGACTTCCAGAGTGTCAAAGATTACCACGGATGCTATAAGATTAATTAAATATCCCAAAACAGTATTACGATATCTAAGTTCAAAAACTATGATATCCTAGTTAAAAAACTATGACACCCATGCATAAAATATAAAATAAAACTTTCTAACCCCTTCTACTTATAATCATGTTGTTACGGTCGTAATGATGACGTGGTCGGTCTCAGATCCCGTCGGGCATGATTCGAGCCACGTGGAGGTTTTCGGCCGAGTCAGCTGCGGCTCCCACACGTCCGAAGTCGAGCTCGGCCCGGGCTCCCCCGCTCACTCTCCAGGTGGCACCCTGAGACGGTCCCACCTCGGCCGAGGTCGAGATGGGCCCCTTCGCTCCTTCGCCAGGTGGCCCCCGGAGACGGGACCACCTCGACCGAAGCTGAGCGTCCTTCTGCCGCCCCGCCAGGTGTCCACCCAGGAGGGGTCCACCTCGGCCAAGGTCGGCTGCTCCCCCGCTCCCTCGCCAGGTGGCACCTGAGACGGTCCCACCTCGGCCGAGGTCGAGCCGGGCCCCTTCGCTCCTTCGCCAGGTGGCCCCCGGAGACGAGACCACCTCGGCCAAAGCCGAGCGTCCTTCTTCCACCCCGCCAGGTGTCCACCCAGGAGGGGTCCACCTCGGCCAAGGTCGGCTGCTCCCCCGCTCCCTCGCCAGGTGGCACCCTGGGACGGTCCCACCTCGGCCGAGGTCGAGCCGAGCTCCTTCGCTCCTTCGCCAAGTGGCCCCCAGAGACGGGACCACCTCGACCGAAGCCGAGCGTCCTTCTGCTGCCTCGCCAGGTGTCCACCCGGGAGGGGTCCACCTCGGCCAAGGTCAGGCAGCTCGTCCAGAGAAGGTCCCAAAGAGCGGAGGCGCAGGTTCCGAGGTTGGCCCTCGAGCCGTGCGCGCTGCACCCCGAGGAAGGCGCCCCGTACGGATGGCGGCGGTACGCGAAACATCACTTACATCAGCCCGACAGGTTCTACAGTCGAGAGATGCGGTTCTGGCAAAACAGGGCCCGTTAACGGACAGCGCCGGCACCTGAGAAGGAGAGCGCCCACACTCGGCCCAAGGTCTGGCCGGCCGCCACTCTTTCCCCGCTAGGCTCGGCAAACGAGGCCGGAAAGCCATCTGGCCCTCAGAACCAGAAGGAAAAAGAGAAAATGATGGAGAGAGGGCGACGAGAGCGACAAGGGGAGCCTCCCGGGAGTGGAAAATGAGCAGGCGGCGGGAGGAGATAAAAGGAAGGAGAAAAGAGACGACCAGAAAAGGTGAGACAAGTAAGAAACAGAGGCTGGAAGCTTCGCTCCGAGAGTAAGATCCAGGGTCCCGAGAGGGGATCGCTTGGCGTGAGCTCGGCAAAGAAATCCAGCCGGGTTTCTGGTCTCTCTGGCATCTTTCTTGTTAGTAAATTCTCTGAGTCTGGGACTCCTTCGGGGGCCCATCCCAGAGAATCTGTTCCCTCTCGCCGTCTACTAACTTGATCGTCGGAGCTCCCTCGCCGGGATCCCCGGCCAGGGTCTTCTGACCTTGTCTTGCAGGTTCAGTCCAGCCAGGAGGCCCCAGGAGTGAGACGGTCTAGTAGGATCGGCGGTTCCGAGGCACGGGCGCGGCGGCGAGATCGACAACAGATTGGCGCGCCAGGAAGGAGCGGCAGGACAACACCCCTAGTGGGAGCTAGCTTTCTGCAGACAAAGCGCTTTCCGACAATGGTGGTCACTCGTGGGCGCGAGGCATCCACCAGCCATGTGGGGGAGGTTCCCTCCCCTCAAGGGGCCCACAGCCCGGAGAGGGAGCTCCCAGCTCCCCCTCCTCTTCCGCCACAGCCGACCTCGGTGGACGGGCCCCTCGCGGCCGTCATCCAACAGCTGCAGACCTTGACCTCGGCGGTCTGGCAGCTACAACACCAGCAGCGCTCCCTGGCCACGTAGCCGTAGCCAGGGACCCCCGCGGCTCGGACCGCGGGGCCACGTGGGAGCTGCGCTCCATTCAGGGCAGGCCGTCCCACCCGAGGGCAGTCTCCAACCCTCGCGGGAGCCACCAACTCCCACGAAAAGAAACTACTCTGGTTTGGCGGATCACGAGAGTTGATCCCCGGCCGATGAAGTCAAGACGGCGCATCGCAGCAAGCGACGCCGAGGCGTGACTTTGTGCTGAGACCAATCGGCGCCCCCTTCACCAGCGGCCTCGGTGGAAGATTCCACCGACGAGGCCATCAGGCGCCAGCCGAGAGGCGCCTGAAGGAGCACGAGTGCAAGTTGGCGGAGTTCGCCCGGCGATTTGCCGACCTGCAGAACTCATCCGCGGACCCGGCAGGCTACGACTCCTGTCCCCCCTTCTCTGAAGAAATCCAGGCGGAGCCGATTCCGAACCGGTTCCGCATGCCGCAGGTGGATCCCTACGACGGAACCACCGACCCTCTGGACCATCTGGAGAGCTACAAGGCCCTCATGAGGGTCCAGGGGGCCACTGACGCCCTTTTGTGCATCGCCTTCCCCACTACCCTCCGGAAGGCCGCTCGAGTCTGGTTCACCCGCCTCGAGCCAGGATCTATTTGCTCCTTCCACCAGCTGGAAGGAAAGTTTATGGCGCACTTCGATGCTTGTCGGAAAGTACCAAGAGAGGTGGATAGCCTCTTCTCCATCCGCCAGCAGGACCAGGAGCTGCTCCGGGACTACATCACCTGGTTCAAGATCGCAGTCCTTGAAATCTACAGCCTGGACGAGCTCGTCGCCATGCTAGCTTTGAAGCGTGGGCTCAAGACGTCCCGCCTGACCTACTCCCTGGACAAAAAGTCCCCAAGGACGTACTCCGAGCTCCTCCTCCGCGCCCACAAGTACATTCAAGCGGAGGAGGCCGACCGCACCCGCCGAGAGCTAGACGGGAAGACTTTGAAGAAGCAGGCCCCGATGGACGCTCCAGGAGCTCGGAGGCCCGGGCCATCTGCCAACCCTCGCCCGAATCCGAGGACAAAGGGTGAGGCCATTCCGGAGCGAAGGTTCACCCCTCTCCTCGCTCCCCGAACAAAGATCCTCATGAAAATTGAGGGCGAGCACTACCTCCGCCAACCTCCTCCTCAGAACCCAAGAGGTACCCGGGACAAGACAAAGTACTGCCAGTTCCACCGCGAGCATGGCCATGACACGGAGGAGTGTCGCAACCTGAAGAGGGAGATCGAGGAGCTGATCAAGAGGGGCTACCTCAGGAAGTTCGTCAGGAACGAGATCCCGGCGGAGGGGTAGCCGCTCGCGGCCTTACCCCAAGTTCCTGCAATCGACAATCGCCCGACGGAGAAGCCAGTGGGCATGATCTCACTTGGGCTCGGGCGGGCGGCAAAGAGAGCCCGGGAGATCGGGAACCCGGAGAATGTACCCCCTCCTGAGAAGGGGAAGGAAAACGAGAATGTAAACAATGATGCCGTGGTGGTCGAGATGACCATCGCGAAGCATCCTGTACACTGAATTATGGTAGATAGTGGAAGCTCGGCTGACGTGCTTTTTTACGATGCTTTCTCTCGAATGAATTTGTCCCATGATCAGCTGAGACCGGTGCATACCCCCTGGTAGGCTTTACCGGGGACTCGGTGGGGGTCGAAGGGGAGATCACTCTCCCAGTCACCGACGGATCCCCACCTCGGCAGACGACCGTCCTGATGACGTTTACCATCGTCAAGCTCCCTTCGCCTTACAACACGATTCTCGGGCATCCCAGGCTCAACCAACTGGATGCCATGATTTCCACGAAGAGGTTGTTGGTGCAGTTCCCCACGTCTTCCGGGCTCGGGGTGATGAGGGGGACGACCCAGCCAGTCCCGCATTGCCTCCAGACGGTCCTGGGCGCCCGGGGCGCGGAGCTCGGCCCCGACGTTGATGACCTCGACCTAAGGGAGAAGGAACCCAGGGGAGGCCCCGTAGAACGCCTGTTGACTTATCCCCTTGGTTCGGACCCGCTGAAGACGGTGCAAGTCGGGGCGCAACTCCCAGAAGAAGAACGGACCCACCTGCTGGAGTTCATCCGCGCGAACACGGACGTGTTCACTTGGTCAGCGGCCGACATGCCGGGCATTCCCCCCGAGGTCATTACGCACAGGCTGAACGTGGACCCGACTGCCGCCCGGTCTGCCAGAAGAAGAGGAGCTTCGCCATGGAGAGACAGAGGGCCATCAACGAGGAGGTGGAGAAACTCCTCGCCGCCGGCTTTGTGCGGGAAGTCCAATATCCCAGCTGGCTGGCGAACGTGGTCATGGTAAGGAAGAGCAGTGGTAAGTGGAGGATCTGTGTAGACTACACCGACCTCAACCGAGCTTGCCCGAAGGACAGCTTCCCCCTTCCAAAGATCGACCAGCTGGTCGACACCACCTCGGGGCATCGCCTCCTATCCTTCATGGATGCCTTCTCCGGATACAACCAGATCCAAATGAACCCGGAGGACGAGGAGCACACCGCCTTCATCACCGACCGCGAAACTTTTTGCTACAGAATGATGCCGTTTGGCTTCAAGAACGCCGAGGCCACGTACCAGCGTCTGGTCAACAGAATCTTCAAAGACCAGATCGGCCGCAACATGCAGGTGTATGTGGATGATATGCTGGTGATGAGCAAGCCTGATTCGGACCACGTGGCTGACCTGGTAGAGACATTCGGCAACCTCCGACGTCATCACATGAAGCTGAACCCAGCGAAGTGCGCCTTCGGCGTCGCCGCTGGGAAGTTCCTGGGATTCATGGTGACCCAGAGAGGAATTGAAGCCAACCCGGAAAAGGTCCAGGCCATCTGGACATGGAGCAGCCTGCCTCCAAGAAGCAAGTGCAGCAACTCACTGGCCGGGTTGCGGCCCTTAGCCATTTTATCTCCAGGTCGGCCGATCGCTGCCGGCCCTTTTTCAAGGTGCTGAGGAAGATGAACGACTTCGCCTGGACCGAGGAGTGCCAGGGGGCCTTTGAAGAGCTGAAAAAGATGCTCGCATCGCTGCCACTGCTCTCCCGGCCCGAAGAAGGGGAGGAGCTCATCCTCTACCTGGCAGTCACCCCAAAGGCCGTCAGTTCGGTCCTGGTTCGGACCGACGACCAAGGAGTCCAGCGGCCGGTGTACTATACCAGCAAACTTCTCCGCGATGCAGAGCTCAGGTATTCTCGGCTCGAGAAGCTCGTTTTTGCATTAATAGTGTCTGCTCAGCATCTCAGGCCCTATTTCCAAGCGCATCCCATCACCGTCCTGACGGATCAGCCGCTGAAAGCGGTGCTCAGCCGACCTGACACATTGGGGCGATTGGCGAAGTGGGCACTGAAGCTCAGCGAGTTCGACATCGCGTACAGGCCAAGGTCGGCCATGAAAGCGCAGGTGCTAGCCGACTTCTTGGTCGAGTGTGCGGGCTTAGGCAAGGAGTCCGAGGAGGGCCCCTTGCACCGGCAGCTGAAAGCGGGCCCCGAGGAGCTCGGAGAGGACGCCTGGATCCTCCACGTAGATGGAGCCTCGAACTTTGGAGGGAGCAGAGCCGAACTCATTCTCGCCAACAGCGATGGGGTCGTCGCCGAATGTGCGCTCTGTTTCCAGTTCACCGCGATAAACAATCAGGCGAAGTACGAGGCGCTCCTCGCCGGGTTGAGAGTCTCTCGCGAGCTGGGCGTGGCTAACCTCAAAGCCTTCACTGACTCCCAGCTCATGGCAGGACAGGTCTCCGGAGAATATGCCGTGCACGACCCTCAAATGGCGAAGTACTTGGAGCTTGTCAAAGCGGGCGTGGCCGGTTTCCGGCGCTTCCATATCTTCCACATCCCCCGCAGGGAGAACGCCCGTGCGGACATTCTTTCCCGGCTGGCGACCCTACCGGACTCAATGCTGGGCCGCGCTCATGTGGAGCGCCTCAAGGCCCCAAGCTACGAGACCGTAGTAGAGGTCCATCAGGTCAGCCGTGAGACCAGCTGGATGGACAAGTATGCCGAATACATAACCAGCGGTACCCTGCCGGAGGACCGTGTAGCAGCCCGTCTCATCAGAAAGAAGGCCGCGCGGTTTGTCCTGATGGATGGGCAACTATATCGGAGATCCTACTCCTACCCCCTCCTTAAATGCCTGGGACCCGCGAAAGCCAGACTCGTGCTCCAGGAGATTCACGAGGGCATCTGTGGGAACCACGTGGGGGGCAGAGCGTTAGCCTACAAAGCCCTCCATCAGGGCTACTTTTGGGAGACGATGAAGGAGGATGCCGCCGATTTCGTGAAGAAATGCGATCGGTGCCAGCGGCACGCCATGGTGCAGCGGCAGCCCTCCAATCCAATCTCCCAGCTCTCAGCTTCGTGGCCATTCGGCCAATGGGGAATGGACCTTTTGGGCCCATTCCCACCGGCGTCTAGACAGCGGAAATTCCTGATCGTGGCCATCGACTACTTCATGAAGTGGGTCGAGGCCGAACCCTTGGCACGGATCACTGAAGCAAACGTCACCAAGTTCTTCTGGAAGTCAATCATTTACCGTTTCGGCCTCCCCCACACCGTGATCACTGATAACGGGCGCCAGTTCGACTACCGGGAGTTTGAAGAGTTCTGCGGCGACCTCGGCATCCGGCATCGCTTCACCTCGGTGGCGCATCCTCAGACCAATGGAGAAGCCGAGGTCACGAATAGGACCATTTTGCAGGGCCTCCGCACGCGGCTGGACCAGGCCAAGGGCAGATGGGCAGAGGAGCTCCCCAGCATCCTTTGGGCATACCATACCACCCCGAGGACGGCGACCGACGAGACCCCATTCAACCTCGTCTTCGGAGCCGAAGCGGTCATCCCGATTGAGCTCAGCCTACCCACACTGCGTGTGGAACAATATGACGAGATGGAGAACCCCGCCAGAATGATGCTCAACCTTGACCTTCTTGAAGAGATGAGGGATAATGCCCGAGTTCGGATGGCGGCGTATAGGCAGCGAGTGGCCAGGTATTACAACTCCCGAGTGCGGCCGAAGTCCTTTCGTCCCGGAGATCTGGTCCTCCGGCGTGCTGAAGCTTCTCAGCCACGAGAGTACGGGAAGCTCTCACCGAACTGGGAAGGCCCGTACCGGGTAGCAGAAGCCCTCCCCCACGGCGCCTACTACTTGGAAGAATTGGGAGGGGCCAGGTTCCCCCGGATGTGGAACGCCTCAAATCTAAGGATGTATTATCAGTAATGTAAGGTTCCCCACTCCTGCAATAAAGTTTCTTTGCTTCAAACACTCTTTCTCACCTCGTAGGGAAACCGGCGCATGACTGAGTTCGGCACACACGACTGTGGCCGAAGGCCAGAGAAAGCCAGAAGTCCTGGACTTCGGTCTGGAAGGCGGGGCAGAACCTAGTTTGCCCACGCGAGCACGGAGAACAGCTCGGCAAGCCGCGCAAGGCTTGAGAAAGCCTGCGGACCCGGGGTTCAGTTCGAAAGTCCCGGACTTCGGTCTGGAAGGCGGGGCAGAACCTAGTTCGCCCACGCGAGCACGGAGAACAGCTCGGCAAGCCGCGCAAGGCTTGAGAAAGCCTGCAGCCCCGGGGTTCAGTCTGGAAGTCCCGGACTTCGGTCTGGAAGGCGGGGCAGAACCCAGTTCACCCATGCGAGCACGGAGAACAGCTTGGCAAGCCACGCAAGGCTTGAGAAAGCCTGCGGCCCCGGGGTTCAGTCCGGAAGTCCCGGACTTCGGTCTGGAAGGCGGGGCAGAACCTAGTTCGCCCACGCGAGCACAAAGGCAAGCCCAAAGAAGGGCCCGCTCAAGGCCTAATCTGATGCCACCCAGTTCGGAACGCCCCGAACTTTGATTTGAACGCCGGATGGGACCAGGTCCACCCTCGTCTCGGCACTCCACATCAACATCTAAAAAAAAAAAGAGAAGAAGAAAAAATGAAAAAAGAAGGCGAGTTCGAGACATGGCCAAACTAGATTTTCATTGATTCAATAAAGGAAAGTATAAACTGGGAGTCCCGACAGGCCGGGAGTCCCCAAAAAAAAAACAACAACAAAAAAGAAGAAGATACATGGTTCAGTTTGGCACGGTGGCGGGGTCCTCAACCTGGGTCGCGCGCTCCACATCCTTGCCGTCGGCGGCTGCTAGCTCAGGGGGCCGCTCCGGAGCCACGGGCGTGTCGCTCGTCAGAGCCGCAGCTGTGACGTCGGCCGCACCGGAAGCCCTGCTGTCAGGTCCCTGCCTCCTACCTTCGAGCACCACCCCACTGAGGTCGAGCTCGGGGTAGAAGGACCCCACCTTCTCCCGGCACACTCGGAACCCCTTCAGGAAGGAGTCCACAGTGGCCTCTCGGACCTCCGAGATGTACTCGTCGGAGGCTCGGAACTTCGGGACGGCATCCTGTGCCTCCCGCTTCGCGGCTTCCAGGAGCCCGTTGACGTAGGCGCTCCGCTCCTTCGCCGCACTCGCCTCCCGTCTGGCCTCTTCCAGCTGGCGCTCCAGCCACTGAGAATGGGCCTGGAGGCGAGCCCTCTCGGTCGTGTCCTCCTCCGTGCGACGCTGGTGGGAGATCCTCTCCTCGGACAGAGAGGACTCCAGGTCCTTGATGCGCTCCTCGGCGCGCGCCAGGTCTGCCTGGAGGGTCTGGTTGTTCGCTCGCAGCTCGACCCCCTTCTCCATGAGGTCTTTGACGTCGATCGCGAGCTTGCCGAGCTTCTCTTCCTTCTCGGCATACTTCTTCGTGTACCCTACGAGGAAGTTCTTCAGCAGAAGCACGTCATTCCCAATCTGCACAGCAAAAAGGTTGGGTTAGTAGAAAGGCTGACCGAGGTCACAAAGGACAAGAAAAGTCTGAGTTCGGACTTACCGTGAAGAGCTGCGGGAGGATCCCGAGCAGGGCGTCGGCGTAGTCCCTGCCGCCTCGAGATCGGCGGTCCCAGGAGGTGGAGGCGTACTCCATCACTTTCTCCGCGAGCCCCTTGTCGCGGATTACTGATCACCGGTTGGTGATCACCAGTGGTGGAGCTGTCAGGTCGGCTGCGACAGTGACTGACCCTCCAGCAAGAACCGCCATCGACGGGGCGGCTGAGGTCGCGGGCGGCGCCGTCGGTGCCACGATGATGATGGGGCCGGCGCTGGGTGGAACTGCTGATGGTGGGGCCCCCTTGTCGGCAGCACCGCCGACTCGGATGGCTGGAGCATCGATGGCCCGCCCCGAGGCAGCCTGGGTGGGGGAGCAGCAGCCACCGGGCTGGGAACGGTCGCCGGCACGACCTCCTGGCTCGCTTCGGTGCGAGCCCTCTTCGTCGCAGGCTCATCCACCTCGACGACGTCCCTCTGGGCCGCGCCCTCCAGGAGGTTCTCCAGCGAGAATTTCATGCCTGCAACACAAAAAAAAAAGAGGTCAGTCAGCTCGGCTAAAAAAGAGGAAGAATACAGAGGTCAAGGGAAGACCGAGTCTTACCCGGCTCACGAATGGGACTGATCCCAGCCTCAAACAAGTTCTTCTCCGAGAGCAGAACCTCGAGCGCTGGGACCACATCGCTCAGGAGCTGGGAGTAGGCCTCTTGGTCCGCCGACTCGACCTGGGAGTTCCGGTTCGAAGATCGATCCGGTTCGCTCCAGGCCCAGTCAACATCCTCGACCGAGGTAAAAAAGAACCGGTTCTTCCAGCCCTTGATGGAAGAAGGGAGGTCGAACCGGAGATACCTGGGCCAGGGCGAGATGTACCACCAGTCGTCATCAGTGGAGTACCTCTTCAGGGTAAACAGAGCCCTGAAAAGGGAGAAACGGGCAACAAACCCGTGGAAGTGACAAAAAATAATAAAAGAGAAGATGACCCGGATGGCATTGGGAGCCAACTGGGCCGGGACGAGACGGAAGTGGCTAAGGAAGGAAAGGAAAAAGGGATGCAGAGGAAACCGAAGACCCCCGAGAAGGAAGTCTTCGTAGAAGGCTATGCGGCCGGGGCCACTCATGGTGACGCGATCCCCGGGCCGCGGAACAAGCAGACGGATTGACCCCGGGATGCTATAGACCTCCCGGAGCAAAGAAAGGTCGCCTTCGGTCATTGTGGAAGCATGACCGGAGGGACCGGCAGAAAGAAGAGTTGGAGGAGGAAGGGAAGAAAGTGGAAGAGCAGAAGCGACGGGAGGAGACCTGACACCCCTGGGGATGCCAATAGTGATACCCCCAGGTTGCAGTCGCCTGCGAGTCTCCTCCGGGATCACTTCCTCCTCCGAGGAGGAAGAAGACGGAGTCCTCGACCGGGACGGACCAACCTCGTCCGGATTAGAGGAAACATGGCGACGGCGCGCCATGACAAAGAAGAAAGCAAGAAAGATTCACCGGGAGAGAAGAGGAGGACAAGGAAGAAAATGAGGGCACTCACCGAAAATGCACTATGCGAACGCGGGGCAGTGGAAATTAGCCTGCAGCAAACCGTCCACGGAGCAAGGGAAAAGGCCTCATTCTGGAAAGTCCCCTCCTTTTCAAACTCAATCGACAGCCACCGTACCCGTCATTCCGCTCCGGGCCATTGGATGATCGCCGCGTGGACGCACGCCCGACACCGGCGCCTCGTTAGCAGGGAAACGGCCCCTGCTTCGAAGCGATGCATTTATTGTGGGCGAACAGGCGACGCGTGGCGGCCTCCTATAGGGCTTCGGGCGCACCGAGAAACGGAGACGAAAATCGTGGCAATTATGATGCAAGATCTTTGCCTCCCCACGTCATATCCGCATTTAATCCCAACGTTCCGTCCCACGACGCCCCAATGGAACGTTGGATTGGGGGGCAACTGTTACGGCCGTAATGATGACATGGTCGGTCTCAGATCCCGTCGGGCATGATTCGAGCCACGTGGAGGTTTTCGACCGAGTCAGCTGCGGCTCCCACACGTCCGAAGTTGAGCTCGGCCCGGGCTCCCCCGCTCCCTCGCCAGGTGGCACCCTGAGACGGTCCCACCTCGGCCGAGGTCGAGCCGAGCCCCTTCGCTCCTTCGCCAGGTGGCCCCCGGAGATGGGACCACCTCGGCCGAAGCCGAGCGTCCTTCTGCCACCCCACCAGGTGTCCACCCAGGAGGGGTCCACCTCGGCCAAGGTCGGCTGCTCCCCCGCTCCCTCGCCAGGTGGCACCTGAGACAGTCCCACCTCGGCCGAGGTCGAGCCGGGCCCCTTCGCTCCTTTGCCAGGTGGCCTCCAGAGATGGGACCACCTCGATCGAAGCCGAGCATCCTTCTGTCGCCCCGCCAGGTGTCCACCCAGGAGGGGTCCACCTCGGCCAAGGTCAGCTGCTCCCCCGCTCCCTCGCCAGGCGGCACCCTGGGACGGTCCCACCTCGGCCAAGGTCGAGCCGGGCTCCTTCGCTCCTTCGCCAGGTGGCCCCCAGAGACGGGACCACCTCGGCCGAAGCCGAGCGTCCTTCTGTCGCCCCGCCAGGTGTCCACCCGGGAGGGGTCCACCTCGGTCGAGGTCAGGCAGCTCGTACAGAGAAGGTCCCAAAGAGCGGAGGCGCAGGTTCCGAGGTTGGTCCTCGAGCCGTGCGCGCTGCACCCCGAGGAAGGCACCCCGTACGGATGGCGACGGCACGCGAAACATCACTTACGTCGGCCCGACAGGTTTTGCAGTCGAGAGACGCGGTTCTGGCAAAACAGGGCCCGTTAACGGACAGCACCGGCACCTGGGAAGGAGAGCGCCCACACTCGGCCCAAGGTCTGGCCGGCCACCCTGCCGGCGCCCCCCTCGCTTACTCTTTCCCCGTTAGGCTCGGCAAACGAGGCCGGAAAGCCGTCTGGCCCTCAGAACCAGAAGGGAAAAGAGAAAAGGACGGAGAGAGGGCGACGAGAGCGACAAGGGGAGCCTCCCGGGAGCGGAAAACGAGCAGGCGGTGGGAGGAGATAAAAGGAAGGAGAAAAGAGACGACCAGAAAAGGTGAGACAAGTAAGAAACAGAGGCTGGAAGCTCCGCTCTGAGAGTAAGATCTAGGGTCCCGAGAGGGGATCGCTTGGCGTGAGCTCGGCAAAGGAATCCAGCCGGGTTTCTGGTCTCTCTGGCATCTTTCTTGTTAGTAAATTCTCTGAGTCTGGGACTCCTTCGGGGGCCCGTCCCAGAGAATCTGTTCCCTCTCGCCGTCTACTAACTTGATCGTCGGAGCTCCCTCGCCGGGATCCCCGGCCAGGGTCTTCTGACCTTGCCTTGCAGGTTCAGTCCAGCCAGGAAGCCCCAGGAGTGAGACAGTCTAGTAGGATCGGCGGTTCCGAGGCACGGGCGCGGCGGCGAGATCGGCAACACATGTCATCCGTGGCTTGGTTTATGACTCTCATAGTGTAAAAACATGCCACGGATGCTATAAGATTAATCAAATAGCTATGACAACATCCAAATTCAAAAATTACGACACCCTAGTTAAAAAATTATAATATCCATGTACAAAATATAAAATAAATATTTCTAACCCCTTCTACCTATAATACATATCATCGTGGCTTAGTTTATGACTCCCATAGTATAAAAATATGTCATGGATGCTATAAGATTAATCAAATAATCCAAAATAGTATGACGATATCCAAATTGAAAAACTACGACATCCTAGTTAAAAAATTATGATACACATGTATAAAATATAAAATAAAACTTTATAACCCCTTCTACCTATAATACATGTTATTCGTGGCTTGGTTTATGACTTCCATAGTACAAAAATATGCCACGGATATTATAAGATTAATCAAATAGCCCGAAACAATATGGCGACATCTAAATTCAAAAACTACGATATTCTAGTTAAAAAACTATAACATCCTCGCAGAAAATATAAAATCAAAGTTTTTAACTTCTTCTGCCTGTAATACATGTCACCTGTGATCTGAATTAAAACTCTTATAATGTCATAATAGACTTCTAACAAATAAAGTTTAAGTAAATATTGAAAGATGGTTATGACACCCTAGATCTTATGACATTCAAATTAAAAAACTATAGTACCCTGTCAAGAAACAAAATATTCATTTATAACATCATCACATCAATGAAGAAATTTGACATTCTGCAAGTAAACATAATATCAAAAATACAAAAACTTCATGTAATGAGAAAATGATATTTAAAATATTACTGTTTGAATAAATTACAAAATTTTTCTTTGGAAATGATGCTTAAAATATAAACATTAATTGACTTACAAATTTTTATAACATATTACAGAAGTGCATGAATCAAAAAAAATAAGTATATTAAATAAAATTTGTTTTTACATGTTAAATTTTAATAGTACTATCAATCTTCTGATTCAGACTCTCTCTCAATAATCTTACTACTATCTGGCACCGGTAGATACTTGTATCTTTTTTTGTGAAATCCCAATTATCAAGCTTATCCCTGTGAGCAAAGAATTTCATGTATTTCAAACAATATAATCGCAGTCTAGTGATCCTGCAGGTTAGGAAGGGCATTCAGCAATCTCTAGCATTAACCAATTTTTTATCTCAACGTTATCACAGAATATATAAAACATTGGCTCGAGTATCTTGTGCCACTTCCTTACATGCGCTTTGTACCTAGAATTATATTTTATTGAATTCAGATGCATCAATATCTTTGTTTGCATATCAACCGTAACCAAATGCCAGTAAAAATCATCTGAGTTGATGATGGTAAACGGAAACCAAAATTTTCTCTTATCTTGATCATTGACTCTATCAAATATCATAGTCTCTGCTGTTCCAGCAAGTTCTTGAAATGGTGATACTAATGTCAGGCATATGCCGGAGGTCATTACATGTGCAATTATATACTTATTATATCATCTGGATACTCTATCCAATTATTTTTAATGAACTCCTATCCTATATCAATTATCTGGCAATGCAATATAAACTGATTAATTATAAGTAACATGATTTCATACAATTCTGAAAATTAATATAAGAATTATTAAAAAATATATCATAACATACATAAAGATAAGAATAAAATAAAGTAATATTCAATTACTTACATCATCAACTATCATATCATTGTTTAGCAGATCGAAAATATTTTTTCTTGTGATAGTGCCTCCAAATTTATTTGTATAGATGACCTCTCTGAAATTAATAAATATAAGGGATATTATATATTTTTGACCATAAAATAGTATATATAATAGAAAAAATAGATATAACTTACGAGTTGATCTTTTCTTTTATAAAGATTTTGATCAAATTTTGATCATCTTCAAATTAAAGATTCAAATTTGATTCATCAAACTGATATGTGCCCACTATTTTTATCTATTTTTGGGTTGACATGTTTCAAAAGTAGAATCTATTATCAATTATGAGGCCTTCCATAGCCTAGGTTGGTTTTTCACCCTCTTGATAAGTGAAGGAACTAAAGATTTTTCTTTCTCCCGCTCAGCATCCTCACTCACAGGGATGTCCTTCAATTTTTCCTCTATCTTATATTCAACCTCAATCACAAGAGTATCATAAACTTTTTTCTCCATCATAGGTTGATCATGCCCCATGACTTCCACCTCATCCTCAATATTATCTCCCTCCACCCCTTTGTGCCCTTCTTTGTTGGCATTGCTATTTTTTTTATCAATGAACCGAGGAGGGTTTTAATTATGATAAGCCTCTTCTTTATATTTTCTACTTCATTCTTCAACTGTACACAGCTTGCACAACTATTTTCGGGTTTCGAGGATGCTACTATTTCTTTAGTGATAAGCCACCGTTTCATTATCATAGGCTTAATAGCTCTTTCCACCTGCAAGCCAAGAATAATAATAAAATAACTTTATATTAATGATAATGATATTTTGTTCATTATATTTATGAAATAATGGATTATCTTACCAACTCATGAGGTTGCAAGTTTACAAGTTAAACATTTTGTGTCTTCAATTGGCTGTTATACTACTTTAAAAGCCTGGGTAGCTTATTTGGATGTGCTGAGGCTCTTAAGATACTATGCTCGAGGAATTAAACCTATACATAATAATTATATACTTTAAAGATATAAAAGATTTAAAATAAATATAATTATACTTTTGCTATATATTAATGATCCTTACCACCAGAGCAGTTGAACATCCATACAGGATAGGCTGCCTCCTACCCTTGTCACTTATCTTGCTTTGGACTGGCTCCTCAGATCTCAAGCAACAAGCAACATCTGCAAGAGCCATAATAATCAACTCCTTTATTGCAGAAGCCTAGTCGATTTATCCCAGCTGAGATAAATCATCCAAGTAAGGGATGATATATCTTGGATAAGCTTGATTTGACTTTGGAGACAAGAACAGTGCAAACATGTATGCAATCCAAAGTCTTACAGTATTCTCGATATCCTCTTGTATGTTTGATGAATGAAGTTGCGCTATCAACTTCTCTAGCCCTTATTCTGAAGATTTAATTTCCTATCAAATCTTTGGATAACCTTCCCTTTTTATCTTGGCTTCCATTGCAATATTGTTTCCATGGAATGGAAGATCTAAAATCGGGGCCATGTCTTCGATGCTAAATATAAGTTTCTTGCCACAAAAAATAAACTCGTCACCTCTCTTGTAACATCTGATAATTTCAGCTAGGAGTCGCCCATCGACTACAAATGGTTGCATGTCGATGAACGCACCGAATAGAGTCTTCCAAATGATTTCTAAATAAAGACTAGAAAAATCTCTTCCACACTTTTTCAACATACACTACTAGCTTGCAATGGTTTTTAAATAGTTGCGAAGCCTTCACTCTAGGCAGCTGAACTATTGCAAGATCACCTGAAATATAAGTAAAAAATAAATGTAAGTTATTAAACAATAAATTAAAACTAACTATTATAAAAAATATAAGCCATCCCAGCATAAAAATGTATGGGCTGTCATAATATTTGAAGTAGGAAATCATGAATCCTAAACTAGGGTGCCACAATCCTGTTTCGGACTTAATTACTCGTGATTCTTTTCACACAAGCTTGTTATGACATGGAGGTGTCATCATGAGATTGTAAGAGTTTTAATTTAGACCATAGGTGACATGTATTATAGGTAGAAAAGGTTAAAAACTTTGATTTTATACTTTCTACAAGGATATCGTAGTTTTTTAACTATGGTATCGTAGTTTTTATATTGGAAAGTCATACTATTTTGGCCATTTTGAGTAATCTTATAGCATCCATAAAAATTTTATAACACTCTAGGAGTCATAAAACAAGCTATGGATGACATATATTGCATGTACAAGGAATTAAAAACTTATATTTTACACTTTTTACAAGGGTGTCATAGTTTTTTAACTAGAATGTCATAATTTTATATTATGATATTGTAATACTGTTTCGGTCATTTTGATTAATTTTTATAGCATCTGTGATAATTGTTAATACTCTGGGAGTCATAAACCAAACCAAGGATCACATGTATTATAGGTAGAAAGGGTTACAAACTTTTATTTTATAATTTTTGCATGAGTGTCATAGTTTTTTAACCAAGATGTCAGTTTTTAAACTGATGTGTCATAAAACTATTTCGGCCATTTTGAATAATTTTATAGCATCCGTGATAATTTTATAACACTCTGGAAGTTAAAACCAAGCCACGGATGACATGTATTAGAGGTAGAAGGGATTAGAAACTTTTATTTTACAATTTCTATATGGGTGTTGTACTTTTTTAACTAGGATGTGTAGATTTTAAACTGGGATGTTGTAATATTGTTTGGGGTTATTTGATTAATCTTATAGCATCCGTGATAATTTTTGATACTCTAGGAGTCATAAACCAAGCCACGGATGACATGTATTACAAGTAGAAAGGGTTAAAAACTTTTAGTTTATATTTTCTGCATGAGTATCGTAGTTTTTAACTAGGGTGTCGTAGTTTTTTAACTTGGATATCGTAAAACTATTTTAGCTATTTTAAATAATTTGACAGTATCCATGGTAATTTTATGATACTTTGGGAGTCAAACCAATCCACGTATAACATGTATTCAGGTAGAAGGGGCTAAAAACTTTAATTTTATATCTTCTATATGGATGTCGTAGTATTTTAAGCAGGGTATTGTAGATTTTAAACTGGGATGTCGTAATATTATTTCGTCTATTTTGATTAATCTTATAGTATTCATTATAATTCTTGATACTCTAGAAGTCATAAACCAAGCCACGGATGACATGTATTATAGGTTGAGGAGGTTAGAAACTTTTATTTTATATTTGTACATGGGTGTCGTAGTTATTTAACTAGGGTATCATAGTTTTTGAACTTGGATGTCGTGAATTCTGAACTACGATGTCATGAAACTGTGCATGGTGCCATAATTTTATACTATGAAGATTTAATATTTTAAAAAATATATCGTGACATCCCTCTATAGAGATAAATTTTAAAAATTTATATTAAAATATATAATTTTCTTATCTATTTCTAGTTCTGTAGCTTCTTTTGGGAGGGATCTTAAGAGAATGTCATCATCTCCTGAATAAACAACAAGTATAGTGCTTCCTTCCTCCATCTGCATTTCCTTCTTGCGATATTTTTGTATTCGCCATCTACATTGAAAGATGAAATCACTGTTCTCCATTGACTCAAGATTTCGAAGGCATATCTTTCGTAGTATGCTCGAGAACTTCTAACTCGCCAGTAGCCACTCAACCATCAAAGAGAAGAGCAAAAGCACAAAAATGGAGAATACTCTAGAAATGTCGCTAACCCCTTTTTTTTTTTTCCTTTGCAAAAAAAGCAGAAATATTTCCAACTCACCAGCGACTACTCGACCATCAAAGAGAAGAGAAAAAACTAAAAAATAGAGGGAAAACTAGGGGTTTTGCTCTGATATTGATAAGTAGGCAAAAATAATGGAAAGAACACTGGGATGTTGCTTTGTTCCTAGATTTTTTTTTCCATTTACAAAAGAAGAATCGCTTCCAGATCAGAAGCACGTATCGTCTTCAAAAAAAATAGGAGGGCAAAAAGGTTATTTCTTATGTTTGAAATGACTCCAGACACGGCGATGCTCAGATAACGTAATTCCAGATATACGGACTTCCGTTCCATCCCATCAAGCCATGTATGATCGACGTGGACCAATAAAAAATAGTGGTGTGGACCACATTAGGGTGCACAACTTGATTCAAAGGCTAAGATTGCATGTTTAAGTTTCATCTGCATCTCTATCTTCTTTGGCCAGACTTGTGAAGGGCATTTAGCTGAAAATCTCTTGGTTGTATATTTTTAAATTTGTAATAACTAAAATATATATTGACGAGATAACATGCGAATAGTTTTTTTTGAATGTTACCGAGTTATCATTAGGATATTTTATCATTAGGAGATTTTATCATTGTGATTGAGATGTGGTTTGCTATGAGTATTAGAGGAAGTAAAGGTTTGTAGAGAATGAAAAGTTTATGATCGATGTCTCTAAAAAGGAAGAAAATATAATTTTGCGATTGCTTCCCATTCAAAGCGGAGGAGTTGCTATCACCATCATCAACCATAAAAAATGGTAAAGGGAGGCCCTACCACAAGGTCCAGAAGTAGAAGCGAGGCAAGTGGGTCATCGAGATTCAAGGGCCAATGAGTAGAGCAAGAAAGTTCATTTGACTATTATATTGAGAGGAAGGTCATAGAAACTAAGTGCGAGAAAGGATTGGTCAAAAAAATATCAGTTTCCTAGAAAACCTAAGTACTTCAACCATGAGATGGGAAATAAGCTTTTTATCTTCAATTTTAATTTAGTAAGAGCTAAGTCCTCTAAGGCAGCCTAATCTAGCTATCCAGGAAGATCATCAAATTTAATATAGACATCAGTGGCTATAGTAGGGAGATGTCTACTATGATGAGTATTGGATAGAGTTCAAGAGCAAAATTTGTAACATTGAGAAGTTGAATCGTGTATTAAATTTTTGGGGTCCCTAATTTGCTTGTACGATGTTCGATGGAGGAGCTCTGTTTTTAAATGGAGTAACTTTTTAAGCTTTACAACATGGATCTATCCTTTAAGAGTATGATGTACTCAAAGATCATGGCCAAATTTTATCTTTTGAGCTATGGAAATGAGTTTGTCGATACAAAAATTTTCTTTTCAGAGACAATAGAACTAGGCATATATCTTAATATCAGAAAAATTAAGCGAAGTAGTTGGAAGCAAAATTGATAGAATCAAAATCTATCTTTTATAGGATTTTAGTTTTTTCGTGATTATTTTCACTAGAGATATTTATTTTAGAAAAGTCGTATCTTCTTTTAACTAAAAAAAATTGATTTGAACTGTGTAAAGGCAAACCTTATCAGTATAAATAGAAACTTTGCAACTTTGTTTTTGACTCGTTAATAAAAGCAGATAGAAAAATCTAAACCCTATTATCTCCAATTTTCCAACTTTTCTATATTTATCAAAAGATTTGAAACAAGAGAATTGAAAGAATTCAGTTTGTATATATAATCGGATCAATTATGTTTTTCTACAATTGGATCAACCTTATCAGTATACTTTTTCTCTATATAATCGGATCGATTATGTTTGTGTATATGAATTCGGCTGCCATAGACACTCATATTTTATAATGATGATTTCTCATACTAATTTAAAACTTATTCACATCATGGAGTTATTTGATGTTGTGATGTTTCAATAATTTATTCTTTTCACAAAGAAAATCAGTCGTTTGCCTCTTTTGGTAGAAACTAAAAAAATGATATACTTAATTTTATTCTTTATAATATTATTAAAATTTAATATTTCAAATAGATAATATATGTAGATAACATGTTCCTAAATTAATTATATATATATATATATACACACACACATATATACACACGTGTATATATATATATATAAAATATAATATAATATAATATAATATAATATAACTTTATAAAAATAGATGATTCATGATTTAACAATCTATTTATGCTTCAATTAAAAGGTACTGTAAAATATTAATCCATGTGATTTAAGGAATGGTATTTAATATAGAAATTTTATTAATATTTTATACTATATATATTTAAAATAAGATTTAGTTGATATAATATATTTTTAATACAAATTTGGTGTTACCGATGGACCCAAAAATCGAATTAGTGATCTAGAGAGTTGGGCACTTGGCCAAATTGGTCTACGCGGGTTTAATAACCACGGCTTAGACTTGTGTCTAGTTACCTATGCTTAGCATGCATTATAGATAATAAATCCTCTATATTCTTTAAGATTATGTAATTGATAAAAATTCTTATTATTGGACTTTGCTAAAAATCCGACTTGCATTAAAAATAATATTTGACATGTATCCATGTTTGAATAGAAAAATATGAATATAACTAATATCTAGCTTGCATTCATTTTTGTTTAGAGCAAACAGGTATATGTCCTATTCAATACATCTAGGATGCGAGGATCGATCACTAATTTCTTGCATTTATCTCGATCGACCGCTTCCTTCTACGATGCACTTTCCCCAGGCACTTCCATTTTCCCTCTATCCATGTCTAAAAATCGAACTTATCGGTCCACTTCATTGGTCAATCACATTCATCAAAAGTGACATGATGTTACAAACAACGAAGACAGATCCTGGGAGTTTCAGGGGGGGAATGATGCTGTTACGTACCATCTAGCAAGTCACTTCATTTAAGGGGCAAAAAAACGTGCAACCGGTCACCCATAAAGGACACCTACTATGTATCTCTTAAACTAATCTTCCACTGTTTCCACTGTACAAATGTTGATATTTCTCCTTGAAACTATCGTATCGCATTCCTATGTGCCACGGTATAGCATGGCCCCTGTAATGCCAAAGCCACGCACCCAGAAAAACAAAAACAAAAAAAAGATAATCATCCAGTGCCCCAGCCATGATCTCTCTGACAAGGCAAATCTAAAACCAGTTCAATTAGTCATCTGGGATTTCTACGATGGTCATGGCAGTAGTGGTGTTTTTGCCTACTTCATGTGCTTGGATGTTCTCAGACTGTTGCTCGTTGCCCACAAAAAGGCTGCTGGGGTCGCCTCCATTAAGACTTATGCGCAGTTTTTGCTTTTTCCTCCTCTCTGTTCTTTTATTTACTAGAGGTTCAACGTTTTCATCAGATTCCTCATATGAAAAATAATCCAACCATTCACTTGCAACTGTGTAATCATTCTTGATTGTGTAATCATTCTTGCGTCTTACTAGTTTTCTTCTTTTCTGGCCAATACATGCTTGCAGCTTCTTGAGTGTCGGAGTTCTTGCACGTTTAGAGGTTTCTGGAGCCGCTGCACAGCTCCTAGTTTTTGACTCGATGCCCTTTAGCTTGTCAAAGTTCCCAGCTGGTGCACCCACGGATGCAAAGAAGTCTGATATTGCCTCCTTCTTGCCATCCAGATGATCCTTTGTCCCTCCACCTTTAAATGTTCCCTTCTTCTTGCCATTCAAATAATCCTCCGTGCCTCCATCTCTGAATGTAAACTTCTTGCCATCTCGACCGTCCTTTGCTCCTGCTTCACATGGACTGTCCTTTGCCCCTGTTTCACATATTACCTTCTTGCTATCCAAATCATCCTCCGTTCCACCAGCTGTGAGTGCTACCTTCTTTTTGCCATCCAAATTATCCTTTGTTCCGGGTTCACATAATTTTCGCTTTCTGTGTCTGGTCATATAGTGAAAACCTTTATACCTGCACCCATGAAGCTCCTCCTCATCTGAAAGCAATTAAGAAATTTTTTAAATATGAATTAAATCACAGGGTACCCTCAAGGGGACGTTCTTGCTGGCCAGAATCTTACAATGGCATTCACAGTATTGAATTTAGTTCACGGTGTTTGAATGTCTCACCTTTCAAACTCATTTTGCTGTTATCACATTCAGTTGGTTCTTGTATCTTAATGCATCTACCAGAGCATAACTTATTGCTGCAAAAGCAAGAGGAAACACATGAAGAGCAAGTTTGATATGCCATGAAACCATCCACAGTTGCCTGTAATAAGGTGACAAATGAATAAGATATTATTTGCAAGTGGGGGTGTGAGACAAGAATCATATGGTGCAATAGTTGCAGCCTAATATGAACACATGCCTGGAATTGACATAACGCCCTATAAATTCTCATTCAATTGCACAATTTGACATAATAGTATGCAACTGGGAAATAACTGTCTTCATGTAGATTGTCACTGATAGAACGAACCAATTAGAGGTACCATCATTAGTTTGGGTCTGTTGTTGAGTTGGTGCCTGTAACTTTATGTGCATTTGACACAACCATGTCCATGTGATCTCTCTTAAACGGATGGGAAGTGCTTAGAGAGGAGGTGAGGAGAATGGGTAGAAAGGGGAGGGGGGAGGGTGTGCATGAACTGTGAAGAGTCACCAACAGACGGGAAGTGTTGCAGCAATGACCACACCATTGTGTCATCTCCCATCTCCTCCTTGACTCCTCCCTAAGGACTTCCCATCATCTCTTTTTTTTTTCTTTTTTTTTTTTTGGAGGTTGGTGGGGGGGGGGGGGGGGGGGAGAGAGGGGGGTGGTTGAGATGAGATATGAGAGATGAGAGAGCAAGAGAGAGACAACAATCATGGGAGGTCATTGCTCCTGCAGTCCACATGTCTTTACAGGAAATCACCAGTTCTGGGATACCTAAAATCATGGAATCGGAGGAACCATGGTCTTCCCCTTTCTCCCTCAGTTTACCCTCTCTACTTGACTGTTCTCCCAAGCCCTTCTCACCTATGTGTAACATCACATGGAGTGGTGAATCAAGCACTAGGGTACACTACAAAGTCTACGATAACCATATAGTTTCTTGCTGAAACAATATAAACAAGAAGCACGGTATAACATTGTCCCTCTATCTCTTCCACTCCTGTGTCATGAGTTTGGTATTACAAAATTTTGGAAAGTTGAGCAGATATATAGAAAACTGTGTCAAGAGTTCTTGAAAATTCTTAAACAGGAGAAACAAATGGAAAGGTGTATAATTATAATCAAAATATTGGTATGTACAAGCATTAAGAAAGGAGCTAGCTACAGCAACATAAACAAACAAAAGGACAGCAACAAAAAGAATTTGTTGATGGTGACTTCACACATGCTCTGAAACACACCATTAAATAAACAATCCATAATATCCATGCTTTATCTCAGTATAAAGTGTCCACACAATAATGTCACACATATACACTGCATCAAATATTCTAATCTTTTATGAATGAACGAGTACCCAGATCTTAATTTCCTCTGCTAGACAAATCATATTCTTCAGTGCATATCATAGTTTGTTTTCCACTTCCGCATTTGAGTCCATCTAATACATTATGTGCACTCCTGTTACACCATCTACCCACCCCTTCTTTGACAGCCTCATTATCTCCGGTCACTGACTTCCTCCAGCCACCTCCTTCAACTCTGCCATCCTATTGCCCCTTCCATCCCTAGCACTATTCCTTCTAATAAAGGAGAAATTAAAGATGCCAGGGCTTAGGTGGTGGACAGCAAACAAAAAACAGAAATAAGAGATTGTAAGCAAGATCTGGGTCTAGAAGGGTGAGGTGTGAGGGATAAAGAGGCAATCTGAATGCAGACATCGTAAATTACAGTACATTTTGAACTCAATTAAACCTTTTTGTAGAAAAGAGAGCAAGAAATAACTAACAATAGAATTGATCTATTTTTCTATATTTAAATAAATACATGCCTCGGAAACATTTGAAAATAATTCAGCAGATATCAGCACCTAGCATATCACTTGGAATGACTGACAGACACACATCTAAGAATCTGCATTCCTAATGTGGAGTCTTACCTATGCCATTGACATGATGGGTTATCACAACACCCTTCAGGGCCCACATTCTCAATGCAGTCACTAGCTGAAGGTTCATTTTTTGTACCTGGCTTGATCAAATTCCCACGTTCTTCACTCTGTGGAAAAATTATGACAGACATTAAAACAGAAAAAAATCCAAAATTCGAGTGTTCAAAAGCTCTGATACTTGACTTGAACTTCAGAAGGTAAATTTAGAGTATCTTCTTAAAAGTGAGAAATTTGTATTACAATCCAGTTGCCAGCTCTGCAGGCATCAGCTTCCTTCTGGAACTCATGGTAAATGGTAATGTTGTAGCCACCAGATGGCCTCTGATGAAGGTAAAATATTAAATAATTAGACCAGCCTACAATATAAATATTATTCCTTGTGATGCCTGATGCTGACTAACCTGCTGATCTGTCAATAAGCTGGCATTAATTGAATCCATCATTTCCCGGAAACTTGGACCATGTGCACTGCTTAATCACAACATGAATTTTAGGCACAATGGGAACAAGTTATCATATCAGCGGTTGCAAGTTACTAAATATAACAAGGTAGCAAGTTATCAAATATCCTGCTATACATGTATCTCATGACATGATACCCATTTATGAATTACCTGTGCCAATCATTTTTATTCTTCACCCACAAGAACGCATGAATCATTTCATGTAGTAAAGCATTCTTGAGATCAGCAGTTGGCCGAGGTTTCAACAAAAGTTCATTGAGGAGTATTTCACAGCTACCATCTGAATAATAAAGGCAAGAACCAGTGTAGCTGCATTGAGCCAACATAAGATCAGAATCAACCAAACATTCTTCTATTAAAATAGAAGCATCTTAAACTTCATATATATATATATATCATCATACAAATTAATGTACTCTAGCTGCATACAATATACATAGAAAATTTGATATGTTACTAATATCAATTCACATATGATAAGGACACAATCAATCAACCCTTTTGTTGAGGAATGCATGTCTTGCTCTCACAGACATGGTTATACAACTGCCAAATATCAGGATTACCATCTCTCATATTTCACAGAAGATAATAGAAGATACGGGGATAAATATTGAATGCATGGTCATAAAGGAAATATGGACCTGTTATAAATGAGAGAAAGTACAAAAGAATAATTCATGTAAAAATTGCACAGCAGTACAACAGAATAATTTATGTAAGAACCGACTGCCAGAAAATAAAGAGTCAATCATCAACATTAATATATGAAGGAAAAATGAGATAACTGTATTGCTAAATTAATAGAAAAAAATTATAAGTGATGATAAAGGCAGCACTGCCTTAAAAACCTACAATACACCACAAGATCACCTAAGAGCACAAAATAAAAGAAGCTAAAAATATCAAATTCTGCACTAGTTCCTTGTTGACAAGTGAAAAACTAGATTGCATATCCAGAGCCCCTCTCAAATACCTGGGAGAGATTTAGAAGCCATCAATAAAAGTCAACTGTGACTTATTTTATAGTTCTGGCTTTTCCTACACTGAGCTGTCACCTGTCACTCCATTGTATGGGCTGCAAATTTCATCCAAGCAAAATATGTAGAAGCTACCGGTGTTGGATATGCAAACTCAATATCAATGGCTCTAAATGGCTAAATAGTAACAGCAAAGAAAGATTATAAGAGATGACATGGGCAAATTTATAATGGCCAATTCGGAAATTTGTACTGAAATGTCAAACCATTTGGCTGGAGCCAAGTATTGATCAAGAGAAATTACTGTGAAAAGGGTAAAACAAACAAAGCTTTAGATAAGTCTGACTGTAGATCGCTGTGAAGAAAAATAAATTTTACTTTGTGACAGAAAAAGTCTTGCTTATTTTACTAAATATCGAAGAAAAACGAAAAACTGAGTGATGATTAATTGACTCACAAAAGAAAATAGAATACTAGTGGAACATAAATAAGTGCCATTTCTTAACCTTTTAAAGCTCCAAAGAGAAAAAGGAAAAAGAAAAAAGAAGTCCTCACCCTGTGTGTACAAAATCATAATTTGCATATTAGAGTTTCTGGTTGATTTTTAGAAGGAATCACATAAAGAATTAAAATTGCTGTGTCTTATATCAGCATCATAGTAGACAAAACTGCCAGCTACAGACCAATAACTCATCATCTCCACTATATCTTGTGGTTTTGCAGCTAATTATGTAAAGGAATTTGGGCAGAGAAGGTCATGAAGGAAAAGTTTTGAGGGTTGAAAAAAAAACTACAATAGATAATAGCTTTCCCTTTAAATTCAACTAGAATAACCGGTACAGGGGTAAGAAATATGGACAGTCTCCTTCTGAATATTGAAATTGGGATGATATTCTACTTCCTCTGTTTAGCTAATCCGGTGGAGAAAGGACTAACATTTCAACCTATCAACCTTCTCAATGCTTCTCTTTTCTGGAAATGATAGCTAGAATTAAAATGGATGAAATTTGCATTTCAATACTCACTTTAGATACCCAACAAAAAGAGCCTAACAGTCTCTTTTGGAAATTTTAAGAACCATAAGTTAATGAAGATTCTGAAAAATTTAGTAAGGTACAGAAGACCAAGGAAATTAGTTTTTGCTAGTTACACAATAAGAAAGTAAGCATTGCACTGCTGGTCCCAAACAAGCAATACTTAGAGTTCTAACATTTTAATAAAAACTAAAGCTGCTTTTATGTGGTTAACGGTTCTGACTTTTAGCATTGAAAGAAGTCATGATGCATCAATAGGACAAGGACTAAAATGTTCCAACAGAACAACTTGATCATCATTCAGCAAGAAATAAAAGGACACTATTGTCAATTGGCAGAATTGTACCTTGTTTAGGGTTATTCTTAAGACTCTTCATATTTGTTACATGCCTTTTCTTTAAGATTTCAATTGCAGCTGTAGATTGGCGAATAATGCAGGCATATTTAGATACAAACATACACGTAATGCATGTATAAGTGAATTAATTGCACAGAAAAACAACATCAGAACGAAGTTATCATAGTAGATATGGCATGGCACAATAAGGTTTACAAGTCACATGGAACAGAAAGTAGCATAACAGAAACTAGGACTTAAGCGGAAGAGAAAGCGATAGAGAGGCAGACAAACTACAAAGAGTTAAAGCAAAGTAATAGAGAGAATAACCAGTAATATTATGATGTCACCAAGATGCTTTCTTGCATGTAAAATCATGCTATGGCTAGTGGAGGGATTGCCCATCAGCTTTCCAAGACATCTTTTGATGCTTAATGAATTAGTACTATATAATTGGTGATGAATCAAGACTTTACTAGAGAAAAAGGAGCTCACACACCATAGAACAAAATTTTCAATTTTGAAAAAAGGAAGCAAGGGGTTTTATTTGTAGGTCCATGAGTTTAAGTACCGATCAGCACAACATGCCATGCATGGTACGTATACCTTACCAGAACACGGCACTGCCATGGAACCTGGTGCATGCTAATACTTGGGATGCTGTTGTGCTAGTGCCTGCCAAGTTTTGGCATGGCACGTACCCAGCAATGCTGCTTCCAGCACATCATTAGCTTAAATCCACAGTAGGCCTTTGCATCCATTACATTGGCCAGGATTCATGCATGGCATTTAGAGACTAATTGAAGGAAACAAAAACAACTAGGAAATTAGACCCAAAAAAAATTGGCATGGACTGATAAACATATGTTGTTTTTGTATTTGGCACGCATACATACAAATATGTTGAGCCAACCACATTTGGATGGATTGAATGAAGAGCAGGTTGTTTTAAATCCACGGATTCTGACCCTCTTTGGTAAATCAAATTGAGGTAAAATTCGTGCACAACTAGCATTGTTCGGTTGAGCATTAAATCACTCATTAACACTCAAAGTCAACCCCTAACTGACTTGGAAATCTTCTACTGACACCATGCTCACATAGGCATCTGACACAACCTAGCATGCATTGGACGATCCAGATAAAGTTCAAGTTGCATTCTGTTGGCCCCAACTTGATCCAACCTTGGCTGATGAACCATCCAGTTGACATCAGACTGTCATCATGATCTAGCATAGGATGGCAAGGCAATGCTAAAGGGGAGGATTTCAGGTAGCTTCTAATGATGGTAATCTTGCATTGGATGCTAAGCTCACCGCAGCATGATTTTTTATGCACCTATTGCCTTCCTACCCTGCCGGGTGGCCAACAAACATCAGGATTAATCACTCAGTGCACCTTGGCACGAACCTTAACAGGGGTATCTTCAAAGTTCCAAGCAAAAGATTAAGCTACAGTGTGTAAAAGGAAAAGTAAAGATAAAGGATGCAAATTTTGGATACCTGATAAATATATGTTGTGCATTAGGAAAATTGTGGTAGGCTAGGTGCCAGATCGCAACAGCGATGCTGCAAGGAATTAAAATATAGAAAGGAAGTGCAACAAGAACCCTAGAATGTTTAAGATCGCAATGCACGTCGCCTGTTCATTGTAGGGATGAATTTTAATGCCCAACACATATTGTCATTGTTTAGGTGAGCATTGAATCGAAGAAAGATGATGACATCCGTTACTACATCAACAAATTGGGGTAGTGCAGGCAGTAGTTAGCGCGTATGATAAAATGAATAGAGATGACATTGGCATAATGAAACAAAAACAAGAACAAGAGCATTAAAAAGAGAGATGGGAGAGAGAGGGAGGGGGGGCAGACTTTTTCAAGTCAGAGTCGGTCCAGGAGACGACGCAGGGGCCGAGGGCTTCGTCGAAGTAGAGAATGTTGTAGTGGCAGAAGAGGGAGTAGATGTCGACCTCCCCGTCCTTCAATTCCTTTTTTCCCGAATCCATGGCGAACCTTCTTCCTGAAGGTTTGGCGGAGAAGAGGAGTACGAATTCCGAAAGCGAGGTAGAGCGAGGAAGCGAAGGAAAAGGGCGAGATAGGTCTCCCGTTCTCATACGCCCCCTTTTTCTCGGGGGCCGAAAGGAAAAATTGAAATGCCTCCTCGTTATCGAAGATGGGCAAGGGGTGTGACATCCAGCGGCATGTGAGCGCCACGTGGCAACGGTTGATCGTGTGGGAAGCGAAGCGGCCCGGCACTACGCCATCGAAAGGACGTTGTACAGTGTTCGGGCGTGGCATCAGAAGGAAGGAACATAAGCCACTACACGTTGACACCGATGATTGGTTATATATATATATATATGACTAGTCTCATTTCCCGTCCACCCGAAAAAGAGGACTTTCCAATACATCCCCCGGCTCTCCCTCCTTTTTCTCTTCGTGAGCTCCACCACCGTTCCTTCTCCCGTCTTCTCTTAGACTTGCTTCTGCTCATAAGACTTTGGCGATTGTTTTCTTTCTAGTTTATTTATCTTCTTTACATCTCAAGTACTTATCAAGTCAGCAATGATAAAGAATTAAAATTATTATTTTTATTGAAGACGTGGCACTATCTCAATCTCCTCTCCATTATCCATAGCAATGGAGAAACACTATCCCTACCCTCTGACCTTCACCCTCGTCTCCATCTTATCTCCTTAACCCACTCCAATAAAAATCCTATTTCTTTCTCCTCTTCATCGCCCTCAACCTCTTTTTCTCTTTTAATTCTTGAAAGCCTTGTTTATTAAAAAAAGGAAAAGAAATAGGACTTATATAATCACCACCTTTCAAAACACCTTACAATATTATAATCTAGCCAATAAGGATAGATTAAAAATTTTTTATTTTAAGTTACGTTTTTTATTTTGTTGGGATACGCCGGCTCAACTAAAGCTAACTCCCGGTTTAAAGGTCCGGTCCAGTCTCTTTCGAACCGGTTGTCTGCACCAGAAGAATCGAAGACGATCCAACGATGCTGCAGCACCACTTCAAGGCCGGTCTTCGACCTGAGCCGAAGACACTGGCCCCGAAACCTATCTTTCAGCTATTCACCATCGAGTGACCAGTCGGTCTTCTTCATATTGTCCAAAGAAGACCGATCCGAAGAAGACTATCCCGAAGAAGGTTAGTCCAAAGAAGATGATTACTTTATTTCTCCAATTGTTTCAAAGAAGGTAAGTACGAAGTAAGCAATCCAGCCCACTTCGAAGAAGGCAGCTTCGACGCGCAGGGTCAAGATGTCTTCGACCTACTCCGAAGAGGATAGGCACAAGATGTTTAACCAGCTCGACTTTGGCCCTTTCTAAGGGAGTAGCTCTAAAGCAAATCTCCAGCTGGCATCGAATCTCCAGACATGGATACGACTGTTGTAACCAACAACGTGGCCACGAACTCCATCTCTAATAGCATCAAAGTGGCCACCTCAGGCAGCAAACACTTTTGGTTAGGGGGGTTAAGATAACTAACCACGCTTAACAAAGGGCAAGTGGAGTCGACTGCAGTTAGACATAGCCACCACTATAAATACTGGTAAGAGGGGATACTAACGGTAAGCCAAGTTAAGAAAAAACCAGAGAAGCTAAGGCTGTCCATTCTTTGAGCTACTTTCACTCTCTTCTCCCTGAGAACTCTCCATTCTGTTGCTAGAATCCTCACTGACTTAGGCATCGGAGTGTCCCCTATCAAAGAAATTCCGGTCAAGGACATGTTTTGCAGGGGTCACGGGAGGTGCACCGACGATCCTGTCATTCCGTTCGATCTGCGGGGGTTCGACGTCAACAGATTGGCATGCCAGGTAGGGGCAACAACAGCTACCAAACCTTCTCTTGCAAAGGAGGGTTTTGAAAAGTCACAATGGTGAGAGGTAAAGCTCAAAACGCTTCGACAAGTAGGGGGCGTCCTCCCTCTCAGAGGAACGACCCCCCAGTGGAGAACAATGTCCCACATCCAACATTGGTCGTGGGACAGCACCAATTCGAAGCCCTTCTGGATCGGGTTGATGCTCTCACAACCTTGGTTCAAAACTTTCAGGAGGCTGCACTCCAGGCACAACACTCGCCAGCCGTCTCTCTAAGCAAGCCATCAGTCTGGGGAGAAGGGAGACCACCACCATGGTTCTACCCGACACTCCCTCCAAGATCTACCTTCCCGTGAAGGCCAAAGCTCTCAACATCCGAGGCAGACTAATAGCCGACGAGTGAGGAAGAGGTCTAGGTGATCTCCCTCTGACTTCTCTGAAGACTCTACCCCCGAAGATGTTGGGCTGAGAGAGGCCCATTATGATTATGGAAAAAAATTTAAGATACTTGAGGCACAGATCACGAGGCTACATGATCTGAAGAGAGACGACGAGCACATGACCTACGACTCGCGACCTCCGTTGACCTCCAAGATAATGGAGGAAGCCGTCCCTCGACATTTTAAGGTTCCCCAGATGGAACCTTATGATGCAACTACTGACCTCCTGGATCATCTCGGTAGTTTCAAAGTCGATATGGTGATCCAAGGAGCCTCCGATGCATTGTACTGCTTGGCTTTTCCCGCCACCTTAAAGAAGGCAGCTCAAATGTGGTACTCGAGCATTCATCCAGGTACTATCGACTCCTTCTCTCAATTAGAAAAACTATTCATCTTACATTTCATGACTTGCCGGAAGACGCCTCGAAATATGGATAGATTATTCCTCCTTCACCAAAATGAGGGAGAAAGCCTCAAAGACTACATTACAAGATTCAACTCGGCCACTCTCGAGATCCCAGATCTCAACGAGCATGTGGCCATGTCCGCTCTGAAGAAGGGGCTCCTGTCATCCAGGCTTACGTTCTCTCTGGATAAAAGGTTCCCGACAAGCTACGTTGAGCTCCTGATAAGGGCTCAAAAATATGCCGATGCCGAAGAACAAGCGACCAATCGGCATCTGATTGAAGGGAAACCTGTCCCCAAGAAGAAGAATAGCAAAGGGCCAAATCCCTCTGCTCCCCCCAACAACGATGATTCTACCCGATGATGTAGCCCCAGGCCCAAAACATTGGACAAAAAATTTGATTCATACACCCACCTCAACCTTCCAAGGGAAAGGATCCTGATAGAGATAGAAAAAGAGAACTATCTCCAACGGCCACATCCTATGAGATCATCCTCTTCTGCAAGGAATAGAAGCAAGTACTGCCGGTTCTATAGGAATCATGGCCATAATACCGAAGAATGCATCCAACTGAAGGATGCGATAGAGGACCTCATTAAGAGGGGCTACTTGAGAAAGTGCGTCGGACATCCAGAACCTCGGCTTGAAGCCGTCGCCCCTCAACAGGCCATTAAGGAAGCTGAATTGCCCCATTGCCCGCTGACGGGAGAGTGGGCATGCTACATCGACCAACCAACTAGAAGAGGATCGAAGAAGATGCTTCTAAAAGGCTCAAGAGTAACAACTCCGTCTACTTCTCTGACGACGACCTCAAGGGAGTTTAGTTCTCCTATGACAACCCCGTTATAATCTCAACCGTTGTGGCCAACTATGATGTAAGAAGAATTTTAATAGATAATGGGAGCTCCGTTGATGTTTTACTATATGGTGCATTCTCCAGAATGAGTCTGTCTAAAAACAAGCTACAGAGATCTCCTGTACCTCTGACTGGGTTCGGAGAAAATCAAGTCAGAGTTGAAAGAAAAATAATGCTGCCGGTAACCCTCGGCATGGAGCCCCGTTAGAAGACGTTGCCCATCAATTTTGTGGTGGTTCGAATCCCATCGGCCTACAATGCAATCTTGGGACGACCTGTCTTGAACAAGTTCAAGGCCGCAGCCTCCATGTATCACCTTTTGGTGCGCTTCCCCACCATAAATGGGATCGGAGAAGCAAGAGGAGACCAAAGGGCCGCCCGGTAATGCTTGATGATACAGGACAAGCAGTCGGCTGATCTTATAACCTTGGACCAACTAGACCCAAGAGATCCGATGGAGAATTTAGGGGAACCATTGGAGAAGACTGTCTCAGTACGCTTGACCGAAGACGATCCCACCAGAACGGTGCAGATCGGAGGCCTACTTGATGAAGGGACGAAGGCAGCGCTGATTTAATTCCTATGAAACAACATCGATGTCTTTGCCTGGTCGGCTTCAGACATGTCAAGAATTCCTACCGAAGTAATTACTCATCGACTGGAAGTTACTTTTGGCTACAGGCCGATTCGACAAAAGAAGAGAAACTTCACCCCTGAAAAGCAGAGGACGATAGACGAAGAGCTAGATAAACTCCTCAAAGCCGAATTCATCAAGAAGGTGCGCTACCCCGAGTGGCTAGCTAATGTTGTGATGGTAAGGAAGGCCAATGGCAAATGGAGGATCTGTATCAACTATAAAAATCTCAACAAAGCTTGTCTGAAGGATAGCTTCCCCCTGCCAAAGATAGACCAATTGGTCGACGCCACTACCGGACATCAGCTAATGAGCTTCATGGATGCCTCTCCTGACTACAACCAGATACAAATGGATCCTGAAGATGAAAAGAAGACCTCCTTTATAATGGAGAAGGGATTATATTGCTATAGGATGATGCCATTTGGTTTGAAGAACGCCGGGCAACATTTCAAAGGCTGATCAATAAGGTATTTGAGAAGCAACTGGAAAAGAATATGGAGGCATATGTTGATGACATGATCGTGAAGAGCCTCCTTAAAGAAGATCACATCAGAGACTTAGAAGAATCTTTCGACACCTTACGACGCCATTGGATGAAGCTAAACCTAGCTAAGTGCATCTTCGGAGTGACCTCTGGCAAGTTCCTGGGATTTCTTGTTACCAAACAAGGAATAGAAACCAACCCCGAAAAGATACAAGCACTCCAAAGCATGAGACATCCCTCTTGTAAGAAGGAGGTGCAACAGTTGATCGGAAGAATCGCTTTTTTGAGTCGATTCATTTTTCGATCGGCCAATCACAAAACTTCGAATGGTCTGAAGAATATCATCTCACCTTCGAAGAGCTAAAAAGGTACTTAGAGAGCCCTCCTTTACTTTCGAAGCCTCAATAGGGGAAAACTCTTTACTTGTATCTTTCTACTTCGGACAAAGTGATCAGTTCGATTTTTGTCCGGAAGGGAGCCGACAACCTCTAAAGGTTGATTTATTGTATCGGTAAGGTCTTACACGATGCAAAAGTGAGGTTTCCCAGAATACAAAAGCTTGTATACTCACTGGTAGTTGCAACGAAGCGATTGCGGCCATACTTTCAATCTCACTCTGTCATCGTCCTGACAGACTAGCCTTTGAAGGCTGTCCTCTAAAGTCCAGATACTTCAAGAAGGATAGATAAGTGGGCCATAAAACTTGGAGAGTTCGACATCAGCTTCCAGCCCAGAACGGCGATGAAAGTACAAGTGCTGGCTGACTTTATAGCCGAATGTACATGGGGCCCAAAAGGTGACTTGCAACAAGTCGAAGAAGATGAGGTCATCCGAAAGGATTCGGAGTCTATGTGGTTACTCCATGTAGACGGGGCTTCAAACTCGGCAGGATGCGGAGTGGGCCTCATACTAGCCAGTCCAGAAGGGCCCACTATGAAATATGCACTATGCTTTTCCTTCCATGCTTCCAATAACCAGGCTGAATACGAAACCCTCCTTGCTGGACTCCGAATCACCAAGAATTTAGAGATTCAGAAGATTCGAATTTTTTCAGATTCTCAGTTGGTGGTGAACTAAGTAAAAGGCGAGTTTGAAGCGCGAGATCCTGCTATAGTCTGTTACTTGGAGAAAGTGAGGGAATTGGTGTCACAGCTCGATTTCTTCGAGATCGCCCATGTCCCATGGACGGAGAACTCCCGAGCCGATGCCCTATCCAGACTCGCCGCCACCACCCCAAATTCCCTCGATCGCACTTTCATGGAGTATCTTGAAGCTCCAAGTATAACGGAAGAAGTGCAAGAGATGCATCAGGTTGAGCACGAGCCAAGCTGGATGGATCCTATTTTTAAATTCCTGAATGAGGGCACACTACCTGAGGACAAGACCGAGGCCAAGCAAGTACGTTGGATGGCATCCTAATATGTTATCCTGGATGGAACGTTGTATAAGAGATCCTTCACTTAACCTCTGCCGAAGTGCCTAAGGCCCACAGATACCGACTACGCCCTGAGAGAAGTGCACAAGAGTATATGTGAAGATCACTTGGGAGGAAGATCCCTGGCGTACAAGATTATACATCAAGGGTATTATTGGCTGACAATTCAGAAGGATTTTATTGATTTCGTCCGAAGATATGATCAGTGCCAAAGGTATGCCAACATTTAAAGATGGCCTGCGAGCCAGCTCACCCAGCTAATGGCACCTTGGCCCTTCGCTCAGTGGGGCATGGATATCCTTGGCATGTTTCCACTGGCATCCGGACAACGAAAATTCCTTGTCGTTGCTATTGACTACTTCACCAAGTGAATCGATGTTGAACCCTTGGCACATATCACTGAAGGAAAAATCGAAGGTTTTGTCAGGAACATCATTTTTTGATTCGAAATCCCGTACGCCATAATCACTAACAACGGGAGACAATTCGACAACCCCAAGTTCAAGGATTTTTGTGCCCAGTATCACATACTCTACAAATTAACATCTATCGATCATCCCCAAGCCAACGAAAAAGCCGAAGTCACGAATCGGATCATCCTCCATGGTTTAGAGACCCGACTGAATGATGCCAAAGGGCTCTGGGCCAAAGAGCTGAATTCGATCCTCTAGGCATATCGGACGACCCCTAGAATGGCAACTGGTGAATCTCCATTCCATTTAGCTTATGGAACAGAAGCAGTTCTTCCTGTGAAGGTTACCCTGCAATCCTTAAGGATCGACCAATACAAGGAGCCCGAGAACTCGAAGCACCGAAGGATGGATCTGGACTTGCTACAAGGTACCAAACTTCTATGCAAATGAAGATGGTGGCTTATCAATAGAGAGTCGTCAAATATTACAACTCCAGGGTGAAGGAATGAACTTTCCGACCCGAAGATCTAGTACTGCAAAAATCTGAAGTGTCTAGGCCAACGGAACAGGGTAAGCTCTCTCCTAACTGGGAAGGCCCCTACCGAATCAAAGAAGTCATACATCCAGGGATGTATCGACTCGAGACTTTGGATGGTGTTGTGCTACCTCGGCCTTAGAATGTAGAAATCTCCATAAGTACTATCAATGAAAGCTCCCACCAGGAAAGACTTCAATAAAAGTTTATTTGAAGATGGGTCTGGTCAACCTGTCTTATCGTCAATCAATGATACAAGGATGGTCTCAGTGATCCACCCGATGAAACCAACAAAAAATGCAAAGGTGGGTCTGATCCACTTACCTTATCAGTATGTCTGACGAGCGCAAAGGAAGGCCTAATCAAGCCACCTTATGATCAACAACAAAAAGTGTAAAGGTGGGTCTGATCCACTCGCATTATCGGTATGTCTGACGAGCGCAAAGGAAGGCCTAATCAGGCCACCTTATGATCAACAACAAAAAGCACAAAGGTGGGTTTGATCCACTCGCCTTATCAGTATGTCCGACAAGCGCAGAGGGCCCAACCAGGCCACCTTATGATCAACTAAAGGTGCAGGGATGGTTCACGTAACCTCTCTTACGGTAAATCCACGGACGCACCAAGGTGGGCCTAATCAGCCTGCCTTAACATCAATCAAAGGCACAGGGATGGTCTAAGTGACCTATCCTATGGTAAATCCGCAGATATGCCAAGGTGGGTCCAAATAACTCACTCTATTATCAACAAATGTCATGAGGATGGCTTAATCGGCCTACCTTGGCAGCAAATCCAACTCAAGTGAATGGTGGACAGATTTTTCTACTATCTGCTATGCCGAAAAGTTCACACTTAGCATTATTTTGGAATGCATCTGCCCAACCAAAAAGCATCTTCATTCATTGATAGAAGAATTGTACAATCAACGGGATTAAAAAAAAGAAAAAAAATAAAGAGAGAAGAAAAGAAAATAAAGGGTAACATAAAAGGAAGATCTAAAATTTGACCGTCGATTCCTTCCTAGATCGACAGATGATGCCAGGCTCCTGTGTGGCACTCGAGGAGGCTTCGGGTTTCGCCTCCGCCTTCTTTGACTCCGACTCCTCCTCGAAATCAGACTCATCATTTTTCCTAAGATACGGAATAAATGGCCTGATGTTGTCCAGCCCCTTCAAGTCATAAAAGCGGAAGACCTTGCTCTTGTGCTTCTGGAATTCCCGATGATAAGAGTCTAAGACAACCTCGGCTACCTCATCTTTAAAGGCCTGTGACACCAGGAACTTGGGGATGGCCTCCGTCACCTCCTTCCTGGCCAACTTCGCCACCACGATCATGCCGTGGCCCGAGCATTCGCCTCCTCCAGCTGGGTTTGGAGGGTTTGCACCCTCCTTTCCAAGCGGGCCACCTCCTTGGCCCAAAACGAATCATCATCAACCCCATGGACCTTTGCACTAAGTCCCTCTTCCGGCTCCGTGACGGTGCCCCTTTTTCGGGACATCTCCTGGAGGTCCTTAAGGCTAAACTTCATCTTTACGATATGAAGAAGGAAGAGGAGGAGAGTAACTCTGGAGCGAAGGACCCGCTTTTCTATTGCTTGAAGAACCTCCAGAGACTAGGAAGATGAATCATATTTAACGGCCCAGAGCCTTGTCGCTTCGTGCCCAGGGAGAACGTGTACTACGGCTCACGCCAAGCCAACTGGGAAATGCCACGTACCGAAGCGATGCTTCAAATCTGGAGCAACTTCCTTGAAGCTGATGCTGCATTAATAACCATTTTTGAGAAAAGAAGACTTTGCGGCACCCAGATGGTGCAAAAGCATGGCCGCCTGAATGCCAGCACGTTCAGCATTGATAATAAAAGGCGCACGCACGATGACTCGCTGTCTTCCTCCCGGGTACCAATAACAGGGTGACACCTGTCCTCCGCATGACTATCGAATCAGGGGGCAGTTATGACGAATGACTGAATCGAAGATTTGCCATCATTGGTTATGCCTTTTTCGCCAGTAAATGACAAATCATCAGCACTCCCACTTTTTGAAGCAGATAATTGCTTCGTTAACTAGGAGTGGGGGGTAACTGTTGGGATACGCAGGCTCAACTAAGGCTAACCCCCATTTAAAGGTCTGGTCGGGTCTCTTTCGATCCGGTCGTCTGCACCAGAAGAATCGAAGATGATCGAACGATGCTGTAGCACCACTTCAGGGCCAGTCTTCAGCCTGAGCCGAAGATATTGGACTCGAAACCTATCTTTCAGCTATTCACCATCGAGTGACCAATCAGTCTTATTCATATCAGTCTAAAGAAGACCGATCCGAAGATGACTATCCCGAACAAGGTTAGTCCAAAGAAGATGATTACTTTATTTCTCCAATTGTTCCAAAGAAGGCAAGTACGACGTAGCAATCCGGCCCACTCCGAAGAAGGCAACTTCGACGCGCATGGTCAAGATGTCTTCGGTCTACTCCAAAGAGCATAGGCACAAGACGTTTAACTAGCTCGACCTCGTTCCTTTCTAAGAGAGTGGCTCTAAATCAAATCTCCAGCTGGAATCGAATCTCCAGACATAGATACGGTTGTTGTAACCAACAACGTGGCCATGAACTCCATCTCCAATAGCATCAAAGTGGCCACCTCAGGCAGCAACCACTTTTGGTTAGGGGGAGTTAAGTTAACTAACCCCGCTTAACGAAGGGCAAGTGGAGTCGACTGCATTTAGACATGGCCACCACTATAAATACTGGTAAGAGGGGACACTCATGGTAAGCCAAGTTAAGAAAAAGCTAGAGAAGCTAAGGCTGTCCATTTTTTTAGCTACTTTCACTCTTTTCTTCCTGAGAACTTTCTATTCTGTTACTAGAATCCTCACTGACTTAGGCATCGAAGTGTCCCCCATCGGAGAAATTCTGGTCAGGGATCTGTTTTGCAGAGGTCACGGGAGGCGCACCAACGATCCTGCCATTCCGTCCGGTTCGTGGGGGCTCGATGTCAACAATTTTACTTCTAGTTCATTTATCTTCTTTGCATCTCAAGCACTTATCAAGCCAGCAATGGTAAAGAATTGGAATTGTTATTCTTATTGAAAACCTGGCACTGTCTCAATCTCCTCTCCATTATCCCTAGCAATGAAGAAACACTACCCCTACCCTCTGACCTTCACCCTCGTCTCCATCTTATCTCCTTAACCCACTCCAATAAAAACCCTCTTTCTTTCTCCTCTTCACCGCCCTCATCCTTTTTTTCTCTTTTTATTCTTGAAAGCCTTGTTTATAAAAAAAAAAAGAAAATAAATATGACTTATATAATCACCACCAATCAAAACACATTACAATATTATAATCTAGCCAATAAGGACATATTTAACATTTTTTATTTTAAGTTACATCATGTGATTATCATGTATTTATAGATCTTGACGAAGATAAATGACTGGACCATATTGCAACAAAAATCTAATTTTTAAAATTAAATTAAAAAATTAGAATTTTTAAAAATAGATATAAATTATAATAATTTGAAGGAATATTACTATAATTTATTTAAAAAATACTTTTCACTATATTTAACCCTATTAATTTGAATATATTAATAGGTTTTGATTTCGACAAATGCTTATGTTAAATAAGATAGATAAAATGTAAGTCATTTTTTAAAACATGGCTTTCAATTTTAGTACAACAATCTAAAAACAAAAAAAAAAAAAGAGTGACCCAAGAACTTTTCTATATTTTCGGTACCACCAAGTCCTGGGGATGAAAATGGATCGAATTATGAGTGACCTTGATCCAATCCACTTCTTTGACCAGGTTTTATTATTGGACCTAGATCCAACTTGATAAAAGATCGGATTAGTTTGGATTGGGTTCATAACCAAAATCTTCAATCTAATAGATCATTCGGATTCAATTGAGTCCAAATATAACCAAATTATAATTTAAAAAATTCAGGTCTGGATCAATTCTATATCAAATATAGGTAACTAAAATAATCACATAACTAGCTACTATTAATCATACAGAATATACAAGAAACAAAACTTTTACAATAAATTAGGATATAGAAATAATTATAAATCTATTTTTATGCTAAAAATATAATCTATACAAGTCTTAAATAGAGGTTCAAATAAGTTTGGATCACAATAGTATTATCAAATTTGGATTAGATCGGGTCAGAATCCAAATTTAGTAAATCCAAATCTGATCCAAAAAAAGAAACATGTTTAATTTTAAAACCTAACCTGAATCCATGGATTCTTAAAAATGGATTGGATGGGATCTAAGTGGATTGGATCGGGTTGGATCACAGGTCAACCCATCCATTTGCAACCTTACCCAATCCAAATGCTTGCATTGTTAGATGGATTGGATCCGACGAAAGTAAAAAAATATATAGTATCCATTGTAGTGCAATGATTATGAAATACTGCATTAGAAAACTTGAACAATAATTGATGGGAGAAGAGCTCATTTTATAGAAAAGCAATGCAAAACAATAAAATCATTTATCATGCATAGGTTGCATAATGTTAATGCACGTAAAGTATCCATTAATTGCTGTGTCATCAACAAATTTTGTGATACATGAAAATATATTAAACATGCTCCGGAAATATGTTGCCAAACTTCAAGTTATACTTAGTTTAGCATGGTGGTGGCAATTGAGGCCAAACTAACCCAGTTGAGTAAAATTTGGATTCAAAAAAAAAAAAAAAAAAAATCATGTATGAACAATAAATAATCCAGTTGAAATAAATAATTCCATATTAATCACCAACCAAAATACACCATGCGCTCCACCTTTTCTCAACATTATATTTTATTCATTCTTTTGACCATTAATTGCATAGCATGTTTAATCACCCGAACAAATCATTGGCTGGGCAATGAATGGTCTGTTAGACAATTTCCACCATCCTAAAATTTTGTAAATAAATTTAAAGATTTGTCAGTCCATGCCCATTCAAATAAGAGGGCCAACCCATTATTGACCATATGTTAACAAGTTGACCAATGTTAAATCAAACCCAACCCAACTACGCAAAATGCTTAGCCTTACCCAAACCTATTTATTTAGGATGGTTTGGACAGGTCAGTGGGTCTTTGCCACATCTAATATGTTGATTTATCAGTCTCCACCTGGTAGAAAACTAAATGTTGAGGGTTTAAAATTCAAATATAAACTATTTGATGCGATTTTAGACCTTTTAAAGTATATATAATGGTTTATATTTTTCCAGTCTCTGATGTGTTTGAACATACATACATGATAGATTCACAAGGTTTTGGCAAGACAAGTACTTGACATCATATGAATGCTGCCTCATGATTTAATTGCGGACACTAGTCAGGTGTGCATTTGAGAGTAACCTAGGGCGGGGCTGGGGGGTGAGAGAGTGAGGATATAAGAATGGAAGCAGCCTTTACGAGTTAGAGGAAGGTTGGACCTTATATCGGCTAGGATATCGGTTATCAGACTTATCGGATGCCTAGTTGCCTCCTGATAGGATCTTATAAAATATCAGATGCCTACTGAGGGGTCACCATGCTAGCTAGGTACGCTTATTTTGGAATTCTTATGGCGCCACCACATCCAGGCTTCTAGTTACCGCCATATGCCGGATTTAAAACCACCTTCATTCCCAGCCGTTTCCAGCTCTACCCGTCGAAGAGTCTTTTTCTAATGCCTTTCTTTGAATAGGGGGTTTTTCCTAATTTACAAGCAAAGATGGAAAGAAAACAAAACCTAATAGAGTACAACGAACAAGGAAAGAAAGGAATAAACCCCCACCTTTTTTTTCTTTTTTCTTTTTTTTTCTTTTTTTTTTTTTATAATAAGACGGCTTATTTTTTTAGGCGACGTTCCAGGGTCATCATGAATCTATTTTAATTTCTTTCTGCCTTCGACGTCAATATACAACGTATTCGCTTTTCAAGCTGAAACCTAGAAAATCCCATATCAAGTCTTTTTAAAATTCTTAAGATCGACCGAACATTTAACCCGAAGCAGCAACCGGAACTTTCGGTCTGCGGGCGTCTCCCAACATCCGATGTTTTTTTTTTTTTTTAAAAAAAAAAAAAAGAAAAAAAAAAGAGGAAAGGGATAAATTCCAATATAGCTATCCCTCGGATCCTCGTTCCATCAGGTAATGTTTGATACAAGACCTTTGCAACATCTGATTGATATTGCTGTGCTTACTCGGGGTTTATATTTGTTTCTCAAAATAAAGGATCAGCAATAACGGACTTGCAGAACACACAGCAAGCGAAATCAGTGCATGGAATAGAATTTTCAATTCACGCGCATGTTCCACACATGCCTTTCGCATCTATACCTGTCAGTGACCTGCTGCACATTACTTGGACACTCCCCTGATCTTATGTACATTTCTGCCCCTTCAGAATAGGAGCCAAGAATGGCACTTCTAAATGAAAAACCTGAACTCGTAAAATAGAGGTGCACTGTCCGATTAGTTGCTTAGAGTGCATGAGATAGCGCATGTTTCCCAGCATCGAGCATCTCTTCATCATGGCCATGAGTGGTGCTGCACTCGGGGCAATTCAAATTTACATAAATTTTTAATGGATCAATAAAGCTAAAGATAAATTATAAGTAGATTCATGGTAAGCTCGAATTACCTGAGATAGCTTAATGCTGACATTCTGTAAAGACACGTAAATACAAGAAGATGCAGCCCAATAGAGTAAAAGAATATGAATGTTCGGGCATATCTGTGACAGATATGAGAGAGAGCCAATAGTGATTTTGACATCTTAATCAATAATAGATAGGATATGATAACATTCATGAACCCAAAAAAAGAAAGATAATGAGGTGTAACTTGGAATTTTCATGAGCATTTCATTTTATCTGAAAAACAACACATACAGAAAGAAAAAGCATTACAAAAGGTACAAAACGTGGTATCATAACTTGCAGTACAGGACCATCCTGTAAGGCTAAACTATATTCAAAATATATGTAATAACAAGATGACCTCTTTATCTCAAAGTCATGACTTGAAATCAATTAAACATTGAAAACTCTGAAAGAGAAATGCAAAGAATTTTAACTCTGCATTTCCCTGGGTCATGCCTTCCCTATGAATGTGGTCCAAAAGCAAAACCAGTCTTTGTTACAGAATTAAGGTATATGACTAGAAAGGTAATGCGTATAATTAGTGCTGCGTGTGGGTTAATTAGTAGGATCCAGGTCCTGCTATACCCAGCTAAATTTTTAACCTGTCAATACTTGCAGGAGACATGAATCTATAATTGAAAATTTGAGACCAAGACTACAACTGGATCCAATATGAATTGTCTAACCGACCTGATCAGATATGACCACTTGATGAGACCTGACAATAAGTTAGCTCAGGAAATCAGATCAATAAACTAAACCTACCCCCTAAATATAAAATGACTGGATTAGATCCAGGTAACAGGCATTTGATTAAATATAATTGCTCCAAAGCTAGTAAAAAATTCTTTTTCTATAATTGTCTATGTCCACATAAAATCTAGGAAAAATAAATAAATGAAGCATGTAATTAGTTTTCTCCAAGTTGCGCATGAAAGTTGTGTAAAGTAGGATGTCGTGCAAGAATACTATTAAACAAAAACCTTTGGAGGCAGTTAGACTCATATGTACAATTAGAATACGCTATTCTCTCACATATCATACAAGTCAAAACCCTAGGAAAATACTGAAGCTCTGAGCAGTACCTTGTGTACATCATGTGTGCATGTGCAAAGTATTTTACCATAGTTTTGTTTCTTAAGTGATACATGAATGCTAGAAAGGAACTGAAATATATCATCCATGAACCCACAGACATATCAGAAGTACTAAACTGACAGCAATTGTTAAAGATGTGAACACAAAAGGCATTTGTTCCCCGGACCAGAGGCCTAGGCTTTGGAAGTTGGACCATCAAGCGAAATTTTACAATCTCTACAATTAAGCTAAGACAGAAGTAGTGCCACAAATATTATCTTTATTGGTCTAGTATACAAAGCATAATATGTCTCTAAGAGACTAAGAGTCCTCTATTCTTAATGAGCACCCATACAATCCATTCACACAATATTTCTGGTGCAAGTTTGAATATTTGCTTTTTCAAGAATGTAATTTGAAAAATAAAATCTAGTTGAATGAAAATTGATCGACCTTGCACCAAGTCACTCAACTGGACAACAGGCTTCTCTACCTGCTATGATGGCATGATGGCACGGGCTATTCCCAGACCATGATATGAATACTGGACATAGATTAGTGTACATACATCCACAGACAAAATTTCTGACACCCACATGCAAACTTGGTTCACCTACTAAATTTAATTATTAAGATATTTTCTTTTTTATGATTTTCCAGAATTTTGTAAGAAGATTTTCAAGAAAGAAGATGTCAAACGTGGATTAGATGTTGACAAAACAGTGGATGAAATATGATGTAGACATCATCTTTCCATGCGGGCATAGAGTAGACTTAACAACCTGAAGTCTAATTCAACAGCAAAGTTAATTAAACTAGAAACTGTTGAAAAAAAGTTTAAGATACAAATCATGGAGAACTTAGGCAAACATTAAAATAAATTTACATGGAAAAAAGTATGTTAAAAGCATACTTGTTTCCGAGAAGAAAACGGCCGCTGCTAAGTGTAATTTTATCTCTTAAACCAAGTTCCTTGTACCTTTGGTCCCTTTCCTGAAACAATTACATATAGTTTGCGTATCAGAAGACACATGGAACAAAAATAGTGCGAAAACAAAAACAATGATATTAATACATGGAAGAACATTCTATACTCTGGACCAACTTCCATTGTTGTTGCATGTTAGGAACTTGGAATCAGTAAGGTATGATTCTAAGGTATAAGCAATAGAAGTAAACAGAATATGAAACATGATTTGTGTGCTTCATATGAAACCAATGAACTAGATGATCTAACATGCCCAAACCAATATGGGTCTACTGTTTCATATTGCTAGAAAATTTGGACTAAGAACAAGTCTTCCAGAACTAACAATGCCTGTTAAAAACCAAGAACATGATGCACACATAAATATTAGGACAATTGTAATTTTCAAATTAAGTTTCAAGAGAAATATTTAAGCTCTACAAAATGAAGGGAGGATGCATCAAGATTGAACTGATTTGCAAAAAGTCAAACTAAATTGACATCCAAGGATGATAATAGAGGAATGACAGTAACAAATTATATTATAAGTTGTCCTTATGTTCCTATGGAAGCAAAGGGCAAGATTATAATAATCCTCTAACGAGCATGAGAGCAAAAGACATTTGGATAATTGTGCCAACAAAGAGTTTGAAATTCTTTTGGCAAATTGTAATGGTTGGTAATTTTGAATAAGCTGACACTAGCTTGCATCATAGCCTTAAAAGGGTTTGGAAATATCTGCAATAACATCAGAACTAGCCCTTAACAGGAATGACTGGCAAATGAGGATTTATAATGCTGGCTCCAAGTCTCCAAACACTTGGGACAATGCTTGATGGTTCTGATAACAACAGTAGCTTGCATTTCCATCAAATATCTATATTTGGCCTACAGACATGAACTTAAAGATAAAAAGAAGCAATTCCCTACCTTCTTTGAGAAAGCAGCAAAAGGATTTATGTCGTCCTCGTACATCTTCTTGTACTTGGATTCAACATCCGAACTGAAACCACTTTCAATATCTTCTGCATACTGGAAAGGATCATAGAACAAAATGGTTAACACAAGAAAACATCACAATACAAAAAACATATAGATCATAAAATTCTGTAAGCAACCTTCTTTGGTCCTCTAGAGACAAGCCTCTCAAGACTATAATCTTGGACATAACGGATCTTCCCATAGAGTTTCACATTATCAGCCTTAGTGTTCTCCAGTTCTACAGCTAGCATCCCCATCTTCTCCTTCAATTGCCTCATTTCCTGCAATATATTGCCTTAAGAACGGGATGAAAATGGACTGAAGAAAATTAAATGAATAGTCGCAGTCGGTATATTATCAGAATCATACCTCTTCTGTTTCTCGTAAGCGTGTTCGAAAACGATCACGCTGATTGCAAATTACTTTTAGCATTGAACTTTGATCTTGATCTGAATTATGCCTCTGATCTGTACCCTGTTGTGTGACAAACAGGGAAAAATGAAGTGATAAAACAAAGGTTGCAAATGAAACATCAATAATTTCCCTATTCTAATTGACTGCTCAAAAAAAACATGAAAAATGTAGCATAGATGAACTGCTAAAATAAGCATATGAATGCAGTTTATTTTTGGTAAACAAGTAAGCAGATGCATTTGATGGGAATGAATTCATTAGATGATGTTCAATATTGCAATCATGCTACTAGAAAATGAGCATTAAATATCACAATGCAAATTATTCCTACTGGCTGTGGTTTTCACTTTTCCAGGCCTAGAGTTAACATGCATCCAAGACCAGCCAAGGGATGTTCGTTCTTCACACCATGTAGCAACGATTATCATGTGAGAGTTAGCTTCAAACTTTATTAGTTAAGTCTAGACTAACCATAAATATCATTACTTACAGAAATCATTTTACAAGAGAAGCAATTTCAGTTTTCATGTTTCAACTTTGACACAATTTAATTCTGCCAGTAAAATCTTGACCTTAAGTTCTCCCGTAGCAATGCAGTTAATGGTGACTCTCTGGACTATTTCACCTTGTGCATGATGTTTGGGCTTGGTTCTGAGGCACAGACGACCACTGATATGTATATATAGAAAGGTTCTTAGTCTTTATCTTCAAATTGTCAACTTCAAGTTAGCTCAGCAAAATGGACCTGATTTATGGTATCTACATGTACCTAAGTCAGCTTTGCAGGAGGCAACTCCTGAGCAACAGATAGTTTGCTCAATATGGTAAATCATCCGTATGTGTGTCACACACTAATATTTAGATAAACAGCATGTTGCACAAAATGAAGCCAGTACATACCCCAAATTGCAATTAATGAATTAGTACATCATTATCAACAGCAGCTCTATTTTAATCAAGCTCCACATAATAGAATAAATATATGCCCCAACTTGTCGATTAATGTACTGACACATCATATATTTTATTTAGCATCATCAAAGAATCAAATGAAGATATGATAAACAGTGTTGGACATTTATTAAACTATATAAAAAAGAATAATATTTACCCATATCAATCTTATAACCTTACTTTCCTTCTACAAGTCCAACAGTCTACTTAATACTATGTCTTTTAACCCATGTGAATTCATATAAAGGAGCAGGCAGATCATGAAGGAGAGAGAGAGAGAGAGCACACACCCAGAAAGAAACATAAGGAGGAACAGATGCCAAATTAAAGAGGAACTAGGAAAAGCCAAAAACAGGTTCACCATAATGCTTCAGAGACACGAAGAAAATCTCAGATAGTGAAACAACTGGTCTGCCATCTTTAGTTATTTTCCTTAAGGAAATATAGAACAGCTTGGAACCCCAATCATTTACAAGCTCAGAAACTAAATGATTCCTTCCTTATATGAAGAAATAACAGCCATATTACTTGGTAATGTCAATATTGATACCTCCTCTATGTCATATTAATGCCTTATGATGACACAACAGTATTCAGAAATATAATACATATATTCAAACGTAGTGTCCAAATGCCATTGGCTCGAGGAAGATATATAATTAAAAAGGTAAACAAGAAAAACTTGAATGCAGAAAAAAAAGGAAATTTGTAGCGTATCAGAGCCAGAACTTGTCTGAAAAACCATGCTAGGAATGATTCAAATTCAAGCTAACGACTGGTACCTCAGAAACTTCAGTTGTACCCATATCCTGAAAATCCCAATCATTCAAAAGTGAGCCCTTCCGTTCAGTGGAGCTGCAACCCTGTATCAGAAAAGGAGAAAAGGTAATGCTCAAGGATAGTAATTACGAATGAAATAGAATCTTTGAATTACTTGTTGGCTAAGTAATTTCAACTGTATCCACGCATATGCACTGTAGTTGTATTGAAGAGAATTATATCCGGATTTTGTCAACAAGTTAGATAAAATACATAAGCAAAGTTAAGACAAGGTTCATTGTAAAAAAGGGGAAAATATATAAGCAACTATATAAGTGATTGTAACCAGAAATGGACAAAGAAAAAACCTTTAGTATGTCATCTTCTAGTTTCGTAATTAACTTCCGTAGTCCATCCACCTCTGCAGTTAGTTCTGCAATCTTTGCTTCAGCTGCTTCCAGCAAATTTGTTTTCTCTGAAATTTTAATCTTAATAATAAAGTAAAAAAATGTTAAAATGGAGCCAGAATCTAAAAACTGATAATGATGAAGACCAACAACCTTCAACCAGTGACTGAAAGAATTGCTATTTCATATCTAAAGCATTGGAACATATAAGAATTCATATGCAGCTAGCTTAACGTATTAAATTCAGGCATTTCTATGGATCTTAAAAACAAAAATTTTGAGGAAAAGAGGATGGCAATTTTCATGTAACAAAGCTAATTCAGACCTTCAATTGTGTCAATTCATGATCCAATTTTCGGTTCTTGTCAAGTAACAGGGACTCCAACTTGCTCATCTCTTCCCCATTGGAAGCCACTTCCCAGTCTTCAGCCTCAATTGAGTTGTAACCAACTGCCTGCAGAATGGGGAACTCGAAGATCAGTAAGTGTAGAAAACTGCTTCTCCTTTTTCTTTTTCTTCTTCTTCTTTGAAGCTTATTTTCTTTTTTTCCTTTACGTTTTTCTTCTTCAGCAATAATATAGAATCAGCTGCATTAATTGGCATCATATAATTTCTTAAAGAATGAACAGGTAATTTGTCATTGACATAACACCAATAAAAAGATTTATCTGCTAACATGAGCTCAATGCTCAAACTTTTAAACACCTCTCAAAAAGTCTACAGTTTTCTACATAATGATATTTAGCTTTCACACTTTTAATCCTCTCCGATTTTCCTTCAAAAACACAACCACCTACATGTCAAAGATTATTATCAGGAGAAAGAGAAATAAGAATTTCTGAATAAAGATTGAGCAAACATTTCTAATAAATAATTAAAATGAAGATATAACATGTAATATATTCAAAGAACATCCTTAAAAACATAATGTAACAATAACAGAACCACTTGGATAATGGTAAACACATGAATCATCTTTTTTTTGTGAAAAAAAATGGTTTATACATGACTGATAGATTCAACTACATATTGAACAGAGCTCGTACAATACAAAGAAAGCTCTATTTTCTCTTCTTCTTTAAGCAGCATATCATAAACTCCCATAATTATACCTACTCCATTCATTTCTCTAACATAAGGCATAATTTAATTACCATTAAATATACCCTGGTCTATGGTTCATGCCATCACTATTAATTAGAGCCGTCAATGGATCGGGTCCGGGTCTGGATCTAAATATGGACCTGTTTACCCGGACCCGGATCCGGACCCGTTTAGTCATAATTAAATGGATCTGGGTCTGGATATATAATATCCAAATCCGACAGCCCCGGGACCTGATTATATAAAATAATATTATATATATTTATATATTTATATATATTTATATAAATATGAAATGTTAGATCATGATCCAAAGGTTTATGATCAATTCTTGCTTTTACTATAAAACCCCTCCATTCGTGCCCTAGCTTTTTTTTTTTTTGTTATCTCTTCCACCGAATCCCAAATCTCACCTCGACAGCCGACGCCTCCCCCAGACCCCCCCCTCGAGCCTCGACGGCCGACTCCTCCCTCAGACCCCCCCTTGACTGCCGACGCCTCCCCCGAACCCCCCCTTGATAGCCGACCCCTCGACGAAGGACTCCCCCCCCTCGGCGGCCGACTGTTGAAGCCGTTCCTTGCTTGTGCGATGGCTCCATCTTCAGCGAATCCCGGCTCTGCTCTGCCCGTCTTTCGTGATCCACGTTGAAGCCCAGCATCCCAAATCCAGACATCTCCCAAGATCCTGTCTGTTCCGCCTGAATCTAATCCATTCCAACTGCAAATCTGGCATGTCGTTTCCCTCTCTGTTCTACAGACAAACCTCTCTGTTCAGCATCTTTGGTTCAGCAAATCCAGCAAACTCCAATGGCAATTGATCACATCCCAGTTGCCTCTGCTTGGTCCAACCGTCTTCCGCGTCGAATCTCAATGTTCTCAATGTTCTGCCTGTGATCAAGCTTTGTCTCCCCCAAAACCAGGTGCTTGTTTTGGTCGTTTAGATTGCATGGAAGCTTCGCCCAGGCACTTCATAATCTCTGCACCGCATCCCAACTACCCAGAATCAGCAAGCTGCTCTGTTCCGCCATCTTCCATGCTTGGATAACAGTCAGCCATCACCCATTCACCAACTGACTGCAGTAAACTTCCTGAACCGTGTCAAATCCAGCCAAAGCCCATTCATTGCCTTGGAAACCCATGAACCGTGCCATGAGCTGCATTATTTCTACGTTGATGAAGCCCCTGATTCCTGTATTTTTTGGTGGTCCATGGTTATGCCTCATGGGCCATATGCAATGGTAGATGGATCATGGTTTTTCCTTGGTGAACGGTGACGTTGTTTCCTGCTTGGTTTAGTTAGTGCTCGGTGGAAAACTTCAAACTGTCAACTCCATGTATTCCATTCGGGTCCGGGTTCGGGTCTAGATACCCGGGATCCATTCGAGTCCAGGTCTAGTACTTTAAAATTAGACCCGTCAGGTATTCGGGTCCGGGTCTAGGTCCAGTAGCTAAGATCGGGTCCGGATCTGGATATATGGGTTCCGACCCGAACCCGACCCATTAACAGCTCTACTATTAATGGCCTGGTCAAAAGGCAGCAGCAAGAACTAAGCAGAAACTAAAGTCTCAACAAATTCTAACCAATCTACAAGTTTTAAATATGATCAATAATAAGATGCAACAAATATGATGATATATCAACCTAGTAGAAGCACCTGCAAAATTTTGACTTTTTTATGCAGATCATCCACTAGTTTTGCAGTTGGTCTTTCTTGAAGCTCTTTTCTCATCTCCATCAGAGCAGTCTCCTGTCAACAAATGAAAGAATGAAAATAAAAAAATTAAAGGGAACTACAAGTTTGCAAACACTGCTTGTTGAAGGTTCCAACTGATTTTTTGACAACTTAATACGCACACATGAAACAGCAGGCACAGTGTTAAAGTTCAGGTTGCAGTTGTATGGGAATGTTTTCATTGTTGTCATATACTATAATGAAACTAACATATATGTGGTGTATGTATGTACAGTTAATAACTCTCCATGCTCACACTGTCAAACATACACAGACAAGAAATCACGCAAATGAATGTGACAAATATGCATATGTTGGGAGATGGCCATGTTTCTGTAAAGAGAGGGAAGGCAGGGGGTGAGGGATCAGCTACAATGTACTAACAACATTTCAGCTTGAAACCTTTTGGTGTAAAATCATCACAGATACATACATGTGTAACGTGCTCAGGGTACAATCCTATGTAGGATTCCAGTGAACCTTATTGAGAATCTAGAACATTTATCAAGATATACCAATTAAAAGTTAACAATGAGGCAATATATGTTTCATATATTTCTGATCTATGTTTCATGTGGACATACAATTCATGGGACCAAAATGTGAGGCTGCCAAAACAAGTTACTCAAGAATCAAAACTTTTACCCACTTTTAACCTGCACTGAATGCAGCCAGCCTAAGCTATCACTTAATCTACTTAGAACTTTCTGGAGGTTACGCATGGTTATACCAAAAATCTTACAGTTACATCTTTACCTACAAATCATAATCTTTATCAAATGCATGTACAACATAATATACTGGTTCTGCATCAGAGACACTAGAACTACACAGAAATATCAAACCTAAACAAGAGTTGTAAAACTCAAGGTATGATGAAAAATAGAATCCGTGGTAGTTCAAAACCTTTTCATTGAGCAATGCATTCAACTTTTTGATCTCATTCATGTGCTGCTCCCTCTCCCTAGATAAAGCAGTTTCCATATTATGGAGTTCCATGTTTAAATCAGAGATTATCTTCTCCTTTGCATTCAAGGAACTCTCAAGGATATTGCTCGACTCCAAATAATCACTGGAAACAAGTGCTTGACAAAATCAAGAAAAAGCCAACTGAAAAGCAAAAATACTCAACCTAGCAAAATAAAATCTATGAAAATTACTGTTAGGAATTCAACGTATCAGTTCCCAGCTATTTGTGCATGCAATCTAACAACAAAAGAACTTAGAAACCATGCAGTGAAACTCACAACTTGAAAGAGTCGAAAAAGGATTCAAAAACATAGGAGAAAAGAAAATGCATAAAACCTTAGGAGATATAGTAAAATCCTCACAACCAAACCTTGTATTTTCATTTTCTTGATTTGTTGACTGCAGCTGAGAACGCAAAGTGCCCTGCATGGGATTATTAATGGGAAATGTTAACAGTCCACAGGCAACTTGAAGGAAAAAGATTTAGCACAATAACAAGAGGCATTAATGATGAAAGTACATATAGTCATGACTTTTATTCCAAAACATAAAAGTTCATAACCACCACAACCATAAAACTTCCTCTTCTTTCCTTCTCATTGTAATAGCTTTCCTATTTCTTCTTTTTCCAAATAAATTAAAGATCATCTTTAACTATCAATCTGCCTTATATTCCCCAAAATATCAATTGCAAACTCAAACCTAAAAATCCTAGAAACCGAAGCTTGCATTGTTTAAGCCCTGTTTGCTAATATCCTATTTGAATCTGTTCCTAATATAGATAGCCCTCTTTTGCAACATATTTAACTTTAAGCACCCACTTCAATGAAAACTTCCCAAAAAACATTTTACTAGATACAAAAAGAAACCCATGTGTATCGATTTGGTATCAAACGAAGTCGCAACAAAGGTGAAGGAACCATCTAACTGGATGCTCCTGAACTTGATCTTCATCAACTCAGCAATCCAATTTTGCAATTAACCATATTATATTCCGTTAGATGATCTATCTCAATTGTTTGTGCCTAAACAGTCAGATCATTCAGAGGGTATTCTCATGAATCAACATTTGACTTGTATACCATTTCTTCTTCTTTGACCTTTTGCTGAATGAAGAATTTAAACTTGTGGAACCTGAAAGGCAGATCTTCAGTCATAGAATCCTTGTAGATATCGTACTGCAGAATGTTCTCCCAGTGGATCTTGATTCATTAAAACTGTCATGATTGACTTTCCATATGCAAGATATGTGAGAGTTAAATTTTCTATCGCCTATGTGCCATCATTTGTTTTGTTCATTAGTCTATCTTGGCCAGTCATATCAAGTGGAGAATCCCATGTTTATGTGGGTTCCCATTGGTCCTAAGGCCCAGGATTTTTTTTTTTGAAACATGTCAAAACATGTCCTTGTGGCGCTCTAGGTTTTTTGGGTAGCTTGATGCTAGGCACTTAGGCTGTGGGCCTAGTCACATGGCTCTGACAAGGATAGCAATCTCTTTCAGCCAGGGGAAAAAAAAAATCCTAGGAAGGATTTGATCTGATACCATAATGACACCAATATTTCCCCAGATGGGTTATCTGTCTTTGGAGCAATTAGATTAGGATATCAACAAAAAGGTAAGAAGACTAGATTTAGACTATTGTTGATCAAGCCTGCTTATAATTAACCTAGGTTCAGTTAAAATCCGTTCATCTATTAGCTGCACATCAAGGCATGTCATATGACATGAGTAAGTCAATGAGAAGATCTCTAAAAATCTATAAGCAAAATGATAAAGACCATGAACTTTGCACAGTATAAGGTCCCATGTTCAAGTAATCGAAGCATAATAAAAAAAACAAAGAGACATTTCACAATCCGTTAAGATAAAGATGAATCTGAATCAAAAGATAGAGGAGGAGGCCAAAATCGCACATAATAAATCAGAAACAAATATAAAGTTCCTGAATTTAGACAGATTTAAGACATACCTTTTCCCTTTCAAGACTGAGTAGTCGTGTCTGAGCTCGTTCAACCTCATCCATTAGAAGATCGACCTCAGCTTCCTTTGCTGCTCTTTCTTCCTCTGATACCATTCAAAAAAATGCGCCAAAATACACCTTTTTAGTTCTTATGGAACATTACAAGGCTACTAGGGTCTCATAATGTGGTAGGACAGAAAGGAAGACCTCATTTTCATTTTCTTCAGAGCAAGCACTGTACCTGATTGAGTACGAAGTTCAAGCAACTGGCTTTGAGCAGACTCATGTAGTTTCCGCATATTTGACACACTTTCCTTGGCTTGCCGTAGTTGATCCTGCAATAGAAGTTCCCTGCCACCATACCAGGATGGCATAAGTTACAATTTTCAGTGTGAAATTCAGTTACACATGGATATGATGATGGTCTCTGAAGTCTTAGATATTTATTATTAGAAAAACACGAGCAATCAATTATCAAAGTTATAGACTGAATTGGATTACCTCTCTTTCAGGACCTCAAGAGTTTTTTGGTTTTCTTCAGCCAGGCTACGTTGCTTCATTTCCACAATTTCTCTCACTTTGTCCTCCATCTAAAAAAACTCAATAAAATAAGTATGCATCAAATAAATATAGACTGTAACTTTGGATGGATATTCTATTACATGACACATGTTATAGTCTAAAATGCAACTCGATGGCTAACATTCATGATGGAGAGAAACAAAGAAATGTGAATTCGGTAGGAAAATGGTCTAAACATACATCCTACAAGCCTATGACATTAACATTAACTACTTGATGTTTCAGTACCAATTTTACTATATCTAATTAACCCTTTTGATATCATCATTTTCATTGTAAGAAATTTACTGTTTAATTATAATCATTGTCATAAGAGTGTGTTAATTTTATAAAATTATTCACTTTTTTAATGTTATAGACTGGTTTCTGACCTGTTTTAAATTACAATATTTTCTCAACTTTTTTTTTTTTTTGGCTTCTCTATGGGCCTTCCAACCAGCTGCATGTAGATGCAATGAACATCTATAAAAGGACAGCAGGAACCGGTTTCATAGCTAAATTTCCTAGGATATTAAATCCAAACATGGCATATACGGTTACAAAGTAGTACCCGGAAATGCAGTAGGCAGTAGCCTGCCTTTATCAAGAAACAATAACTTGTCTGGATCATAGAAATTACTCAAAATCAGAAGAAGAATGGGGGAAAATAATTATTACTAATATAAATTACAACTTCAGTGGAAGTTGGTAACTGTCATGAAAGTGGATACTCACAAGGAAACATCTTAAGGATGGTGATGATTGTGTCAAGTTGTTAACTGTTTTGATAAACATGTTTTATATTTTTCTATTCATCTGATACACACTCCCATTTTTTCATCTTTATCTTTCTTCAACATAATCTAGAGAAAGAACAAAGAAAGAGTACATATACTTAAATAATGAATGCATTTAACAAACTTCTTTCACCCCACACCCCATGAACATTGCTGTTGTGGACACAGTTACACACAGGCATCAGCATTACATATCCTGAGTAATTCCTCCACTGCATAACAATATTTTATGTTGAAAGAAACACTCAGGTTAGGCAATGAACACATGGAGGAAAATTTATGAAAAGAAACATTTTTCAAAGATCAATTAAAGAGCTATTTGAATTTTGATAAAAGATCTGAATCTGTGTTGAAGCCAGTCAGTTGACACAATTTTCAAATCCTGACAGATTAAGAAATGAAATTGGATCGAGATGTTCGGGTATGATACACAAATCCAAAATTTACATCCGTAAATTACATAGGATCTCCCTTGAGGTTGATCTAAATTCCACCTTCCTGATATCTTTATTCTGCTTGGCATCCTAATCACTTATATTTGCAAATAGCATTGCACAGATTTATCGTGATCTCTCCAATTATTTTGTTATTGTTGTTTCTCTCCTTAATTGCAACAAACCAACATAGGAAAAATCTGAGTGTGTCATAAGGCAAAAATTTTCATGGAAAAGTTTCTCTCAAAAAATTAAAAAAAAAATGAAAAGTTTCTAATTTGTCCAAGACTTCCTTGTTATGAGCACATGGGCAAAAGATGTTTAAGTGCTTCACTCAACCAGCACAGAAGCTGTTGTGGATACGTTTTTATGCATATCATGACCTCAAAATTTCAGTAAAGTTGGTCCCTTATTTGGTTCTTTGAAGTCAAACTGCAAATCTAGTAGGAATTCATATATAAAACAACTGTCAGGAAAGAGGACTAAACATCAATGAATTGATGATCTATGAGCATCCAGATAATCCTGAGAGCAAAAGGAAACAAGAAATATCTCACTTTCTGTATGAGGACAAAAAAACAGAGGCAGAAAGGAAATCAAATTTTCCAAATGAAGGTAAATGAGCAAGGATAGTCAAATTTAATTCCCACTATCTAGTATATCAGAGGGGGAGGAAATGCAGAGAACAAGACAAACATACAACAAACCTTGTGCCTTGACATAAATCACAGACAATTGAATTTTAGGGGAAAACAAAGTTAGTACTGTCAATAAGATGATTCTACCATTGACGCTAACCTGTTGCTCAAGCTGGCGGTTCCGCTCTTCAAGTCGTCTAATAGTAGCTTGCTGGTTCTTTAGATGAGTGGCTTCAGTCCGGTACTCTTCAAGCTCAAGATTCATTTTTCGATTCTCAGATTCAAGTTCAGACAATTTTTGATCTTGCTCCTAAAATAAAGAACCAATTATGGTGCAGGAGAGCCATTCAAAACAACACTTCTAGAAGAACTACACAGAGCCGCATCAAAACATGTAATCCAGGACGGGAGAGATGAAATTTAGGAATCGTGGACATGATAATCTAACCACAAACTTTGTATCAGCAGAGACCACAAGGGTTAACAACTTCAGAAGTGTAAAGCAAATAATAGCAGAGAGAAAATGTAGAGAATTGCAATAATCTCTGAAGGAAAAATACCAATTTAATTCAGAATGAGCTTACAGCAATTGAGGCAAGAGCTGGATAAGGATCTGGAGCTTCATAAAGCTTCTGGTAGATGTTAAGAAATGCATTTTCTCCAAATTTTGCTCTTTTTGTAAGATTATCAACTTCTTCTTGATAACTCTTAAGCAAGGAGTTAAACAAATTTAGCTTCTCATCTACTGATGCTCTCTTGAAATCTGTGCAATAATTTACATGGAAGCCTCAGAAAATGACAGAAACAAAGTTCCACTGGTAAACTTTTAGATGCTCATTTAGCTGAGAACATGCAGGTATCAGAACCAAAAAAGTACTAGCAAATAGTACTAAGCAGATGGAAAGACACATAGCATACCCCGAGTACTCTCTGCTAGCTTCCTCCTGTTCTTCTGACTAATTTCCTGGTTTTCAGCAATTTTTAGTCCCTGTTCATCAAGAGCACTTCTTTCCTTTTCTAAATCAAAATCTGTTCCCACGTTAAAAAAGAAAGGGTAAAGGACACTTGGTTAAAGAATGACAGCACCTTCATCACGTTAACAATCATCAATAGGTAAAGGAAAGTTGGCATTTAGCTATCTATTGGGCATAAGCAGAAATCATTTAGATAAAAAAAATAGTGCAAGCAAAAGAATGTCATTTTCACATCATTACTAGCCACATGCCTCCAACACGAACAAAACATATGCCATTCACACTAGTTTGTGGATATAATGAGCATAAAACGTAAATGAGGAACTGACAGCATATATATAGTTCTGAAGTATTGTAGATTATCATATCGGACATCCAACAACTTTGACAGTGGAAATGAAAAATCTATTACAGTGGCATCCATACTGTCAGATCTCGGCAGCGATTCTGTTACTATATGCAGTGCGCATTGAATCTGATACTGCTGCTTCAATGATATGTAACAACCAACATGCCGCAAATGCCAAAATATCATATTTATAGAGGATATGAGTAATGCAGCATGGTTATGAATAGATTTTAAACATACATGCCTTGTCCATTGCAAGAATTGCATGAACAAGGGACCTTGTAGGACAGCAAGAAAGTTACCAAAGTTGCATGGATGAAGAGATAGAAATGTGGAGAAAGCATACAGGGCCTAACCACATGCCAATGTTTGAGTGCTTATTTGGCAAAAGCAGCGACAATCATATGAGAAGCTAGGAGTTTGATGAGTAAATATTATGTGATGGACGATGGTTTTAAATGGTATAGCCATGTCCCACAAAGAGTAGATGAAAACTCATTAAATGGCTTGAATTTACAAGGAAAAAAAAAAAGAAATAGAAGCTAGCTATTAACAGGTAAGGATCACAATTAGAGCTACTTGAAGTGGACAAGATAATGCTCGATGAATGGTTTCACACTGAATACAAATAAGTAGCAACCATCCTCGTACAATAATAAATACCTGTTATGTCCTTTCTTCAGAGGAAAGGAAAAGGTAGTACAATACTATGCAACTTTATGAATGTAGAGTTATAAATCCAAGAGGAGAACAACTTTTGTTTATTCTAGCAAAACAAGGGCAAAAAAATGATATGTAGACATAGATTTATGAATATACAAATGTGGTATAATGAATTTGCATACAACATATACATATATAGGTGGTATCAGAACCATGATTAGAGATCAGTTGAAGCATTCAATTATGTTCTTTTCCATTTTTCTTTTTTTTTTCGGAGGGAAGGACAGCAGATGGAATTCCTTCTACCACTTAAAACTTGCCTCAGTTCAAAGGAAACCAATACTTGTCTTTTAGTTATGGCATCTAGACAATTTATTGGTTGTTACGTGGGTCGGGACAGCTTCTTAGAAAGAAAGAACTATCCTAGACTGGATGCTTCTTGTTCGAATCAACCAATGCAAAATCTCTAGATCTTGGCCATTTCTCATCGATTGTTGTAATCACAATCAGTTAACAGATACCCATTGCCAGAGTTGCCACAATGACAAATTTGGTTTCCTTCTAGTATTCACTTCTAAAACTTACATGCCAAGTATGTGACAATCGGCAAGCACTAAAGATCTTCTTCAATCTATTTTTCATGCTTCTTCCTGAATTTGTTTGCACTGAAGAAAGATGTGAACTTGACGCCACAGCAGATTCGAACAATTCCAGGATTAGTCCTGGGACCTGGACATGGGTGCATGCGTTGGTCAGGCCCTTTGGCTAAGATCCACCTGCTGCTTTGGTGAGGCTGGGGTGACGTACTCACCCATATGGTATAGGACCTTATGATCACATTCAATGTGATGGGGAGGGGCTGAGCCACCTTTATTATCGCCCTGTATCGGACATTCTCCAACAAAGTGGTGGACCTTATGGTCATACCCAAAGGGAATAGCTATGCTAGTCCCCCCCCCCCCCACCGAAACTCCGTTTTGTCTTATCAAAAAAAAAAAAAAGATGTAAACTCTTCAAAGAAGGACTCCCAACCCCAGTGACTTCATCTCCCGATGCTCTTCACTAAAAAAACTATGGGAATGATTGACATAGACCTATCCAAAAGAGTCATATGAAGATTATTTCATTTTTCATTTCTGTAACTTGCTTCCTCTCTTTGCACCTTTTTATTTAGATCTTAGCTTCTTAAGCATAAGCTGAGCTATCAAAAAAGGCTAATAATGAGATAGACAGCAACCACGCAACATATGGAGGTTCAGTGTAGTAAAAAAAGAAAAGCATTCTATGACACCGAGTAAGAGGGAAGGGTTGTGCTGCCAAAGCAGTGAAATGTTTCTGCATTTTTTGATCTATTTCTTTCTATATTTGTTTAATCTCCTGTTCTTCATTTTGCCCTTTAAGACCAATTTTATGGCTGTGGTCTGAACTAGCATTACTTCTTCTAAACTTCAGGTATCTTTGGCCAAGGTATATAGAAGTCACTACATATAATTACTATTGCGGAAATGAAAAATGATGAATGCAAAACCATTACATTCTCTCTCTCTCTTTCTAAATAATAAATAATGAATCAGGTGCTTTTACTTGATAGACTTCATGTACTCATCTCCTCATGAATTTTGTTTTCCTAGCTTCTACATTTGCTCCTTCCCATCTCATTCTTTACTGATGGCCCATAGTCTAGAAGAACTATCTACTTAGCTGATCGCATTACCAACTCACAGTGCAGATCCAAAATTAATTGTTAGGTATAAAGAGTATAGTGACTAATCACACACTTGCCTGTGGGCAGAGCCAAGGAGGACACAGTGGGTGTGATTGCTTCCAATAAAGTAAAGAATGCCTTCAAGCCCTCCATCTAATCCCTTTGAAATTATATGGCAAAGCCAACCTTAAAAAATTGGATGCCCCCCGAAAATTAATATCAATATCAATAGTGATTAAATAATCATCCTGATTATGTAATGCCATATTTCTTAGGTACCATAGCTAAGTTCCCATTCCAAATTTTTAAACACCCTTTGATCTTGCTGAGGCTAAATGGCAAGGGCCTTACCTCAAAATATCTCACCCACTTTAAAATAACACAAAGATGACATTTTTCACAGTATAATCACCTTGTCAACTTCTTTCACATCATCCTCAAATCCCACTATACATGTTAAGTAATAACATCAAGTAAAGCCTTGTAACTTACAAATAAATATAAAAAATGCCTTCATAAAGGAAATTGCTCCCATTTCCCAAAGATTTAAAACAACTGTCTCTCTTCTACTAGCTGGACCAAGGATTAACACAGAATACACCTTTTTAAGAGGAGAAAAAGATTACCTTTTCTTAAATTTTCCTGCATGTGATGAATATGATTTAGTGTCCACAAATTTTCATTCAACAATGAAATATAGTATTTGGTAAGGGCCATATATGTCTCAATATTACTGACAAATCATAAATTTCTCCATTGTTGCAGTACTAAGAAACCATGGTGAACCTTATTGACTTCCCTTTTTCCATCACATCTTTAGTATAAATTGATGCTTTGCTATTGATATTATGGAGGCATGTCTACTTATGGTAAGCTCCTATATGTTGACGAAGTAGACTTGGAGAAGAGAGAAGTGATGTGCTAGATGAAATAAGTCAGATTCAAACATCTAGAGCTAGTCAAATATAAACATGAACCTTCGAGATCTAGTATGGCAATATGCAAGATTTCTCCTTGATAGAAACCCATCATATGAATGTCTCATGTTTCTTGGTCCCCCACAGGAACAATCCTAGCTCTGTCCATACACTTATACAATTTTAAAAAAATTCCAAAAAGGTATTTGGGAATAAAAAGATGCCCTCTTTTAGCTTTTACTAAACAATTTTTTTTAAAAAAAAAAAAACTGCACTAAAATTTTTGTATTTGTTTGTGAATGGTTGCTTAGAAAAAAGACATATGCCCATATAACTTGCCCTATCAGAAAGAATATCAACTTAACCAATTAAACAAAGTTGTCTGGTTCATGACATAGAAAGCAAGAGACAACAAAAAGGCATTATGTACGTCCAAATCATAAATAAAAGTTTAAGCACAACACAATGATAACCACCACCACATAAATACCTTCATGCAGGTAAGCACACATGCATGCATGATATTACAGGCTTTCTTGATATCCACTTAGGGGTCCGATGCTGAATATTCTCCTACTATAAGAAAGGGGACGGGTGGCAATGTATTTCCCATGTGAAATCAATAATAAGGTTCAAGGTTTGGAGTACCTTTCAACAGACTAGACATTGAAGCACTCATGGTTGAAGCTTATAAATTGCAAAAAAATTAAGAAGAAAGATAAAGGAAAAAAGTTTGCACGAAAGCACAAAGCACAAACAAAATTTTCAATACACTTTTCAGACTCTTCTACTTCAAATTGTGTGACAGGACTTCGAACACCTTAAAACCAAATTGTAGTGCTGCACTGGCAATAGCCATAAGATAAACCTAAGCAATGGAGATCATTGGATCAGAAGAAGGCCTCTCAACAGAGCCCCATCGTTGCACCAGTAAAATACAATTACAATCACTCGGATCAAAGAAAGATTTCAAGTTTACACACAAACTAAGGTAGAACATAAGTTCGGTTGTCTAATGGGTAATCCCTGATAGTTTTCCCCCTAAAAACAAGATCCGGCACCCTGACAGTTCGAAAGCCTCGAAAGAGTCCCACACCCCAATTCAAGGGCCAAGAAACAAACTCGGAGAATTGTAGTGAATCCTATCTCGAAGTCAGATTCATCCCATACCCTGACTCGCAAAAAACTGCATTTAATTTGCGAAATCTATAGTTCTAATTAAAATCCTCCCCCATTCCGACTCTCCTTCGATTCCAAGAATGCCCTCTAGGCAACACATCGCCGCTAAAGATCCAAGAAAACAAATAAAGAGAAAGAACGAAATCGAAGTGGAGAGAAGGCGGATAGGAATACCTCTCCAGAAGCTACAGACGACGGCGATGGGGGACGGCAAGCTCCCTTTGTCTCTCTCAGATACCGGCTGGTTCGCCTCCATTAATGGGGGAGAATGGGATCTGCGACTCGCTTTCCCGCTCTCTCTCTCCCTTCCTTTGAATAGCTTTGGGGATTTGCCCGAGATTACTATACTGGAACAGAAGGAAAGATTATTTCTAGGTTTTAATTTCTTTTTTCCCGCAGAGGACTGGTTTCATGACATCCAAGATCGAGCCCCGATCAATCGGTGCTATTTGATGCCTGACGTCCTACAAGAACTACGTTTAAACAGTCATTATTTGTTTTCGCATATTATCGGTTCGGTTGCACCTGCTAAGTGCACCCAGGGTTCGGATCCTCCTCAGTCCTGCCGACGATTGAAGAGGAAAGAGGGGCCGGTAAATCTGTTGGATGGCTCCACGTGGCCACCAACAGATGGATGGCCCAAATTATTTTATTTTTATTTTTTTCCTATTAACTCTATGTAAAAGAAAAATTACATTATGTAATTTTTAATCAATTCAATCGAATCATAATACTAATTCATCTTATCTTTGAATAATTTAAAATTATTTTAAATATTCATCATTTTAATTATTTGATTATTTAAAAATATTTTTTAAAATTATCAACGAAATATACAACAAATCATTTTTCTGTTTCAAAATAATCTTTGATCTCAAAGCATGTATTTATCAAAATAATTATTTTTTTTTTGGCTAAAAAGCTATAGCATCTTTTCTTTCTCCTAAATCTTTTCACCCAGCATTTTTTTGCCGTTTTGCACAATAATAAAGAGCTATACGGACATTGATGGCCGAAATAATATTTACGATAGATAGCTATCAAATAGGATGTGGTATATGACATGCAAATATACTATATATATATATCATCTGCATCATTTGATGGTTATCCATTCCCCTCTCTCTCTCTCTAACTCTCTAGCTCCGCTCAAATTGAACTCAACAACAAGACGTTTCTCTCTCTAACTCTCTAGCTCCGCTCAAATTGAACTCAACAACAAGACGTTGGATGCCATTTAAAAGAATTTCTTGAACGAATCTTTTCCAAATAAGATAATATTTTTTTAGAGAAAGATGCAAATTCTTTTTGGGGACACATTCGAAAAGAATAAGACATAAAGACATTTCTAGGTGCTATTTGCTTATTAATCTTATACTAGTTGAAAAGATTTCCAATCATGATTTAGACTCTTCTTCCCGGGTCTCTGGGCATTAGATATGTTAAAACATATTGAGATTTATGAACTTTCTAGATCTTAATAAAATTTTACAATATTTAACATTTATTGTTTCAACCCGACATCGAAATTCCGAGAATCGCTCAAGAAAAACGAATTTATTTGGATGAGATTTAATTTTTTTGATAAATTCCGTTAAACTCAAACAGTAAATAGCAATTTAATTGCTAGAGTTGGCCTTATCCCAGCCTAAACCAAGGGATCTACGTGCTAGATTCGGTCTTATCCCAATAAGACAGCCTTTTAAGATGCTGGCACCAAGCAATATCATCAGGTCGCATCGAACTACGTTACACTTGAAACTTAACCCAGTAGAAGGAGTGGTGCTTATATTACTTGAGGCCGACAAGCAGACTTCTTGCAGGCCACCTGAATCTTCTATCATCCAGCTTATCTAGGCCTGCATAAAACCTCAGAACCAAAAACTGAAAAGCCCCGTTTAATTAAGAAGGAAATGAAAGGAATCATGCGACATCCAACATCATCCGTATCTTACAGTAAATAGAGTTACACGTTAACAGCAGACATTTCCTCCCAAGGGCTGTCACAAACCTGTTCTATACTATGTATTGAATGAAATATTTTCAGAAACTCAAATGGTAAAGAACAGCACCAAACCAAGAGATGCTAATTTGGGTTTTTGCAACATCTGGCAATTGAAACACTGCTAGCTTTAAATCTTCCACTATTGTGAAATAAAGAAAATATAATGAAACACTAACAAGCTAGAACAATCCAACCATAAAACATTTGTAGGATAGATAGGAGGTTCATCATCCACACGTCACAGCAGTACAAAGGGTAACAATCTCCAAGCACATGAATTCTCACTACATCTAGGATTAAAAACACCAATTGCAGGGCACAAGGTAGAAGCATAGGCCAGACATCTGATTTCTCTCTCATCACTGCCCTTCTCCTGATTCCCGTTTGGGAGCTTCCTTGATCTCATCACCTCCGTCCTCCTGGCAGGGCAAAAGACAAAAAAGATGGTAAAATGAACAACACGAAAACCACAATCTACAGTATCATCAGATCAGGAGGGAGGAGGCATACTGTGATATCGGAGGTCCACAGTGTCAGGTTGTCTCGGAGAAGCTGCATGATCAAGGTGCTGTCCTTGTAAGACTCCTCACCCAAAGAGTCAAGCTCTGAAATGGCCTCATCAAAAGCCTGTGATCCAACAGGAGAAGTATTAGGTTCAGGCCATGGTAGGAAAGGATGTGCCTTGTGATCAACATAAACAGTCAACAAGACGATTCGAAACAACTGATGAAGAAAAATATGATATAGAAATCATTGTCTTTTTTCGACATAAACAAGCCACCTAGTTGGTACTTTTTTGAATGCAAGAAGCTGCCTGGTTAATAGGACCTTCACCATATGCATGATGAGGTACACAAGGCCCATCAATTTAATATAATTTAATATAATGCATATGGAGATCTTTTATCCTGTCTCACACCAATTGCACATTACTGCACATCAACTTGAAGACTTTGCAACTTAAGATTAGTAAGTGAAGCTAAGATGATGCATGCAGCTATCTTCAGGGTGCTTAATAAAAAGTTAGATTTACCTACAGTATCACTTAAAAATAAGTATTTCATTAAGTTTTATATTCAGCATGGATTAAGGCATCGATTAAGGCAATCGAGACCTGGGTCCCATCTGACAAATGACTCCAGATTATAGCATCAATTTGGTCAAGAAGTGAGCAAGTTTGCCATGTTGGGCCAATCCTGTGAAAATTATCGATCAGTTCCATCTAGATCACAGCTCAAAGTTAAGGATCAGGAAATAAGACTGAGGAAAATGGGCAGGGCTGGCCCATCAGGCCAGCCTGAAATAGATGTCAGGGCAGGTCCTTTTTTGGCCCAGTGGATCAGGCCAAGTTGGAATTCTAAACCTGAAGCTATTTCAGGTTGGGTCTAGGGTTTTAAACTGGCCCTCATATGGCCCAGCTCATGTGTAGTAAAAAAATATAATAACATATGAAGTATGCACATTAGTCAAACAACTATGTACCCTCCTATATTAAAATTTTAATGAGGCCAGAGTTGTCAACCAATAGCTTAATTATAGGAATCCTTTAGTTAGCCCCGGCTGATTTACTTGATTATGGTCAAAGTTACAAATCTGATCTCTCAAAACTAATATCTAGTTCTCTGATTTACCAGCTAAATTCAGCAGCCAATGCATCCCAGACCCATTTCTAAACTCATATGGTTGTTCCCTCCTTGCAACTAGAGCCTGATAAAATCTGCTCCACCTGCCATCTCAATAATTGTCAATGAACATGTTTGGATTTCCAACCTAGAAGGTCAGGTCAGGCCAGGCCCGTTCTCCAACTAGATTAAATCTCACACAGGACCCAAGTTGACCAAATATTACCATGGCTGAGCTTGTGGTAGATGGTCTACAAAGAAATTATTCTTACTCTCTGCCATGAGAACTCTAGCATTTTGACCAAATATATCTAGCACCAAAATTGAAACTCTAACCACATAACTGTGCAACTGCATGAAACGCCAAAGAAAATTTGAAAAAAAACAAAAAAAGGGAAAAAACAACAGCATGGTAGCCTACCACTACGACCTGCCAGAACCAAAAAATAGTCTAATGAAGCAAGGGCCTATCCTAAGATTTTTATTCTACATCCATAGAATGTCGACCATAGATACTTTCTGCTCCTTACTTTTCTTGTTTACCATTTGTGTGTCATTCTAATCTTAACTTTTAAATTCCGAGCAAACATTTTTTTCTTTTGTAGCCAGCAATGTTATCTTACAGCCAGCAACTTCCAATAGTGACCCCTTTTTTTCAAAAAAAAAGCAACATTTCTAGAGAAGGATGGATATAGATTGAAGAAATTAAATTTCGTTGAATGGTATGATACAAAATTCTCCATCTTAGTACCAAACCCCATACTGGTACCATCTTATTATAATGTCAATATGCGGTACGATACGAGATGGCAAGATGTACTAAGTGTCAGTACATGCGAGACTGCATACTAATACGGTATGATACACCCAAAAGGTGCATGAACTCACTATTAGCATCCACAAAAGTAATGTTCTTTAGCACTTGAGTGAGACAAGTTTGTGTCACGGGCCTAAATGTGCCTAGGCCATTTCTCAAGTGTGTAGAATGCATTATTTTTTCAAGTGCTAAGATATCATGTTGTGCAAGTGTCAGAAAATATCGAGCACCAAAAACTCCCATCAATCATGGATGGCCAGTTAACTCAACTCAAAGCACTCATTTTAATTTTAATATACTCGAGCTACTTATCAGAATAGAAAATGATAAACTTTATGATTGTTTTAAAAAGAAAAAGGTGAAAATAAATGTTTAAGTCATTAGACTTCATTTCTAAAGCATTGTATGCACATGCTCTCTCCCTTCAAATATTTTATCCTGAACAAAGTATACAATCATACAATGACACTAACATGTCATTGCATAAATGACTATCTAATATATAAATCTAAATATCAGCTTTAAACCAGATTTAACTTAGAAGAAAAGAGTATGGAAAGAACACAACGTATTCTTTACAATGATATCATACTATGTTGTAACTGCATATAGGTATTCCTTTACAAGTATACATAGAACAAGATATAGATCTATGTGAATACATTAGTACATGCATCAAATTCTGTGTACATTGCGATCACGTATGTAACATATATTTTGTGTAAATAAAATACATGCACATATGCGCGTGCGCGTGCATGTGTGTTCTTGACTTGTGCATAAAGACACATAGACAAACGTGCTTCTACAAGGTGAACTTGCATAGGCAATTATATATCCCATTAAAAGTAACATCTGAAAAATGTATATGGACAGAAAATATATAGAACTGCATATAGTGGAACTGTTGTGGTAAGATTACTTCCATCAAGGCTCACAGCCAGCAAAACCTATCAAGTGGTAAGACTGCTTAGGAATAAAACATAAAATATAACATTCTACTTCAGATCAAGTTTATTATAGGAGATCCTCATGATTCCAGTGTGCACAAAAAGCACTAGACCAAAACGCATCAAACTGCAAAAACATGCCTAGCAAAGCCTAGTGCAGCATTCATGTTCATTTGGTGCAATCTATGCATACATTAAATGCTTAGTGGCACAGAATTATCCGTTCCATACATTGCATAATTAAAGTTGTATTCTGTACAGCATCCAATTAAAGTCCCAAAAGATGGTGCCTTTAATAATGCGTAAGACGCATAACTAAAAAATGTAACTTTACCAGCCAAACGGCTCAAGCATACGAGTGAAGATTGTCTATTATCAATTGAACAATGAAAAATCATAAATAAAGAAGTACAGAAACAAACCTGTTTTGCAAGACTGCAAGCACGGTCTGGTGAGTTTAGGATCTCATAATAAAAGACTGAGAAATTGAGAGCAAGCCCAAGCCTTATTGGATGAGTCGGAGCCAAATCAGCCAGTGCAATATCCTATTGATACATCTAATGTCAGGATCTGAGCTAATATTCATACGAATACAATATAGCAAAAATCACAAACTACAGCAAATTTAAATATGGGCAACTGGAGCCCTGGAAAAGCAAATAGCACACAAACTCATTCAGCAACATCACAAGAGACCTTTCAGCTAGGTTAAGCATGCAAAAAGAAAGGAAGTAGCAATCAAAGGAAAATTCACCAATAAAAGAACAAATATACGACCCAAGATTCCATGCAATAAGAGGATCTTTGTTCTTATAGCATAATACCCTACAAGGAAAACAGTATGAAAGCGAACAGTCACCAAATTATCATCAATGGACTAAAATGGCAAATCTGAACAGAAGGACCCACCTGAGCAGATTTGTAAGCCAACAGTGTGCTCTCTGCTGCTTCTTTCCTCTCAGCTCCAGTTTTAAACTCTGCAAGGTACCTGTGCAACATCAGAATAAGATTATAACCCCCACCCTTTCTTACAATTTTCTTCTACAAACATCAGTCGAACGATTTCAACGGACCTGTGGTAATCCCCCTTCATCTTAAGGTAGAACACCTTGGATTCCACAGCAGTGGCCGAGGGGATGAGGTGGGAGTCGAGCAGTTTCAGGATCCCATCACAGATCTTGCTAAGTTCAGCCTCAATCTTGCCGCGGTAGTCCTTGATCAAGGCGACACGGTCCTCATTCCCACGGCTCTCCTCCTTCTGCTCGATGGATGAGATGATGCGCCACGAAGCCCGGCGGGCACCGATCACATTCTTGTAAGCCACGGAGAGAAGGTTGCGCTCCTCGACGGTCAGCTCCTCCACGTCGACCGTCTTCACTACCTTCTCCATGAACTCTACCATCTCCTCGTACCGTTCGGCCTGCTCGGCCAGCTTGGCCATGTAGACATTCTCTTCACGGGACGATTCGGCCGGCGACATCGTAATTTTTGTCTCCTAAACTCTGCAGGTATTCCAGATCCAGATCAAACACACGTTCTCACCCCGATTTTTTTTCTTAATATTAAAAGAAGTGAACCGATGAAAGATCTTCCCCCCGCCCCTTTTGTGCATGCCCCCTTCCATCTTCATCCATTGAGGAAAAGGGCGTGAGAGAGATGTAGGGAAAAAAAATCTAGTTTTAAATATGCTCAATGTCGTTCTGACCTAGGAATGGAATTTTAATTAAAAAGGAATATAAATAGGCACTAAATTACCTCGGTTAGACAAAATATAAAAATACCTCTAAAATTAGAGGAAAAGGAGAGATATATGTGAACAACTATTCGATTTTCATTTATCCACTATGTATTCCTTTTTCTTTTTATAATCTTTCAACTTCCTCCGATAAATCACTGGATCACAAGATATCATCAGATTTTCTAAAAAATTAATACGATGGATGCATGCACTCCACTTTTTTTTCCTCAAAAATAAAGAGAAAATTATCAAACCCCTCTTTTGGGTGGAAAAAAATCATCAAACGCTGGAAAATGCTAAAAGGACAACACGATCCTTTTATAAACAAAACATAAAAGCCAAATAAAAGATCGAAAACTTCCAAACCTCAGACGAAATCAAGATTCAAAACGTCAGATCAAATCAATCCACACGCGGAAACAAAAGTAAATCGAAGAAACGGTTGAAATTAATGAATAAAGAAAACGAAAATCCCACCTTCCTCCGAAACAAACTCCTTGGGCTCTTTCTTTTTTTTCCTTCGATCTACTTCGCCGCTCGGTCGGCCTCCCTTGTTCCAGTTTTCTTCGGCCGAGGAGACGTCGAGCCCTAAACCGTTCTCCTACCTCCGGTCAAATCAGTAAGAGACACGTGGTCGGTCGAGAGATCGGCAGCTGTTTTATCATGCAGACACTGCCACGCTGGCGCTGCGCGTCAAAAGGGCCCACCCCGCAAACCGCGTTGGGCGTTCTCGGGTGCACGATCACGCCGTCCATTGCAATCACAGCCGTCCATGCCTCGACGTACTTCATTGAGGGACATGATTAAATTGGCTCCTGAAGGATGGTTCCTTTTCTTGGGCCTGGCATTATCTCCGCACTGTAATTTTGTTTGCACCGTGCATGCAGTAAATCCAGTGCGACCATATTTTTATTGTTTCAAAAATATTTATTATAATATAATAAAATTAAAATTAAAATAATTAGAATTAATTAAAATTTTTGTTTAGATTAAAATATTTTTATGGCATCCTAGTTTAAAATCTACAATATCTTGATTCAAAATCTACGATATCCTAGTTCAAAATGATCAAAAATAGTATTACGACATTTTACTTCAAAATTTACGACATCCTAGCTCAAAACTTATGATATCGATTCAAAAATGACGACACCCTAGTTCAAAAGCTACGATATCCCAGTTCAAAATCTACGATATTCCTGCAAAAAAATATAAATTAAAACAAGAAAAGACATCCTAGTTCAAAAGCTACGATATCCCAGTTCAAAACCTACGATATCCCTTTAGAAAAATATAAATTAAAATCAAAAACAGTATTACGACATCCTAGTTCAGAAACTACAACATCCCAGTTCAAAACCTACGACACTCATGAAAAAAAATATAAAATAAAATCTGAAATAGTATCATGACATCCTAGTTCAAAAACTACCCTGCAGAAAAATATAAAATAAAATCTGAAATAGTATTATGACATCATAATTCAAAAGCTACGACATCCTAGTTCAAAACCTACGATATCCTTGCAGAAAAGGGACCGAAGAAAAAGGTATTTTGGTTTGGATAAAAATTTCAAATAAAAATTGAAGACTAATCTAGTCATGCTCAGCTCCCATCCCTTCATGCTACAATGAATACATTTGGACTAATAAAAAAGTAAGGTGCGGGCCATGCTGAATTTCCCGCATCGCACGCGGCGCACAGAAACTTTTTCTCTCCGCCGGGGGGTGACGAGGGAAGGTGACGGTGTATTTAAAATAAAAAAATATTATAAGGACACTCTTAATTATATTTATTTTTTTAATTTTAAAATATTATAATTAAATTTTTAAAATTAATAAATTATATCAACGTGAATTTTGTTTATTTTCAAGTCGTACGATCCCTAACACGATATCTTAATTTTATAAAATTATTTTGAAATAAAAATTATAAATAAAAATAAGAGAAATGTTAAAGGGTCCCATAATAAGAAGGGGGAGAGGATAAGGCGGTCGTCGAAGATTTTAATGGATGGCTTTTTGAGAACTAAGAAGGGGGTAGGAGAGGGAGTCCACGGGCAAAGCCCCTGTTAGGCTGTCATGGTGGAAGGGAGGATCGGAGGGAAGAAGGGGAAGCATGAATGCTTGGAGAGGAGGGCGGAGAGGGTGGAGTGGCTACATTTGTAAGTGTGGTAGGAACGAGTGTGAAGGTGGAGGGCGGCGATGGAGACATGAATGAGGGAGAGGGAGACAAATTAAAGGAGGGGGAGGGCTGGTTGGATGGATCTTTTTGTGGTTTACAAATATCAAATGAGAGGGAGCTAGGGTCGCTGAATGTTTTATATTTTCTATATCGAAATATTTTATGCCATTAAATACTAAAGCGCATTTTGTTTGTCTAAGTGGTGGGTGCTTTTAAATTTCTGTATACCAGTTTGATGTCTCCTTCGTTCTTGTTTGTCCGTTCTGGACAAGAAGGGGTAGACGTAGGGGTGGATACCAGTCAGGTGTTCCAAGGAGATGCTTCGGTACTAGAAACTTGGGAAGGAAGAGCGAGGCAGATAACAACGATAGGGGACTACTTTGGTAGGCTACGAGAAAATGGGTTCCATCACCAAGGTCCATGCCAAGAAAGAGGGATATTGGGAAGCCATGATATGAAGAATGAGCAGCAGCAGTCATCAATAGCTGCGCTTAAATATCAGAGAGTTCAAAGGCACTTGCAAGATGTTAAAGCATGGCTACGATCGCTTTTCTTGTTTTTTATATTTTATTTTAGGTAGATAGAAATTCATCAATAAAGTCAGAAATATATGGTTTAAATTTTGATCTTGAGATGTACTTTAAATTTATTTCAAGTTTTTTTTTTTTTTCTTGGATAAGGAAATTTCTTTCAAGTTTTTGAAAATGATAGAAATAAATTCGTTTGGTTACTCTAATTTTAACGCTACTTTCTTGATGTATAATGTTCTATTTGATTGAGCAAAAATATGTGAAAGATTGATCTATTTTTGACAAAATGACTGGCATTATTTGCTGATTGTTGGTCTAAGAACCCATCATCTTTTGCATCCGATATCTATAATCATGGATTGTTAAATAGGGAACCTAGAGGACATTCAAAGAGGATTTCCTGGGTGGATACGGGAGCATCTGCCCTGCGAGTGTGGGTTTTGGTGCTTGGTTAAAAATGATCACGATTCGGCCCGTGCATATAAGTTCTACGCCCCTGTGTACCCTTTCAAGATGATAACTATGGTCTTGGTATCCAATCGACGTGTCTAGGTGCTCGAAGTCTCCATGCTACCGGGCTGAGCAGTAAAAGCTATGCATGCTTTGTAATATTTTGAGATTTATTTTTTTGCTGAACCGAGGAAACGACAGCAGCCTCCCAACGGCATTTGCGATTGTTAAATTTTGTTAACGGAAAGTAACCCGAAACTGCATGAAAATTACGGACCGCTCAAAAAGGAGGAGGGGCGTGAGGGAGCCGTAAGCTTGTAATAGCTTAAACCACCATCCTACCAGCCCCATCAAATTTAGCCCATCCCTGACCGTGAAATCCTCCTGCATTCCGCTCGAGCATCGAGCCCCCGAGTAATATCCACCTCTCCGTCTCGTCTCGTTCTGTGTCTGCAGGACTCTCCAACGCCCCCACAACCACCATCCCATGAAAGTAGGAAATTCTCTTCTACAGCCAGGTGGCAAGATCCTTTCCTATTACTCTAAGGGCGAGCATCACCATGTCGATGGACGCATCGGTCTCCTCGCCATTAATTGTCCTCTCCTTTTCTCCGGTCCATTTTCTTTTCGCATCGCAATTTTTTTTAAAATATGGATGGGCATTTTCTTTTATAATATAGTTATTAGTAGTTAGAAGGATAGAATGGTCATGTTAATATAGTTTACTAATTTAAAAAATTTAATTAAATAATTTAAAATCAAAAAATATAATAAAACTAAAATAAAATTAATATATATATATTATAAAAAAGAAAATTTAAAGTAAAACATTAATTAAGATTGATATTGGTTCTTGAAAATATGCCTTGAAATGTCAACATTCGCAATGATGTGATATTTGTTATGACCGGACATAGATTATGAATATATAATTATTGACCGCTAAGGTGGTAGTCCAGTTGGTAGAGGCCTTGCCTCACTACCAATATGTTGCGTGTTCGAGACATGATCTCGCAGATGACTTGATTAAATCCAGAAATTTGTACCGAGACATGATCTCGCAGATGACTTGATTAAATCCAGATGACTTGATTAAATCCAGGAATTTGTATCATGTTGACCTACTCACCATTAAGTGGGGAAAGACGTTGGTTCGAGACATGATCTCGCAGATGACTTGATTAAATCCAGGAATTTGTATCATGTTGACCTACTCACCATTAAGTGGGGAAAGACGTTGGTTCGAGACATGATCTCGCAGATGACTTGATTAAATCCAGGAATTTGTATCATGTTGACCTACTCACCATTAAGTGGGGAAAGAAGTTGGTTCGAGACATGATCTCGCAGATGACTTGATTAAATCCAGGAATTTATATCATGTTGACCTACTCACCATTAAGTATGACTTGATTAAATCCAGGAATTTGTATCATGTTGACCTACTCACCATTAAGTGGGAAAAGACGTTGGTTCGAGACATGATCTCGCAGATGACTTGATTAAATCCAGGAATTTATATCATGTTGACCTACTCACCATTAAGTATGACTTGATTAAATCCAGGAATTTGTATCATGTTGACCTACTCACCATTAAGTGGGGAAAGACATTGGTTCGAGACATGATCTCGCAGATGACTTGATTAAATCCAGAAATTTGTATCATGTTGACCTACTCACCATTAAGTGGGGAAAGACGTTGGTTCGAGACATGATCTCGCAGATGACTTGATTAAATCCAGGAATTTGTATCATGTTGACCTACTCATCATTAAGTGGGGAAAGACTGCAAAAATTTGAGCATCTCAATCCAGGAATTTGTATCATGTTGACCTACTCGCCATTAAGTGGGGAAAGACTGCAAAAATTTGAGCATCTCAAATCGAATATTATCTGGCAGGGTGAGGTCCTGCGGGGGTAGCTACACCGAGATTTATTTTTTCTAACCCTTTCGTTCATCAAAAAAAAAAATCTAGCCAGGCTAGGTTGGTTAAGAACTTGTCCAATTCCGAAATGCTATCGGGCATTAAAGCCATTTTGGCATCTACAACTTGGCTTATTTGGAAAAATAGAAATCTAAGAACCTTTCTAAATTCTATAGTCTCACTAGAAAGTAACGCAATGCCAAGGTATTCAAATGTAACGCAATGCCAAGGTCTTTGGACTTTTATCTCGAGTCCGAAACTCTGGAGAAACCTTAATGGGATTTATCCCTTTAACAAACTAGTTGGGTATGTCGCTTGGTTACCCCCTCCTCTTGTGCTCTCAAAGTTGACTTCGATGTCTCGGTCAGAGAGGAGCCAGATACATTATTAGGAACTCTTAAGGGTCCTTGATATATGCGCCGAAGGGGGGGGGGGGCTTGGCGAGGGTACCCGTCACATGCCTAAATTCTACATAGGAATTTTTCATGTGTTGGCGCTAGGAATGCCCTACCAGCTAGCCATTTCTTCCCACACACACCAGCAATCAAGTGTGTAAAATGTTGCTGCCCTAAATGCCACACTGTACTGCACCCAAAACTAGTGTCGCATCCTTGTGCCTCAGCACCATGTGTGCTACCTTGTGTACCTGCACAAACCCTGTTGCCTGCCTAAATATTCAGCCAAACATACACAAACACAGCACCCACCTGTTCATGCACTTTAGCATCACAAGAACATAGGAAGGCAACAAAAAATTACGGGAAACCACCCCCAACCCAATTTGATTTTTTTATTTCTCAAATCAGGATACAATATACAAGAGTTTTTTTCCAAATTGCAGCAACAGCCCCCCTTCAATCCTCTCATAGGCCTAACATCAACATCTATTTTTTTACACAGCAGTTGACGAGCCCAACTACATGACCTTTGCTGGCACCAACCAGCCCTCAACACATCTGCAGGAGCAGTTATTTGAGGAAAAACCACCCACAAACTTCTGCCCACTAAATAAGCCATGAACAGCCCTGAAATAAACCACCTGGTAATTGCCACACACATGTGTGAGTGTGTGTCTGCCCCATGCACCAAATGTGCCAAGCACACATGCTCCTTGCTGCCACCAATTCAGCTAGCATGCAACGCCCCTTGCACAGCTCCTAGCTAGCATTGACTATGCTTGGCCTTACCCCACACTTGCCTTGGCTTTGCTCCCGCTGTCCATGCTGCCCTGCACATGCTCCTACACGCGCATATGTTGCCTTGCTGCCGGCGTTGTATGCCAATTGCCCGTGCTTGCTGCCCCACTGCTGTACCGAATGTCTAGTACCCATGCACATGACATGGCTTGGCAGACACTCTGATTGTGTTGCGTGCGCACACCCGCGCCCGCTGCCTCATGCCTCGCTGCTTGTTGCATACCATCTTGCTAGTCCGTTAGCATCATAGACATGCACCAACATGCCTTCTCTTGGCTTAGCACCATCCAGCCAAGCCATCATGCCCGGCATTTCACCTATGCCAAGCTTTGAGGGTTTAACAAATCCCCCACACTTAAGAAAGACGACGCCCTCGTTGTGTCAACAACCAAATATTGCTGAACTTGATCTTCAAGCTGCCACAAAACAGCTCCACGTTCCCATATAGCATCTGCTTCACTTTCCCTTTTCCATTGCACAAGGAAATATATCCTACGATTTAGTTTGCTCTCCCCCACACACCGATGAGCCAAAATCTTTTCAATTTCCTTGTCAAACTCCTTCTTGTTGCCGATCCCGCCGTCGCGCCTGTGACTTCGGAACCGCCGTCTACTAACTTGACCGCGCTTCAAGGCCAGCATGGCCAGGGAGTAGGTCAGACAGGACGTCTTGAGCCCGTGCTTCAAGGCCAGCATGGCGACGGGCTCGTCCAGGCTATAGATTTCCAGAGCTGCAGTCTTGAACCGGGTGATGTAGTCCCGGAGCAGCTCCTGGTCCTGCTGGCGGATAGAGAAGAGGCTGTCCACCTCTCTCGGCACCTTCCGACAAGCGTCGAAGTGCGCCACAAACTTTCCTTCCAACTGGTGGAAGGAGCAAATAGATCCGGGCTCGAGGCGGGTAAACCAGACTCGGGCGGCCTTCCGGAGGGTAGCGGGGAAGGCGATGCACAAGAGAGCGTCCGTGGCCCCCTGGACCCTCATGAGAGCCTTGTAGCTCTCCAGATGGTCCAGAGGGTCGGTGGTCCCATCGTAGGGATCCACCCGTAGCATGCGGAATCGGCTCGGAATTGGCTCCGCCTGGATTTTTTCGGAGAAGGGGGGACGGGAGTCGTAGCCCGCTGGGTCCGCCGATGAGTTCTGCAGGTCGGCAAATCGACGGGCGAACTCTGCCAACTTGCGCTCGTGCTCCTCCAGGCGCCTCTTGGCCTGGCACCTGATGGCCTCGTCGGTGGAATCTTCCGCCGAGGCCGCTGTTGAAGGGGGCGCCGATCGATCTCGGCGCAGGGTCATGCCACGGCATCATTTGCTGCGATGCGCCGTCTCGGCTTCATCGACCGGGGATCGACTCTCGTGATCCGCCGAACCGGAGTAGTTCCTTTTCGTGGAAGTTTGACGGCTCCCGCGGGGGTTGGAGACTGCCCGCGGTTGGGACGGTCTGCCTTGAATGGAGCGCAGGCTCCCACGCAGCCCCGCGGCCCGAGCTGCGGGTGTCCCTGGCTGAGGCTGCGTGGCCAGGGAGCGCTACTGGTGTTGTAGCTGCCGGACCGCCGAGGTCAAAGTCTGCAGCTATTGGATGACGGCCGCGAGAGGTCCGTCCGCCGAGATCGGCTGTGGTGGAAGAGGAGGGGGAGCTGGGAGCTCCCTCTCTGGGCTGTGGGCCCCCTAGGGGGAGGGGACCTCCCCTACACGGCTGGTGGACGCCTCACGTCCATGAGTGACCACCATTGTCCGAGCACGCTTTGCCTGCAGAAAGCTAGCTCCCACTAGGGGTGTTGTCCTGCCCCCCTACCTGGCGCGCCAATCTGTTGCCGATCTCGCCGCCGCGCCTGTGACTTCGGAACCGCCAATCCGACTATACCATCTCACTCCTGGGGCCTCCTAGCTGGGCCGAACCTACAAGGCAAGGTCAGAAAATCCTGGCCGGGGATTCCGGCGAGGGAGCTCCGACAGTCAAGTTAGTAGACGGCGAGAGGGAACAGATTCTCTGGGACAGGCCCCCGAAGGAGTCCCAGACTCAGAGAACGTGCTAGCAAGAAAGATGCCAGAGAGACCAGAAACCCGGCTGGGTTCCTTTGCCGAGCTCACGCCAAGCGACCCCCTCTTGGGACCTTGGATCTTGCTCTTGAAGCGGAGTTTCCAGCCTTTGTTTCACTTACCTTGTCGTCTATTCCCTCCTCCCTTTTATCTCATCCTGTCACCCCCTCGTTTTCCGCTCCTGGGAGGCTCCCTTGTCACTTTTCATCTCCTTCCCTCCGCCCCTTTCTCTTTCCCCTTTTGGTTCAGAGGGCCGGGCGACTTTTCGGCCTCGTTTGCCGAGCCCAGCGGGGAAAGAGTAAGGGAGGGGGATGCTGGTCGGACTGCTGACCAGACCTCGGGCCGAGCATGAGCGCTCTCCTTCCCAGGCACCGGCGCTGTCCGTTATCGGGCTCTGCTTTGTCAGGGCCTCGTCTCTCGACTGCGAAACATGTCGGGCCGACGTAAGTGATGTTTCGCGTGCCGCCGCCGTCCGTATGGGGTGCCTTTCTCGGGGTGCGGTGCGCACGGCTCGAGGGGCAACCTCGGAGCCCGCGCCTCCGTTCTTCGGGACCTTCTCTGTATGAGCTGGCCTACGTCGGCCGAGGTGGACCCCTCCCGGGTGGACACCTGGCGGAGCAGTAGAAGGACGCCTGGCTTCGGCCGAGGTGGTCCCATCTCCGGGCGCCACCTGGCGAAGGAGCGAAGGGGCCCGGCTCGACCTCGGTCGAGGCGGGACCGTCTCAGGGTGCCACCTGGCGAGGGAGCGGGGGAGCCGCCGACCTCGGCCGAGGTGGACCCCTCCTGGGTGGACACCTGGCGGGGTGGCAGACGGTCGCTCAGCTTCGGCCGAGGTGGTCCCGTCTCCGGGCGCCACCTGGCGAAGGAGCGAAGGGGCCCGGCTCGACCTCGGCCGAGATGGGACCGTCTCAGGGTGCCACCTGGCGAGGGAGCGGGGGAGCCGCCGACCTCGGCCGAGGTGGACCCCTCCTGGGTGGACACCTAGCGGGGTGGCAGACGGTCGCTCGGCTTCGGCCGAGGTGGTCCCGTCTCCAGGCGCCACCTGGCGAAGGAGCGAAGGGGCCCAGCTCGACCTCGGCCAAGGTGGGACCGTCTCAGGGTGCCACCTGGCGAGGGAGCAGGGGAGCCGCCGACCTTGGCCGAGGTGGACCCCTCCTGGGTGGACACCTGGCGGAGCGGCAGGAGGGCCCGGGCCGAGCTCGACTTCGGCCGGGGTGGGGACATCTCAGGGTGCCACCCGGTGAAGCGGGAGGAGGGCCCGGACCGAGCTCGACTTCGGACGTAGTGGAGCCGCAACTTACTTGGCCGAAAAAACCTCCACGTGGCTCGAATCACGTCCAACGAAATCTGAGACACGCCACGTCATCGTTACGGCCGTAACACTTCCTAATGAGAGGAGGTACCCATCTCTGCTGTGCCCTGCTTGATTATGCATCTTTATAGTAGTGCTTTAGAAAGCTCACATGGAAAGTAAGGTGGATCTTCGGCCTATCAGGTAAAGCCAACTTGTATGCCACATTCCCCACACGTTTTATTACCATGAATAGACCATCATATCGCTATATAAGGCCTCGATGATATCTATGATCTGTAACTTTTTTCCATATATATGGAGTTAGCTTCAACAGAACTTTGTCCCCTATACTGAATTCTAAGGAACATCGACCCTTGTTAGCATTCTTCTTCATTCGCCTTGCTGCCTTTGCCAAACTGACCATTGCTCCTTCAATCAGCTCAGTTTTATCCCTAGCAAAGCAATAAGCAGCAGGACATAACGCTTGGTCCTTCTGTTGGGCTAGTTCAAGTGGCATAAGAGGTTGAAATCCTATGCATAACTCAACTAGACTCAACCCTGTACCAGAAGACTTGTGCAAATTGTAGCAAAATTGTGCCACATTCAGCAATTCCAATTAGTTCATTTGACTTGCAATCACATAATGCCTCAGGTACTCCTCCAAAAGTGCATTAATCCTCTCTGTCTACCCATCCGTTTGAAGATGGTTTGCTATTGAAAACTTCAATTTAGAACCCATTAGTTTAAACAAATAGGTCCAGAATTTACCTGTGAATCGAGCATCCCTAGCACTCACGATGTCACTTGGCACCCCAAAGAACTTCACCACATTTTGGAAGAGAAGCTCAGCTACCTTGTCTGCTGGACAAACATCTAGTGCTGCAATAAACACTACATACTTTGAAAATCTGTCCACCACAACCAGCACTATATTTAACCCATTTACATTAGGGAACCCACCAATGAAATCCATCGAAATTGACACCCATGGTTTCTCTGGAATAGTTAATGGCTGTAGCAACCCAACTGGCTTCCTCCTCTCTGTTTTGTCAAGCTGATATACAACACAGGTTTTGACATAAGCCTCTACATCATCTTCCATCTTTGGCCAGTAATAGCTTCTGCCCAACAAAGCTAACATCCTTTTAACCCCAGGATGTCTAGCCCACTATGGATCTTGAGTCTCCTTCAACAGCTCTTGTTTAAGTCCCCCACCACTAAGAATATACAACCTGCCTCCCTTTGCATAAAGCAGATTGTCTTCAACCCAATATCATCAAACCAAACCATCCAACACTTGCTGCCTCAACTGAGTGTAAACCAAATCAGAATTTGCATGCTGCTTTATTCGTTCTAGAAAAGTTGTGTGTATTGCTGTCAATGAAGCCACATAGCCCTCCACTTCTTTTTTGCTTAAAGCATCTGCAACCTGATTCTGCCTCCTAGGTCTGTGCACCCATACAAAGTCAAATTTTGCCTAAAATTCTTGCCAACGAGCCTGCTCAGGAGTGAGCTTCTTTTGTGTCTTGAAATAAGTGTTTGCCACATTGTCTGTCACCGCTGTAAATTTTGTTCCCAACAGATAATGCCTGCAAGTATCAAGACAATGCACCACAGCTGCCATCTTCTTTTCATGAGCAGAATACCGTTGTTCAGCATCTTTCAACTTTCTACTCTCATAAGCCACTGGATTCCTAGCCTGCACAAGAACTCCACAAGAGCTCTATCAGATGCATCCATATGCACCTCAAAGGTTCACTAAAATTAGGCAACTTTAATACCGGTTCAGATGAAATGGCCAACTTTAATTTATTGAAGGCTTTGTCACATGCCTCATACCAGTCCCATTTCTGATCCTTCTTCAGCAAATCAGTCAACACATTGACTTTCTTAGAGTACCCTTCAATAAAATACCTGTAATAGTTAGCTAAGCCTAGAAAAGACCACAATTCTGTGACTCTAGAAGGAATAGGCCAGTCTAAAATGGCTTGAATCTTTCTTTCATCCATCCTTATTTCTCCCTTTCTGACCCAATGCCCCAAGAACAACACCTCTTGGCAACAAAACTCATATTTTTCCTTCTTGACATATAGCTTATATTCCCTAGAGCTTTGCAAACACTTGTCTTAAGTGAGCTACATGATCATGCAATGTCTCACTATAAACAACAATATCATCCAGATAAACCACCACAAACTTATCAAGAAACTCATATAACACATCATTCATCAGATTACAAAATGTAGCAGGAGCATTTGTGAGTCCAAATGGCATAACCAAAAACTCAAATGAACCATACCTTGTTACGCAAGTAGTCTTGGCTTCATCACCTTCTGCCACCCTAATTTGCCAATACCCATACCACAAGTCAAGCTTGGTGAAATAAGAAGCCTTAGACAGCCTATCAAACAAGTCAACAGCATTAGGAATTTGATACTTGTTCTTCATTGTCACTTTGTTCAATGCCCTGTAGTCCACACACATCTACAAGGATCCGTCCTACTTCTTTTGGAATATGACAGGGGCACCATATGGAGCTTTTGATGGTTGAATCAACCCTGCATTCAGCAATTCATCAAGTTATTTTCTTAGCTCTACCAGTTCACGGGGCGCCATTCGATAAGGTGTTCAAGTAGGAGGTTTTGCACCAGGTTCCAACTCAATCCGGTGGTCAATGGCCCTTTTAGGAGGAAGCTCTCTTGGTAATTTTGCGGGCATTACATCAGCAAACTCATCTAACATTGTAGCTACCTCATCTGGCACATCAACCACTACATCAGGTTTAATCTGTACCATTGCAGCCAAGTAAGTTGCCTCCCCTTTTTTTAGCCCCTTATCAAGTTGTTTTGCTGAAATAATAGTACCTTTGCCTCTATCATACTTGTGAGTTCCACAATCCATCTTCATAAAACATGTGTTCTCTTCATCCCCAATCACAATGCCTTTAAGGTGCTGCATCACCATTACCTTGGCCTTCAAGAAAAATTTCATTCCAAGAATGAGGTCAAAATCATCAAGAGGAACCATCATCTTGCGACATTTCCCATGCCAATTGCCCACCTTCAAGATTGTCTCAGCAACCCCAGAAACTGGCATAGCACTTGAGTTTACAGCTTTGATTGTACTGGTGATGTCCAACAAGTTCAATCCTAACCTGCTTGCCTCTCTTTGAGCCACAAAATTGTTAGTTGCTTTTATATCTAACATGGCCCTTACATCCTTTCCATTGACCTGCACAATACAATACATTAAATTTTTGAAATCAGCCTGTTTTTCACATGAAATTGTATTGAGCAATTGCAATAGATTGACATGAGAGGGACCGCATCAACATCCACAACATGCTCGCTGATAATAGCAGCAATCTTTTCCTTCTTTGAGCAATCTCTTGCATGATGAGGACCGCTACAAATAAAACAACCTTGCTATGACTTTGGTTTGCTTTGATTTTGGTCTTTCCGATGATCCTCTTTCTTCTTCTTTCCCTCATACTTCTTCTGTTTGTTCTTCCCCTTTTTCCCCTCAACAAGTTTCTTCTTGTCAGTCATATAGGTAGACCAGCCATACGGTAATCAATAAGGCCCTCAGCAGCAACCATAGCAGGAGGTATGTCCTTCACACCCTGCCTCCTTAATTTAGCTTGTGCCCATGTTTGCAGACCTGACATAAAGTTAAACAACTTGTCTTCCTCAGACATGTTCTTGATGTCCAACATCAACAAACTAAACTCTTTCACATACTCCCTAATTGAACCATTTTGCTTCAACCTTTTAAGAGAATCCCTTGCCATCCAAGATGTGTTACAAGGCAGAAACTGATCCTTCAACTCCTTCTTCAAGGACTCCCATGTGGTAATGCCTGGTCAATTGGCACTAAGATCATCCTCCATCCTAGTTCGCCATTACAATTTAGCATCACCACTCAAGTACATCCTGGTAATGGAAACTTGCTCTGTCTCAGGTATCCTTGTAGCCCAGAAATACTGCTCCATATTCCAGAGAAAATTCTCTAATTTCTTGGCATTCTGACTGCTGTTAAATTGCTTAGGTTCAAGCACTTTTATCTTCGAAACAGGCCCTTCTTTATGAGGCGAACAGCTGCTTATTTCAGCAATCCAATTTCAGCTTCTATGGTCCTGAGTCTCTCCCTTTGGCCATCAATTGCTTCAGAACTTTCCATCCTCACATTTCCCAACCTGATCTCTATATCTCTGACCAAATCTTTGAGTGTGGTCTAGATGTCCACAATACTTTCAGCATTCTTAATGGTCATAATAGCAAAGTCCCTGTACCCCTCTGATGGATCACCAACAAGTTCTTCCAACCTACAGATTCTTTCTTTAACTCCTGCAAGAGTCATCTTTAGCACAAAATCTGCAACCATGCCTTAGAACATGGCTTAATACCACTGTCACATGCCTAAATTTTGTATAGAAATTTTTCACATGCTGGCGCTAGGAATGCCCTACCTAGCCAGCCATTCTTCCCACACACACCAGCAATCAAGTTTGTAAAATGCTACTGCCCCAAATGCCACGATGCACTGCACCCAAAACCAGCGCCGTGCCCTTGTGCCCCGACTCCATGCTTGCTACCTTGTGTACCTGCACAAACCCTGTTGCCTGCCCAAATATTCAGCCAAACATACACAAACACAGCACCCACCTGTTCATGCAGTTTAGCATCACAAGAACATAGGAAGGCAACAAGAAATTACAGGGAACCACTCCCAACCCAATCTGATTTTTTTATTTCTTAAATCAGGATATAATACACAAGAGTTTTTTCCCAGATTGCACCAACAGCCCCCCTTCATTCCTCTCATAGGCTTAACACTAACATCTATTTTTTTACACAGCAGTTGACGAGCCAACTACATGGCTTTTGCTGGCACCAACCAGCCCTCAACACATCAGCAAGAGCAGTTATTTGAGGGAAAACCGTCCATAAACTTCTACCAACTAAATAAGCCATGAACAGCCCTGAAATAAACCACCTGGTAACTGCCATACACATGTGTGAGTGTGTCTGCCCCATGCACCAAATGTGCCAAGCACACATGCTCCTTGCTGCCACCAATTCAGCCAGCATGCAACGCCACTTGCACAGCTCCTAGCTAGCATTGACTGTGCTTGGCCTTGCCCCACACTTGCCTTGGCTTTGCTCCCGCTGTCCATGCTGCCCTGCGCATGCTCCTACAAGCGTATATGTTGCCTTGCTGCCAGTGTTGTATACCAATTGCCCATGCTTGTTGTCCTACTGCTGTGCCGAATGCCTAGTCCCATGCACATGACCTGGCTTGGTAGACACTTTGCTTGTGTTGCGTGCGCACACCTGCACCCGCTGCCTCATGCCTCTTTATCACTAACTTCGTGAGAAACTTTATTTTTTAGCAGGAATTAAAAGAAAGTGCTTTAATACCTATGTAGATAGCTAAATAATAGAAGATTGAGTCCTTTAAGATATATGTACATGAATAGTGTTAGGATGTGGTGCGCAGTGGGATATCAAAAAAGTTCACAGAAGAAATGAAAAAGAAAGCCTGAAAAATAAATAAAAAATACAAGCACAAGCAACACACATGGATTATATGGTTCGGAGCTTCTTACTCCTACATCCACAGCCGCACAGGATCAAATCTCCACTATGAAGAAGAAATATAAGAAGTTATTACACAAGAGAACCCTCCCTGGATGCAAACCCCAGCCCAATAGGAAGAAAGAAAAAAAATCAATACAGGAGGAACCCTTGCCCTCTCTCTACCTTTCTCTCTCTTCTCCTTATTTTCTCTCTTCGAAAACCCTTGGACTACTCTTCTGGGTTGCAAAATCATCTCTCTGGCTCTCTTTTTGGTCCTTTGTTCTTTATTTTAGTGGCTCTGTGCTGCCCCTATTGAGAAGAGAATAAAATCAGTCCAAAATCATATCAAAACTTGTCTCAGAAGTCCAAAACAATCAGGAAACCTCCCAAGCTGTCATATATGAGATCAATACCTCAGATCGTATCAAAATTTAAATAAAAAATCTCCTGATCAATTTCGATCTCCATCGTATCAATCTCAACCATCCAATCAGGTGATTGGATGGTCCTGATCGTGCGAGCGCGGTGGACCATGCGAAATGCAGGGGAAGTGCCCCTGCATCCGTCGCTTCCGGCTGGGCCAAGCCCACGCGCCCGCGCGCCGGGCCACGTGTGTGGGTTGGGCCAATCCGATATGGTGGACCGGCTCCTTTTTTTTCTTCTTTTTTTTTTGATTTTTATGCTAGGCTTGTAGGCTCCTGGACTTGGGTTTTGGGTTGATATGGCTCCACACCCAACAAATAGACGATATAAAATAGAGTATTTTGAAATTTGTATAGGTAGATGGATGTTGGAGGATAAAGGGCCTTGAGATTTGTGTTGGTAGATGGATGAAGAGGATATAGTACTTTGAGATCTATGCAAATGCATGAATAACATAGGATGGAATGCAATCTATCCAAATAGATAGATAGCAGATGATAGAGTACTTTTAACTTTGAGATCTATGTAGATTAGACATGCTCGTATTATAGGTGGTCCATATAAGCTTGCATTCTTTAAAATGTGTATGGGCCATAATTTTCAATTAGATCGGCCAAACTAGATCTAAAAATCAAGCCTAGATTATAAAACAGTTTGGGCTCGAATATACATCAACCCAACTTGAACCCTGTCCGAACTCGTAACCCTTATCTTAATCTAAAATCCAGATCCTGATTTTCTCTTCTTCTTGTTCGACATGCTCATCTCCTGCCTAGCATCACCTTGGTGTGCTTATCTTCTTGGCAACCACGCCTCTTATTTGGCCCTCACATCATTCCATGCTCCTCGCCGCCTCCTCATATTGTCTCAACCTCCCCATCCCACATCCTTCCCACATCCCCACCTCCTCCTCAGCCCTCATGTTATCTTCTCCTCACCATCTCCTTGGGTTGTCTAGTTCTCTCCATCTCCTTGCATTATATCGGCCTCCCCACCTCCTCCTCGCCCATCCCAGCTTCCTCACCTCCTCTTATCTTCAAGTTATCCCAATCTCTATGCTTCCTACTCGCATCATCCCTATTTCCCGAGCCCTGGCCACTTTCCTACCTCCGCACCTTCTCCTCGTTCAAGGAAGCCTAAAGCCTGAGCTAAAAGCTCAAAGCTTGTTATTAAGCAAGCTTGAACATGGGAAGGAAGCTTGAAGGTTGGGACATGCTCGAGCTTAAGAAATTATTGGTATCCCCTAGGTTGAGCCTGGCCTATCCGATAAGTCTAATATAAATGGATGAATAAAAAAAAGTACTTTGAAATTATGCAGGTATATAGATGATAGAGGATGGAGCATTTTGAGATTCGCATAAGAGAACGAATGACAAAGAACAGAGTTATTGAGATCTGTGCAGGCAAATGAATTATAAATGATAGAATGTTTTGAAATCTATGTAAGTAGATGGATGATAGAAGATGGAATGCTTTGAGATTTGTTCAAGTAGATGGATGATGTAACAAAGTGCTTAAAAACTTTTGTAGATGGATAGATGATAGAGGATAGAGTGCTTGGGATCTCTGTAGGTGGATGAATGATATAGGATAGAGTGCTTATGCGCAAATAAAAAAATGATAAATGAAAGAATACTTTGAGATCTATACAGATGAATGAATAATAGAAGATGGACTACTTTAAGATCTATGCAGATAGTTGGATGATAGATATTAAAGTGCTTTGAGATATATGCACATGGATGGATGATAAAAGATAAGGCACTTTGAGATTTATGTAAGCGAATAGATGATGATAAAGTATTTCGATATTTGTGCAGGTGGATCATGATAAAATTAGTATACTTTAAGATATTCGATAAAAGATAAGGCACTTTGAGATTTATGTAAGCGAATAGATGATGATAAAGTATTTCGATATTTGTGCAGGTGGATCATGATAAAATTAGTATACTTTAAGATATTCGTAGATGAATGAATAATAAAGGATACAGTACTTTAATATCTATGTAAGTGGATGGATGATAAAGGATGGATCACGGAGCCCTTTTAGTATTTTATAGGTAAATAAATGATAAATGAAATGTTTTGAGATATATACATGGATAATAAAATATTTTGAGGTAGATGAATGATTGATAATAAAATTTATTGGATGATAAAAAATAAAATATTTTAAATTTTATGTAAATACATGGGTGATGGAGCATTTAAAGATACGTGTCACCGGATGAAAATAGGAAGTTTTGCGATCGCCCTTTATTTAGGCTTTAAAAAATAAAATTATAAATACGTACGGAAATTTCACGTCAACTGCCTCCGTCTGAAAAGCCGCGTCTGGCTTCCCTGCGTGAAAGTCTCCACGGGCTCCCGTTTCCACCGACCGTCCTCCATTTTTAGCCGATGGACTCCATTCCTCTTCTTTTCCCTCCATTTCCGAAAACCTCGGAGAATTTTAGTCCGACCCCTCTCCTCTCATCCCACAGAATCCGAATTCGGCCTTCTCCCCGTTCAACTAGGAAGATTCCGGCGAGATACGATGACGGGGGAGGAGTCGTCTTGCTCGTCAACGCCCTTCGGCTCGTTCACCGAGACCGACACCGATTACTCTCTCAAAGAGTCCGAGTCGGGTACGCCCCTCGCGGCCGTGGCGGAGGCCTTCGAGGAGCTGGCGAGGTCGCTGGAGACCAGCTCCGAGGACCTCAAGGTCGACGCTTTCTCCGACGCGTGCTCCCTCGTCTCCGTCCTCTTCAATTGCCTCGGCTTCGCCTTCAAGTTCGCCGAGATGGAGTACGTCTCCAAGGTGGGCTTTTTCCTGCTCTCTCTCTCTCTCTCTCTCTCTCTCTCTCTCTCTCTCTCTCTCTCTCTCTCTCTCTCCTTTTCTTTCCTCTATAATTTGTTGACATAGTTTCCAGTCTGTGCATAAGCTCTGGTGTCATCTATTGACCAAAGATGAGTTGTTGTCTTTCAAAAATTTTGTTTCCGGCACCAGACAGTGTAAGATATTGGGGAACAGAAGTAAATTAACCTAGAAAAATTCTGTCGTGGTAATTGGAATGTTAGATTACAAATGGCAGAGTGAATGTTTTTTTTTTTTGGTAATGTGCATCTCAGTAGTATAGGAGTTACATTTGTTATTCTTCTTCTTTAAAATAAAAAATAAGAAAATAGGGGTTTGGTGGCCAAGGGCTCTTTGTTCCATGGTTAAATATTTAACATCCAGTTGCTTTTTCTCCAACAAAAGTTTTAATTTCTGTTGGTTTGCAGCCGTAGGATTACTTGTGTGTGGAAACCAATGAAAATTTCTGTTTTTTTTATTGATTTTCTTTAAGCAGTTGTCAGAGTCCTTTAAATCTAAAACTCTAAAAGGTTTTCTTTCTTTTAATCTCTCCTCTAAAAGGATGTATTCTCCCAAGGAACCTTTGGATTATTATTTAATCTGATACGGAAACGTAAGAAGTATCTATTCTTTTTTGTTTTTATATTTTCACCATATTCTTTGGGTTATCAAAGGTTCTAATTGGTTCATCTTTCTCTAAGTACACAAACTTAAAGGAAGAAGATTAGATTTGGGCATTGTATCCTACCTTCATATTTGTGGATTATAATTTTATTGGGGAAAACATTGTCTAAGATAACATCATAAATACACCTGGTCCATCAATTTTTATTTCTTCACCAATCCCATGTCAAGTTAAGACGGTGTTTTTTGATGGCAAATCAAGTAGTAAAGATTTTTACTAATCAGGATTTACGGTACCATTTTGTACTACCCGGTACGGGGTATACCGTACCATACCGGCTAAAAGCGGGTATGGTTCATGTATAAAAAATGATCCGACTTCCAGATCATTTTAAAGAAAAAAATTATATTCCGAACCGGTACGGTATGGTACGGTATCGTACCAGTATGTACTATCCAATTCGATCCAGTTCAGGCTTGGTTTGGCTCGGTTCGGGTCCGGTTCAGGTATGGTTCAACAATCTTTGCTTGAGAGGGGAAGGAAGATAGTTTTTTTTAAGACGGGTACCGTACCGTACTGGTCGTTGACCAGTATAGATCCTGGTACCGGTTCAGCGATCCTTGCTACTGAAATTAGAGAAACTTCAACTGTTGAAGGGGCATCTTTCCAATGATGGATATTGAAGATACACTATTTTTTTAGTGGATATTGAAGATACGCTATTATTTTACTATTAATCGAGTGGCCAAGGTTCTTCAAGTTCTCTATGATGGAAACTTGGTTAATGGTCGAAATAATATTTCAACAAAGAATAATATGAAATGTGCGGGTCCAGTGATCTACTCTTCGTCAAGATTATCTTCTCAAGAAAATAATCAAGGCTATACAATGGAACAATTGAAATGGCACTATATATGTCATGGAATGATTCTAAATGCAATCACTGATCCATTGTTTGATATATTTTGGCATTACAACACGGCATTGGAATTAATTAATGCAATTCAAGTCAAGTACATTACTAATGATGCTTGTTGTGATAAGCCGGCTCAAGGAAGGCTAATTACCAGTTCAAGGGCCTAATCGGATCCTTTCTAAACCAGGTGCCTAAATAAAAAAACTCCAAGGTGATTTTGCAAACTGATGAAGCGACGATTCGACATTACTTAACCATTTTGCAGGGCCAGTCTTCGGCCCACACCGAAGACATAGGCCCTGAAGTATACTTCTGGCCTGCACCATCCCAGATGGCTAGCCAGTCCTCTTAGTGTCAGTCCAAAGAGAATGGGTCCAAAGAAGACAGTCACCTTATCTCCCGGTTGGCACTGGAAAGGACTGGTCCGAAGAGGGCAACTCCGATGCAAGTGACTGGGATGTCTTCGGCTTACTCCGAAGAAGGCGGACACGAGGCAGCTTAACTTCGATCCCTTCCGAAGGAGTGGTCTTGAGGTAAATCTCCGGTTGATCTTGGCCTAAAATTTCCAAGAGTGGACGTGGTTGTTATAACCAACTACGTAGCCACTAACTCCAAATCCTACAATATCAAAGTGGCCAGAATCAAATATTAACTACTTACAGTTACCGAGATATTACGCCCACTAATCCCATTGATTGAAGGCAAGTGGGCCAAACTGCATTCTGTTACATCCACCTTTATAAATACTGGTAAGAGGGGACATCGATGGTGAGTAATCCTAAGCTACTTTCACTTTCTGAGAGAACCTTCCATTCTGTGCCTGAACTCTTACTGACTTAGGCATCGGAGTGTCCCCCACCGGAGAAAATCTGGTCAGGGACTTGTTTTTTTTGTAGGCGCCTGAGGAGATGGACCAGTAGCTCAACCGCTCCGCCCGATTTGCAAGGGTTCAGCGCCAACAGATTGGCGTGCCGAGTATGGGAAGAAGCTACCAAGTAGCAGCATCCTTTCTCTTGGAAAGGAGGGTCTGAAGATGGTGAAAGCAAGGACTCAGAATGCTTCGACGAGTAGGGAACGTCCTTCCTCTCATAGGAACGACCCCCCGGTGGAAAATAATATTCCGCCTCCTACACTGATTGTAGGACAGCATCAGTTTGTAACCCTTTTGAATCGGGTCGATGTGCTAATGACCTTGGTTCAAAATTTTCAGGAAACTACCCTTCAGGCAAGCCACCTGCCAGTCACCTCCAGGCACAGCCATCGGCCTGAACCGAGGGAAGATCACCATTGCGAGTCTACCTGATGCTCCCCTCAAGATCGGCTTTCCCGTGAAGGTCGAAGTTATCAGCGCTATAAGTCAGTTGATAGCGACTTGAAAGGAAGCAGACCCGACGATCTCCCTCAATCTCTTCTGGAGACTCTACCCCTGGAGGTGCTGAGCGAAAAGAAACGCGCTATGGTTATGAAGAAAAATTCAAAATGCTCGAATCACAGATTGCGAGGCTCCGCGATCACATAAGAGATGACGGAGTTGCAGCCTATGACTCGAGGCCTCCCTTCACCCCAGAATAATGGGAAAAATAGTCTCTCAATATTTTAAGGTCCCGCGGATGGAACCTTATGATGGGACTACCGATCCACTTGACCATCTAGACAGTTTCAAGACTTATAGGATGATTCAAGGGGCTTCTGATGCATTGCACTGTCTCGCTTTCTCTGCTACCCTGAAGAAGGCGGCTCGAATGTGGTATTCGAGTATACGTCCAGGTACCATCGATTCCTTTTTTGAATTAGAAAAAATTATTCGTCTCATATTTTAGGACTTGCCAAAAAATGCCCCGCAACACGGACAGCATGTTCCTCCTCTGCTAGAATGAATGAGAGAATCTTAGAGATTACATAGCAAGATTTAATTCGGCCACTCTCGAGATCTCAAATCTCAATGAGCACATGGCTATGTCTGCTCTGAAAAGGGATCTCAAATCATCCCAGTTCACATTTTTCTTGGACAAGAGGTTCCCCACGAGCTACGCAGAACTTTTCTCGAGAGCTTAGAAGTATGCGGAGGCTAAGGAGCAAGCAACAAATCGATGCCTGATTGAAGGAAAACCTGTTCCTAAGAAGAAGAACAACAAGGGGGCAAATCCTCTTGTTTCCCCAGCAATGACGACTCCACTCCACGACGTAGCCCCAAGCCCAAAGCATTGGGCAGAAGATTTAATTCATACACTCCCCTCAATCTCCCGAGAGAAAAGATACTTATGGAGATAGAAAAAGAAAGCTACCTACAACGGCTATGTCTTATGAGGACATCCTCTACTATGAGGAACCGAAACAAATACTGTCGATTCCATAAAGACCACGGCCATAATACTGAAGACTGCATCCAACTTAAGGATGCCATAGAAGACCTGATCAAGAGGAGATATCTGGGAAAGTATGTCGGTCATCCGGAACCTCGACCTGAAGCTGCCGCCCCTCAGAGGACTATTGAAGAGACCGAACTGCCCGAGTAGAGGCCGATTGATGGAAGGGTAGGTATGCTACATCGGCGAACTGACTGGAGGAGAGCCGAAGAGAATGCCCCCAAGAGGCTCAGGGGCAACAACTCCATATGCTTCTCAGATAATGACCTCCAGGAAGTTCAGGTCCCGCATGATGACCCTGTTGTAGTTTCGGTCGTTGTGGCCAAGTATGATGTAAGACGCATTTTGATTGTCAATAGAAGCTCTGCAGATGTTTTGCTTTATGATGCATTCTCCAGAATGGACTTGTTTAGAAATAAACTACAGAAGTCCCCTATACCTCTGACGGGGTTCGGGGGCAACCAGGTCGGAGTTGAAGGAGAAATAATACTGCTTGTAATCCTTAGCATCGAACCATGGCAGAAGACACTTCCCATCAACTTCGTAGTAGTCCGAACCCCATCGGCCTACAACGCGATCTTGGGGTGACCCGTCTTGAATAAATTTCGAGCCATAGTGTCAACTTATCATCTTCTAGCGTGTTTCCTTACTAGAAGTGGAGTTGGAGAGGTAAGAGGAGACTAGAGGGTTGCCCGTCAGTGCCTGATGATACAAGACAAACAAGCAACTGATCCTGTTATGTTGGATCAGCTGGATCCAAGGGACCAGACTGAAGGCTATGGGAAGCCACTAGAGAAAATTGTTTCTGTGCCTTTGGCCGAAGATGACCCCATCAAAACGGTGAAAGTTGGGAGTCTGCTGGACGAAGAAACGAAGGCGGGGCTAATCCATTTTCTTTGGAGTAACATCAATGTCTTCACCTGGTCGGCTTCGGATATGCCCTGGATCCCGGCTGAAGTAATCACTCATCGACTAGAAGTTGTCCTTAACTACAAGCCGGTCAGGTAGAAGAAGAGCTTCGCCCCTGAGAGGCAAAAGGCAATAGATGAAGAAGTAAACAAACTTCTTAAAGCCGGATTCATTAGGAAGGTACATTATCCTGAATGACTGGTCAACGTCGTGATGGTGAGGAAGGCTAATGGCAAGTGAAGCATCTGCGTTGACTATACAAATCTCAACAAGGCTTGTCCGAAGGACAGCTTTCCCTTACCGATGATAGATCAATTGGTTGACGCCATTGCCGGCCATCAACTGTTGAGCTTCATGGATGCTTTTTCTGGGTACAACCAGATACAGATGGACCCTAAAGATGAAGAGAAGATAGCCTTCGTGACAAAGAAAGGGCTTTACTGTTATAAAATGATGCCCTTCGGCTTGAAAACACTGGGACCACATTTCAAAGACTGATCAACAAAGTATTTGAGAAGCAATTAGGAAAGAATATGAAGGCGTACGTCGATGACATGATTGTGAAGAGCCTTCTCAAAGAGGACCACATCAAAGACTTGGAAGAGTCTTTGAGCGCCTTGCGATGCCATCGGATGAAGCTGAATCCGGCCAAACGCACCTTCGGAGTGACTTGTGGAAAGTTTTTGGGATTCCTTGTCACTAAACGAGGAATAGATGCTAACCCGGAGAAAATCCAAGCTATCCGAAGCATGAGACATCCTTCTTGCAAAAAGGAAGTGCAACAATTAACGGGATGGATCGTCTTTTGAGCCGATTCATTTCTCGCTCGGCTGAAAGGTGCCTTTCTTTCTTCAAAGTTCTTTGTTAATCTCAGAGCTTCGAATGGTCCGAAGACTGCCATCTCGCCTTCGAAGAATTAAAGAAATATCTGGAGAGTGCCCCCTTACTCTCAAAGCCTCAAGAAGGGAAAACCCTCTATTTATACTTGTCCACTTCGAATGAAGTGATCAGTTCGGTTCTTATCCAAAAGGGAGCCGATGACCTCCAAAGGCCAATCTACTACACCAGTAAAGTATTGCATGATGCGGAATGAGGTACCCCAGAATACAGAAGCTTATATACTCGTTGGTGATTTTAGCAAAACGTTTGCGGCTGTACTTTCAATCCCATTCCATTATGGTCTTAACGGATCAACCTTTAATTCGGTCTTCTGATACTTCGGGAAGGATAGCTAAATGGGCTATTAAGCTTGAGAATTTGACGTTAACTTCCAACCTAGATCGGCCATGAAAGCACAAGTGTTGGCTGACTTCATAGCCAAATGTACTTGGGAACAAGAAGATGACTTACCCGAAGTCGAAAAGGAGACAACTACCGAAAAGGATTTGGAACCTGTATGGATATTTCATGTGGATGGAGCTTCAAATTCTATGGGATGCGGAGCGGGCCTCATCTTGGCCGATCCGGATGGGCATACCATAGATATGCCTTGTGCTTCTCTTTTCATGCTTCGAACAACCAAGTCGAATATGAAGCCCTTCTCGTAGGACTCCGAATCACCAAAAAGCTGGAGATTCGGAAGATTCAAATCTTTTCAGATTCTCAGTTGGTGGTGAACCAAGTGAAAGGCGAATTCGAAGCCCGAGATCCTACTATGATCCAGTATCTGGAGAAGGTGCGGGTTCTGGTGTCCCAACTTGACTCCTTCGAAATCGCCTACGTGCCACGAACGGAGAACTCTTGAGCCGATGCACTATCCAGGCTCGCCACCACCACTCCGGATTCTGTCGGTCGCACCTTCATAGAATATCTCAAAGCTCCAAGCGTAGCAGAGGAAACATTGGGGGTGCATCAAGTTGAACATGAGCCCAGCTGGATGGATTCCATCTTGAAATTCTTGAAGGAGGGAACGCTGCCTGAGAATAAAATTGAAGCCAAGCAAGTCCGCTAGATGGCATCTCAATATATTATCTTGAATGGAGCTCTATACAAGAGATCTTTTACACAACCCTTTTTGAAATGCCTGGGGCCGTTGGATACCGACTATGCCCTGAGGGAGGTACATGAAAGAATATGTGAAGATCACCTGGGGGCAGATCCCTAGCTTACAAAATAATACGTCAAGGTTATTATTGGCTGACCATTTAGAAGGATTCTGCCGACTTCGTCCGAAGGTGCGACCAATGTCAGAGGTATTCCAACATCAAAGACGGCTTGCAAGTCAACTAACCCAATTAACAGTGCCATGGCCTTTCGTCCAATGGGACATGCATATCCTTGGTTCGTTCCTCCCAGCGACCGAACAACGGAAGTTTCTTATTGTAGCCATACAGTACTTTATCAAGTGGGTCGAAGGCGAGTTCTTGGCACATATTACTGAGGCGAAGGTCGAAATCTTCGTGAGGAACTTTATCATCTTTAGATTTGGAATTTCCCATGCCATCGTCACTGACAATGGAAGACAATTTGACAATCCAAAGTTCAAGGATTTCTGTGCACAATACCACATACTTTACAAATTGACCTCCGTCGGACATCCTCAATCCAACGGAGAAGCCAAAGTGACAAACAGGACCATTCTCCATGGTCTGAAGACCAGACTAAACTACGCCAAAGGACTCTGGGCTGAAGAATTAAACTCAGTTCTTTTGGCATATCGGATCGCTCTCAGAACGGCCACTGGTGAATCTCCGTTTCATTTGGCTTACGGCACCGAAGCAGTCCTCCATGTGGAAGTCACTCTACAATCCTTAAGGATTGATCATTACAAGGAGCTTGAGAATTCAGAGCGCCAAAGGATGGACTTAGATTTACTACAAAGCACCAGGTTTCGTGCTCAGATGAAAATGGCGGCATACCAACAAAAAGTTGTCAAATACTATAACTCCAGGATGAAGGAACGAACCTTCCGACCCGAAGACTTGGTACTGCGAAGGTCCGAAGTATCCAAGCCAATGGAGCAAGGCAAGCTTTCTCCCATTTGGGAAGGCCCTTATCGAATCAGAGAAGTCGCACGATCATGGGCTTACTGGCTCGAAACTCTGGATGGTTCCCCACTGCCTTGACCTTGGAATGTAGAGAACCTTTGCAAGTATTATCAATGAAATATCCCTCTCTTTGAAAGACTCCGACAAAAGTTCATGCATAGGTGGGCCTAATCAGCCTATCTTACTCACAATCAAAGGCACAGGGAATGGTTCAAGTAACCTACCTTACGATAAATCCGACGACGTGCTGAGATGGGCCTAATCAGCCTATCTTACTCTCAATCAAAGGCACAGGGAATGGTTCAAGTAACCTACCCTACGGTAAATCCGATGACGTGCCGAGGTGGGCCTAATCAGCCTATCTTACTCTCAATCAAAGGCACAGGGAATGGTTTAAGTAACCTACCCTACGGTAAATCCGACGATATACCGAGGTGAGCCTAATCAACTTGTTTTATTACTATCCATGAAATATCAAAAGGTGGCTTTATTAGATTACATCAACGGCAAAGCAGTCATCCTAGTTCTTCTATGGTTTCAACAAGCTCAGACGCTTCGGTTTAAGATGAAGATAGATTATTTTGGGCCTATATAAAATCCTAGCACTCTTCATAGATGCCCTAGTTCAGTATCTATGTTGCCAAAGAGTTTATACTTAGCATTATCTTGGAATGCCCCCTCCCATCAAAGAAAAAAATTCTGACTTGAAAGAAAAGGTGGTTTCATTGAAAGAAGCGGCGCAGCCGACTGAATTACATCTTTCAAAAAAAAAAAGGGGGGGGGACTACATCGGGAAACTATTTCTTCTCAGCTGGTCCAGAAGCTAAGGCGGAAATAGAGATCTTTCTGGCGGCCTCCTCGTCAACTGAAGGAGCAGATGTCTTTTCGGCCGCATTACCCGCCTCTTTCTCCTCACCGCCAGGTTTGGCGATAAGAGAAATATCCAGGTTCGGGTAAAACTTCATGATTTTATTTAGACGGTCTGTGTAGCCGATGAAGTAACCCTCCGCCCCGGCTTCATGCATCTCATCGTCGAAGGTTTTCGATTTCTTATAAGTCTCGACGACTTGGAAGACGTCCCTTTCGGCCTGCTCCACCCAAATTGAAGCCGAAGAGTTGACCGGATCGCCATAATGAAAAGAAGAGACGCAACCCACCTAACCGTCGTTCGCCGGTAGAAGGGTGACACCTGTCCCCCGCACGACTACCGAACCGGATGCCAGTTACTGTCATCGACTGAATCGAAGATTCGCCATTATTGGTCATGCCTTTTTCGCCGGAAAGCGACAAATGATAAGTACTCCCACCTCTTGAAGCAAATGATTGTTTCGAAAACTGGGAGTGGGGGGGCAACTGTCGTGATAAGCTGGCTCAAGAAAGGCTAATTACCGGTTCAAGGGGCTAATCGAATCATTTCTAAATCGGTTGCCTAAATAAAAAAACTCCAAGATGACTACAAACTGATGAAGCGACGATTCGACATTACTTAACCATTTTGCAAGACCAGTCTTTGGCCCGCACCGAAGACAGGCCCTGAAGTATACTTCTGGCCCGCACCATCCCAGACAGCTAGCTAGTCCTCTCAGTGTCAGTCCGAAGAGAATGGGTCCGAAGAAGACAATCACCTTATCTCCCGGCTGGCGCTGGAAAGGACTGGTCCGAAGAGGGCAACTCCGATGCAAGTGAATGGGGTATCTTCAGCTTACTCCGAAGAAGGCAGACACGAGGCAGCTTAACTTCGGTCCCTTCTGAAGGAGTGGTCCTAAGGTAAATCTCTAGTTGTTCTTGGCCTAAAATTTTCAAGAGTGGACGTGGTTGTTATAACCAACCACGTGGCCACTAACTCCAAATCCCACAATATCGAAGTGGTCAGAATCAAATATTAACTACTTGCGGTTACCGAGATATTACGTCCACTAACCCCATTGATTGAAGGCAAGTAGGCCAAACTGCATTCTGTTACATCCATCTTTATAAATATTGGTAAGAGGGGACGTCGATGGTGAGCAATCTTGAGCTACTTTCACTTTCTGAGTGAACCCTCCATTCTGTTGCCTGAACTTTTACTGACTTAGACATTAGAGTGTCCCCCACCAGAGAAAATCCGGTCAGGGACTTGTTTTTTTTTTTTTTGCAGGCGCCTGAGGAGATGGACCAGTAGCTCAACCGCTCCACCCGGTTTGCAAGGGTTCAGCGCCAACAATGCTTATTAATAAATATATTGAGTATCATATGATGGATTCCTTATTGATCAATTGATGAAATGCAATGAATTGTCCAAGATATTATGGCAATTGGTGAGCCCTATGAGCAAGAACTTTCAAGATTCAACTATAATTGGCAAACTGCCTTTTTCTTGGAAAGAATATTGTACCATGTTGAAACATAAGAAAAATCTAACTCTATGAAAGAATTGCTTTAACATATTCAAATTGAAGAACAGACTTGCAAAAGGATCTACTTGAAGAAAAGAAAAATAATGAGAAAGTACATGTTGAGGGCAAGAAGACTATGTCAGAAAATCAGCTACAAAAGAAATTTAAAAAAGGAAAAATAAATGGCTGCACAAATCAAGGAACAATTTCAAAGGTAAGAAAGAACATCAGAAGAAGAAAGGTTAATGTTTTGTATACAGAAAACTTGGACATGTTGCAAAAGAATGCTGTTATAGGGAGGGCCAACAATCTGAAAAATTGCAGCAACCTAAACTTGTTGGTGATATTAATCATTACGTTGCTGTCCTCTCAACCTTTATGGTTGATTTAGATGATAGTTGGTTGCTGAAATCAGGCACTACTTGTCATGTAACTTCTCACAAAAATGTCTTTACCATTTACAAGCTGTAGAGAATGAAGTCAATATCTACATGAAAAATTCAGTCCCTGGTGTAGTGTAGTTGCAAGCATAGGAATAGTGGATCTTTTTCTGTCCTCCGGGAAAACTCTTATTCTTACAAATGTGTACCATGTTCCTGGAATTAGAAAAAGCTTTGTGTCTGTGTTTACTTGGCCTTCATGGCTTTTGTGTCATGTTTGAGTCTGACAAAGTGTTCCTTATTACATGAAGTCAATATCTACATGAAAAATTCAGTCCCTGGTGTAGTGTAGTTGCAGGCAGAGGAATAGTGGATCTTTTTCTGTCATCCGGGAAAACTCTTACTCTTACAAATGTGTACCATGTTTCTAGACTTAGAAAAAGCTTCGTGTCTGTGTATTTACTTGGCCTTCATGGCTTTTGTGTTATGTTTGAGTCTGACAAGGTGTTCCATACTAAAAGAGAGGCCTTTATTGGAAAGGGCTGTACAAAGGACAAGATTTTCTTACTTAGTTAAATGAATAATAATGCATTTTCTGCTTACTTGCTTGATGTTGATTTTATTTCTCATATCAATAATGCATAAAATGTGATATTATGGATTATTTCATATAGGTAAAAGAACAATAGATAGAATGATACAATATGAATTAGTGCCTAAAATAGATAAATCTATATTAAATGAAACATGTGAATGTTGTGTTCAAGCTAAAATTTATAAAAAGCCTACTAAACCTGTAATTAGATCATACTACTATTTTAGAGTTAATACATATTGATATATGTGATGATAATAATCACTTAACTAGAGGAGGAAAAAGATATTTTATTACATTTATTAATAACTTTTCAAAGTATACCTATGTTTTCTTTTTAAAAAATAAAGATGAAGCATTTAATAAGTTTAAAATATACAAGATAGAAGTGGAAAAACAATTAGGAAAAGAAATCAAAAGAATAAGAAGTGATAGAGGATGTGATTATTTTTCAATTGAATTTAATTCTTTTTGTGAAAATATGTTATTGTACATGAAAAAACTGCTCTTTACCACCCAAACCAAAATGGTGTGACAGAAAGGAAAAATATAACCCTTATGGAAATGGTAAGTGCTATGTTATTGAGTACTAATTCATTTTTCTGTTTTTGGGGCAAAGCATTATATACAACAAACTATATTAGTAATAGAATCTTGCATAAAAATATGGATAAAACACCGTATAAATTATGGAAGAATAAGAAACCTATGTGTTTTTTAAAAGTTTGGGGTTGTATTGCTTTTGTGTTGGATATTTCTCATAAAATATCAAAGCTTGGTTCTAAAAGCATTAAATCTATTTTTCTTGGTTATGCACAATATAGATTTTAAAGTCTAAAGTCTAATACTTTATTTGAAGCCATTGATGCTGAATTTTTTGAATTTTTGACTATTAGGGATGCTAGTTCATTAGATTTAAGAAAAGATTTTGCAAAAGAATTAGATGTTTCAAATGGAGAAAATCGGGTTTTAAGTGAACAACTTTTTTTCTCAAAATTCTGAAAATTTAAAAGAAAATTCTTCTAAAAATGGAGAATTAGAATTTAGAAGAAGTAAAAGAAAAGAAGTTAACAAAGACTTAGGACCTGGAATGTATACTTATACATATCATTTAGAAGATGACCCTAAGAATTATAACGAGGCTATATCTAGACTTGATGCGCTTATGTGGAAAAAGGCAATGGATAATAAGATAAAATCTATAAAATAAAATAACACCTAGTCTTTAACTAATTATCCTCCTAATACTAAAACTATAGGTTGTAAGGGGGTATTGATGGTATTATAGATAAATATAAGGCTAGATTAATGGTCAAAGGATATAGTCAAAAGGTAGGGTTGGATTATTTTGATGTGTATTCACCTGTAACAAGACTCTCGACAATAAAAATAATGATGGCAATAGCTTTTATAATATATAATTTAGATTTACACCAAATAGATGTAAATACAATTTTTCTTAATGATAATCTTGATGAAAAATTTTATATTGATCAACTTGAATGTTACATTGAGATTGGTCAAGAAGATAAAGTTTGTAAGCTAAATAAGTCTTTGTATGGTCTTAAACAAGCACCTAGACAATGGTATAAAAAATTCAAAGAAGAGGTTAAAAAATTAGGTTTAAAAAATAACAAAGTTGAAAATTTTGTTTTTTCAAAAGTGACTGATGATGGTCGAGTAGTTATCACACTTTATATAGATGATTTACTTATATTTGGTTCAAATTCAAAAATCATTGAAGAAATCAAAAGCTTTCTTAAACAATGTTTTGATATTAAAGACGTGGGTCCAGTGGATGTGATTTTGGAAATAAAAGTTATTCGACAAAATGATAAAATATTTTTTATCCAATCACATTATATTGAGATAGTGTTACATTGTTTTAACTATTTTGATTGCAAACCTGGCAAGGTACCTTTGAGTACCCAATCTTTAATGAAGAATAAAGGTGAACCCATTGAGCAAGAGAAATATGCTAGAATTATTGGAAGTGTCATGTATCTCATGAATTGTGCAAGACTCGATATAGCATATGCTATGGGAAAATTAAATAGATTCACTTCTAATCCTAGTGCAGGTCATTAGAGAAAAATCAAAAGATTATTAAGATACCTAAAAGGTACTTTACTCGATGGACTATGTTATGATGGTTTTTCACCTACATTAGAATGTTATTATGATGTTGATTGGACTTCAAGAAAATCTGATTCTAAATCTACCAGTGTGTGGATATTCACCATGGGAGGTGGTGCTGCAACTTGGTCTTCCAAGAAATCAACCTATATTGCTCTATCTTCAATGGAATCTGAGTATATTTCTATGTCTTTAGCTGGTAAAGAAATAGTATGGGTTAAGAGATTTTTAAGACAAATTCCTTTTACCAATACTCCAATACAGCCCATTACTATGTATTGTGATAATAAAGCAGCAATATATATTGCTAAACACAATAAAATATCTGACAAACAAAGCATGTTGCTATGAAATATCACTATATTAGAAGAATGGTGAAAAAAGGTAAGGTGATTGTGGAATATCTCTCAACTGAATTTATATTGGTAGATTCATTTATTAAGCTATTGATGCAAGAAAAATAATTAAAATCTTTGAGAGAATGGGATTATTACTAATTAATTGAGATCAACTAATTGTAACGTACTCCATATTTAAAAATTTGGAGTTCAAAGGAAATTTAATCAGTTGAGATCCATTGAAATTACAACAATGAAGTTACATTTCTAGTGCATGAACTTTAAAACTAGTGCTTAATATCATGGTTTTGAAATTTTTTTAAAAAATCCATCTCCACATATGCACTGTTAATTTGTAACAAAGTAAGGTTGAATTGATAAGTTCTTAACAAACCTATAACCTCGATGGAGTGAAAAGAGGTTTGAACACTCTCAATGAGATTTGCCTTTGCAAGTGTAGAAGTCACGGTTGCTTGTCATGAACCGTGGTAAAGTTCCAAAGCATTTGCTAAGCTAGGATAAGCACATGACCTATAATGTGCTGGCTTAAAAGAACTAATGAACCTTTATACAATGTGAACAAATCTAGAGGCATATATAAGATCAAGGTTTTATCCTCTCATTTAGTTTAGACTTTGTTTAAACCATAGGTTCAAGGATATCCACCTATGGCTATGCATTATGTAGATAGGTAGTTATTTATTTATTGGTTTGGTTAATCTCTTTACTTCCTTTTTTTATTTTTTAGAAAATTATGGGGGAATGTTATTGTTTTCTCCATGGTTAAATAGAAGTTTGGTGGCCAACGGCTCTTTGTTCCGTGGTTAAATATTCAACATCCCAACAGATGCTTTTTCTTCGATGGAAGTTTTTATTTCCGTTGGTTTATGGTCCATAGGATTATGTGTGCGTGGAAACCAACGGGAACTTCTATTTTGTTAGTTTTCTTTGAGTAGTTATTAGAGTCTTTTAAATCCAAAACTTTGAGAAGTTTTCTTTCTTTTGGTCTCTCCTCCAAAAAGACGTGCTCTCCCAAGGGACATGTCTTTTGGATTATATCCTCTGGATTATTATTT